>OZ059799.1:12640956-13254155 GCA_964057025.1 Standfussiana lucernea
CAAAAGTTGATTCCACTGAAAAAAAAAATCTACCACTGTGCGCATTCCAATTCGAAAACACATACACAACACATTGAAAAAAAAATAATAATAAAGAAATTACATGTATGTACACGTTTCACTACACTATGTCACTACGCTCGCGGCTACGGCGTAGCGGTCGCTACGCGAGCGGTCTACGCGACGAGCGTCGTAGCACTGCCGGGGCGGCGCGGCGGCGGCGGTCACGATACCGCGACGGTCCGCGACGCTACGCTGTATCAATTAACTGCTTTGTTGCCTCGCCTCGCCTCACAAAGAGCTCGATTTTGTATGTTCGAATTTGGAATGTTTTTTTTAGTGCGATAAGGGTGTCGAATTTGATTTTTGTGGTGTGCCTGTTACACTCAGAAGATTCGAAAAATAAAGGCTAAGTTATCTGTATTTTTTTTTTAATGTATAATACTTTATTGTAATTTTGTTTAAGTGTACATAGAAACAATATACGTAATTTCATGACTACTTCAGTTGAATTAAATTGCTATAACTCTCTTCTTCTGCCCCCTGGTTTCCTCTTTTATAACTCTTGATCAATAGCTGGAAATCAGTCCATCTTTCTGCGATACTATTTATTTTTGTAACAGTCTGCGACTGCGTCTGACCGACCGGCTGGTATTTCTATGATGTTGTTGCACTTTCTTTAGATTATGTCTCAGTTGAACCGGTCTAAAGTGAAGTCTGACTTAGTTAGGCCGCCTGCTTTGGACTTGAACGAACTACTGCATTTTTCTTGTATTTCCGAGCACGGCAAGATGTAAGTTCAGTCTGTTTCGAATTTTAGATCTTTTACGTAAAAAAATAAATGGTTACAAGACTTACATTCACTGACAGATAACGCTCAGTCTAAACCGCTAAGTCCAGAAGCTTGAAACTCTGAAAAGTTGTTTGATAATTCAACTCCTAAGGAGTGAAATCTTTTTAGATCTTTGACAGTTGTTACAGGTAGTCAGTGGCCCGAAAGTCTGACAACCAGTCTTACCAAGGGGTATCGTATTACCCATTTCTAACTGGGTTGTGGAGGTCAGATAGGCAGTCGCTCCGTATAAAATGCTGGTATTCAGCTGCTTCCGGTTAGAATCTAACTAGCCTTTTCCCAACTATGTTGAGGTCGTTCCTCAACATAGTTGGGAAAAGGCTAGGTAGATTTATGAAGGCATAAAAAAAATAGCCAGCACAGGACTTAGTAGAAATGTTATTCAGCAAAAACGATGACAGGGAAATGTCGAAATTGACAATTCCGTTGAAAGTCGTAGAAAAATGAAACGATTTGAAAAACGTTGCCACTTTTCTTACCCATAGGTACTTCTTAAACCAGGAAGTCAAAGTCAGGTCACTTGGAGTCCAAAAAAGGAGTCCAAAAATAAACACTTTCAAAGTGTTCCGCAGTTGACAAACAAAGATTTTCTTTTGCGAAGAAAGAAAAGAAACAATCACAGATTGTTAACACGGCTCAGGAAAGAAAGGAATGAGAGAAGGGCGCTTAATGTGTCCGAAATGAAATATCTCTTGTTGACAAGTTAAGTTGAGAGTTGGGAGAGGCAATGCTTTTGTTGAGTGATCAGTTATATCGCAAGTAGAATGAATATGTGACAATACTTCATCGAAATGGACAAATAAACCATCACAACATTACAGTTACCGACACTGGTTGTTTAAAAATGGTCATTTTAAAAGAGAATCGTCTCTGATGTATGTCTCCTGAGTTACTAATCACCTATCACTTAGATATGACTTGTATAGACATTCGTAAATGCTAAATTTTTTATACACAAGCAGTGATAGCCCAGTGGTGTGACCGTCGGACTGCCTAGTCATAGGTCTCAAGTTCGAACCCAAGCCACACACCTCTGATTTTTTGGAGTCATGTGCGTATTGTATAATTATCACTTGTTTCGGCGAAGGAAAACATCGTGAGGAAACCAGCATGCCCGCGAGATATTTCTCAGCGTCATATAAGCCAAATCAGAGGCCCATGGGTCTGCTCATGAGGCCACTCAGAGGAGAACTCTGACACCAGATTAGGCATTCACCACACGATAAAGAAGAAGAATAACTAATGTAGCAGACAGTTAAGCACAATATGCAAAGGAGAGTGAGTGAGTGTGTCTGTGAGAGTCTAGTACTACACTTACTACTTTTTTGCCAAAAAACTACATTGTTGTTTTGGTTATCGTTGGCGGTTTATTAACAGTTATAATTACTTAATGAGAGACATGTCCTCTTGTCCCTATGATTTAATTAAACTAGACACGTTTTTTTTTTCGTTCAGCAAATTTTCATCAAATTACGTCATAAATCCATTCCTTAAAGATTCTTAAAAAGTGACCTGAATTTCTAAGCAAGCGTAGGTGAATTTCATAATTATGATTATAATTATTCGAGAAAGTACCTAATAATAATGGCATTTTTTTTGCTGTTTAAGTAAACGATCGTAACAAAACAACAATTAATTATGATGTCAGAAATGTATTATAAACTGATCAATTTCCAACAATATAGACAATAATATTTAACTTTTTGAACGCCAGAGCATAAACGCACGCGCGTGCCCTCCACGCCAAGCCACAATTTCACCGCATACAAAAAAGTACCTCCAAAAAGATTATGGATCGTAAAACTTTATCGAAAAACAATATTATTACAGAGACATGACAAGAGCTTAAATATTTAAGATATACAAATAAAAACACACAAAAGTAATGATTTAATTGTTAATTTCGTATTATAATGCATCTCATTTTTTGTCACATGTTTGTGTCGTTGGCGTACAGAGCACGTGCTTGCTTGTCAAGTATAGACGACAATGCCGTTCAAAAGGTTAAGTAGATCAAAATAAACCAATGCTTACAAGCTTCTTAAGTATAAGTAGGTTTTTTCATATTTTTTTGGTGATTTAGGAACTTCTTTAATTCGGCGGTGGGAGTACTTAAAGCGAATTTTTTTTTTTTTTATTTATTAATAAAAGGTACACCAACAGCTTCTGTATATAAATTATAAAATAAAGTGGTAATAAGTAATAGGCTTATACAGTTGCCAATAACAGGTGAACCAACATTCTTATATATATATATATATATATATAAATTATAAAAGTAACATCCGTGGAAACTTATGGAGGTTAAATCTTTATTCTTTAAAACGTCTTGGTGTATTTTAAAAAGGTTTTAATATCGAGTATCATAATTTTTAACTAGCTTGCTTGAAAGTATTCTGCTGCAGGACAGAGGTACTTTAGCATTGTTATTATTTTTTTAACTGCCTCGTTGGTCGTGTGGCTGCAAGCGCGACTGCTGAGCATGAGGTGCTGGGTTCGATGCCCAGGTCGGGCAAAGTGTTATTGGATTTTTCCATCAGGAATTTTCTCAATAGCAGCCACGGAGCCTGGATTTGTGCCCGGTTGATGGCAATAGCCTCGCCCCCTATTACATGAGACTTAAATATAACTGGCGAAATGTGGGTACGCCTCTGTAACCATATTTCGCATGTACAATTGGATACACCTCTGCCCTACCCTTCGGGGATTACAGGCATGATGTTATGTTATGTGTTATGTTTTTTTTTTTTATTACAGCGTTAGCAATTTTAGATCGAATTCTGTTACGCGATGTATTCATTCTATTAAAACTCAAACACACATAAAAACAAAAAAAAAACCATAGACGAAAGGACAGCCAATAAGTTCAACAAAGAGAAACCATCGATCCATCAAACTCTAGACCGATTTTCCGAGAGTTCGGTTTAAAACAATATTGTTTATATTAATTATTTACAAAACGAGGGATCCTTCCAGACATTTCCCGGGTTTTCGGTCACGGCTTTCCTCAAAGCAGCTTTACAAAAACAGATATGGGGTAGAAAGACAAATAGGGAGGGGCAGCAAACCGGGATTTTTCTCTCTCGGAAAATCCAACTGAATATTAAAAGTCTCGTTTCGTTTTCATTGTCTCTCATTATTATTAGGATGTATATTAAATTAACAAAGAACGATGGTAGTAAACTGTCGGAAACGCTTTGGGAAAGTGAAAATGTTCAGTCTGGTGTGGAGTTTTAATATTGAGAATTTATTGGTTGATTTTGGAGAAGAGCTAGTTCTTTACGTCATAAATGAATGGTGATAATTTTGTCCCTAGTTTTATTTCTTTCTGCTCATGTTAACATTGATTGTCAGTCTTACCAAGGGGTATCGTATCACCCAGTACTAACTGGGTTGTGGAGGCCAGATAAGCAGTCGCTCCATGTAAAATACTGGTATTCAGCTATATCCGGTAAGACTGGAAGCCGACCCAACATAGTTGAGCAAAGGTTATGCAGATGATGATGTTCTAACCTAAGTCCTGGTCAATCCAAATGTCAAATTTCATTCAAATCCTTTTGGCCTCGTACAGGACCAATTTAGCTTAATATATCTTTTATCTTTCTTGTTTTCATTTGTGTTGTTTTTTTAGCTTTATTCTGTTAGTCTTGTGTGAGTAAAATAAAACTTTCTTTATTTCTTTGAAATCCGTTCAGCCATTCAGCCGTAAAACGAGCCGACAGACAGACAAAGTTATTTTCGCATTCAAAATATTAGGATGGATTAGTATGGATTAAGCACACAAAAAACGACCCATTCAAAATCTAAGCATTTATTTTAATTAGGCCAATTACAGGCACTTTTGAATTGTCGATACAAAGACAGCAATAAAAATGGAGCTACAGTCTCAGCCACAAGACATAATAACTGTGAAAGTACTGTAGTTGCCCATTCCAAAGCGTAGATCTCTATGGAGAAGAATGGGCAAGAAACTCCATGGACACTCTTTTAAATCACAATATTGTTATAAACATTTTGGATACATCATTCTAGTTGAGGTGGTACATTATGTGAGAACGATGTAGCAAGACGTGCACGTTAAAAGTGTCCATAGTGCAAACAACAACAAAAAAAGACATTTAAAAAATAAAATAATTAGTTCAAATAAGCCATGGCAACTAAGAGATGACCAGTCACAATTGACAGCGCCGTCACGAACATGGCACATGGATCAGCCATCATTGAACTCACTAACGTAAGACAATCCTTAACTCTACTATTAACACATAAAACGGTATATGGCGCTGTTGGAAGCACCATGATCACCGATAAACGCGCCTAAATATTGGACACGCAGTATTAAACATGGTAAATATCCTGTTTTATATATTAACAGTAATGTTAGTGACCATGTCATTTTAAAAACTTATAATCCTTAAATCATCTACACAAATAAAGCTTCAGCCACATGTCTTAACAAAAGCGCCAAGTATTAATGAATTACCTCTTGAAGCTAGTGGGACGTAAGTAATACGTTTACGATGTACTTATGTCTAAAATTAACTCTTCTTCATCTCCCTGGGGTGGCCTGGCTTAGCGCCAACCGCAACATTCATGTTAAATACATATTCTTATTTTGTTGGCAACACTGTTTACGTGGTAGTCAGTGAATCGTAGTAGGTACTGTACAAATATGATAATAGGTCACTTGTAATAATAAATACTCCCGCTTTCTAACTAAAGCAATCGGACGCGTGAAGACGCATTCGTGGCGTTCATAATTATGTCACTCATTGGTTCGAAAAGCCATCTTTACTCGGTGCGGCGCGTCGACGCATACGGGTCGGTGAAAAAAATGATTGCGATGGTCCTGTGTTCGCGCAGTGGTCGCTTTGGTTAGGTCGAGGCCGAGGATGGAATGTCAATGGCTAACACCCTTACTCTGGGATACGCCTGTACGCCGATTTACGTTAAATATATATTTTTTTTAATAATGGGTAATGGGGAATTTCATCAAAACAGTGAAGTTATAATTAAGTAATCAGTAATAATTACGTTCTATTAGGCTCACACACTCAACCTTTTAATCAATTGGCTTCATTTCCTACCACATAATATCTACCACCGAATGCCCGGAATTATGTTATAATATTTTTAGATACAGGTAACAAAGTATCTGTGTTGTTCGCCGTATTGAAGACTTACTATGTATATCCTCGAAAAATCCAAAACCCAAGTGTAAAATGAAAGGAAACCGTAAAATTACAGTTTGGTAACGCAAAGTTAACTTGAGCCCTTTAAATTTGATATTTTAGCCACAATTAAAACAACACAACTCGAATAACACTGGCATGAAACGAAGGAACGTTTCATATAAGCAAGTCACTTGTACAAAACTTTCTCCAATAGATATTGTTCCAAGTAAATACTGATCGAGTTCGACTTCCCCGAAAAGAAAGTAATTTTGTTCTTTGAAGACTGATATTTCTCAGAAATTGACTAAAACCTAATCTAATAAACGATCTATTTGAAATCTCAGCTTCGTCAATAGAAAAGATATCATGTTTTTTGTTATCATATGATTTCATCCTTTTGAAATAGATAGTTTCATTTTTGTCTTTGGCCAACTGGCAGTACCCATTTGTATAGAAATGCTATAGAGCAAGAATAGAGTCATGAGTTTAGACCACAAACCGCTTTAAACTTAGTATTGCCCTATTTAACACCGCAGCCTCATTTTAACTTCTTGTCTTGTTTTCTGTACCAAATAATGTCCCATGTTCTTGTTTTAAATCAACGACAACTTTTCAAATTCAAATTGAGAATTCACCATTCTTTTTTTGACACTCTTTTATTATCTTCACCTGTAACTATGTAAAAAAATCTTAGAAGTTAAATTTGACTCACTTCTCGGTTTCCGATTGATGTGAAATTTTGCATACATGTTCAGTTTGGATGACAATGCTTTAGCTAAGTGCCGCCATTCTAAATCTAATATGGCGGACTTCCAAAAATGGCGGACTAGTTATTTTTTAGGCATTCTCATGATATGGGCATCAAAGGGTTTACTGGAAGGGGTCAGAAGAATACGAGGATAAAATGACGTAAATCTGAAGCGTGTTTTTTAGTTTTTTAAATATAAACATATTAGTCTTAAACTGCATAGTCTGAATTCAAATGATACTCGTTCAGTTGTCAACTGAACTCGAAACTAAACGCTCCACAGAGGCGAAATTACCGAATTTGTTAAGCATATAATATATCACTCCCATTTATAATTAGCTGGACTTGGCGGGGCAATTAATTCGGTACAGGTGTACGTTCATCCCCGCAAGTGGAGGGATGATGTAACCGTCTTGATTGACGGCGATGACTTAAAAACTGGTTTGTAACCCTAATTGGTTAACAGAATTGAGAGAAAGAACGATTGATGGCTATGGTATTCACGGAGTAACAGAAATATAAACGGAAAATGGAATTACTTCGACAAAATAACTTTACGGATTAATAATAGACAAATTAGTTGTACCTATCTCAAAACTGTATCAGGATTTTTGGTGGTCTAAGTTGAAGTTATTTCAAGATATTTTCAGCCCCTAATGTTCAAACTCCACTAAAAGTGTATGAATAGATAAACATAAAAGATAACCAAGAAAATAGCCCGAAGGTTTTTAGGAGCAGTAAAAATAAACGAAGAACGAAGTAATAAATATTATAATTTTTACAGCCCCCGCAGATCCGACGTTATACATAAATAAAAACTGACACCACTAGTGCAATAAAACGTGAAATATAATTAAAAAGTACATGTCAAGTCAATGGTCGTTTCATATCAGCTTTGAATATCTTAATGGTGTGTGCAGTCAAGCCTTGTTTGCTTCGTCCATACGCCAGCACGCTTATTATGAATGCCGTATTATCCGACCAAATGGGATTGTCGTGCCACCCGAGCGGTCCGCATCGGGTTATCAAGCTACGCAACACGGACGGTTAATACGTTTCGTGCTTGCAACGTTGCATTATTGAAGGCAATCATGAGCGTCGGCCAGGTGTCTGTTTACTTCGATTTGCTGATCAATTATTGCAGTTGGATGTACCGTCCATCTGCTTCGCTGGTAAGTTATCGAAATGCATCGTCGTTTTATTATTAAATGGCTCACGTTCGATATTTCTCAGTTTTTTGCGCCTTCCACCTGATTGCGCACAGTCATTGCCTACGCTTCGTCCTTTATATCCGCACGGCTAGACTGTTACCCTCGTAAATGTACTGGGTGTTATAAAATTGGTATCTCATCAATATATTATGTGTTTATATCGCATTTTATATGTATATACGAATAATAGAGAGCGTATGTGTCTATCAAAGCTTTGAAAGATTGAACGAAATACATTTTTGTGTATTATTTTGTATTTGATCACATAATCCATCAACTAAATAAAGACCGAATTCACAAAATTTTAGAACTTTATATTTACAAACGAGTATCTAACATATAAGTCTCGAATCCACGTGGGACGTTTTACCTCAAATATTGTACGTAAAAAACCAATCTACCGAGGGTTATAAACCAAGAGATAACGCTTCTCCAACTTTCAACCGTGAACGATACAGGGTGGAACCTAATTAAGATTTGGACGGAACCCATTCATACACTTATTACAACAGATGGTAATCAGAACTGGAGCAAGTCTTCCTTTTGTCCGGCGAATCCCTAAAAACGGACAATGATGAATGGGCTTATTTATCTATCTTTGAATCAGCCTGTATATTTGGAATGGAGGTGGATACATTTTTTCTTCATGCGTTTTGAGGTGGAAGAAAATCAATATGAGACACGAGATTACTTAAGATTATTCCTGAACTACTTTAGCTTCGGCGTAAGGGAAAGATATTCACAGAATACAAAGAAAATATCAAATCTAGTTGCTGTATTAGCCACTCGATACTTTTCTTTTCGTTTTTGACGCGTATCAAGAGATATTTATAAGATGTAGCTTGTTATAATTTGCGTTTTGCAAATTAAAGCAAGCTACAGCTTAAAAATATCTCTCAACATTTCTCAACCAATTCCAATTATAAAAAAAAAATGCAAACCAATTAATAGACATCATAAAGAAGGAAGTTAGTTCTCGATAGGCAAAGGAATCGATTTCAAAGTTGGACTTTGAAAAAAAAAAGCTATAATATTGGTTTCTCATAATGACTCGTAGTTTCTGGACCAACGAGGCGATTGGAGCAAGTCGTGCCGTTCGAAGAGCCAGCGTTTAATTGAAGATTGAATTCAGGAAGCAAACTTCTTGGTTCCTGCCTGACTAGCTTGTGGTTGCGGCACGTCTATAGTATAGAATCGAATCTACATTCGAATAATTGGGGCTGAAATTATGCGAACTGATTAAATATTATGTCCAAATTTCTTGGGTAGATGGATAGTTTGAATTTGATAATTGATGGTGAGATGGAATTGTTAGGTTCGTGTTTATTTCCAGCGAGTTTGTATGAACGTTGATGAAGCGCATGGAATATGTAAGGACCGTAGCAGGTGACGTTCTGTATTTTCTGCCTACCCCCATGGGACAAATGCGTGAGTTTTTTATATAAGTGTGTATTTATTTAATTCATTCTGTCGATCAGTGATAATTAGATATGTTGGTACCTTTCTCTGGTCCCCATTTCGGAGTATACAGTTAACAACATTAGTTTTGTTTTATATAAACGTATTTCCAGAGACACATATTTCATTTTAAGCTAAATTATAAACAATCTCATGTAACAAGCCGGGAAATCACTCATTTCTTGAATAACCGCGCCGTAATATAAATCGTCGTAATAAGATCGTCTCAAATCTCAGCTGATGACTAGACAATCGAACGACATCGAATAGGGTTGTCAAAGGCATTAGTCTAAAGGCCCATTTTACAATTAACAATCATGTCGAAAGTCGTTGTGGAAGGATGAATACTATACGCTTTAACAGTTATTGCCGCTTTGCTAAACCCTATTGACGATCTTCACCAGGATAATAAATAATAGCAGCCGGTCGAGTCGATCTTTTGGTGAAGCCACGCTTGCCTAGATTGGCCCTTGGATGGGTGACCCATTACATATCGAGTTTCCTCCGTGCCTCGTAAATCACGTTTCAGTGGCCCGAAAGACCGACAACCAGTCTTACCAAAGGGTATCGTATTACCCAGTACTAACTAGGTTGTGGAGGTCAGATAAGCAGTCGCTCCATGTAAAATACTGGTATTCAGCTGCATCCGGTTAGACTGGAAGCTGACCCCAACATAGTAGGGAAAAGGCTAGGCAGATGATTGAAACCAGCTTTTGATTTCTAAAGCGATTTCCAAATGCCTCCTGAGGCCAAGGGGACAGCAGTAAGTCGCAACTAAGGATACAAGTTATAGAGTAATTTTTGTGTTCAATTTTTAATCTCATTTATTTCATCAGCACGTTCAAGAATTTGCAACAACAAAACACACGATGAGCCAGCGCTAACCCTGAGACAGCCGCGTCATGATGACAGGCTCTCAAATTGTTTGCCAGATAGCTGATATCGCGTAGTCTGACGATCTAAGTGCCTCTCATTCACTCACTCACTTAACGTTACTTAAGTCACATGCAGCCGTCACTTCACAATTAAGAAAGAAGTGTACATAATTTTGGTGCGTTAAAAAGCTTTTTGAAACTAGGGATTTGAAGGGACTATAGTAGTGTGGTGTTGCATTGTAACGTGACCGTGTGTGTGTGTGTGTGTGTGTGTGTGTGTGTGTGTGTGTAATATTTCTATCATGAGTCAGTGATACTCGAATTAAATGATTTTATATTTTTTTTTTATTATTTATTGTCTAGTAGTAGCCATTGGATACTTAAGTATACAAACAAGAGTCTTTCAGTTTCGTTAAGGGTCGTTTTACACCCATTATATGAGCCTGTATCTGGGCTCATAAAATAGTAAGGCTGACGACAGAGTAGCTCCAGATTTATACATATTATACTAAAACATCTCATGATTATGCGATGACTTACTTATTTACTCACGATTTGTTAAGTAAGGGTAAACAATAGGTTTTTTCCTTCAAAACGGTCACAAACCCATTATTTTTGGAAACGAAATACCTAAATAGCTGAGGGGCCTAAAAAGTCTGCGTTGGCAGAATAATATGAATTACGTTATAATTCGTAAAATAGTTAGAAACCAATGAAGATAAAGTTATATCAATTTTAAAATAAAACAAATTAAAACTTAAGACTACTAATCGCTAAATACGTTTAATGCTAAACGTATTTAAAACATCACTCCATTTCACAACAAAATCGTGTGAAGTTGACAGAAACTGAATTATGTCTTAAAATGTTAAGGGTACTATCGGGCCTCAACAGTTTTTAGAAAAAGAAACATCACGTAATTTGTATAAACGTTATTCCTTGAAGGTTTATACGCAATAATCTGACGAACTAAGTGCCCACTCGGTTCTTAATGGCTCGATTTACTGTATTGCTGTACAAATTTTTGTGACTCCATATAAGTACTACTTAAGTAAGAGAGTGATGGCTATGAGAGTTCTTTTGTAAGGGACTTTTAATAAAATCAGTGCCAGCTAGGTATGTTTTCGCTTCAAATAATGAAATATTTTGTTCTTAAATTGGGTAAACTTGTCTTACGTATTAAAAATTTCTTACAACCGCTAAAATAACAATGGCATAAAATTTAATTTAAATGTCACGAACATGAAAAATATTAAACTTTGGTAATTTTATCATTTAATGAGTGTGGCAGTAGATGAAAATATTTAAAAGATAGCGATAAGTTTTAACAGTACCTAAAAATAAACTTGATTCCACGGAACGTTTAAGAGTGACGTGTCAACAACGCCCCAATATTTGAAAGCAACCCCACTCAACCTTCTGGTTTCACAAGTAGGCTCAGTTACGCCCTCCACACCTTATACTGTCAAAATTCCGCTTAAAAGCAAGCAAATTGATACTCCTTTATTAAATGACACACACCAACTATCCCACTTCACTTAGTAAAGTGGGAAACTACTTTTTGTAGTCTTCGATTACACATGAGAGCTTTCTAGCTACATTCCATTGAGTATGAAGATTCAATTGTTTATAGCACCTTGGGTTCCTGGTCGAATGCCGTGACGAACTCGATTTGCATAGGAAACTGAGCTTAGACATTGGTTGGCATACGCCCCCTGCTAAATTATGTTTTCCTGGTACAGACAAAGACGTATGCATTCGTTGCGGTAGGGTTGAGGCAAATCATTTTCTTGTTTCTATTGTGTTGTGTATATTGGTTTTCGCGCAGAATGTATCTTTGTTATGTGTGTGCCGAAAATTACTGTAAGATTGCGATTTTATAAGATATATTGCGATTTGATAAGATGATTTGCACATAACACTTTATTTTGGGTGCCAAAAGAATATTTTACATCATCATCAGCTTCTTGCCCTTGTCCCAGTTTACTGGGGGGGTCAGCGCAGGACATTTTCTTCTTACATTCTTCCCTGTCAACTTTTCTTTCACTTATTCCTCACACAATCCGTCCATCTTTTCTTATAATTTTCTGCTTATGCTATTAACATCAAACGTTCTCAAGTTATTTATGGTATTTCTGTTCAATCGGTTAATTTGTATTTGATTCTCGCGACCATTTCTGTAGGGTAAACCTTCAAGATAAACTAGAATCAAAAATCCAGTCGTCCATTCAATACTCCTCGCTACTCCTGAAGTCCTGGTACTCCGTAAGCACGTGACCTATCACAATTTGGCCGGCGAAGCAATCGACGTTAGGCTCGTAACTCACTGGCAAGTCCCATTCCTCGCGGCATCTAATAAAACTTTGATTTCCTCGCTCTGTGTAAATGTAGGAATTGTAACGTCTACGATTTTATTATTGAGATCTTTTCTAGATCGAGTCATTCTAAATGGAAATAAGGACTATATTTTACTCTCAAATTGGTCAAACTTTAAACAGTGCTTAAGAAACAGACAACAAACACTGCAAAGCAATGAGAAGAGCTATTTCTAATTTAATTTTGTTTCATCCTGGCTGTATTTAATTTGTTCCAATTTTATTTTACTGCAATCTTTATTTTAAAAATAATATTATTTTTAATTCAATTTTCAATCTGTTTTAATCCTGATTTCATTCGAATATTGTTTTTGATTTAATAAGATTATTTTACTTGCTTGCATTCTAATTTCTTTTAAAATTCTATTTTTATTGCATACTTAAATGTTCAATGTTAACTATTAAACTTCATTTTAAGTAATATAATTATGTCACCTTTTGCTGCATAAGACTTGCCCGATTGTACACAAATGGAAAAAGTCACTGGCTCCTGAAATACAGGTATTCTAACCTAGCTCTGGAGCCAGGGTCTCACATTTTTCTGTAACCTGTTTTTATGGCAATAAAGAAAGAATTTTTATAAGAGCGATGAAGGTGATTTTCAATTTCACAAGATTAGCGACCTGCCCCGGCTCCGCACGGGTGCAATGTAGATACTAATGTTTTCTCTACTATAATATGCATGTATAATACATGTAAACCTTCCTCTTGAATCATCCCTCTATCTATTTAAAACAAACCGCATCGAAATCCGTTGCGTAGTTTAAAAGATGTAAGCATACATAGGGACAGACAGACAGACAGACAGCGGGAAGCGACTTATACTATGTAGTGATGATTTCTTTTTTATTTCATGAAAATCTGTTTCTTCTTGGGTCTTTTTCGGTCCTCGAGAAGTCAGTTCTGTTGCTGGTTGATAGGTGACGATTTATTTATACATTCTACCACTTAGACCAGAACAGCATTATGTGATAACCGCAAGGACTTTGTCATCAAACTAGCGCCATTTAGTACCCAATACTGACATTAGCTAAGTACGTGGAGTAATAGGGAAATGAAGTGATAATGTTTTAAATTAACACAAAATCTTTTTCCATTAAAATTGCTCTATGAATGCGCCTGCTACTAATCTATCTAAATACGTCAGCTGTAGTCAACAATGATGCCAGGTGAATGGCAACATGATCGCTTATAAACACCCATCATCTGCCTAGCCTTTTAGAAACTATGTTGGGGTCGGCTTCCAGTCTAACCGGATGCAGCACAAAACACATGATGCCTGTAATCCCCGAGGGTTCAGGCAGAGGGTGTACCTAATGGTATCCACATTTAGGAAGGTTTTTATTTAAGGATTTATTTATTTTTACTCCTATCGATATTTTATCTCAGCGTAACTTTTCTAGGAACAAAGCCAGTTGTTACGCACATACTTCTTCAAACATTTCCACTTAAATACAGTTAGAAGTAAACATAATTAGAATCCGTCTCCATCACGATTGACAAAAATTTATGATTATTAACGCTTATTGTATTTAGTGATATATGATGATAGTGATGATGAGTATTTTCTTTAAGATCCCACTAAGCTAATTGTTTCAGGAGTCACAAAGGACAAAAGAAAGAGAACGCGACCAGCGCGTCTGAACCGCGTTCAAGAGCTGTGTGTGTCATATTTACTATGTAATTTCAACAATGACAGCTCTTGAACGCCGTTTAAATGTTTTCAATAACGAAATCCGCTCTTAGTCAGTTTCACGTCAATCCTTCCAAAACAAACTACAGAGCGCGTCGTAAACTAGCTATAACAGCTTCTAGCGACAAATACACACCTTAGCACTCCATCTACCTGCTACTCCACGCCCTAAAGCGTAATAAAAGCCGTCTGTACGTCGCGTCGTCTGCGGGGAGCGGCGCAGGCGACCGCCGAAGCATTAATAAGTAATGCTCAGTAATGGAACGCTCGCCTCGCAGCGGCATATTATTCGGGAATAATGAACGGCGTATTACTATATAAAACGGTTTTATAATTGGTATACGTCCGGGAATGGAGGAACGGTTATAGTTTATTGATATTCGATTGTGATGGGCTTTTGTTTTTAGTTTTGCAAGGTTTGGGTACCGCGAGGGCTGGTCCGAGGAGGCACGGGAAAAGAGCTCGTGGAAGGGGAGGCTTTTGTCTAGCAGTGGGACAGTACAGGCTAAAAAAAAGAATTGGGTCTTCGATTTTATCACGGCCGTGCAGTTGCACAAGACTTCATTTTGTTACTGCTTGCTGGTTGCATTGAAAGAATGGAACTGAAAGCTGTAACAAAATAAAGGTTGTTACATGTATCTACATATAATACATGTTTGTTGGGCTTTATATGCAAATATACGGCGCCGTTACATTTTCTATTGCCATAGTTTTTGAAGGTTGATCTTTCTAATTGCTGCATCAGTATCATTCAACCACACTCTTGATAAATAAAGAATGGAGAATCCCAACGCACAAACCCATCATTATGCACTAATTCATAACTATAATACAGTAGTTATTTCCCCAGAAATACATCGAACTATTGACACATTCATAGGAACCACAATTGCTAAATAATTCCGTGAGTTGAATAGCTTCATTACAACAACACGGGTAATCCATAATGGATCGAGTCCATCGGTCGCTCCTAACTTCATAACTAAGTTCGGCTCCAATTAAATGCCGACTTACGTCCGTAACATCGAGCGTTTGTCGCTGGAGAGGGCAGTCAAGTGGTATTTTAGAAGAAAGTTGAATAATCGAAAAGGAAAGACCAAAGCAACGATAAACAAAAACTTTTTTGGTCAGAAATGGGATGAATACTATTAAGACGGTTGATAGAGCTACCTATGGAAGGAAAAGACAAATTAAGCCTACCTTAAATAAATCGGGATGAGTATAGGGGAAACTAGCAAAAGGGATGATTAATATAATTATGTTATGTGCTAACACCTACATTGAAAGAAAGAAAAAATATTTATTAGAGTCACACAGAAGAAAACAATAGAATTAAACTATATAAAAAGAGAACAACAAACATTCATAAAATAATAATGAAACTTATTTAAGACACTCAATAAACTGAATTGGTCCTGTACGAGGCCAAAAGGCATGGTTCTGTAACATTTAAAAATGTCACAGCGCTGATCTTCTGTTAGGACCCCAGTGATGCCAAGGTCAGATACGACAGACTAAATAAATAAAATTACATTGCACACCGCATAAGGATGACGACACAGCTACTAATGTTAACGGAGATTAGAAGAATTAAAATGTAACAGTATCAAACTACACTCAAGAACTCCAAGTCATGTCATCCGGCTAGACCAATAAACAATTTTTCTATCCAATAGTACACAAACAACAGCATGTACTCACATAAGTACATAAAACCGCGTCTGTAATCCCCCGATGGGGGAGGTAATCCGGATCCCGCGTGTCAACGACGTTGTTCCGCCAAATACATACAACCAATACCAGTACATATGACATTAAGATATGTGAGGGTTTAACAGCTATTTGGTATTAATGTGAAACTCTTTGAGAGTGATTTTCAAAATAGCTGAAGGGATTAATCATATGACCAGCTTATTTGGAGTATGAGAAAGAATTAATTCACGCAACCTCGAAAAACCTGTTCGTCGCATACGTCGAAAAGAGCAGAAGATTTTAAGATCTTTTTTTGCAAAACAGTCAGCATTTTTTCTGTTGAAATCTATTCACGGTGGTCCTTACACCCACATAAATATCTTAAAAAAAATCAGTGCTGCTGGGTCTAGAAACAAGTACTGGAATCCATGGTAGAAGTGGCTTGTACATATAAGTTGTTCCAATGTTAACGGCAAAAAGGTTAATAAAAGATTTGAAAATCGAGCGGAAGGCAATGCAATGACAAAATCGTAAAAAAGCGAAAAAAATCGAAAGATAAATGAAAAAAGAAGACGGCGGTCCTAATAAAGTAACTCAATAAAAGCAGAATTTATTAATATTCGTACATCAGTGTACGGAGTCATATATCCAGGGCATATCGTCGGTTTGTCTGCTACAAACTTTCGCCGAGCGATCTCCGCAATTCGTTCCTCGTCTATTCATCGCATTGATTTCATATCCGCCGCGAACTCTTGAAGATTGGGGCCACGAAGAGCGCTTGCGAATACTTCATAATTAATATGAATGTTTTGAAATCTCTCGTAGTGTTTTGTTTGTAGTATGTATCAAAGATATCAATTCCTAAGCAAAAGAACACAAATTGAATCTTGCAAACCTCTCGCAAGATTGCTTGGGTGTGCAAATAAAGTTGGAATACTTTATCTTCTAAAACAGAAAATATCCATTTATGAGACGAGTGCAAAACGCTGAGTTACAAACAAGAGTTTTACAGTGCATGGATCTGCCCAACACGTTCATACCACAATAGATATCAGAGTACCAAAGAACGGGAGCTTATTTCGCAATAGCTTTTTAAAACTTCTGAAAAGCTGTCAGCCTTATAAAAGTGTTTCCATACCGCTGATGTCATGGCCTCGTTGTAAAGGGAGTGAGGAGTGTGGGTACTAACCCAATTACGGGGCATCCGACGCCTGAGTAGCAATTCAACGGTTTTTTCTCCCTTTGAAGTATCAAACAAATCTCATATTTATGGGGATATGAATTAATGGTGGGCTGGTCACTTATTATAGCTTTGTAAGAGTTGGGAAGATTTTTTTTGATGAAGTGACAGGAAATTATTGTTTTGTACAGTTTGACTTGGTATTATTCCTAGATTTTTTACTTTTTATTTATAATAGGTTAGGGTTTCTGTTTCTGTGCTTTGAAGAAGATTATCGACAACCGGTAGCTGGTTGCTTTGTTTCGGCAAACATTCTCAAGCAGCAGATTTTCTGCTGAATTTTAAGTTTTCCGTGTACAAAACCTCGAGCAAGCAAGACAGTGTTCAAGTATGTGCACTTTCAGCACATTTCCACAAAACTCTCTTCCTTACAGCTCACATTTCCGCAATGAAAAACAACGTTATTTAATAACAGTTTTCACAAACTAAGTACATCCTAAACAACAATTATTCGTGAAAATTGCGTGCAGCTAATTCAAGTAGCTGGCGAAACGGGGTGGAATAACACTGCAACTCGGTTCAATACATTAGCGAGGGAGCAAGTTGCAATATTATTCTAATCGCGCAACAGGCGCTGGGTGCGGACCTATTATTTGGCAAACGATCACAGATGAACTAAATATTTGGTTTTTGGGTCTGTCTGTTTGCTCGTACTTTAATCCTGGGTATTTGCGAACACGCGTATGTGTGATATCGGATCTATGGGCTTTGAAGGGATAAGTAGAACGATAATAGTGGGCATCACGTTTGGCATAAATGTTTTTGCTTATATAGATCGTGATATGTTGTGTATGTTCCTACTATGTTGTCTCTCTGCATCATCCTTAAGTACACTGGTAGAAAATGCACAAGGCTTTAAGTAATTGCGTAGGTTTATTTGTAGGATGTCAAATAGTCTTAATTGGCTATTTTATTAGAACACTGAAAAATATTTTTTTGATTAGTTAAATCTATGTGGGTTTCTACGTCAGAAATAATTCTAAAAGATTGTTTTCTACTCCCACGTCTGCCAGCAGATTCATAAATCTTAAATGTTCTAAAAATAACTTACGAAGATTTATAGACAAAACATGAAAAGTGCTAATGAATGAGTTTACGAAACATTCTTCTACCAATCTCCATTCTTTAAGATAATAAAACACCCACATTGATGGTAATAGGCTCGCCCCCATTACATGGGACTTAAAAACATAACTGGCGAAATGCGGGTGTACTATTAGGCACACCTCTGCCTTACCTTACACTTCGGCAGGCGTGATGTTATGATATGTTTTTAAAACATACAAGGTCGTTACTACCTTATATCGTATGTTTTAACAATTTTCACCAAAGACTTAAAGTGCTCCCCGAGGCTCGGAAGGAGGTGTCTTGGTACGTAATGGATGTCCATCCATCCCTGGACCGACTTCAACAAATGTAGTGTCGATCGACTATTGCGTGTACCTAGAATTTTCCCAAATTTATTGGGGTCGCGTCGGCTTGCTAACACTGGTTGTCAGACTTTCGGGGCACTGACTTATCTGTCACGACTGTCAAAGATCTACAAATGACAACCGGGGCCAACGGCTTAAAGTGCTTTCTGAGACACGGAGGGAACTCGGTATGTAATGATGGTCACACATCCATAGACCGACCTTGGCAAGCGCGGCTTAACCTAAACGATCGAACCGCGCGGCTTAACCTAAACGATCGACCCGCGCGGCTGTTATTATTTAGCCACGAACCCCGATACAAAATGTTTCATTCTACCTTCAGGTACCTACTGACTTTCTAAAATAACATTATTGTATCTCGATTCATAAACTCTGTCGAACAGGCACTCTCAATCATTTCCTTAGAGACGTTAAAAACTCATTAAAAATATTACAAAAAATATGGTTCTCCCAAAAATGTTTGCACACAGTGGGCCAGATTAAATTCATAACTTTTGTGCTGAGCGAAAATTCCAAAGTGAAAAGTCTAAACACACCTACACCTACTCATATAACGAACGAATTGGTCCGTTTTGGGTCACTGGGTAAGAAGAATAAGAAGTAACCGATATTTGAGGAATATAAGGTCTGTTTTTGTTTGATTTCTCATTCCAAATTGTTTTAATTAATTAGCAAAGAAGCCATGCTATTACTGCTAAATAGAAGATGTAACAATAAAAAAAGGTGGAAACTTCGTACTGCTAAGGTTTTTAGGCCGCTTTTATAGCCTGAAACCGAACGACGTATCACCAAGGGGGAGACCCTTGGTGATACGTCGTTCGGTTTCAGGCTACCCCTGGCTCAACCTCCCAGTGTCACGTGTATTTTTTATTGTTGAAAACATCAGATAGTTCTAGAATCTGTTTTAACCAAAACAATTTTTGATTGATTTGATTTTTTAGATAAAAAATCGCTTGCTCGGGTTTTTAATTCATTATTGGGAAAACGTATTTTACACGACACACATAATTTTTTTTTGTTTTGGGTTCCACGAAAAAAATACACGTGATTTTGACATTATACCCCTCCTCCCCACATGTGATTAAAGGACGACCCCTGACCAATATTACGAATACACACAGGGTTTTAAGCCGTGAAAAACACTGGTTACATTCATAATATTCGCCATGTAAGTATACCGATACTTACATGACGTAGGCCGACAAAAAATACTATAACACGAGCTATTCCACTATTTTCTTTTTACTCCTACATCCTACAGGAAATTACAACTTTATCGTACAAAGCAATAAGTACTGAAACTCAAATAACTGTCCAAACTGACCGCTACATACAAAACGCGAAACATTAAGAGCTAATTATGAAAAGCAAGGTTTTGGCGTAACAAACGTCAAACGGTCGCCATATTGAGGACCGCACACATTAGTTTTTGTGAGGCCACGACGTCACATATAAGCAGCATACACAGAAACTTCTGGCAACGGAATAGTTTATGAAGTAGAAATTCGATAGCGTTGAAATTCAACTCTGCAAATAGCAGTGAAGTTGTCGTTTTAACGTGTTGCCACTCTCACCTGAGGGACATACTGTCGCTGTGTGTGTCTGACTAGCTGGAGTTTGGAAATGTCATGTTTAGGTCGACGTATGGTAGTCGATTATTTTTGTACTGTAAGTACAGTGAGTGCTTTTATTTGTTTATTTAACACTTGAAGCACTGAGCGAACTTATGCCACAGGCATTTTCTAGTCTAGTCAACCTTTGGGCGATGCAGCGACAAACAGTGGTGTATTTCCATTATACGACTCCCTTACGAAGGCGAAGAGTAACGTGAAGTATGAAATAACATAAAATGAAACTAGTGTTTAAAAGCTGGTTACTGTGATTGGAAAACGATATATTTCTTTTGGAAGTAGTGACCAAGACTGTAAAATTGTGACCATGAATTTGTGCACCCAACTTGAAAACAATGACTCAAAATACGTACATAGGTATACGTCAAGATGTTTAAAGACACCAACTACTGCCTATCTATAGTCGTCTAGATGTAGCTCAAAACGAAGAAAAAGAAGAAACGTCCCTACTTGAAAGTAAATCCAAACGCTAAGCCATTGTCAACAGCAAACAAAATGCTAGACTTGCCGAACAGCGCGACAGTGAGTACAAGACTGCGGGGAATTTTCACGAAGTGAACTTGAAAGCAAACACGAGACGTGTGTTCTTGTGTAGGGACAAAGTTTGCGTGAAAATATTTATAGTAACTGAATTTGATCCGGCGTGGGTTAAACTTAACTGCAAACAAGCTGTGAGGGGGATAACAGTCGTTTTAACAAGCGGTTATCGCATGATCCCTGTTTTCCGACGGATTATGGCTGTTCTCCAATATCGTATTAGGGAAAAATTATTACGAAATATATGGTTATTGGCATTTGAGGGTTATCACAACAATTTCTATGGTTAAGTGCCCATACAATATAATAACCCAATCCATAAAACTTCGTCGTTACTTTATTCACGACAATAGCAGAAGTGTATAAAAATGTTTCCTTTATTGTAACAAATATTAGTTTAATGCCTCCTAAACAAATCTAGAGTTATAAACTAATGACCGTCTTCTACTGTAGATAATAATGAGATCTCAACAAAAAAAAATCGAAAAACATTACTCGGTCATCAAATTCAAAATCAAATTCAAATCAACCACGAACACAAAAAAGAACTCAATAACATCGAGCCACATGCCAAAAATTGTTTTACCAAAACGTTCATATCGGTCAAATTAGCTTCAAAAGTAAACCACAACACGACCGGCCGGTTACACAGTTTCCACAATTCCACCATCGGTTTGTAGTGCCAAAACGCATCGACACAAACGTGTATTTGGCAGGGTAAGTCACCAGGATGGGGTCGCCTCCTTAATCTAAGGTTAACCTCGAAATTAGCTAAACGATACCTTGGGGCATTACGGCTTGATACTGCTTTTTTGGAGTGTCGGGTTCCATTTGGAAATGTGGAGGAAATTCGCGAAATAAACATACAGAGATTTCGGGAAGATCGTTCGCTTATATGTAGGTATTATTTCATGCGCTTCTTACCAGGCTTCAAGTAACTAATAACAATTGTTGAAAAGTAATTTAGGTACTAGCCAATTAAAATACTTAACTTGCAAACTACATCATTTCTTGAATATACATGGTCTCTCATTTAAGACATGCAAAGCGGCTTATTCGTGTTAACCCTAAGCAATTTCGGACAAGATCCCTTTGTACTAACTTCGATTGGAACATACCCAGAAATTAGGATACTGCGCTGTGGGATGCTCATGATGTAGTTAGGACCTACCCTTCAGATATTTGGATACCACCCAAATAATTACTTTGTTTGATTTATATTTGTAGTTCAGAGATTTAGTTCCAGCAAACAATTTAAAGCGTCTTCATTGAACATCTCGAGTTCTAGCAAATCGCAGGGCGTAACGAGAACAGTATTAGCAATTCTACTTGTAAAGGCAAATCAGAATCGTCAGAACAATTAATTAGATTCCATAAAAGTTCCTAAGCTCCTTAATTCTAATGAACCGACTCTAGATCTTTGATAAGATATTAACTCTCAAGACGATTAAATCCAGCCCTTCCTTAAACAATATAATGTAAAGTAGAAACATAAACGTATTTGCGTCACAAAAAACTTTTAAACTTCAAATTTTCCTTTGAAAAGAGAAAGCTAACAGGATGTCGTGAAAGCAATTATGGTAAACTTTTCACAAAGGTGCAATGCAGTCATAAAAGCATTGTGCTCCTTAGAATTCAGGGCAAAAAACCCGTCATTACTAACAAAAACAACTTGTGCGAAGCGAGAGAAGTTGGGGCGAATCTGCGAATTCGATTTACATATGAAAACGTTCGAAAGCGGCCCGCTAGAGGACGTTCTCTTAAAAATATCACACCCTGTAACACGATCTTATTTAAAAGTCACACCCGGTGCGATTTTATAAAGGAATAAAATCTACGTGTGAAACTTTTCACGCCCAACTCCTTTTGGGACGATGAAACACTGTAATGTATGCTTTAATACTCTCTTTTGTCTCCGAATACGTGGTTTATGAATGTCTGTATTTTGAAATATTTTCCCTTTTTTAAGACCCGCGTCTAGTCTGTTTCATTAAGATTTATGAACTCGGCTAGACAAGCGTTTGTTCGCTTTTTATTTGTATTTTTTATGCATGGGTTGCGTTTAATTCTGTTGTGATCTGATAAAAGTTGAATCATGCTGTTATTACGGCTCGTTTAACAGTCTGGTGGGATAAATTAAAAACTCTTTTAACTTAGTAGACGATGTCGCATAAGCTGAAGACTTAATATAACTATTCGGAGTACAAAGCAGCAAGTCGTACGTCCATTCAACCAGTCCATTCTAGCTTTTAATTCGAATCGATTCAACCGAACTGCTAAAAAAATCCCGGAACAAAACACTCCCCTTAGTTTATTCATAATCTTCAATAAGCAACCCTCTATCAGGCACGTCGGATATCTTTTCACCTCGACATTAAGGCGATGAGCAGGTGCTTAAGTTGTCATTTCGCGCGTCACGGAACGTTCCGTGTAATCCAGATAATGCTTGCGCTCCTACCGATGGTTCTCGATAAAGGAAAGAAATGTGGAAAAGAAATGTCTTGTCAATGAGTGCAACTGGATGGACGGACAAAATTTATGGCGAAAATTAAACAAGTTAGTAGGTACTGGTGTGGCTTACCCGTAGATAGGAAAGCAGAATTACATATTAGTGTTTTTGAACTTGGATCTACTTTCAGAACAAACTCCCAGCAGAGTAGGAATAAAAATTGGACACATTTGAAACTTGCTTCAAAGAGGATTTTAATACCTGAAAACCAGCCGATTATAAACCGCGGTTTCAGTAATGACATTGGCAACTCTTGGATGCAGTTCCAATGTGCTGCTAGCGTTTAGTTTTTTTTGCTGTTTGCCCTAAGACTACCACCCATATCTATAAACAAGTCAAAGTGTTTCCTTGAATAATTTTATATTATATATATATATTTTTTTTGAGAATGAATTACTTAAACCTAAATGTCATTTTTAAGGTACGATTTCATTATGTAGTTTAGTAATTGCTTGAAGTTAGAACTGTAAAAAGTTACAATTCTTAGCTTTGCTATCTTTGACTGTTCTTACTTCGTTTAAATTCTTGTCTATTGCATAAAAAAAAATTGCAAGTAATTACTTTGACTTGACTGTAGATACGGGTGTCAGTCTCGAAAAAACATCACTTTTAAGCCCAGAAAAATCGACAATCTTTTGAACAACGAGTAGGAGCCAGTACAATAGCGTAGTTAGTACAAGGTGCAGACGAAACTGGGAAATTACTCCCAGTACTTAACTGTAAAGAGTGAGGGAGAAGGAAGATTTTAAAACATTGAGTTTTATGACGCTCGTCCGACAATATAAGTATTTAGATTGCGTTTTGTGCAACTATGAAAGTAAGCTGTGATTATTTTAGTAGGATTTTCATCTTGCGAAGTTAAAACTTCTTAAAAATTGAAACATATTGGACAGCAATTTATGTAAAACTTCAACTTACCCATTAATCTTTATGGGGAATTTATCTATTTATCTTTATGTTTTTATAGCTAAAAACGTAAAGATAAATAGATAAATTTATAATACCGAACTGTAGCCAGTTCGGTATTATAAAACTAGTTTTCCGTAGCTACGCAGCGTGGTGTTAAAACGAACTAATGAATAAGTATCCAGTTTATTACGTTATAACGGGGGGTAAGTTATCTTCATTGAGTACAAAATCTGAACATTAAAAAATTTAAACTCATTTTTCAACTCATTTTATTATATCTTGTCGTGTTTGCTCTTCAACTTCAATTTTTAACACGTGTTTGTTCTTCAACTTCAATTTTAAACACAAAAAGATCTAAAAAGTCGTCTCATTTTTTGCACCAATAAACAATTAATAAAAAACAAAACAAACTTCGAAAAAGGAACACTATGCACAAAGACAACAATCCAATCGTAAAAAAAAAAACGCAAAAAAAAAAAAAAAAAGTTCAAACTACCCACACCCCTCTCGATTTTACAGACTACCCTTTTAATTTAACAACTAATACTTTTACTTTTTTTGTTCTATTCCCGTCTCAGCAAGACATGATAGCAAATAGAGTGCAGCGCGATCACAAAATTACACGTCAATCCGAAACGCGGCCGCGCGAACCGTCGGCCTCGTCGCTCCGGGCCGGTTACAACTAGATCGAGGCGGATAAAACCGGATCGGGACGGATAAAACACGTTGTTTAATACAACCGCGGTAAAATTGTATTAGTATGGGAATGGTAGTATCTGCGTAACATTTTAATATATCTGCCGGGCGCAGCTATATTCAAAATTTTAGGTAGATTATTATATAGCTGTTTTCGGCATTTTGTGCAAGTGTAGGATCGGTACTTCGTTCTGGTCATACATAGAGAAGGCCAATTATTCCAGCAGTAAACATCTTTCGGTTGCAGAAATTATATTTTTTACTAAAATATGGTCCACATAATAGCAAGTACATACCTGAGTTTATTTATCATCAATAAATCTAATTAGTGTCCAATTATACAAATAAATGAAGTCTGACTGTTACCTTTTCACGCCAGGTGAGCGGAATTCGAGAAAATTCGGCACTCAGACCTGGGTCTTTTAATTCCAGTAGTATAATAAATTTCCGAACTTCACACATACGAACCCGCGGGCAAAAGCTAGTGACATCATAATACAGTTGACCAATTTTAAACATTCTGTTTTTGAAAGGACAGTTGTTTAACAATCACATTGTGCGACATCCGTTACTGTGCCGACGTTTACATTGTTTGTGGCTTGATTAATAAAATATTAATGACTTTCGGTTATTATTAGCGGAAAATAATTAGGTTTACATGAAGTAAGTGTTTTGTAGAATCCTGTAGGTACTGAATTCATGGAACGATGGTAACGCGTTGATGTCCCTTACACCGTGTATTTTAAACCCCTCAGATGAACGATGATGATGACTGGCTTGTTGGTCGTGGTCGCAAGCGACTGTTGAGCATGAGGTCCTGGGTTCAATTCCCGGGTCGGGCAAAGTGTTATTGGGTTTTTGGAACGAAGTTCCTTATCGCGCGTTGTGAAAGGGGGCTAGACGGAAAAAATTCTTACGAAAAGTTGTCACGACACTTTTTGCTATAGTAAGCTGTGCGGCGTCGCATGTTTCTCTGTCTGTCTCTCTCTCTCTTATAGAAAGCAAGCCAGATATTTTCATTTCTATTTCGCATTGAACAGTGTGGTGTTCAAGGCGAAATATTAATATACATATTAATTATATTTGTTAATAATAAAAAAAATATTATTATAACTTAAAAAAAAAAAAAATTATTACATTTCCTTCACTAATTAATCGAAAGGAACTTCGTTCCATCCGGGTGTCCCTTGACACCTCTCAAGTTTTTTCTTAAGGGATTTCTCAGTAGCAGCTACGAAGTCTGGAATTGTGCCCGGTTGATGGCAATAGGCTCGTCCCCTTTTACATGGGACTTTAACATAAACTGGCGAAATGTGGGTGTTCTATTAGGTACACCTCTACCTTACTCTTCGGGGATTACAGGCGTTATGTTATCTTATGTTTTTACGAACCCCTCATATTTTTAACGCTAAAACATTATACACGTGGTGAAACCTCCAGACACAGCCGTAGCTCTGAATCAAACTCCTATACAGTACTGAGAACAGGTTTATACAATATGCAGGGACTAAAATAGTGACTCCGCTGCAAAACTTGGGTTGCCCGGAATAGCGAAATCTGGTCTATGCGACCAGACTATTTCGGTGGCTTTACAGCAGAGATTGGTAAGCGTTGCTGTTTCGTCTTTATACTTCAATAATGATTGAATACATTTTCGTAAATATACCTTTATTGTAAAGAAAAAAAAATTGGACCTAATTCAATTATTGACCGAAAAGACATCGAAACAAACCCCGATATCTCCGAAATTGTACATCATTTTGACGTAATATTTATACCAAAATAATCTTCAACATCTGCCTAAACTATAGTATTTTTTTTTAAACCGCTACTATTATTTTTTCATGAATTAAATAAAAGTACAATATATTTCACTGCGCCGGCCATCTGCGCTCAGAACGGCGCAGTGAAATTATACTTGAAGAATTGTACTTTTATTTAATTTCAACGAGGAAACCTTGCAATTTCGCGTTTTTTTTTGGAATACGCCTCTTAGAAATAAATACAGGACAGTTTTTGGACAGTCTATACCTAGTTTTAATTCTTGGAAGGGCAGTTAGGCAAATCTTTCTGAATCTGCTAAATATCTCCTCATTTTTTATTACACCAATCCAATTCGATCATATACAGGGTGGCAGGGACACCGACGCTAAAACGGTTACCACGTACTCAGTACATCATTCTGACCTCCCCCTCCCCTACCCCCACATAGAAATTTTTCGTCGGTTATTCAAAAAAAAAAACAGCTGTTTCCGACAAAACTGCAATACCTACACAGTCAAAATGTACTGAAAAGCTGTTTTTTTTTGGATATCTGTAGTGAATAACAAGTTCAAATACAAGTATCGTGTTTTCTATACATATGTACATCCGATACATACCCGAGCACAGAATGCATCAATTAAACGAAGCTCGTTGTTGCTTGACAGGCACGCACGTTGGATTGCAGTGAAGACGCTGCTTAAAAAATTATGACGTCATCGCTTTGTAGTGACGTGGTGGACACTGAATCATGATTGAGGACAGCGTTTGGTGCTTGTCTCTTGGTTTAGATTTTTTTTGTATGGACTTAGTAACTTTATTTAATTTTGAGCTATTTTGGCTTGTTTGGTAGGAACAGGATAATGGACAAGTTTTGAAACATGATCTTAGAGAGGATTGAATCAGTTTTTGGAGCTGAATACTTGGACCATAAATCAAAACATCGAACATTCCAAAGGACTACATTCATCGCTTGTCACTCTAACTGCCAAGTACTTACTATTTTTTTCATTAATATCCCATCAATGAATCGATCAGTCATTAAAAACACCATTAACTCACAATAAACGGATGCGTAAAAGTATATAAAGCTCGGTCCACACAATATGCGTTAATTTGCTGACAACAATGTGGTGTGTGGTCACCGTCGCGTCAGTGGCGACGAGGACGGAATATTTCAATTACGACCACGCTCAGTGTTGCACTGACCACGGAATGGGATCGTCGCGTGAAGAGTTTGTAATTACTGCTCTAAGAGACGGTTAGTTGTAAAACATTTTTTTACACTGTCTGACTGACTGTTGTGTTTAAATTTTGGCGGCAAACAAGAGTGAATTTCTAAGAACATATCATCACGGGTTATACCATACCCAAAGGGTTAGGGAGAGGCGTACCTCAGTACACACTCATTTCGCTAGTTATGTTTAAACCCTATACAGGGGGAACCTATTGCCATCAACCGCTACAAATTCAAAGTCCGTGGCTGCTACTGAGAAATATCTGATTAAAAACTAAAACACCTTGGTCGCCCTTTTTTTTTTGGGTGGGAAATCATCAAATGACCTCACCCGCTCTGGGTGGAGCGGGAGGGCGTGTCAGACTCTTACTGACTAAAACCCACCCGTGTTCCTTCACTTGCCTGTGTAACTTTTTCGAACAAATCCGCAACCCTGGCAGGCATCGGTCCTAATGGACCCCGTCAGTTTGTGCTGACGCTGCTTTGAGGCGCGCGTGGATCGCAACGCGCCATCGACCCGGGCCTGGTCCTTACCGGACGGCGAGCTACCCATTGCTCGCCGGCCGCAAGCCCGCGTGTACGGTGAATCTGCTTGTGATTCCCGACGCCCGGGGCGTCTCCTGCGGCGGCTAGGGGCGTGAGGGCGCAGAGATTGCCTCTGCCTCACACGTTCCGCCTCCTCCTTTGCGAGCATTACTGCTTCGCAGAAGGAGGTGAAAGCTTACTTTGCTCGCCCTGGATATCGAATCCAGGAACTCATGCTCAGCAGTCACATTTGCGAACACGACCCCAACTCGGCAGTTGCAACGAGAACTTCTAAGAAATAATGTTATTGAAATATCGTAGTAAACATTTAAAACGGTAAGGTACCGTTACTACCTTGAAGACACAAGATTTATACATCTCAATTACCTATTTTATGAAAAGAAGCTCCTTCAAAAGACACTCGGGTATTTTTTGAAGCCGTATAAAATTGTAACGAAGGACTAGCTATGAATGTAATCGACGAGAGCCATGGCAACCGATCCCGCCAAAAGAAACACTTACTTTCATACTTAAGAAGAAAAATATATGTTTCAATAAAAAACAAAGTGTTTATTTTATTTAAAAAAAAAACCTGTTCCATTTCGTTATCAACGTAAAAATCTCTTCCCTAAAATCTAAAAGCACCATGACGCACATTTACAGATATTTTTTCCCAAAATATAGAACGTTTCGATTTTAAATAGGCGATCCGAAAAACAAAACGATTCAAAAATCGGCCAGCAACACTCGATTGACCATAAACTAAAATCTAAATAGTTTATGAATTTTTGATTCGGTATTCAAAAGTTCCCTTCCCGCGCTAGGATTGGGCTCGATCGATGCGGCTCAGTTATTTTGAGCGCATTCGAGCGCTGCAGCCGACGGGTTCAGTGTCAGCCCTAATTGGGCTACACGCCGCCGACATTTTTGTTTCAGATCAATACAGCATCTAAATTCGTTATACTGGCTCGAGTGTAATGTAACTTTGGGAGTAATTGTGAGTTTTTGAAAGGGAATTTACGTACATCGCTGAGGACTAGACATTATTTACAAGTTTATACATCACCATCACTTAACAAAATAGTAAAAATTGAGACAGGTCTTATGATCTTCGTCCAATTTTACTAGCTGAATTGGTCTGAAGATTATTTAATACAGTGTGTCATAAGTACTTGTTTTCTGTACAAAAGCAGTCAATCCGTAATATTTATTCCACAGATTAGGTAAACTTCTCTGCTTATTTAAAGCTCATCCCTAAGTCCAAGTAAAATTATTACAGAATTAAATCTCATCTTAATAACCATCAAAACATCTTAATTAAAGCGCATTAACTTTCATTTTATTGCATCCTTAAAAACTTTACAATTACGTCCATCGTAAAAACTAACAAAACAGTCTTTAAGCAATTGTCTATGGACTGGAACGAACTCCTTCGAAGTTTAAAAAGTAACTGCTACTTGCGTAAAAGAAAAGTACCTTTCTCTGAAGGCCAATAGACAATTTGCATTTTGTCTTTTGTTGGTGCAAGCGGCATCTTCTACCTTTAGCATGAACATCGGGTAAAGTAGGTATCTACACGATTTTGTTTATAAAGCAGGAGTTTATGTACCTCTTATGATAAACTATATTAACATAGGTAATTAATTAATCACACTAGGTAAGATCAAAGGCGGGTGTGTGTATTTGGTTGGGCACCATCCTTTGTCAATTTGCCTATTTTTTTTTCTCAAATCAATCAGAGATCCAAAGGAAATATAAATCGTTTATGTGGGTGTATCTAATTAATCTTCTTTGCCTTGTTGTATTTTCTGTCAACACAAATATTTTCGCATTATAATAGTGCTCCTGTTACTTCAAAATTGTATTCCTGAGAATATCTTTGACAAACGTTGTGAAAACGCATTTGTACTGAATACGAAATTTTGTTGCGGAATTTGTGACTCTTTTATTTGACAATGCATCTTATTTTGTATTTCAATATACTGCGTACTGGGGTCGTTTCGTAAACCACTTTAATTATCATATGCAGAGCACTCAGCTCCATAACTCGGTAGCATATAATTTTTATAGCACATTGATTTTAAAATCATCAAAAACAAAGTCATCAGGTTCAATTTCAAACAAAAGTAAAATTTTGACGTGACTTAGATCCCCCTATATGTATAGAAATTAATGCAAAATCAGAGCTAAATATGTAATTCTATGATTTCCACGAAAATATTTAAAACGAAATACACTAGTCTGACGCATAATTCCCAAATGGCATTCAAAATGTTCACATTAACAATAGTCATTAATAGTAAGAAGTGCCATTTTTCATAACGATTGAACTAAAAGGTCTCAACTCGCCACTCTGTTAGGTTTATTACTACAATATTTCATTGTAAACGTCCACAATCAGTTAATTAGTTGTGACCATAAATTCACGAAATAACATGCTAAGTACTTTGCTTTGTTTCAAATATTTCAATATATTAACCAAGATTTTCGAATGCCCTTTGTCACAAGAGAATTAAATTATTCCACCATATATATTCTAGTACATAATTCACCTAGTATTTCGCTTTAAGTCTGGACATTAAAACCTGTTTTAATTATTCTGTAGTGCTGAATCCAACTGTAAAAGTTCTCATTTTGTCTCCACGACGTTTTTCAGCAAACAATGGCTAGGCCCAGAGACCGTGTAAGCTGTCTTTGTTGAACCTTACATTATTTTAATAAACAGGTTTCTCAAAAATCTTTTTCATGATGTATATTTTATGTAACAAAAACCCACATTACATTAAATAAATCCGCTCAGTAGCAGCCCCAATTTAAAATACATATTAAGGTGGGTGTACCATGGAAGGCCACTCTAATAAATAAACAGTTATTATTCGTTCATATACTGGATAAATGAAACGAACGAATATTTAAGTAATACTTTGTTTTATTCCGTAAAATATAAACCACTTTTTTGAATTTCAGATTTGATCAATATTGATTAAACTTAAGTTTCATTGAACTCTTAAAAATGGCCTTGCTAGGAACAAGGCTCCTTAGAAGGCCATTATAATAAATCAGTAATTTAACACTAAAAGTTAATAAATAGCCGTTAAATCTACAATAAAAAGAAGTGGTTTATATATTACGTAATAAAACAAAGTATTACTTAAATATTTGTTAGTTTCGTTTATCCAGTAAATAAACGAATAATAACTATTTATTTGTTAGAGTGGCCTTCTATGGTACACCCACCTTATTTTAACGTCGCCGATTTCCGATATCAATGAAGCAAGGGACCGTACTGCCAAAATAGTGGCGCGAGCGATTCACCGCCGCGTCTGTGATTTCTAGTTCGATGGATGTTTATGTAGATAGAAGGAATTTGTCATCACATGGCAATAACTACGAAATTTTAATAATTGGCCTTCGAAGGAGCATGGCCTTCCATGGTCCACCCACCTTATATATAAAAAGTTACTCATATTTCTCCCATTTATTCTGCCGTCGGCCAAAACAATGCATTGTATGAAGGTAAACTTTCTCGCCCCATCTCACATTATTGACTAAATGATCCGAAAACCAACTCCGAAAACTCACATAACTTTGTACATGGCTTCGATATGGATGCTTGTGAACTGGATACGATCAAGAATACCAACAGAAATGCATTGGGAGCGAAAACCAACTCAATCCCGAATACCAACATTATTTTACACGCGTTTCTTGTTGATCGGTGCTGAACTCAACGAACATTACATGCTCAAAAAGATAATGTCAGAGTAATAAACGGCGAATAAAGCACTGAAGAGTTTAGTGAATTTTACAGCAGCTGAAAAACTAGAATGTTCAAATCGAAAATGAATTAAAAGTGCCTTATAATTAAGTTGCTCATTTTTCAAATGATTACAAACTGCAATAACACCAAGTAACATGTGTGGAGTTTCAAAAAACTAATAATTCCTAAGTGCTGAAGAGTGTTATATTATGTTGCTTTACACCGTTTTCCTTAGTACAATTTTACGACTCGCGCGGTAAAAGGCAACTACAATGTGCTTTGCATTTATTCATCATGCTTTACATTTATTCACAGAACGGCATGGAATAAAAAAAAACTTTAAAAACATCGTGCAATTAAGCTATTATTAAAAGTACAATTTTAATTAGTTGTAATAATTTTCTAGTTGCGCAATTGCTTTGAATCATGACTATATTTTCTTCCTCCATCAAGTAGGTACTGCAGTTTTTCGGGCAATTTTATGAATGGTTAGTGCAATTCTCTTAGTCTAGCTTTTAATAATGATAATTGAAAAATAAATTGTGCATTCTTGTCACAATTCAAAAATCTATGTATTTCTTCCAAAACACTCTTCGTCAACCCAGCAAACACCACGCTCAAATCATAACCGAAACAGCGCTTCACACCAACACCACATCCAGTCACCTCTACCTCGATTTCCGTAGAAGTTGGTAATTTTTCAGCGCGGGGCCGGGCGTTGGCACCTAATTTATGGGGCTACGGCCACGGGGAAGGAAGCTAAATTACCATACGACGTCCGCCAACAAAGAAAACGCTGGAAGTGCTTCCTAGCCGATACCACTGAAGCATACCTACTACTCGCATTCATCGAGAGCTGATGCTTGATGCTTCATTCAGCTTGGACAGTCCTGACAAACGATAGGGCATTTCTAGTCACACTTAAGAACACCTTACTGTGCGCGCTGACGTACAAGATATAGGTAATCATAACATAACATAACATCGTGCCTCGTTGGGCAAGTGGTCGCTAGCGCGTCTGGTAAAATTTGGGTGTACCTACTTACTATGGATAGACGTGGTATCTACAGTAAGAACACCCACATTCTGGCAGTCATGTTAAAGTCCCTTGTACCAGGGGCAGAGCTTATTGCCATCAACTGGGCATAAATCCTATCTCTGGGGTGTTGCTGAGAAATTCCCCGTAGGGAAACATACCTACTCTAATACAAATGCCTTTTCTTTGTAAAAGGGTTGATGTTCACATTCATTTTAATTATTTCTAGCAAAACCAAACGTCGAAGACCTATACACAAAAACTTTGAAGGACAAAATGAAGATTATAATTTAGAAACAGCGTGGGTAAAGGTCAACATCACGCAAACAAGGACTCATTATGAGGACTCTCGTCTGCAACTCTCTTACCACAATAGAACTGGATTAATATAGATGAGTGTATTTAATTTGAGAGTACAGTACGATTGTTTCTAAGGTTTAAGGGCGAGACGTCTGATGTTGGATATACGTCTCCTTTATACACTGGAACTAAAAACGAGAGAAGCACATCTTAAACGCTTTCAAGAGCTGACAGGCGAAATTTCAACTAAGTTGTAAGAGTGCTTTAGAGCACTCTAAGTATCATCCCTAAATTGTTGCATCGATCATCATCATCTACCTAGCCTTTTCCCAACTATTTTGGGTCAGCTTCCAATATAACCGGATGCAGCTGAATACCCGTATTGTTCCAGTGATGCAGGTCGAAAAAACGGCACGTTTTAATATAATGTGCTGAGAAGAAACATTAAACAAGACACCTAATAAATCCTAAGTATGAAAAATAAACGCCTCACTAAAACCAAAAATAACGTACCGCAAAATAAACTCAACCAACACAGTATATTTCTGGAACAGTTTGGTTAAAATCCCCGATGTAACCTGCATTTTTCATCCAAGTTTGCCAACTTGTGAAAAAACTGGCCGACTAGTAGATTTTATAAACACTGAATAAAAAGGTATACCAGTGCTTACGTCTTTTAAACTATGAAATATTGTACGTATAAAGCTCTTAGCAGCAGCTTCCTCCAACTTTGTTCCCGAAGTTCGCAAGTGAATTCTGTGTGTTGGCACTTAACGGAGAATTTTTTTCGTATAAGAAACATCTTTAAGGTTTTCTATGATCATTTACAAAATGTGAGAGTATAGCATAATTTTTTCCTGACATGTATGTTCTGTTCTCCCATAAATATAATCTAACCAGAATTCTTTATAATTTCTAAGCTACGAAATAATTTAGAATTTACGACACGCTGTTAGCTAGAGTCAATCACTTACTTGGTTGGTCTTTGGTCATCTCGATCTTCGGCTAAGATCGCATTTTGCTTCGAAATTCAACACCAAAACGGAGACCAGTTTTTTTTTCCTAGAATTTGTTAAGCAGCTATTGATTTCCTTCGTTCTATCTTTTGCACTACACAAGTTTATCATCAACTACACCAGTTCTCTCAGCGCTGACCAAACAATTCGAAGGTCCAGGGTCACATTCTGCTAACTTTCATTGCATTAAAGGGATCGGTTTACAAACATATTCAAATTCCATGCATATGCAAAATATTTCGGCCGTAACTTTACGACTATGATCGTAAATTAATAGGAATTATATAGGATCCCTTCCCTCTTTGACTGGGAACTAAAAGTTTTCATAGGAAAATTATTATACATAAGGCATTTTGGGGACTCGTTTGACCTAACCAGCCTTTGGGACATCTGGATTATTGGAATGATTTTTATGTGATGTCGATTGTGGATACGACTTCCCATTCGGCTCAGGATTCCATTTTTAGTTTTAAAGATCTGAGTACTATTTTTCTTTGTATTGAAAAAGTGTTGTCTATTTCTGCATCTTTTTACTAAACTTAACACTTGGTCTCCTCATCCATGGATATAAGACTTCGTTTTCTGTGTGAATGGGCCGGATAAATCAGCAGTACTTGCTTTATTTAAGTATTTATATTATGAGTAGGTATATTAGTTAGTCTTAAGTAATTGCAGAGGATTAACAGCGCTAATCCACAAACAATTTGAGAGTATTAATTAATTAAGGAGATAATTAATAACATGATTTGGTTTCCAATTATTGCAGTTCTCCTTCACTCTAAGCATAAACGTTTATAATATGCTGCTTTCGCTTTAAATACAATAACAAACCTTATTGTGTTGGGAATAGGTAACCACAAAACAGGACAATTTTGAAAATTACAGTGTCCGTTGGTAATTGTTAGTACTTTAAATGCAATATTTTAACCAACAAAAAAGGGCAAGGTTCTCAATTCGAGACGTATATTTTTTTTTAAATGGATGACAAATAAACTCACCCAAACAACGATTTTTTTTTATGTCTTCGTGTCAGATAATGAAGGCAAGACTTTTCAGATGTTGGAATAGTTAATTGATCGCACACGTACTTCCTAACAACATAAGGTCTTTACAAAAACTTGAGAGCATTAGAAAGAAAAGAAAGCGGCCGCCCAACAACGGCAAGCCGAGGACCTCCTAGTACAAACGACAATATTATTTCAGTTAAAAGTTCCACGGTTATCCGATCCATTTCCCCCGCACTGGGATATTCAAATAAGATATTTTTCACCGCACTTGGCAATTCCGATGAGGCTTTTATGAACCCTATTCATATAGACATAGAGGTGATAAATTATCAGGGATCTGCGAACACTGGGGTGGAAAGCTTAGGTATATTTTTTTTATCTTTTACGTAGATATATGTATTTTATGTTGGCAACACAGGTGTCGGGTTGCCTGTTACGAAATTCTGTTTTATATCATTTGCGAGATGAACGTACGTATCGCTTGTTTGCGTAGGTACTTGGCGATATTTTCGTCATTTTCTTAGAAATGTTGTAAATATCCGTGACATTTTTTGTTTCGATCAAATGAAGGGGAGATGGTGAAGCTTATATTACATAGGACCTTGTAATTTACCAGCGTGATATGCAAATTTTGGCGTTGCTAGACAAATTACCGATCTTCGCAGTAACATGTTTTCTATCGACTTGCAAATTCTTAGGAACTTGCTTAATCTTCGTATTAACATTGTGTCTTTTGTCATTCTTAGGAACGACAAAAACAATGTCTATTATTAGATACCATAAAAACAAACACGTTGATTTAATTTGTCACTCTCTTTCCAGGTCCCAAAACTTGTCTTACGAGAAATCACTAAAATTCCCAGACACTCCCAAAAGCATAACTGAAGATACACACAATAGCAAACATTACAATTTATCGTTTAAACTATTCAGAATCCCCCCTCTTCAGGGTTCATTGCGAGTCGGTTCACAAAGGCTCCATACTTAAGCTGAGTAAGCCAGAAGATAATGTTTGTACGAAGGCAATAATGGCCGGTGTCACTCGGAGCATTTGACTGGGCAAACTTGAGAGCCCCCGCATTCGAGATTTAACTTGAGATGTTACAATGCGTCCAGGTGATATTTGTAGATAAGGAGGTAAGTGGTATGAGGTGTGTTCAAATTGTGGGTCAAACTATTGGGTATGGTGAAAAACTTGTGATAATGTGATAATTATAGGGCATTATATATGTGATAATTTTAGGGGATTCATTCAGTAACGCAAAATTCTACTGAAGTGACATAATTTAGAGATAAAAAAAGCCTTTTATTTCTTGCCAATGAATTTACACATAAAAATTAAACATTTTATACATTAAAATCCTTTCAAATATTTAGATTCAAAAATAATTAAAATTAGAGGTACTGAGAACTAAATAGCATCTCGTCTGTAATCTCCGAAGAGTAAGGCAGAGATGTTCCTTTATGACATCGAAGTTTCGCCAGTTATGTTTCAAGTCCCATGTAATAGGGGGCGAACCTCTTAAAAACAACGGATGGTTATAGGCAGACAGCAGACAGTTGCTGGAAATTTCCCAAGGAAAAATTCAATAACACTTACTGGACATTACTATTTAATGGAAATATGGAAGCTAATAACGAACCCAAGAATAAAAATATCCAGCTCCCGCAAAAATTCAATTCGCCTGATCCTTAAGCTCACGAGTAAAGAACTAGGGCCACTGCGGCATTGTGATTATGATAAAACTGAGGAAGGCAAGCCCGCACCGAATTTCACATTCAACAGCACACCCGCGCTTTCCAATACGTGACCTCTATATGAATTAATTCTATATACCCGAAAACGCGTAGGGTTGTAATAGATATGCACAACGCAACTTATCGATAAACTAGGAAATACCAATTAAACGCAGCCCCTACCGAATTCCAAGGAACAATAAGGGCTGTACACAGTTGTAGTGAACCTTCGGTACACAATGAGCTCCATGTGACTGTGAATTGAGGACCAGCCAAGGCGATGGGTTACTAATTTATTGTGGGCCAATTGAATCTTCATTTGACAACAATTGGGCAGACCCTTTGTTTGGTAAGGACCACTCACAGTTGGAATTTAGGGAGTTAAGATTTGTTTCATTATACGAGTTTAATCGATACGGCTTTGATTTAATTTTGGATTATGGGTCTGACTTTGGTAGATTAGACAGTTTCTTAATGATGTTGGCAAGATGAGGAAGTAATAGCAAACAGTTCGTGGTCAAAATAACATTTGACACTTCAAAAGCTCAAACTGTATCCCAATACATTTCAACTGTGTAACTGTAAAAAGCTTTATTTTGCCGCAGCATCTCCGATATCAAAAAAGTTGTATCCATCCCATTTTTTATGTAGTATCACAAAACCATTTCAATCCATTAACGCGTTTTAACAATACAGAAAAAAAATGAGCACTTTTAATACCGTAAAATTCTTTTAACGAAAATCTATCTCGCGCATTTTCGTAGTAGAAGTCTATAACAAAAACTGGAACGAGCTTGAATGTCTCTTTTGGGGGACGTTTCACACCGGCCGAAGCTGAATATGATTCACGTAAAACCGCCACTAAGTTTTAATTAAAACTAAAGATATTTCTCACAAAAATCCGGCGAACAGCTGGATAGTGGTCGTTTGAATTGCTTAAACATTATCTACGGTTAAAAAGAAGATGATTCTTATTTTTTAGGAGTTTAATATGGAGCAAACATACGCTAAGTCATGCGAATTCCAGTATAATATTTACTATTGTTTTAATCGTATATCTGATAGGTATATGAACAGAATATAATAGACTGGAATATCCTTTATTATGTACACCATACAAGAAACATTCATAAAAAATATTATATAACGGTATGTGATACAAAGTGATGAATACTGGTAGACATCATCGTCTCCTACCCAAATTCTAATGTATTTAGGTTCAGCGCAGCAGGTCTTAGTCTTTGTCTAACTATCCGCTACTTACTAAGGATTTAAAAAATACGTAGTATTCTACGGAATATTAAAGGAACTATTTCACCACCTCCCTTGTTCCAAATTCACGTTTCGCCTCTTTATACGGCTTTAATAGTTGATGAAATCCCAGTATACTGTAACAATCAGCTCAGTAGTTGTGGCTCATGACCTACAAAATGACTTTTTTAATGAAAACATGTATTGTTTTCTTAAATATGCTCGAGATGGGGAGGTTTAAGTGATGAGAATGTATGCGACGTTTCTGCATTGTCATAGTTAAAACAAATGGTTGACATAAACTGTTTTTTGTTTGTCTCGTTTCTGTCAGTGAGTTACTGTTACTGTGAGTTTTAATTGAATGAGTTTACATTCCTTTATAACTTTTATACGTCTGCGTGTGATTTATTATGTCTATGTTTACGCTGCTTCTCGATTCTGAAAATTAAACTGAAATCAGAGTCATCGATTCGGCGGAAGACGATAAAAATGCTTCCTCTCCTGGACAAATACATCCACAAATGCATCTAGTTTATCCAATTTGCCAAGCACATACCAAAGCTTAATATAAATACCGAATTATAGTCCATATTATACAATTCAAATAACGTCAGTCAATCGAGAATCCGCAAACACATCTCGTTTCATTCCATCAATGATTTATTTATCGCATTAAATAAAACAGCTTCACAGCCGAAAAAAGAAACAGAACTTAATGAGAATAATAACACAAAAAATATCAAATGTTCGGATCCACATAAATGTCAAAGGCACTCTCTCTTCATCTTTCAACAAAGAGGTTCTTTTGGATGTAAAAACACGACTTAGAAGATGTACTTTTATATGTTTCTGAGAAATGAACATAGATCTTTATCCGTGTGGGACCACTTCAGAAGAAACCTTTGTCAATGCTGTCGGGCTTTTGGGGAATTTCGGCAAGATGTTCCCATGTTTTGTCTTTAAGTAATTGCATGATACTATAGAAATAGACGGAGGATTGCTGTTTCTTTTTTTTTACATCTACAACGGTTACTTAGCACGAACATTGGCTATGCGTTTTCCCTGTCATTGTAGCACAAATGTCTAAGTACAGGTTCATGACAGAGACGGGAACATGTCTTAGTCAAAACATATGCTCAGTTACGACTACAGATCTCGGCCTACGTAGTTTAACAGTTAGGCAGGTACTAGAACCGATAATATCGTAAGCTATACAAGGCAGTGCGTATTCTACTTTATACAATAAACCCAAATCATACCCACCCGCAAATTCGACCCAGCACAACAGCCCAAAATCTCTCAATAAGAACCGAGGACCCAGAATTTCAATTTCCGTCGGTCCCAATTAGTCCGATTTGCATAAAAAGTCGGCTGCCTATCATAATCAAAATCTAGACATCCGACATATTACCCTCAGAAAATGTGTTAGGAAATAAAATTCCTGTTGTATGAACAAAGGCGATCTGTCATACTCAAAAAGGAATTCCTACCTAGACGTCTAGCATTTCTAATAAAAACTCGGAGCGGACTAAGCTGCGTAATAATACGGGATATTTCATAAGTAATGGTCCAGCGTAGCGCGAACTATTCCTTTATTCGCCGGTTCCCCGTGGGATTGCAGTCTGTGCACGAATTAGAGGATTTTAATATGACCGTCTGTGTTGACAGTCGAGATTTAATTTGGTGAGGTTATATTGGAGTTATTGAGAGGGTTTGTGGATTCGACAGGAAGCGTACCATCTGGTTTTTGTGAGAACCAGGTCTCTCCTTTCGTATTCAAGTGGCACTTCATCATTCAGCTCATTTGCCACCTGGTTGGTCTAGCTAGAAGTTTCCACTAAAACCTTCCTATATACCAATATTAATCGCCAATAAATTCTCCAAACAAAATAGATCAAAATAAGCACACAGCCGGGGTTCCACTAAGAACCCATTGCCGGCTTACAAAAGCGTGGCAGACACTATTAAAAACCCCGTTCTTATCTCAACTAACGCCAGGTAAGCCGGGGAACCTTACTTAAACCTATTTCTACTGAAGTTTACTTGCAAAGAAAATAGCGAACACCGTTTATGAGTAAACGGAAGCCTTTGCTAATAAGCCTGGCTGAATGTACGAAGCGTTATGAGCCATGATGAGAAAACATGGCGAAAAATAAAATAAGGATGTATATGCGGCACGAAAAACCTATTTTGGTGAAAAAAATTAGTGTAGTAGCGAAATTTTCGGCAAAAACGTTTTTTTTTGTTGCTTATTTCTTGTTGAAAGTAGTTCACGTCTTATCTACCAACTTAAACACTTAGGTTGCCACTCAAAAAGCTCATAAATTAATATTATAAGAAACCTTTGCTATGGATACTACAAAACGCATTTTGAACAAGTACCCCCTGATATCACCGTACCTCGTAACACGAGAAATCTGTTTCTTCTACAAAAGTATCTCTTCTATGTCTAAAGCGTCTCAAATCCCTGAATAAAATAAAACGAAATAAACATAGCAGTAAGTTGAGAAAGCCATATCCATTATCAAAGAAACTTAGTGATTCTAGCGAGCGGAACTATCGACCGGTGCATTACTCTGAACTGGCTGATGGCTTACACTCTTAGCTTTACATCTAAATTGTGTTCATTTTGTACCACTAAAACTTGCGGCCATTAACTCCTATAAAATTCATGTTGGCGTTTACAACTTATAGCCCAAAATCACCAGTTTTAGAATGGGAAAGTTTCTGTTGTGGCTTAAAGGGTCTTGCATAAAGAAATAAGGGAAGCAGTGTGTATAAGGTTCTGTCGAGTTTACTGACGGTTGACCACTTTTCAACCTTATTACTTAGGACATAACGGTGAAAAGTGGCAGTACTTGTCGGGGAAGACTAGGTTGTATGTTGAATAGTTTTTTTAGGTTAAGGAAGGGATTCAAAAATAGACAATTTAAATGAAGCCAAGATAGAAGTTTCAATGTCAGAAAATGTTATTAATTCTTTGTTAATAAAATATTATGTATTCAAATATTACTACACTAGCGACCCGCCCCGGCTTCGCACGGGTGCAATGTAGATACTAATGTTTTCTCTACTATAATATGCATGTATGTATTATACATATAAACCTTCCTCTTAAATCACTCTATCTATTTAAAAAAAACGCATCAAAATCCGTTGCGTAGTTTTAAAGATCTAAGCATACATAGGGACAGACAGCGGGAAGCGACTTTGTTTTATACTATGTAGTGATTATGAATTGATGAAAACTCGTATTGTATTTTTTCCATTTTATACAACGAAGTCAAACATATGACACGTCATTTGTATAACACGATTGAGGAAAATTCCGGCCACGGCGATGTAAAGTTTATTTCCGTTACAAATTGGTTCATGGAATAAAATATTGAAGCCAAGGGGTCAATAGCCCCTCAATCATTAACAGCCTTAATAAATTCATATAGTATACCTACTCGTTTCTTGATAGGGTGACAATATAATATTTTCCTTGAGGCGTATTAAAAAGTAATGAAAAGTATGTCAAGTATTGTATTCCCCACCTTAACGCGTTCACGTTAATAGGTAACTAGAATTTGCGGAAATTCCAATAGTGTACAAAATCTAATACATTCTTTTGTACTGAACGATACTGTGAAAAAAAAACGGAAGCATATCATGTTCCACAAATAACAGTCCTTCAAATGACACGTACACTAAGTCATTTTGCATTATGACAAATCAGAGTTCGGTACAGAAATGGATTTCTCGAAACCCGGACACAAAAAGGAACGTTTTCGGCACATAAACAATAATTAAATAACGAATAGAGGAAACCTCAGGAACACAAACGGAAGAACAGTTCTCACGTCCTTCCTAACTTAGTGTTGAGTGCAGGGGCCCAGGAACGAATTAACGTAATGTGTTCGCCGAGAATTGAGTAAAAATTAACAGTGTATATATCCCTCTCGCTCTTAAACACAAGAAAGAAGGAGATGGAAGTACAGAAGAAACTGTGACAGAGAAGTTGCAACGTAAGACGCATATACTTAGTGATTTGCGAGGCTCGCGTGGTTCCAAAGACTTGGGAGTAATCGATTGCGATGTTTATGAGAGCTTTAAATTTTAAAACGTAGGGTAGGTATACACTCGTCTCTGGGTTCGTTTACATGACTCCAGTACCTGACTTGTACCGAAAAACATTTGCCAACATGCATGACTCAACAAAATATTGTAAAACGAAACGGAATCTAGAATTTTGGGGCAACGACGACAGAATATAAACTAGGATAATATTGGCTCTTGGGTTTTAAATACCTGTCTACTACTCATCACGAATATTTAGTAACCGAAAGTAAACTGATATATAATTTGAAACTACACAAATTCTCTTGTGGAATAAAATTTCTACGAACATTTTCTATTAAAATGCATTTTAGACATGAATAGAAAATGCTCCCTCAATATCATAATTTTCAATAACAATCTTTCTTGGCAAAATGTCACAGAGTCGAGATCACATTCCCAGCGCGCCAGTATCAATATCTAAATTACTAATCAATATATGGAAGCTCTGAGGAGTACGGATACGAAACGAAAAAAAAATATATACGGAGCAAAAATAGGTACGAGCTAATGTATATTTAGGAGAGATAAATATAGTCGTAAAAGTCACATGAGAACTCGAGAAGCTATACTGTGTCAAATATCAATTTAAGATATTGCCAATAGAGTGCCATCGAACAGTCACGCATACAAATTATTACCTTCTGGAATATTTCGAAATGCTCGCTCCCATCTTTTGCGAGTGAATTTGGCAAAAGCTCGATATTCACTTGTTTTAACACTCGGCGTAATACTTCATTTTGCATTTTAATAGAATATATTAAGGTTGGGGCCGGTTGATTTTACATTAAAATCGGGGTAAATCAAATATTTTCTCTCAAAATCAGGCTGTTGGAAACTGACTCAGTATTAGTTGTAATTTTTTATTTCCTTCATCGCACGATTATTCCTTTATTCTTCATCCATTCAGATGCTCTCAATATTTTCTTGTTTCACTGCAGTTATTTGTACTGGCTGTAGTGTTTATACAATCGTCATTATTGTTTTAATTAAATAACATTTCGTTATATTTTTCCGATTCAAGATTTATTGGATTGTCTGCTGCTTACTTTACTATTTATTTAATCATTTATTGGAATATCTTCCTTTGTTCTTTCTTTCTTTTATTTATTTGTTTCTGTAAGAAAACTATCGTCAATATGTGGAAATCATCTGAAGGAGCGTTTTACGATAATCCGTTTGGATGTCTAAGACAAAAGTTCTTAACGCAATTACGTAGCACTCCATTACCGAAAAGTCTCCTAATGCTGTTCGTAACTTGGCAATACATTACGGTCATGTCCTCGCTATAGATCGGCGAGCAGGTGTTCGATACATGCTGCATTTAACGTAAACAGGTCTGCTAGCCAGCACACGTGAGCCAGAAGCTAAACTACTACATGAAGATCACGAGGCAGGAGGAAACCGGAAAATTAATCTTCGTATATCTTGCGGAAAAACTCCAAGATGGAATTAAATTTGCACTAGCTTAATTAAGAGCTGTTGTACCACAACTCAGCTTTCATACACTCATTTCTCTAAGAGATGAAATTAGACGTGGTGGACTTATTAATGCTAGAGATAAAATTAAAGTTCTGGTTTTGAAAGCAAATCTAATTAAAATCTCAAACAAGACAGCTTATTTAAACTCGATCTACAATCAACAAGAATTAAAACACGTTAAAAAAAACCTAATTAGGCGAAAACAAATTCTTTTAATAAACCCTGATTCATCGTAATAAAGGGCTAGAAAAGGGAAACAATTACAAAGGGACAAAGCGGTATTATTTACCCAATAAAGTGTAAGGGAACGCAAAGATCGTATCTATAGGGATCTCCATAGAACGAGGTGTTTTATTGGGCGACGATCGGCCCAAGTTGGGGTGACGCTACCAAATGGACGGGAATGAGGCCAGGTGGGAATAAATTGTGTAATAAATTTAAAAAGAATTATAACGTTATTTATGTTGATCTTGATGTTTGAGAGGTGTTATTTCGTTTGTTATACGGAAATTGGGTATTTCGGATTTTGCCTTTTTGTCATTGAATTGTTTACGAACATATTTGAATAAAGGGTGTATTTGATCGGTTTTTAATAGAGCCATTTGTTCTTTGGCTTTTAACAGTAAACGGATTATCATTAGTAGATATCTTCTAGATTTAACAGCTCCTAAATCTACAGGTTTCTATCTAATCCGAACTATCTCCGAGTTTGTAGTAACAGATTAAATGCACATCAATTACCCCATATTTCGGGGAGGCCTACAAACCCGGCTGTTTATTCTGATCTCAACTCGATTATCCCTGAACCCCAGCGACAAGGGTGGACGAGTAACACCGAAGTGTTCTATTGTTTGCTCTGATAATTCTGTCGCTAATCGATTAGACACCTTAATTGAAATCGATTTGGCGTTTTTCCTTGACCTTTTACCGACAGGACGAGAAGTTAGTTAAATCCTTGAGGAAACTATAGGTTTTTGTTAATTGAAACTGAAATAGCCTCTTCTATTTGGTTATCAAGGAATTTAATATTCTAATACTGGAATTTGCTCTCATTTCTGGGTAAAGAGTGTCTATTTGCAGAAATAACCCATCAAAGCGTTTCCTCATTTATATGACACTTTAGGATATATGTATGTAGATATTTTCGTACAAACAGATTTAGATTAACCTGTCATCTATTCCCGAACTGCTCAAATCTATGTGCCCACACAATATATGGGATATAATCAAAGTGCTATTTCATGCAAGCCGTCAATCTTGAACTAAAAGCAAGCCTATACATATTGCATTTTGGTTGTTGTAACCCTGGCTTAGCGATGGCAAAGCTCTCGAGAATATACGCGTTTGTAGTCCAACTGTGATGACATTAATTAAATGCTTGTAAACAGAATATTACGCCGGTTTGTGCTTAGTTCGGGTTATGTCGCAGTTACTGTGTTTAAAGATGTCTACACCGTGGCCGCCGGCCCACCGGCCCAACCTGCCGGGCAAGGCCGGCGGCCTATTTTGAAACGATTTTGCCCGGCGGCACGCCTCACCGCTCATTCAGTCGCCCGCCTTTGCTTTTCTATAATTTGTGTCTTATTTAGCTATTCTGTGTCCAACGATATTCAGTAAATATTCAAAATCAGTACTGGTTAATGACATAAATGTTTTAAAAGAAATGGGTTTTTTGTAAAACCATGTCATCTCGAATGTCGTGCCGCCGGCAAAATTGTCCAACTCGCAACTTCTAAAACCGCCGGCGGTCCACCCACCGCGCGCCGGCACTAAACCGCCGGCCGGGTTCGTGCCGGCGGGCCAGCGGCCCCGGTGTGTAGAGGAATAATATAGCTTTGATTACGATTTGGTAATCACTCTCAGAAACATTTTTCGTTTGGACACGATTTTTTGGGTATTTACGACTGAACGCGCTTGTCTAATTGTCTTCTTGTGTGTTGTATCACTGTTGCCCAAACTCAAATAATTCAGGCCTATACAGGTCTATATCAGCTACATTTTATTAACCCAACCACAAGTTTATTTTTGTTATTAAACACTTGTGCTTTAAGAGAAAACTTACACAAAACAAACACCACTACATAAATAACAAGGCTCAAAACATCGGTTTTACAGCAGCACCCATCAACAAAGAACATAATATGTTTACCTAGGAGTTACCTAGAAAGTTTAAGTCAGCCGGAGCTACAAATCATCATAAGTTGCAATTACGGAGCGTTGCGGGCTAGTCATAAATACTCCCCCGGTTATTAGTTGCATAGTTGGAAAGAGTGCGGTATAGGTCCATAGGTTATCTATGGGTTTCTGTGGAACTAGTATAGATGGAAACATGCATGTGTCGTTATTAACTCGTTTTACTGCTTTGTGTGTGAATATTTTATGTTTTGTTGATTTATTGCGTGTAATTTAATTTTATGTGACGGGAATTCTATTAACCTCGTTTTATTATTGCTTTTGTTTAGTTCATATATCAGTTAAATTAAAACATGTGCACTGTGGACTATTTATGTGTCTCGCTGTAATTTATCAAACGCAGAGCGTGCTTAATAACGTCTGTCCGCGTCAACAATTCGACCACTAATGACACAATGATTACCCCCACCACTCCGCGCGCCACACGCAAACTACCCACAACAAATACATCACATTGAACCTTATTGACTTCTCTATCTGACGGACGCAGTTACAGGAAAACAAACTTTCTTAGCGGTAACACGTAGTTACAGCTAAGTACCACCTGTTTTATCCCCTTTCATAATAGTTACCTTGAGGCGTGTGACAACAAGAAACATTAGCTCAACTAGGAGAAAGGAAAATAAATTCAGATAATCTAATAGACCGGGGAACCGTAAGAGGTGGGTAAATATGCGGGAAATTAACGGAACATGGGGAAAGTGACTTCCTACCTACAATTATAGCGTCATGTTGTGAATTTTAGAGGATTACATGTGTTTTCTTTGTCCTTTCATGATTATGAATTCAACCAGCTATTTAAAATACTATAGCTATTAAACCTGATAATATTACCATAGATAAGTAACAACAGTTAAACGAGGCAAATAAAATTGCGACCGTTTAGCAGTCTTTGAACACAGTCAAAACACTGAAAGCGCCTTAAGCCCACTACAAACATAATCGTGAAGAATAATTGGCGCTTTCGTACAACAACGACACTCGACTGAACTTGAGAACTTATTAAATGCAAAGAGCGTACGGCAATGAAATAAAATTTACTTCTCCAGCTCCCCGACATTCATCAAAATAGCACTTGTCTCGGTATAAGCGAGTAAAACGGGCTCATACTTACGTAAGAAAAAAGTGACAGCATTGGACATGGAAACCGTGAATTAACGTTCGCGAGGTCGCAGGTTCCGTTTTTGACGTCAAATAACGTCCGTGTCGGAGCTCGTTTTTCTAATCGCGCATTACAAACATGACCGATTTGCATAATGGGGTTAAATATACCTCTTGCACAAAAATATACAGTACATTACAAGTGGTAGTAGTTAAGACTGGTGATTTAAATAGGCGGTGTGGAACAGTGGCTTGGTACTGGATACGCTGACTTTTACTTTGTCAATAGAAAAGGCGCTTATTTTCTAGCATTGACTGAAATTATGTCATGGATTATATGTGACCTTGCTTAGCCTATTTTTGCTTAGGACGTCAACAGATTGCCGGTTGCACAACATAAGTAATCTTGAGCTACGATTAAGCTTTCATTAAAAGCGTTACAATATGATTATGAATTCAAGGAAGTTCCATCGACATCAAAGATGCTCATGAAATTCGGCTCACGCAGTTTGTCAATACATGACAGATAACTAAATCTGACATTCCATATCACCAGATATATGACCATAGATCTATGTAGACGACAGTTTACGGTTAAGACGAGCCGACTTCCGTGTGCGACGTCAAATTGCGGCTTTGGAAGTCGGTGGAAGTCGGCCGTCCAACGCAAAATGCAGAACGTTTCTTACTACCCACTAATTTTCTTCTTGACAAACTTCGTCTCGGAATGACCGAATTTAGTTTTAGTTTCCCTTTGTTGCAAGTTTTGTAATGTATGCATTTCCCAGCGAAATATAATAGTTTTGTTACGAATATGTTTTATGTATTTCGCCTGGAACTTTGGGATTCGTGGGAGACATGCCATTGTTCATGGTTTTAAAATTCTTGACGTTTTTGTGATGTATGGTGGTAAGCTATTCATTATGAGTATAACTATTTAGGTTCTGCTCTTAAAACCAGGCTTAATATAGCTTATCATCGTGGTCCACGCATCACAGGGCCCGCGTTGTGTTATGTGGCCCATTCCTGTTTATTGATTACGCTTACGTACGTTATATGTTACAACCAAACCATTAGATTCTTATGGTAACCATAATTTTCGAGTTCCTTCCAGAAATTCGAAACGAATTACTCTTAGACTAGCTAAAGACTATGCTCCTTTTACATTACAAGTACTCGACAATCGAGCAGACAAACAGCGAGGAATCAACCGGGTCCCGTAAACTGTTCGTTACGGAGCGTGGCGCACGAACGAAGCGTTTTTCATAGAACGGGACAGAACTGATGTGCTGCATCTGTGTTGTTTGTTTCGTTTACTAACAATTTCAAATGAATAGTGGTGTTTTTGTTACTGAATAAAATAACATCGCGCCTGTAATCCTCCAAGGGTTAGGCAGAGGTGTACCTGATAGTACACACACATTTCGTCAGTTTTTTTTTAAGTCCGATGCCTATTACATGGGCGAGCATATTGCCATCGATCGGGCATAAATCCGGACTCCATGGCTGCTACTGAAATTCCTGATAGAAAATAGCAACAACACTTCCCCCAATCCGAGAATCGACAGGATAAATAGTAAAAAAAGTGAGTAAAATTGTGGGCTAACATGAATCCTATAATATTCTAGCTTGCTCTTTACACGAACTTCTAGAACAGTTGAGTTTCCTAACTCAGTCGTGCTTCATCTATAGACATTGCAACGACAATGAATAATAACAACGGTCAACATAAATGCGAACCAACAAGCCATCGGCTTCGCACCGCTTACCAAGTTCCAGATCGTCAGTCTGAATCTAACTCTATTAGATTACTACTGCAAATAGACAAAGTTGACGGTATCAGCGGCATCACAAATTCAACATGGTGTTCCGAATCTTTATAAAATTCAAACACTATTTCAAGTATCAAGTAAATAGACGCAAAAACTAGTACGCGGAACGCAGGAGCAACATAAGCGACATTTTCTATGTCAGTCTGTCTGGTTGGTCCGACGCCGGCAACGAGACGTGACCGGTTCGGAATTAACTCGGACTACACGCAGTCACAACCGCACCACACGTTAGACTTTTGAAGTAGACCAAACACAACTGTGTTACAAAGACACAAGGATGCTTGAGACTGCAAAGAGTAAGTTTGTACGGTGTGGTGAGTCAAATATTTTGGTGCAGTTTTGGGGAGGTAAAGTCGACTTTGTTTCTTTGGGATAAAGGTGATTTTAGACGCAAATAGAGGTGTTTTCGTACGCAACTAAAGCGTTGTCAAGAGGCATGAAAGCAGACAGAGGCGTCCGCGTCTTCAGGCCACAGTCGCTGTCCGGACACCAATTTGTCTCTTTAGATTTATGTTTTCCATTATTGCAGTCACGCGAATAAGAAACTATTGTTATTTGTTACATTTATGTAGAAATTCATGAGAATAATCCTTGTATTTCTTCTATTGTGGAGGTGGCTGATATTGAACATCTGTGATAAATAATGGTTGTTGGATATATGTCGTGATCTTAGAAATAAACACAAAATGAAGATCCAACATCGAATGTCAAAATTCTGCTCTATCTTCACCCATTCTGGAGTTAACAAAAATTATCCATAGACCATAAGATACGAAACTTCTTGGTCAGTGGGCTAGTAGCTCGCTCAATATATCTGGACGACAACTAGTGGGGAGACGTGACACCGATGGAAATTACTTCTTTACCCCCCCCCCCCTCCACCCCTAGCTGATAAATAGTGGCTTACAACCGTTGTGTGCGAGCTAATCTTTGTTTATTGTTGATAGAACTGCTGTACGTGGTTTTTAAGGCCTTGGTCTTGATTTGTGGGTAATTAGAGATGATGAGGTCTTTATGGGTTACTTAGAACATGTTAAATTAGCTTCTCCCTTCACTGGTAAACTCTTTGTGGTGTCCCAGATTAGTGACACGTCAAATCTTGGTTCTTATTAGTCAAATTTAAAAAAGATCTAAAACAATGTCACTTTTAATACCATTTGCAGTTCAAATAATCCTTAAACCATGATAACTATCAGGTGTCCAACTGATGATAACATCTCAGCATTGCGACCTAACGGCCCAAGAAAAGCAAAAGAAAAAACATAATAAGTAGACCTTTCCTCGGTAATGGCGCGTAAAATAGCCTATTCAAAAAAGTTACCAACTAAAACATTCACTCAGTTCGTATATATTCACAAAACATTTGATATGCTACAATCTCATCTAAGTATTATAAAGATGCGATCATTTAGATCGATTCCGTAAGAAATCCAAGCAAATCTTTCGGAACGTGATCGGAGCTACAACCCGGGCGTCAATCTATCTAGGTACGTGCTACGAGCCACGGTTACACTTATCCGCAGTTATTATGAAAGTTTTCGTTCGCTCCCGTCCGCACAAGTTCGCACGATCGACTTATAAATCTTGTGGAGAAAATAATAGAGGAATAAAATGCCTACGCGTAAGTGAGACTGTGTTTGGAGACCGTTCAGGTTGATCTGAATAGCGATGCAATGATTGTTTTTTGACGAACGTAATGATTATTTGAATACGAGAAATAATTTTAAACACAGTTACTTAACTTCCAGTAATCAAAGACATTGAAATTGAGTCAATAACCTTTAAAACGAATCTCCACTGAATTATTTATGACTTTGAAACTGAAATAGAAAAAGATACTCACTAAGCTAACAAATGATCGACATTTAAAATTGGACCGAAGTTAAAATTGAACTCTAAGACTTTGTGTTTCAGACGTTCGGCTAGAAGATACATGCTAGCACAAGGTCGAACTATAAACAGCTAGAAAGTACAAAGGAGATGTTACGGAGATAGTTCAGTAATAAAAATCAAACTCCACAAAAGGGACCTTATTTGCGAAGTCATTATCTTGTATAGATTAGATACATAAAGAGGGACAAGTTCCCTCCTAGAACCCTCGAAACACTCGGTGACTACTCGTTAAGCCACCCAGTTTACGGCTTTTGTTTAAATTAAACCCGAACCTTTATAGTGAAAACACTGAATGTATAACGTTCAAATTGAATTTCTTAACGCCTTTGATGCTACAGATAGTATTACAGAAACAAATATTAAACATAAAATGATTTTGCATTCAGAAAACTGTAACGTAGTCCGAAGAAGTTAAAACACAGAAACGAAAATAAAACAGCTCGAAGAAAATAAAAAAGGACAAACGGAAGCAATCCAATCTTTTAGCTGAAAGAGAAAGTTTTCACAAAGTTGTACACACTGACGGAATGTGTTTATTCTTATCGTCATACTGAATTCTTGAGGATCAAAGTTTTTATTCTGGTCTTATTCTTATTTCGTTCAAGTTTATGACAGCTGACATATTTCTTTTAATATTAACTACAGCTGCTAGTGTAAGAATGATCAAATCTGAAGGTATACCTAAGGATCGAATTCTAGTTAAGTTAGCATTCTTACTGGAATCCGAACCTCACGCTACAGTGAAATCTAAATCAAATTTAAAAAAATATTCAGAGGCGTTCCTCATTTCCTTACAAAAACGAATTTTCGCAATAATTCACCGTGCCACCCTAACGACAAAAATTAAAGAAAATATTCATGAAGGAATTTAAAATCACACGCGAACGTTACTTATCGAATTAGCCCTAGTTTTGCGCATTATTTTAAAATTTCAACCCTACAGATTACGCTTAATTTTAATAGCAAAAGGAGATCCTGATTTTTGTAGTTTTTACTCATTTATAACAAGACAATGGCTCCTAAAAACCATTAAGATTAGGCATACAATAAAATCTTTTTACAACTCCAGTCAGCCGTTTGTCAAAGGCAATTCTATAAACACTAAATTGAGGTTTCGAATTAAGTGTCGCTAAAATCTCTGTGTAAGAGATGTGACCTAATTTCCGTTTGCAGAATGGAATCTTCTGTGATTAGTGTGCTTAATTTTATGTGTAGTAAAACAGGACGTGTGTACGGCACCTAAGGTTGTCGTAGGATGTGTTGAGGCAATTAGGAGCTCCCAGGTGGCGACTCAAACGCAACTAGCTTGAATTATCTGCTTAAGGTTTTATGTTCAGAGGTAAGATGGTCTGGAAGAGCTGTTTTGAATACTTTGTGCGTGGCATTTTACTCTAGTTCATTGCCTACGTCTATGATTCTAACTACAGTTACTTTATGTATTTTTTTTTTCGATTTAAGCCACTACTGCATATACCCTGTCTGTCAAATCTCAGAACCTTCACATCTTCAAATCTATCACTATTAGCTGAAACATCACAGATCGCCGTATTCGTTTACATCATGCCTTTTGTGTTGACTTACACCCCATAATTTCAAGCTTTCAACTTTTCACAACTCGAAACTTATTAACCAGCCCATTCACCACTACACCAAACTCGACCACCAACGGTAACGTAATTAACTCCATGACTCCACAAACCTTCATTGACATTTCATCAACTAAGCAAACAGGTCTTGCCACATCTAGAGGAGTTGGTTCAGCAAATTTTATGTGGCGTTTTAAGTGGCCCCTGCTGGTTGGGGCAGTAAACATCCCAGCTAAAGTTTAAACGTCAACCCTTGCGAAGCAGACGACACAACTTATTACGGTCCCTCCTTAGTACACGTGTTTTCGTGTAAAAAATGTTGAAACTGTTGCCGAGTGAAGAATGGTGGTTAAATAATTGTTTTTTTTTTTTTTTTCATTTCATTTGCTGTGATTTTTGGAATCACGCTTTTTGATTATGAGGTTGGTGTCTGATTTGCTCTTGGGAATAAGGTTATTATCTTATAGGATAGGCAGACACAGCAAGATGCTCCGCTACAGACGAAAAGACTTTGAGTATTTGGTAAGCTAACCTTTTACAGCCATCGACGCACGATGGTAGATACATTCCTACAGTATCTTCGAAATGTATCCACGCAAGACGTTAATCTAAGTTCGTGGCAGCGAATAGGATTAGAGAAGGTGACATCATCTAACAGTAAAGTAACCTAAGTTTAAATTAAAGTTCAACACCCAGGATCTCATGGTTATGCAGTAAATCTGAACAACCTGGCCGAAGCCAGTTAAGCACAGTCTGATGATGACGGTAGTTTTTAAATTTAATAATTCAAAAATAGCCAAAGCAAGTCCTATAAAAGCAAAGCTCCAATACCCCTTCAAACGAGCAAATAAGACACCATGATGACAATATCAATCGCACGGCATTAACTGCCCAATTAGCATCAAATGTACATACAATGTTCTGTAATAGGTCAGTATTGTACATTATGCTAATGTGCAGCACATTGGCTAATGTTTATCGCCTGATTGGCCGCGTATCTATGTAAATACAATGATTGTTGACTGTTTAGCGATTAAGGAATAGATTGAGGATGGTTGGTTTAGCTTGTAATTGGTGGTTGTTGATTTTAGCTGGTTTGATTTGGATGATATTAGAGGGATATTATATTGGGTTGTCTTGTAGGATAACCGGCGAAATATGGGCGTACTATACGTACATCATCGGTGTTATCTGGGTTATGGAGGTCAGATAGGCAGTCGCTCCAGGTCAAATACTGGTATTCAGCTTCAGCTGCATCCGGTAAGACTGGAAGCCGACCCCAATATAGTCGGGAAAAGGCTAGACAGATGATGATACGTACAAATCTGCCTTACCCAATGGAAAAATGTGATATTACGAAATGTTAAAGGAGTTTAGATTCAGACAGATAACATATTGATACTCTACATTTTCGCATAAAACAAAACTAAGAATCGTTGTATTTTAGACGTCCTGAAAAGTGCTCGACGATCTATGATATAGCGGGTTTTTCGTGTCACATTCAATCATTTCCAAAACACCATTTGCATCACAAATAATGCAGTCAAATCCACACCAGGTGCACAGAAGCTTTTCAATACCAATCGCGCTCAAACCTAGCTCCGAAAGTCTGCTAAATAAATCAGCGTTCCCACTTTTCACTTCTCTCCTATGTGTGATAAAAATTGAATAAGGGGCGAATCGTGAGCCACGACGCATTATCGGGTAGGGATGATCCAACGGCCGGATTTGGGCGCGGGCCCGGAAAATTGCAAGACCGGATGATCGATAGCAGACCAGATGTCGTGTCCTGTGATTAGATATTACGTGTACCTTAACCGGGTATGGGGGACTGGGAGCATCGTGCACATGTGAAATAGAAATATAGCTGAGACTCAGCCAGTATCTTATTTTTTTTTAATTATACTAGCTACTCCATATAAAATGCTGGGATTATTCTGGAAGCCGAAACCAACACAGTTAGGAAAAGGCAGATGATGATTCATATAAGTACGTAACATTATTTGCAATACATAAGTAATATATAAAATCTTAAAATGGGCTTAAAGCAATACAGTACAATTAGGGTTACAATTAGGAATAGACTAAACATCATCATCGTCTAAATAGTGTTTGTACCGTATTTCTGTCTAGTCTATATTGTCACTAATAGCGATATCGAGCAGCTGCACTCTCCTTGACAGTAAACACTGCCAAAATACAGACAAACCTCTCAAACACACTAATACTCCAGCTAACAAACAAAAACAAAACCAGCCACCAATCAAAGCGCTTGAAACAATAAGCAAATATTCTTAACGCATAAAAACTACCCTCGCAGTTGACAAATAGGGGCAAAAAGCAGTTATTGTGGTTCTCGTCTCACAAAGACTTGGTGGCCGAGTATTATTGCATTTTGCAAAAACATGGACGCTCTAAGGACATTGTACGTTGAACGTAGAACTCGACCACTAAAGTGGTACTCCACAGCGGGATTAAAAAGTCAGGATCTATTGGGGGGTGGTCATAGTTCTACAAGTTGTGATTTGAATTAAATTAAAGACTCTTTTATAGTATCTGAAGTGTTATAGCGATAATCGTGTGAGCTAGGTTGGCAATCTGAAACCAAGCTACCACGTTTGAATAAGTATTAGTTCTAGGAGACAATTTCTAGGATTAAAAGCCTAGCATACCAATAGCTTAATAAATACGAGAACAATTTCAAAATGCCTGGTGTATTAATCATGTTTAAGGCGTGCTAAACTCCACTAGGAGACCTAGACCAGTGACATCGCAGTGTCATAGTTCTTTTCAACAAGCTTTACGATAGCTTATGTCAATAAAAAACATATTTTACTTTTCTATAGAATAGAATAGAATATACTTTATTGTACACCAAAATTGAAACAGAACGGTTTTACAAAATTGTTCATTTTATGGTTACAATGGCGGTCTTATCGCTGATAACGATATCTTCCAGACAACCTTTGGATGGACTGTACGAACATGAAATAGAAAAAAAGGGGGGGTAGTCAGTGGTGTAATATCCTTAAAGATTCCTTCCACAATGCTATCCGTGGCTCTTTTATAAACAACCATCTGCTAATACTATACAAAATTCATTCATTCATTTTATTTATTTTTTCTATTATAGTTGTCGCGCAACGAATGTCACATAGTCAAACTCTCACTCTTCGCTCCCCATAAGGATAAACGCACAACACTCCTAAAACTATAACACCAACGCAAGCTTGTTAGAAACCCGAGAACGATAAAATGATATTTATAGTACCCAATGTAAACAGTAATGTGTAAGTCAATTGAAATTCAAATACGAGGGGAAACGAAAATGGCGGCGGCAAGACCGAAATTACATACGAACAGGAAAAGTAAAATGGTGGAATGCGGCGGTAGAATTTATAAGGACCCTCTAGTTCCCCAATTACATGCGATGGACATGTTCTCAACAAAACGAACAAGTTAACGGCTATTGGCTCTCTTTTCGTCATCAATTCGGGCTAATATAGTGGTAAAGGGTGCCTTTTTCAAGCACGTTTGAGCTTGATATTACACGTGTACAATTTGAGAATATGCTTTGAAAGTAATGTGAAGAACGACCAACTTCGGGAAATGACATCCTCGTCCACTAGCAAGCACATAAAACAGCTACCACTTAAAAAGGTTATTTACTAATCCCAATACTACAGTCAAATACCCCTTAAAAGGGAACTTTAATCATCACAGAAAAACTGACTCTGCATCCACCGCATCCTAACCAAAGTAAAAAAAAACAAACGTGTCCATAAAAGACGACACCTCTTCTCTTCACACACCTGAAACTCCAGTCGTACCACTCGATTCGTACGCTCCGGTAATTTAATAAACAACCTTTGCGAACTTTTAGGGTACAATTTACATCGGGCTGTTTCGCGGAACAGCCAAAGAGTCCGAAGACACTGTTAGACGTTTGTTTCTAAGAGTGGCAATGAGAACGATAAAAACAATGTTTCAGCGAGTCCGTGATAAACAGACACTCGCTGCTGAAGTTCTAGATTAATGTTGTTTTGTATTGTTTATGTGGACGTCCGCGTGAAAGATGTGGACGGAGCGTCTGACGGGCGCTAACGATTTTCGCGCGATATATTATTTGGTGCAACTGCAAAACAGAATCAACATGCAAAAAAGGGACCGTTCAGGTGTGAATTTTTATTACGTGCATATTTTACAACAATTCTTATTTACAATAAAGACATGTTGATGATAAAATTAAACTTTATATATCAGTTTTTAGCTTATAATATCCTGGGACATCGGAATACTTTGCGACGGACTTGGATACATTCTAGGCTTGAGTTGATTGCAGATTATGAGCTGAACTCTTATCACATAATCTACATCCAAAACAAAAAGCCTCATGAATGCCCATTAAAATCTTCACGTTAGACCTACACACATCGAAGCAAACAACCAAAGCTTCCTCAAACAAAATATAAAGCAGGGTACACATTTACTCCAATCCGTGTCGCATTAATAGGCTTAAAACACGTAGGCGCGATATAATATGAAAACTTTTTAGGAACAAAACATCAGTAAATATTGTAAAAGCGCTTTCAATGGAAGCTTCCCTGGGAGGTGTTCAATGTGTACACCACCCAAACGAAGTGAACGCTATTAAAATGACGACATGTGTGTATTTTATTGATAAAGTATACGTTTATTCAAAACCTAAGTACCTATTGAATGTAAAATAGTCAAAAGGAATTTGGATTTCCTTATTTAATGATGTATTCTCACTTGACTAAATATAAATACTTTTACTTCAATAGGAATTCGTCAAAATGTTTAAATCCGCATCTTTAACTAATGACACAAGCGTCATTAGTTTGGTTATTATTCAAATTAGAAATAAGTTCATCAACCACTTACTCAACCTGAAAACCAAAACGGTATTACACCCCAACCTGAACATTTCCGATAACCCGCGATCCCATATTTTCGCGGCAAACACTCGCGCATCCAATCTCCCACGTACGCAGAGCTAATAAAAAACGCACAAGAAGGGGAGAACAAAACGCAGAACGAATGATTTAGCACTCACGCGAAAGTACCCAGCTCCATTAATAAAACACACATATTACTGAGAGGTCAATATTATCGGAGGGAGCGAAAGAGTGAGTGAATGAAATTGAAAAGTGTGTCGGCGCGGAATCGCTGAGTAATACCTATGAATCGTTCGACGACACTGTTATTGGATTGTTGAAACGTTTCGCGCCCCTTTTGTTGGGTAAGGTTGTGTGAAACTGCCCTTGGAGTTCGATTTTATTGCTTCTGTGCAGGCTAATGAATTGACCTGTTAGACTTACCATGTGGAAAAACTAGCTCGAAACTTAATAACGATTACCATAGTGTCCTATATTTTATTTCAATTTGTAGCGCCTGTTAACAAGCAGTACTTTTTAACCATAACGTAACATAACATCACACCTGTTAAACTCGTAGAGCAAGGCAGAGGTGAAATGCAATAAAGACTAGAGGATTGAGTATTGAGTATAGTATTGAACCACCCACATTTCGCTTGTTATATTTTAATCCGATGCAATGGGAAGCGAGTTTATTACTCACTTAAATAACCCATCACTGGTTAGTCTAAAATCAATCCTGATTGCAGAGCCCAAGAACGTTTCCTAGCTATTTATCAAGCAATGCTTCTCGTTAGCACCGTCTCAGCATCAAACGAACCCTTTAATCGGTGAATTGATTTCAAGAACCCGACTAACAGGTACATTAAGATTACAGAAATCGGGAATAAATCTTCTTTCTCGCAATCTCGGGTTCATTACTTACATTACATTAAGACTAGACCAGGATTGGCTTAAAGCAAAAGCCATTTGTAGCTCTTACTTGAACGGAGAAAACCTTACAGATGTAAGGAAACCTTTGATGTTCTATGTATTTTTTATTAAGCTTTTCCTGATGTCGTTTGGCCTTTCTTGAGCCTAAAATTTTGACCTTGGCCATGTATAAGGTTGCCTGTTTAGTTTTTATAAAAATCACTACGCAGTCCTCGTATCTAGTGGTCGCAAGAGCTAATCCTAAGCACGAGGCTTGGGTTTTATTCCCAGGTTGGGCAGTCTTGTTTAGTTTTTTTTCTTCATAAGGAATTTTTCAGCAGCATAATCTATGCCTAGTTGATGGCAATAGGCTAGCCCTCTATTACATGACGCTTTTAAGGCGACTACAGCACCGAAACTAGCGCCACCCTTATTTCTTTTACTCTAAAATCAGATCAAATTTGAAAAATTCAAAACACTATCATGCTAGTAAATAACCTGTAGTATTTTCAAAATCACTGTTCATGATTCTAAACTTGATAAATTAAGAGAATGATTGATTAAAGATAAAAGTGTACACTTTTGGCGGTAATCAGTAATTCTCTTATTTTATCATCTCCAAAATCATGAAAAGTGATGTTAAAAATACTACAGTTTATTTACTAGCATGATAGTGTTTTAGATTTTTCGATCTGATTTTAGAGTAAAAGAAATATAATGTGGGTGGCGCTAGTTTCGGTGCTGTAGTCGCCTTAAACTTAACTGACGAAATGCGGGTGTGTAATGGGTACACCTCTGACTAAGCCTTCGGGGATTACAGGTTTTCGTTTTGTTTATGTATTTAGAGTTCAATTTATTCTTCGACATTGCTATTCAAGAAACAGATAAGTTGTCGCAGAATGACAAACAAACAAACGTGCTAGAAAAGGACAGCACTATTCTACAAACAAAAACGCAAAGCTTACTAATGTTATGTCCTTTTCGCACGACTGTTACTCTTCCGGCTTTTGTCAGATACATCGTAATTGGAAGCAAACAGGAGTACTTCCGACATGGCGTGGTGGCGTTAAGGCGGTGTTATGGTAAATTCATTCAATGTGGCAGCTCCGTAGGACTATCTAATGTAAGGTTTAGACGTATAGACGCGTTTGTGTCGCATGTTGTTGCGAATCGCAACTAAGCAAGCCATACGGATGAGACTTCACAGTATTTGCTTGCTGAAGCTTACTTAAATGTTCAAAAGGATGCATTTGATTGATGAATGACGAAAATTAAGCAACATCAGCAGTGCGAAGGATTTAAACGAAGCAAATGTCAGAGCTGCGCAGGGGACTACATACATAACACCACGGCTGTCCTCCCCGAAGGGTTAGGCAGAGGTGTACCGAATAGTACACCCATATTTCGCCATTTATGTTTAAGTCCCATGTAATAGGGGGCGAGCCTATTACCACCAACCGGGCACAAATCCAGACTCCGTCGCTGCTACTGAAAAATTCCTGGTGGAAAAACCTAATAACACTTTGCCCGACCTGGGAATCGAACCTCATGCTCAGCAGTCGCGCTTGCGACCAGTAGACCAATGAGGCAGTCAAATACACGATTAAACTCAAATTGTGGTAGACATACTGGTCTACCACAATTTGAGTTTAATCGACACGTAAAGAAGAAGTGCGAAGGAGCCACTCTTTTTTATAACAATCAACGGCGATAGATCGTTATACGAAGACATTAAACTGCTAGTTTGATGAAATTACCGACACAAGAGACATATAAACTTGCTGCCAACATTAACAACACATTGGCACTCCTCTTACATCATTGCAAGTGTTAAAATCGAGCATCCGTGCTCATTGCGACTCCTAATAAAAAATAAACCACATTTATTTTGATACTGCAAATAAAATACGTATTCAAGTTAGCGCAGGGCTAATCCGTGGCAGGCGTGAACTTAACGCAAGCAGTACTTACGTGATGCTACCATACTTTTGAATGCACACAGCCGTGACGCGAGGAGTGGAGTGTTCACGACGCCAGCGGTGGAACTCCGGCTCTATGCGACATTTAAATTGAATATAATGTACGTTACTTTGGTGCTTCTATTCATTCGTCAGTGTTGTTTTGAATTTATATGAGCTTTTAGTTGCAATGGTGGTTAAGGGACGTGAATTGTGTATTTCATTATTTATAAAAAAAGTTTTTTTTTTGCGGTTTGATTTCACCGATTTTAGGTAATTTAAAAAGACACGGACGTATACAAGGTGCAGTTTTGCAACCTCGTCAAAATTCAGGAGGTTGTCATAGAAGACGTAAATAATCGATATAAATTACGGTACCTGGTCAATAATAATAAACGCTGCTTTTTTTAGTTGTGTTAATTTGACACTATTTCAGAATGAAGCCTTTTTCAAAAGTGGAGAATCACCCGTTTATCGAATAAACGTCTGCGTTTGTTTGTATGTGTGAAAGCGCGGTTATTGTCACAGCACTTATGCAGTCAAAAATAATCCTATGAAACACTACAATAACACTTAGCAACACCTCGAAATCGAACCCAAGTTACTCTTCGCAGTCGCGCTTGCTACCACAAAACAAATCATAAATATAAAATCTAGGTAGACAACGTGGCATAAATATCAGACGTTACACATCAGACGTTAGACAGCCATTTAGGTAGACACTTAATTGACATACCTATCTTAATTTTATCACAAACGAGATTCAACACCTCTAAAGACAAGTACCCATCAATCCACAACCACGAGCCCTACTAAAACTAACCGTTATCTCAAAGCTGACTGCACAAACGTATCCGAGCGATTCCACTAACTTGCTCGTTTTGTGCGCCAATATCGCGTCCCATTGTTCGCACACCGCGCAATGTACACGTACACTCACGACCTTGAACATGTATACACTTTGCATACTTTAAACGCAATTTACTGCTAAAATACTGATTGGAATCGCATGATAATACGAGGATACAATCTTGAAACCTATGTTTTTATGAAACGGTTCTGACTTTAAAGGTGCAATCGTTATTTTTACGTTCGAATTTGTTAAGTGCGCGCAACGTACATGTACACTCACGAGCTTAAACATGTATCCACTTAGCTAACTTTAAACGCAATTTGCTGCTAAAGTTTTGATTGAAATCGCATGATAATACGACTAGGTAGGTATACAATATTGAAACTATGTTTAAAAAAAATTGGTCTGATTTTAAAAGTGCAAAGGTTATGTTTAACCTTTGAATTTTGTTAAGTGGAGAGTTATTTATGGCCATGACTGTACACCAACCATTGTGGATGTAACACTGATGAGTTTGCGAATAAATTATGAATCGTTGAATGTTATGTTAGAATGTAGAGCCGGTCTGGGCACTGTTGATTACTTGCGCGTAAATTAAACTAGGTATTGCTGTAAGTTAGAGCTTGGTGATAAGTGTTCTGTACTAAACTGTGGGTTTAATAGTCTAAGTTTTGAATGACATAGTTGTTATGGTTTTCGGTATCTGTAATTCTGTGAATGGCATAACGCAAGAGAACACCTAAGGAACCATGGTTGGACTGTGCGAAAGATGATATATATGGCTAGATAGGGCGGTGGTGATTGCGCTTGTTTTAATTTTGATGCCTTTTGGCCTCGTACAGTCCAATTTAGTTTGATGTATGTCTTATTTTTATTTTTTCTTAAGCTTACTTCATAGATAATTTTGTTTTAATCGATTGTGAGTAACATGCAACTGAACTGAGCATAATGCACTTGTGTGACAGTCACAGTCAATGTATTTTGTTACATTGCATTTATCACGCATTTGATACATAATAATCAAAACATGCTGCAACAATAACAAGAAACGATAAATAAGATAAGCAAGTAATTCCCACTTATGCTAATTTAACTGATACTATCTTGTTTCAATTGTCAAAGATCAAAATTTATCTGACACTAATTAAGTTAATATAATATTAAGCATAATCCAACTAACCCATAACGATAACACAATTGCTGAAGCTAATTATCATCAAGTGTAGTCTTCAATCATCATGTTAAACAGGTTATTAGCATAATACGAAAAACAGTACACAGTGAAGATGGTACTTTTAAGCTAAACTGACTTTTGATTGACTTTCTCAAGATAAAAATAAATCGGGGTACTCCGGTACGGGTGCCTCGGGGATCGGGGTACTCAGGGACTAACCCGTTTCTTTTACCGTGGATAAGATTTTGTTGTCTTACTGCACTTGGCTAAAATTATGAATGCAAGTAAGTAATCATATTGTTCGATATTTGGAATAGCAAATTTTTTTCGAGCTACCAGTTTTGGCTCCTTGGTAAAAGATGTTAATATAATCAAATGTGCGCGTGTCAATGAACAGTAGTAAAGTTAACATCATCATTATAACATCACGCCTGTAATCCCGAAAGGTTAGGCAGAGGTACCTAATAATACACACACATTACGCCAGCTATGTTATATTTTGCTTTTAGTACTCGCCTATTGCTTATCAACCGGGCACAAATCCTGACTCCGTGGCTGCTACTGAGAAATTCCTGATGGACGAACCCAATAACAATTTGCCCGACCCGGTAATTGAACCCAGAACGTCATGCTCAGCAGCCGCGAGTGCGGTCACTAGACCAACGAGACAATCAAGTAAAGTTAATATATTTTGCAACTGTCATACATTTGCAGTGTGATGTCGAGAGCCACAAATATCCCACTCGCCGACCATTTGGCAACCACACTCATAGTAACTCTCTTTACGCACTAAGTTTTACAATATAACATATGAAATAAGTTTTTTATTACAGTTTGAACACGAAACAACTGAGACTTGTTTAATCTTGCTGTTTGCCATACATGAACACAATGTACACGGAGACCTAAACGCTAATTAAAGTTACTCATGTAATGTTCTTCGAAATTTGATCAAGTTCGATTCTAGACAATGATAAAATCTTTATAGCTTTAGGGTCCCAAAATAACATTATTTAGATTTTATAACTTTTACATGAAACTTCATAGTTAACCGATAACACTTAATAAATTCAATTTTACTAAAACCATCCATGTGAAACTTTACTTCGATGTTATCAAAAACTTTTACTTATACATCACCCTGTATATTGTCTAGCCCTTGAAAACAACCTCTGTTAAACGGGTTTATTCCTCTTAGTACTGATGCAAAAACAATGTATTCAGTGTCTACTTACATAAAGTTTTTAACTTTCTTTCTTTGAATGAATTTGTAAAACATTCAGCAACTATGTATTTTCTTTTAGAAGTTCAAATGTCTTAAAGGAGCTATTAAGAAGTACCTATCAGTTTGTTTTTAATACTTGAAGAGTGAATTGCAAAAAGGGTTGTTAATGGTGCAATAGGTACTACCATAGAGCTAGAATCTGGCTGAAAACTTAACTTGATTATTAGAGTCGTTTTGATGTAAAAAAGCCTACCACTGCTCTTGAGCAAAACAATTACAAGGTGTTAATATTTTTAGTCTTACAGCTTATTAAAAATCAAAAATAAACGCCGTAAAACGATATTGATGCTATCGTTTTCAAAATATACGAGCCAGTAAAGAAATTTGTTGATTTTAACACCTTTATTTGTTGTAATTTGTTGAAAAGAGCCCTCCTCTGATAATGGATATTAAAAAACAAATTAGCGGACCTATCGCGGATCTACGAAAAATTTAGAAGCACTCAAATTTAAGGCAAAGTTTGCTTCGTAAATTAAATGTAAGCATAGACAGATAAAGTAGGGTGTCCCCTCATCATTAATATTATAATGTTTTCAGTATAATTAGTTTCTAAGAAAAAAGTAGGCCACTAATATTTGTTGCAAACAAACATATATCGTACAAACGTAACAAAAACATGAATAAAAATATCAGTAGTTTTAATTGTCCAGAGTAAATTAAAACAATGCACCAACAAAAAAATCCTAGCACCTAACAAAAATTTTCATTTCGTAATTTTTTTTTTTTTGCACAAAAACATGTAAAAAATAACAGTGATTTTGATTGGACTGAATCAATAACTAGTGGCTGAATAAAAAATATCGCCCATTTCAAACGGTTTCATAGATTGTGCTGTGATAGTTTGCCACTAACTTTTTTTTATCAATAACAATAGTGAAAACGTTACCATGGAAATCCTAAACTTTATACAAATAGTCCTATTTTTATTCCTGGTTATACCAACGCATCCAACGCGAATTGGAAAAAAAGTTTTATTTGCAAGTGACACAAGCCATGCAACTAACGCGTTTCGGGAACTGCATTCGAACTCGTACAATCGAGAGCTTTAAAACAGAATGCTTGCAGAGCTTTAACACAGGCTCAATTTGTATGAATATGCTTAGGTTTAAGCTAGTTTTTAATAGGTTGTTTTACACAAACAAAATAAAGGAGAGAAAGTGAATACATCCAGCAATTAAGTGTAACAATTGTTCATGAAGCTAAGTTAATATTTTCAATTCAAAACAATACCATATGAATTCTCTTCACTACAATATTGCAGTCAAAAGTTTAAAGTCTCCACGGTCCGGTCTACCAGTGTCACAGTACATTCAATCACTAAAGTACTTCAATAACCATACGAAAGACCTACAATCAAATCCCAAATTATAGCACAACCACCAAACTCATTAATAATCCCATAAGTATGGACACTCCGGCGATTGGCGATCGCTTGGCAACACTACCGCTGCCGTAGGGCGCAATAAAATGGCGCTGTTCCCGGTATTACCGATAGCGGTCGTATTTAGAGCAAACTCATTGGTAAATGTTTCGTTAAGCAGAGAAGATTGTACCTTGGAGACGGTTGTGATGGTAATGATTTGTTACCTTGTTTGATGTTATTTGGATTAGAAATGTTTAGATATCTAAAGTACGACACTTCACATCGACTGCATTATTGTTTGGGTAAGACAATGTAGCAAAATATTGGTCCATGTGACAATATCGTATTTTTTTTTAGTTTTCAAAACATTACATTCATTCAAACCTGTAGTGCCCACGTTCGTTCGTATCTCGTTTATACTTTAAATTGCCCAGACATATTTTGATGACAAAACACCCAAATTCAAATTAGAACCCATTACAATTGCCCGCTCATGATGCTGTTGCAAGATGAATAATTAAACTGTATATTTAGCCGCACGTCGGTATCCGGCATAAGTTTAGATCGGATATCCGGCATCCGGAATGGTCACAACACTAGCCGCATGGTTAATTACTGCTCTATGTTTTTCTCAACAGTTACCGCGTAAAATAAACCTGTTATTTTTGGTTAAAAAATTACAACTCCTTTGTAACGGCAAAATATTTGACAATTTGTAATCAGACGAATCAATATCTAGACAGATTATTGCATCACGTAACTTGCCGAGTTAATACTGGTATTCAGCTGCATCCGGTTATCCCGAAGCCGACCTGAACATGGTTGGGAAAAGACTAAGCAGATGATGTATCTTAATTTTCAAAGAATGATTATTTTAATATTAGTCAATTTTAGTCGAATTCGCTAAGCCACCAATTTTTCTTATTTGACAACTAACTACCACACTTGAAAGTTAGATGGGTGATCGTTGTATGGCGTTGGTGGATCATAATTTGGATGCCACTGCCCACTTTTTTCTTATTTTCTTTATCACCGTTTGTCACACCCCAGAGACGCCCGAGGGTGTATTTATTTTCGTGCTTCCACATCAAACTGACACCAACATTAAATAACGCAAAAGTCAACTTTTCCTACTTAAGGAAGTGATAGTTTCCTTGTAAATAAATTATTTGATTTGATTACATAAACAGCTGAGTGACCAAAACTGGTGTCCGGCAAGTGGTAACTCGTAAAGAATTCTCGCGGTCTCCGTTTAAATATTCAGAACTTCACAACGTTGGTTGGACTTTCGGAAGTCGTCCCTAAATGTACTGCTTTTTTTATTATGTTACTGTCATGATATGTGGCGAGAGTCTTGGGGTATAAATAAAGTGAATAAATGACGAGCTTATTGGCGCAGTGGGCATCGGCTTTTAATGTTAGGTGGCAAGGTTTTTGCTCTCGGCAAGAGCTCTTCATAAATCAATAAGTTAAGTTTATTGTGTATCATAGTATTATCACTGGATTTCTATCTCCTAATTCCTAGGTGACAGGTCAAATTAGACTCCTACCTAAAGGACAAACCACACAATTGTGTGCAAAAGAGAGAGGAAGGCCATTGCCCAGCGGTGGGACAATACAGGCTAGTTAGTCAGTCAGTATCTCTTTCATATCGTATTTTCACTTCGATTTATATTCTCTCTTTGTCTCCTAAATACATTTTATTCATCATCATTTAAAACAAACCCTTTCTCCTGATACATTTCGGTCCCCATCACCGAATGACTCGCGGTCTCATAACTCTGGCTCTACGTTAAAAGTGCGGCGTCATTATAAAAAGATGGCGGACGATTTATAAGTATTAAAATAAAGCCACCTCCAGAGATTCGCAGGTGCGCGTCGAACCGTGCGTTATCAGTTTGAGTCGCGAAGCGCAGGGTCTGTTTAGTACCTGTGGTAGGGCTGCCGCTTTATGCTGCGTGACAATGAACCCTTTAGCGTTGATAAAAGTTTACAGTTGTAGTAGTCATGAAAAATTTAATAACAAAGGCCGTCGTTTTTTTTTTAATTGTTTATATTTAACCAGTGCATTTTAAGTAGCTACACTGTAAAATAGAAGGCCTTCTTTAATAATCATACAATTTTCAAGATTTGTTTACCAAATACCACAAAACCAAGCAATACATATAATATATCAGAAGTTCAAAGCTATGTTAGTAACACTTAATTTTTTGGGCAGTCGTGTAATACCTTAAGTAGAGTTTAATCTTCCGCTACAACAGTAACCCATTACTTTTCAGTGGCCAACCAAACCAAAAAAATAAACATAAAATACTGCCACCCCTATCCAAAATCCCTCCTCATCCCCACCCGAATACTTACAATAAATAAATCAGATAGACATTTTTCATTGTTGACTGTGCAAAGCTTGTTACCGCTCGTAAAATTATACAATGATGACTATGATCCCTTACATAATTTTAATGGGTAAGCTAATGGTTTATGCGATGCGGTGTTTTCATCCAGTTATGTTTACTCTAGCTAACCGCTAGATAGATTTATGGGAAGTTTTAAAAATTAATAACGTTTTCGATTACCGCGGGACGTCGGCGATTTAGTCTGTTAATGTCTTTAGATTGGAGATGTTTTTGTGAGGGAATGGTTGTATTAAGTTATAGGTAGGTAGACAATTAAACAATAATGGCTGGGCAGGATCAACAGCTTCTAGGGTCGAACGATTAAGTGGGCTCAATTTTAATGAGTTAGGAATACAAAAATATGTTAACCTTTTCAACGTAAAAATAGGGTTCATCAAAGGAGAATGTAGTCACAAATACGATAGAATATTTACTTATATTTAATTTATAAATAATATTTGAAAACCACTTTTATAATACTTATAATACAAGCGAAATAATTAACAGAATCAATTTTTTTTAATAATTAATAAAGTGAGTAGACTTTAGATATTTTAGAAATACTCGAAAGATTTCTGTAAGTCACAAAATAACTTATCTTCACATTTTACTTATAAGGAATTTTCAGAATACACCTTAAGTTGTGTTTATTACGAGTAGTTAGTTACTTCGTAAATTAATTGGGATACTTTACATTGAGATAGAATTAAAGTCAAGCAAGTAAGTTTTGTTTAGTTCAAGATTAACCTAGGTCGGACAAAACATAAAATCCAAATAGAAAATTAATTACTTTTAAAACTTAAACCGGCCAGACTTATCTAATACCAAAACGAACTTTTTAGCTAACTACTAACTTGATACTTTCGAAATATTCTGGCTTTATAGGAAATTAATAAATAAATTGAAAAGTCCTAACTACCCTCAAAGACAAGAGATCCTTTCAGATCTCACAAATGGCAGACCCGTCGCACATGTCAAACAACCTTCCATCCACAAAGAACATTGTAGCACTTACAGATTACCCCATAGAAACAGACATAATGGGGTCACAAATATACAGCGTCTATTAGAAATACTCTCTTTAACACACGCAGTATCCGTAAGTATATGTAGATCAAAATAACATTTACTGTATGTCTGTATCGTAGATGAAAGCTACACACACGTTTCTCTTAAGTGAAAGCCCTTTTATCTGAGCCGGGGGCTGTTTGCCGTCCCGGAATAGGTTTTGATAGATCCTGTTGTCAATGCCACTCACATACGCACCGGCACGTGTCAATAGGATTCGTCAATTATTACAATTCTAGGGTATTAAAAAATTAGGGTCAAAATTCAAAAGGTCGTGAAGGGAAATTTCTATGTTCTGTCATTGGTATAACTGTGATTAAGACTTCGATCAAAGATAATGGCACCGATCCTGTCTTTCTTATGACATATTAAAATTATGTGTGAGAAAAGATTGTTTTATTTGGTTTTATGCTAAACAGAATCACGTAAATAAACTGGTCCACTGAGACGAAATATTACCGTCATATAAATAGCAACAAGATCGTCACAAGAGAGGTCAAGATTTTCCTTCCTTTTGACCTCCTAAATATTAGTTTGAATGAACGTCAGGAAAAGGTGACCGACACTACACATCGATGATTATCCTACTTGAATAAATCGGTAAGTTTTTTAAGAAATAACAAAAACATTTGATCGATTACTCTCCTCATCTTTGGTCCTACGAGTGTAAATAACGATGTAATAAATTCTAAAAAATCTCAATAATTTACACAAAGGTGGGTCAGCTAATTGCTATAACTTACTGTACATAGTAAAGAATAAAAATTTCAGAAAAAATAGCTAACACTTAGCTACATACATATTTTTTGTAACTTTCCAAATTAAACAGCATTACTGTATTATTTTTTTAATTATGTCACGAATATTAAGTCCAACGAAAAGCTGTCGCGTTCTGTACCGCAATTAATTATATTGCGTACCTACTAGACAATTTGAATGTTATTATAAGGAAGAACCAAATTATGGTGTCCGATATAAAAAAAAGGTTTTTTCGTAAAAGCTACGTATGCCAACATCACAGTTTCTAAAGTACGCAGCACCAGAATTATCATAAGTACCCCGAGGGCGACTTCGAAAAATTCAAACTCAACAACATTGCTGATACTTCAGACAATATGTACTCGTGAAACTAGATATTTTGCTGAGATGAAACCGAGTAATGAAGTTAAATATAACATAATTTTCCGGTATACTACGAGTTCTCGTAAGTCGAGAACTTTAGTCCCAATTTAGCATTTCCGTGGTTTCGCAAACCTTGTTAGTACCGTATCAAAAATCCCGATATTATATTACCCGATTCACGTTTTCTCGAACCTTCTTTCATTACGCACGTCGCTAGCATTAATTTGAAACGTTTTTCAGTGGCTTCGTTAGTGCAGAACAGTTTATAATTTAAAGTCCGAAATCCTTGGAAGTATATTTTTTGTCAGTTCCTTCCGCTTTTAATATAAAAATGTTCAAATGGAAGTTAAATGAAGAGGTAGACTTTTCTAGTCTAAAATAATTTATAATATTTATAGATATATTTTACCTTCAGAAACAATGCTTGACGTAGAAGGGTGGGCGTTTTGGGGGCTGTCTATTGTGAATTCTGACATTTGAAAAATGCTGATTTGAGTCCATTTTGAATAAATGAATTCGAAGGTCTTTGTATAACATTTCACTGACATTATGTAACGCAATCATAATCTTCCTTAACGATAGCTTCGATTAGGATGGTACGACTATCTTTTAAAAATTACTACATTAATGAAGGTGCAACGGCCTAAATCACTGTGACGAGGTTCTTTCAAAATTGGAATGTAGTACATACCAACTCATTTTTCAAACATTCATATTCGAATCAAAAACATACATGTGTACTCCACCATTTCATCTCCATTTCTAACAACAGCCACTTTTGATCCAACCCACGCCTTGATCTTCCGTATCAACACTTCTGACAACACGAGGTCAACATTAGCATCCAGAATCCAAAACATGTCGAACATTAGCATACAAATAATTGTCATGTATCAAGGTTTTGTCATCGTTTTCACATCATAACGGAAACTGTAACAACCACCGCGGGTGCCTCTCGTAAATTATAATTTTAAATCAGCTGCTTATGAAGTCGGTTCACAGCGTTTATGCATTCTATATGAGTTTTCCTACACACACTGAATTCTGAAATTCGAATTGAGAAGTCAAATTGAGCAGAGTTATCTGGAAAATTATTAATAAGTGGGTACTAAAATGATGGAATTGCCAATATTTTTTTCGAGTTGAATTTAAAATAGCAGCATCCAATTTATGACATTTGTGGAGTAATCACGTGATTTGAAGCGAATGTGAACTTAAACTGACTGATAAGTAGTACTTTCACCGATAATTCTACAGAAAATCGATGAACTTTGTTGGGCGCCAATAATTTTTATTTATTGTGTCCCTGTTGGGCACCAATATTTTTTTTATTGGGTCCCTGTTGGGCGCCAATAAACACTTTGTTGTTTTAAGTTTACCTGCTTGGCACCTACATCTTTCTATAATACTTTAAATCTGATGAGCACAAAATAATTTTAATACCTAATCCTTTGAGTACGAAAATTATTACAGCCAAATATTGTGATTACTCTCGCCTTTCTATCTCAAATGATTATGCTGATAACAATCTCAGCCTCGTTAGGCTGTACGCTGACTTAACATAATCCAATCATAGACAAAAGTTACGTTCGTTATTAACTTTTAATGTGAATTTCAATGTGAAAATTTTCTGGAACTCTTCCCTGAACCCTTAACTTTTGCTCCAACATATTTTCGTAACTTTTTGTATATGACACTGTATTTGAAATTTTTATTCTGGAAGTGCGAATTAGCGTTCCTATTAGGTTATTTTTTTATAGTTGGACAGTTAATTTAAAAACAATTATATACTTAGTCATCGCTCGCATCTTGGAAATACAGATAATTCCTCGATATTGTATTAATTACAGCACCTATAGGTAACTTCAGGCCTTTTGTTATCCATAAATATATTCTGAACATCTGATAATACTTTCAACAAAAATATTACCATTTTAACTATGAATTCACATTTGGAAACAACAGAATTTCATATTAAATTGTGCTCGCTATTCCGCAGGCTGCACAAAACAATGAGAATTGCGAAATAATTGTGTTATGCCTCCATAAATCAGTCACGATTTGGCTTCCACGTTGAACTGAAACCAATATTACGTAATGATAGAAGTAATCACAATTGGAAATAGGTCGATGTGTGATTAAGAAACGTCTGCGTGATAGAAAGGCCTATTTTTTTTTAATACATCGGATTAGTGTAATAAAACGCGGTGTTTAAAAAAAAAAAAAAGTCCAATGATTCAAATTGTCACATCGTGAGGAAACCAGCATGCCTGAGATATTTTTGACATCATGTTAAGCCAAGTCAGATGGGCGGAAAAAATTCAAATAAGACGGAGCATCACTTTTTAAAGGCAAAATTACATAGTGCATATCCCCACTCCCCAATAAGCCAGCCCTTTGCCACTTCCTAGTGTTTCATCTGGAGATAATAAGCGGCGCAACTAACTCCCTAGCAAAACATCTTTAGCCACTTATCGATTTTTACTGATATCTTAAGACACCGATTCAAAAATAAACAAATACTCCTCCATATAAAAGGAAGACCTCTTATTCTTTCTAGAATTGTCCTATAAAACCTCAAATCATCTTCGCAGTTCGTCAGAACCTCGGTCACGTTTATCTCTTGGAGACGATAAATAGAAATGGGCTCGTAACGATGTGCTTGAAGCGGATGATATCGGGAGCTAGGACTCTAGGACGTGACGGGGAGGCCGATGACGTCCCTATAACTTGACCTAGTTTTTGGCGCCAATGACTTATTTCGTCGGTGTGAGGTAGTCAGTTGATCTGTCTGTTTTGCCCGTTTCCACTAACACACTTCGCGCGTCGCTAAGACTACAAAATATTTAAGTTACACTATTGAAAATTCAACGGAGCGGTTTATTTAGGCATTAATTTAGGTGTCGCCTCGTAATAGCGAAAATGGATGTGGGAGATGCTTATGAATACTCGTTAGAAACACTGGTTTCAAGGTGGATATGTTAATTTTAAGATTTCTTCACTTGTATAAATCCTTATAGTAAGCTAAGGCTTACTGAACTTCAAGTTAGAGATGTTTTTTTTATTAGGTACCTAAGAATAATGAAAAATAAAACATTTCTAAATTGAAGTAGGAGCTTATATTTTTATTAAGACACATTTCTAGCTATCTAGTCAAATGAAAACATAAAAAAAACCTCCTTATCATTCTCACAATATCTTCTAATAAAGTTTTTCCAACAAGACAGTTTTTTCATAAAAAATCCATTAATAAATGAAATAGTTAGATATCCTAGAAATTGCCTGTAATTAGTAACAAGGCAATGGTTAGACGTTATTTTATGGCCAATCAACCTCATACAGGCCGAATTCAAGTTTATGAGAAATGCACTTAAAATTTTACAACGTCATCATTATTAAGTTATATAGCCGGGGCAGGTGGGTTTATTGTTTGAAAGCCGTTGAATTCGAAAATTTACTAAAACTACAAGCTCAAAATATAGATTTTGAAGTAGGTAATTCTGATTGCAGGCGATAGAGACATTACGAAATCAAAATAGTCTTTACATATGTACATATATTTAATAAAAAATATGATGCTTTGAAATAAATAATTCTAGTTTATCAAATTGTTTCCACTAATTTATTACGAAAAACAAACGTAAACTTCGTTCATATGTAAACAAGATTATCAAAGAAACAAAAAAACTATCATGTAATAAAGTTTGAAGTATGAAAGTTAGTACTATAACGATTAATTCACAGATAACTCACCATTACACTAATCGAATCGATGGAACGAAGCACCACTATTTTATTAAGGTAGCAATCAAATTGATTGACAATAATGGATTACTCAGTCTTCAACGGTAAAGCTATTAATGCGGATATGTACTAAGAAGTAATGTAGTAATAGAACAGTACAATTATCTGTGTAATGCTATGGTAAAGCGTTTAGAAAAGATAAATAAATAATAAAAAGATTATTATTGACACAAAGAAAAATGGTTATACATTTCCATTTGGAACCCTGACTCTTGTTCTAGGTGAGATCTGAGTTACAGGAATCAGTGTCTTCACCCGTTTTTTGAACTAATTTTCACAACAGTTTATGCATTAAAAATCAAAAATGAATAATAAATAATCATTAAAATAATGCATGCTTCAAAGATGCTGGATGGATTGTGTGAGGAATATGAAAGAGAAAGGAGTAAACGATGCCGTGACGTCTGACAGGGGAGAATGGAACAAGAAAACGTGTTGCGCCGACCCCCAAGGAAAATGGGAAAACGGCAGGAAGATGATGGTATGGTAACGCGTTTCCATCTTAAAATTTATGGTTCTTTTCGCTAACACTAACCAAAAACTAAATAAATGCATAAAATTACAGTACTGTTGGAATTCCAACTCTCGACGCAAAATCGTGCGTTTAAAATCCATAGTTGCGTTTTTAGCTAGTAAGGTCACCTAATGTTCGTTAAAAATGGGAACAAGTGTGATTCCAAAACATTTACGCTTGATTCATTCTAAAAACGCTCACATGGTGCTGATGCTTTCAGGACTAAAAACATAGAAGTTACTTTTCTAATAGCAAATTTTGTCTGGTAGGTACCTAAATTAGTTTAGGTACTTTACCACTAATCATTTTGATTATCCCCAAAGAGCTTTGATAAAGAAATGAGATGAAATTACAAAGCCATAATTGCGAATGTACCTACCTACATGAGAAAATTTGAACGAAAAAAGGTTCTACTCAGTCTATCATTGGCCAGTAATAACCATTACTGTAGTCCTTACGAGAATTCTTCTTGATCTACGAATGGAATAAAACCAGTAATGGGCTTACAAGTGTCTCTTATGAATAAATTCGGGAGATGTATGTGAAGAACAGAGTTTTTTCTTTAGTTGTTTATTTTCGTTGGTACCATTTTTTTTAAATAAATATCGCAGGTATATCCTCGAAAATAATACTCAAATTGAGACGTCAATTGTATTAGCAGAGAATGAAACATTTTGATGCTCCCCAAAAACAAGCACTTCGACGACGACGACGTTTGCGCCATATACCAAGGGCGGTCTTTACCGATGTATAATAAATTGCTATAAACATCTTTTATTGCATATCCTTGCGCACGGCAATTTTAATTAGTAGTCTGTGTCGCTAAAGATACAATGTTGAGCCTTATAAGTAGGTGCAGTGCAGATTCCAACACTTTAATCTTGAGTTGGCCTGGCATAGTACGGAATTTCAATAGAATAAGAGGCCAGCTTATACTGCATTTGTTACCACTGATGTGCAGCCAACTGTACAAAACGCGAACATCCTATCTAAAACTTAGAATGCCATCAAAATTACAAAAACGAAAGTTTTTTCATTTTTGCTTTTTTAGTTTAAAGTAGGCCTTTTAGTCCACGTCACTCACTTCATCAAATTAAGTTGTTTTAATTAAACTTTTCTACATGTACATGTAACACGGATTTCATGACAAAAGTAATTAAACATAAGTTTAAGCTGTCAACAGAATATAATGTTATAAAGGAAAATTACTTTTTTTATTTTAAAAGCGTTGACAGATAATGTAAGATAAACACAGAATGTAATGCCTAATTAAAAGACAAGAATGTTGGCACACTGTTATGATGTTTTTTAGGATGTATATTTTTTTCTGGAGACGAGCGTAATAATGAATGTAAACATGAGATGTAATTTAATTTCCTAGAATCCAAGATTCGTAAGAGATGACTAAACATACGTTAAAAAATCACTTTCATAAGAAAAAACTAACATCTATCCATTGTGAAAGATGCAAAAAATTATGGATTAAATCATGATTTCCCTGTAATTCTGGAAACCCGTAACAAATTGAGGTTATAATTACCCTGAAACCACATTTACCTATGCCAATCTATACACTTGTAGAGTATATACGTACGTAGCTACGCATTTAGGTGTCATTGCATATGATCCTCCTAACGTCAATTACACCAATTACGCGGTGTCAACGATCACAAATGACGGCGTCTTAGGGTTGCCAGGTGGCAATATATAAATTGATGGGAATATAGCCACATTTTATGGTACCTTTTTAAATGAAATATGTTTGACCGAATCTATTTGGAAATAAACTTATCACGTATCGGAATTGGTATTTTAAAGTGAAAATAATATTAGCACTGGAGGACATAATTTTAATGTGTTGTTAATATAGTTTCTATTCCAATGAATGATGGCATTAGAATCTATTTTCCACAACATAAAAATATTTTACACTTAAAAACAGTAAGTATCATGTTTTATATGCATGGCAACACAACGTAACGAACATTAAGCATTTGCGGGCGCGACTTGTAATCACTTGAGTAATTGTTTCCTGGCATCGGCATTTGATTTGCAAATGTAATTATTTTGGTATGTTATGTTTACAACACTCAATGACATGACGAGAATACTCTCTTCTTTTTAATTGACAACAATTGGTTTTGATGTGTTTTTGTTTAACCCTAACCTGTTTTGTATTTTATTGTGAAAATATAGATTGTTTTATCAATTCGGACATTTCAGTAAAATAAAACTAAACAGAATATTTAATAGGTGATAACTTCGAAATTCAATGCGAACGTAGAGCTTGGCACTTTCGCAACTTAAAATTCTGAAATCAGAAACCAAGTCATAAAATTAATTAAATAATTAAAACTTTATCTTAAATAATGAGACAGTCAGAAACAGTCATTAAGTAATCATTGGGTTTAAACTAAATATTACTCAATCTTCCAATCAGTTATTTTTTCTGGAATCACAAAAGCTCGTACAGACAAAAACAAGTCGAGAACAGACGACTAGCCGCGGGCGGCTGTCAGCTAGCACGTCATCCTAGTTAGAGATTTTAATTAAATTTTGTTTTTCTCCATATTTACAGTTATTGTAGTAAGTTTTTGATAAAAAAAAGTAATCTTGCATAAATATTTTTACCTCCACTTCAAAGCAGTCTTGTATGACATACCTAACTTATAATAAGTAATATGACAGCTGTCAAAATCTATTCTTTTTTTTTTCAAAATTTAAACGGTTCGAAATTTTGTTTTGATATCGTTATCCCATAAAAAAGGCTGGGTTGCAAGCCGAAAAAAAAATAGATAATACATGTACATAATGTATGTAGATCATGTACATAATGTGTGTATTTTTTTTTCATAGGTTTTAGCAAAGACCGTAATTCGTAATAAATGGTGCAAGATCGTAAACTGTCGAAACAATGTAAACTAGCCATATCAAAAATATTAGGCAATAAAAATAACAAAAAATGTAAAACCTATCCGCGAGTAATCAGGGCTTGCTTATGTTTCTTTTCATGCTATTTCACAACATAATATTATTAGTTTATGATTTAATGTTGTTAATAAGATGGAGATCATCTCTCAAACCTGCTGTGTGATAATTTTTAAAATAATTATGTACTTCTATTATTATTGCATGACTGTTGTAAGTTAAGCTTGAAGCAAATAAAATTAATTAATTCTACCCTCCCAACATTACATAATAAATCATTTCCTAATAAAAAGCGTGAACACAGTATTCAACGTGTGTAAAGAAATAAAGCTAAAGACGACACAACAAGAAATCTTAACAATATAACATACAATGTCATTATTACACCTTTTGTAGCATGCACGGCGCGGTATTCCTGCTGTCATTTCGCACAGTCAGCTGTCACAGCGAACAATGGCATACCTACAGCACAGACAGACACGGTGTTAACTGACACAAATCATAACAGCTGTTAAAATACAATGACTCGGCTTTTTTGAAATGTAATAAATACGTGATTAAAATGCTTATTTCTGTACGGATATTTTTTTAGAAATTCTTATTATGGTAGGTAATGAAGATTTTCACAAATGAAAAGATTTTCTTCACTGAATCTCAAGAAAGAAATTAATTACATTGCTTTGTATTATATTATAGAAACTCAGAAACTAGGCAACCAGAAGGCGAGAGCAGCTCCATCAGCAAGCAGTTCTAACGGTGCTGGTATTTCAAATTCAAGGAGGTAACTATGCTAATGATTCTCGACCCGAATCAATAATAAAATGGGTAGGTAATTTTTTTTTCTTAATATCGGAAATCGATAAGTGTACACCACCCGTATTAAAACGCGGCCCGTCTAATACTAGCCCTATAACCGCGCTTTCACACACACAAACAAACGCAGACGTTTATTCGATAAACGGGTGATTCTCCTCTTTTGAAAAGGGCTTCATTCTGAAATAGTGTCCAATTAAAACAACTAAAAAAAGCAGCGTTTATTATTATTGACCAGGTGCCGTAATTTATATTGATTATTTACGTCTTCTATGACAACCTACTGAATTTTGACGAGGTTGCAAAACTACACCTTGTACACCCGTTATCCATTTCAACATCATAATAAATTGAACGAAACACACCCTAAGTACCGTACGAAACGTGTCAAAATAATTCCCTGGCAGGACACATTATTTCATTTTGTGACACTCTGCTAAATGTAAGAATTTATGTCGGGGGGCCGCGGGGTCAACTCGGACCCCATCCATCTGCCGAATGGTATAAATCACAATATGAACCAGACGCGAGTAAAATGTGGGTACTTGTGAAATTAATTTATTTGGCCGGCTTTATTGTAAAAAAAAAATGTGTAACGGTATTTTTGGGGATAATGTTGTCGGTGCAGCCAAAATAATACCACTCGGAAAATAAATATTGAAATGAAAACATTATGTAATTAACAGAATTATTAACGTATTACTTTCATAGAAGTCATTCTCACATCTGTGTCATCATTTGCCTAGCCTTTTCCCAACTATGTATGTTGGGGTCGGTTTAAAGTCTAACCGGATGCAGCTGAATACCAGTATTTTACATGGAGCGACTGCCGATTTCACCTCCACAACCCAGTTAGTACTGGGTAATACGATACCCCTTAGTAAGACTGGTTGTCAGACTTTCGGGCCAATGACTACTTGTAACGTCAAACTGTCAAAGATCTACAAATGACAGCCGGCACCAACGACTTAACATGCTTTCCGAGGCATGGAAGAAACTCATTATGTAATGGGTGATCACCCATACAAATTTTAAGTTGCATTTCGTCGCACGTAAATCAACCATTAAAGGAAAATAAAAAACCAGTTCTTTAAAAGCTACCAATGTCAAAGCGTAGCTTCAAAATATATCCTTCCCTACTAATCACAAACCAGCATAGCAGAGAACCATGGTGGTAGATGAGGCGCTAAAAAACTTAGGACAGCTTCCAATCCTACCGCTGGATGTTTAATATTTAAAGCATCCGTATCCAACAGAGTGCAATTTATGAAAACAACGTGTATGTGGGTGAGCTTCGGTGTGCACAATCATTTTGTTTTTCCATTACCTTTTTTGGGAGTTCATGCAGTAAATGGATTAGAGCAGAATGTCTACTCTAAACAACATGTACCAACAAAAGCTCCCGCATTGAAAATTGCTGAACGATACTAAATATGGCTAAAGCACAATGGTACCTGGAGACGAGTAGGTAGATGCTTTTGGGGTAGTAGCCTGTCAAATAAATTGTAATGGCTGTTGCTGGATGAGGAGCAGAGATTAACTGGAGTTTGGTTATTCCCCTAGCCTTGCAAAATTGTCCCAATTTGGAAGGTACTCCACGTGGTACAAGACATTTGCGATTAACAAAAATCTGCCACCATCCATCCATCTGCCCACCTCTTCCTTAACGCGTCAAGTCGGGTGTATACCTTCTGTATTCTCTTGTTCAGTGATAAATATAATAAACAGGACTAGGCGCTGAGCTTCCACCCTCCTGTATGGAGTGATATCACAGCTGATATTAAAAGTAAACAATGCTCCCGGCCTTTCGCATTTGTGAAAAAACATGGAGTATAAAATATAGGCGGTTTATGGACTTATATAAAAGTTCAATTCACAGATTCAATCCGATATGTTTCAATTTGGCTTTCAAATAAAATTGGACCCAAATCATTTTGTGGAAACAAAAGTGTTTCAAACGGTTTGGGTGCTTTTTAAAGTTGCTGTTAGTTTCAAATATTATACGAGTACATGTTGGAACATTCATAAGTACATAAATGTTAGTAATTCCCTTAAGCAAGTTTCTTGCTATTCCTATCAGCCCTACTAGCTTTGATTTTAATTTGATTCAGTTCTACCGGTATTTCAATACTGCGAAGAAAAGGAACGATACAAGATATAAATCAAAACCTGAAACCAAGTCATATAACTAAGCACACGTCCGTTCTACAGAGCGCAACGGTAGCGAATATACGTAGTTCGCAGCAATCGTAGCCTCGGCCAACAGGTCGCTTCGACGTCATCCGTCTACCCGCAACTGTGACATAAATCCGGTGAGGTGACACCACGGAACACGGAAATTGGGAATATCCGGACACCTCCCGATCTGTTTGTCACCGCCGCCACGTACAGCCGACAGTATTATTGTAGCATTGACACCCTAGTCACGGTTTGTGATATTAGCTTAGTATTTCTTGTTTAACTAATAATGGAATGACTTGAGGCGAGGTGTACGTTTAGGGCATTCCTGTTATCAAAAGGAAGTTTGTAGGCGTATCAAATATTATTTATTATTGTGAGGGTAAGTCTTGCACACGTTTCGCTCAACAACTCTTAAAAAGGAAAGACAATTTAATTGCAAGGATACTCAATTTAATAATGTGGTACTGTTGTGGTGGTGGTCTAAGCCCTGCATTATTTTTAGATAGGTAGGCAAAGGTACTATGTACAATGCGTTCCTTACTTGAAATCGAATGACGTAAGATCGAATAACACTTGCTCGAAATCGATTAATTATGAGCGCGACAGTTCACTACCTCGATGAATCAAAATCTCGAATAACTATAAGCTCGAATCATCGGCAGCGTGAAAACCCGTTATGTTCAAACATCATTTTTGCCGACTGACCATCGAATCGATTTACAGAATAGTTTTAAGGATTTTTATTAGACTAGGTATTTGTATTGTTATTTTATTAACATCGTTATTTTTCATGATTACAGTTGATTTATATTTCTGCGCATATATTGTTGTAAATTATCCTTCGCTGTAGCTGCCAACCTACTATTTTTTCTACCGGCTTTAATTGGTTTTTAATCCCAAATTCAGCTTAATTTGTCGCCGCGTTAAATACATGCCTTTTTATTTGAATACCTACAATATAATGAAACAATATATGCGCTAACACGCGTTTCTTTCTGCAAATCAATCAAATCACGAGGCACCCATTTTTCGTATTTTGTTATCTTATTGATTTGATAAAAATTAGTCATTATTGTAGGTAAGGTAACGTTAAACCATGCTGCTAATTCCTGGGTAGTTTGGCTCGGATCGGCTTCCACCATCTCCTTCAATTCAGCGTTATTCACCTGTGTGGGCGGTCTTCCACGTGGTTCGTTCTTCAAGTCGAAATTCCATTACGAAAGCGTTTAAACCAAAAGCGCACGCTGCGTTCATTAGCAGTCTCCTCTCCAAATGCAGCATTTATATTGCGAGCCGTTTCTGCCGCGTTAGTTCCGCGTCGGAACTCGTATTCAAAAATTACTCGGATTGTCAAAGTATCCATATTTTCCGTCTAAGCTGAACAAAAAAAAAAACAATTGAAATTCGAAAATGGAATGTTGCACATTTTTTAATAGAAAAATCTCAGTTATAATGTAAAAAAAGTTTCACTCGAATATCTCACACCATGAAGGTTTAACGTCAATTCAAAGTATCTATTACTATAAAACGGCAATTTCATACTTTACTCCCTATTATAACGAAGATATACCTACATACATGAATACTTAGTGTGGTGTCCTGTGCACTAAGTAATCCGTTTTTGAGAACATCACTAGTGATCCGTTTCAATTTGCTTCAGAGAAAGTTACAGCACTACTAGGTTGTGTATTTAGTGTTATTTACGCGGCAGAAGAAACGGGTTACAGGTTTCTTGGATATAAAATTTCTTCACACTGTGTGCTTAATTACGTTATGCTGATATAATAGATTTTCTTTGTTTATACATGATTTAAATCAAAATTTTAGAGTGCTATGATTTATTTTTTTAATTTGAAGCTAAACCAGTAGTGCTGTTTTAAGCTTTCACTGTTACGGAATATCTTCCGTAATTAGTGTTTATTTTGAGCTCCCGATCACATGCACCTGCATTCTCCAGTCATGTCGTGATCATGGCGCTTGCAACAACGTCGAAATATCGAGAGCTCAAAATAAAATCTATAACGGAAGATATCCCGTAAGTGACAGAGTAAGTTTAAACCAGTAGTGGTTTTGCTTTCAACACTGTGATAAATTATTGTGTGTCAATTATCACAGTATTTGCTTCTTACCATGTCTTTCAATCGTCACTGAGTGATTTAAAAAAAGATTTTTTCTTTTTTACAATGAGACCTACTATCACCTTATATGAGATCTAAATCAATAGATACACACAAAACCTCAACCAAAATTAAAAACTACCTTACATCAACAGGTAGAAAATAAGACTAGCGAAAAACCATATATTTCGCAGTGTAAAACAAAGGCCAAATAGGCGAGACATTTGCCACGGGCATAAAACACCCCACTTCCTTGCCCGGGACGAAAGTTTATCTTAGAGGAAAGAAAAGAACAATGAAAAGACAGGCAACACATAGCCGACGGAGTTTTTACTTGATGGCAACATTATGTAGTATGGATATTTAGAAAAAGTTAGCTGCAGGACTGTGGGATATCTTATACAGTTATATCAAGTTAGTTAAGAAACCCTACCTAAGTTTATGAATTTTTTTTTGTATAATTTCGTAACATTTTAACAAAATAACGAACTCTATAATCCTTTTATTCCTATGTTTTTTTTTTCCTTTTTTACAATATTTACAAATAATATGGAGGCGCTTATTCATTTTCTCTGAACAAACCAGTTAAACGTGCTTTCCCGTATTTTCAATTTCCAATAATACATTAAATTCTTTTTATTTAGTATGAAAACTTGTGAATTTAAATTTTAAATTTAAAGCAACGGCCACCAGGGCGAAATGTCGACGGGACATTAATAAAGGACGGCTTCGAACTTGGCATTCGGGAAAAATAAATTGTTATATAAGTTTACCGCTGCAAAAAAAAACAGGTTTCATTTTGGTTTTTACGTAAAATGTCTGTTGATGCGGGGCATAAAGTTTTTTTAAACCAAAAGCCGATGTAAATATATTTATTGGTAAGAGTATGTACCTTTGGAATAAAAGACAAAACTAAATAGAAAAATTGCTTGCGACTAAATGCTGCAATAAAACCCACTCATAGAAATGAAAGCGGTAAAGCAATATTGAAAACCTTTGCCCTTTTAGTTTTACAATTTAGGTTTTGCAACAAGCTTAACAGAATGACGTAAAACTTTCATCACAGTGCCTATTGATAGACGGATCACAGAACAGGGTTGCTTTTTCGCTCGTTAGGCGCCTGACAGTTCGTTTGTGGACCTTTTTGTATCGTTTAAACCAGCGATTTAAATTATCCTTTGAAGAAACATCGTTCTTTTGTATCGGCCAACTTACACGATGATATGATTACTGAACCCTTGTCTTATTCAGTTCATTAATCATGCCATGATTTATTGTTAAAGGGGCGTATGCTCATTGTCTTTGGGCGTCTGTGGTTCTGGCGTGACCAGCGCGAAAAAATACAAAGTTGGTGTTTGATACGAGTTGAGTGTGGCAACACTGGCAACTATCGTGAACAAAAAATTTGGGTTAAACCATGTTGGTTTTTGCACGATATGTTGGTGCATTTTAACACAAAAGCTGGGAGCAGCTCGCATATGTGGGCATGTGCGGTTTTCTAAAAAGCCTACGTGTCTAAAACTGTCACCGTTTTATGGTTGGAGATACCTGTAAAATGTCTTTAGCGCGGCTTTGGGAAAACGCCAATATTTTCTATTCTAAAAGTACCCATTTGAATTTTGTCTTCCTTAAAAATAACTTTTACTCCACTATGTATGAACAACGCAAGCGTGTCTCCAACTGTAAATTAAAAGGATATTTAAACGATTTAAAGCAGGTAACACCGTCGCATCACCCGACACTGGCCAGCAAACCTTGCGGTGGTTTTGCGACCGTGGCAACCGCACACCGCTTGATGTTTAAATCTACATTTCAAGTAAACATTCTGCACTGACCTCATTTACAGATGAGGATAATAAAACCTTCGGTTACAAAGTGTACGAACGTAAAATCAGGGATTCATGGATAATGAAGAGCACCAAGTCTAATTGTGTTGCACACTCGATATTGTAAGAGAATAGAATAAAATATTCATTATTATATACACCATACAACCATACAACATACATTTATAAAAGAAGACATTTCACAATGGATGACATAATGAATGATCTTATCACTAAAAGCGTTCTTTATAAAAGAAAATATTTATAAATTAAAATATAATTCATAAAATAGATTTAATTAAGTCAAATCATTGCAAGATGTTTTCTTAGTACTACAGTACAAAATTACTGAATTCTCAAAATGAATGCTATCGCGATACACGATCAAGTACCTGAGTTGCTAGTTGAAAATAATGTCATATTATTCGTTGTTTAAGTCGTTCTCTCATTCAAAAAGCATTAGATAAGAGCTCACAAACACAAATATCCTCGCCTGAAAATGAATGAAACATCAACAACTCAAACAAAGTCTTCAGTTTTATTTCAAAACGTCGCACACTATAAAGTGGGGTTCACAAGAGCGGCATTTAGCCGTGTTTTGCGGGCGGGCGCGACCGCAACGGCATGGCTTGACATTCGTACCGAAATCTACACGGCCCGTCCCGCCCATTCCTGATAAACTTTTTGCCAGTTAAATCTGTTCGTTTACTGGCTCAGTGCTCTTTTGGCGGTTACGTTTGTACGGTTGTATGGCTATTGTGTACCTAGCTTTATGTTAATTTATTGGGGTGTGAACAGGAACTGTTTTATATTAAGTTATTTTGATGCTCTGTAAGAGGAAATTTTGTTTTAGAATAAAGTGCATCTTATTTGATGAAAATAGAAAGAATGCTACTCAAAGATCCTATGAAAATAATTTAAAAAAATCTGCTTAAAACTTTAGTAAAGCTGAAATCTAAATCAGATAACCACTTTTACAACGACAAAAAGTGTTGTAGATTAAACGAAGCTTCTCGAACTGACAAAAAAGCCAAGTAGGAGTAGGTATCCACGTAGCTATTAATAAACTAAAAATAACAGCTAATTTCAAAAAGCTTTATATTTAATGCTTCCCATAAAAGCTTTCTGGAGTAAGCGACGTTAAAATAGTCTCTCTAAGTGCTAACGTTCGTTTCTTCAAATCTTTAGATAATTTTATACGAAATTCTCTCAATTTAGAATCCAAAAACACAAAATTATTTACTGAAAATTGGGTGGAAAACATTCAATTTCTGAACGTCCGTTACATGGGGTCAGTGCAAATCGATAGAAAAACAGATTAGAGGGTTCGACTGGGGACCATCAGAACGAAACCGTGTCAAAAACTAATTACGTCCGTCAAGGACCAAGCGGTGGTGAATGCTTCACGGATATAGTGCATAATATATGTGGGTAGATGTGAATTTACTGGCACATGGTATGGCACTTACTTGAAATCTCATGATAGGAAATTAGGTTGAAATTAGGACGATGTTCGTACTTGATGTTGAATTTGAAAAAGAAAGCAGGACGTAATTAAATGTAGATAATCTAGAAACGAGTAGGTAGGTTTGTAGCTTGACTACAAAAAATACTACAGCGCCCTCTATGACACAAATGAGGAACTAACATCGAAATTCTAAATCGCGCAGTTAAAGTTATCCGCGACTTAAGACTATAATTATAGAAAGATCCGACGTCGGGCAGTAGCCCACCAGACACAACACCCGTGTGGTCGGAGAACCCTCCCTTTTCTATAGGGGATTAAGAACTTTACAATCTGTTCTTCATACCCCTTATACAATCTTTCATAGCGAATTATGATCGTTCGATAGCGCTAAGACTTTCTACCTCGAGTTTTGATTGTATCCCAGTTAGTAAATTATAAAGTCCCATTATTAAAACATGAATACTTAAAAATATCATTGCAGATAATTCATTCCGTTCACAAAAGCTTTAAACGATTTTCCACAAAACGGAAATCTGCAAAACAATTATCCGAGAGGATTTTTAATTAGAGTATTTTTATTTCTCATTCAAAAATCAAGTAGGTACGGTAGATACTCGAACGTGATTGATCAATAATCCAATTAAAGAATTCAATTGATTTATAAATTGAGATCTGAAATGAATTGGATTGGAATCCTTAAATTCAATTGTTATTCCCTTAAAGAGCCGTCTCTTTTGATGTGTATCACAGAATTCCAACACTGATTTGCCTTTACAAGGCAAATAAGCGATTAATATGTATTAAAGTTCTAAGCTGTGCTGAAAAGATTTTGTCTTAGGAGAGTTTGACATAACATCACCTCTCTAATCCCGAAGGGTTATGCAGAGGTGTACCTAATAGTACACCCACATTTCGCCAGTTATGTTTAAGTCCCACGTAATAGGGGACGAACCTATATGTTAGGAGTGTTTGCTACTTTAAATAAGAAAAAGAACGTTCGTTGGTTTGTGGATACCTACAATGTTGATAAGTTTCTATGAGTTACTGAAGAAGATGGAAGCACCGGCGAACCATAATAATTTCCATAATCGACCGACCTAATGGCATACCGACGTAGGTAAAGAACCAAATAACAGAGACGGTCAAGATATTATACCGTGAAATTCTTCAGAAATTACCCTAATATCTTCGAAAAAGACGACAGAATTCCTCGATAAACTCCAAGTATTTGCTAATCTCGTCTGGTTTATAAAACCGTCGTGATACAGGTCTATAAATTGTGCCAACATCAGGCGGTACCGCAGACATTACGAGTGATTTAAATAAATAATGTGCGCAACAGGAAAGAACCTTTTCGTTGTAAAAGTGTAATGCTAACGTATTTCTATTACATTTCTTGTTCTGTTTGTATCTTTTAAATTAAGATTTGAATTAAAGAAACGATGTGTCTTTACCTAGTTGTTCAGGAGTTCTCATTTTACTCTACATTTCTGGGCTTAGTAACCAGTAAAAATTAAAATTACGTAATGAAAAGACAATATTTTAAGAATGACAAAGATAGATTTTGTAATTTTTGTCTTTGTATCTCGCTGTCGCAATGTTATAAGGATCCTATCCATCAGCGCGGAATCCACCATTTTCCTAATAAGTAAATCCAAAACAAAATTACATTAGCAATTACCTACCCTAAAAAAAGACAAATCCACTCCGCCAAATACTGGACACAAAATTACGTTCGTAGGGTACTTACACATTTCCACGGAGATATATCAAGGTAGATGCAAAAGTCGCGAGGAAGTTGGTTAATTATGTAAATTGCCGCACTGGACTGAGTAATGTGCTGGATTCACTCAACCCCGCTGGTCAGCCAGATAAAACCGGGTAGCCGGCACTAACTTATTGTTACCAACACATTACGGCCAGAAATAGGGCCATGGTATACCCATTTATATTAGCAGCCCGCAATGTAACTTCAATGGTAATCGTTATCGGTTTTGGATGCCAAATGTATATGTGGATTCCGATTGGGTCGCGTAGTTAATTATATTTTAATATCTCATTACGGATATCGGCTGATCGCATTCAGTTACTGGGCGAATCGATGGCTATTTCATCCTAAATTGTGATAATTATTTTATCTAGGTACTCACGGATGAATAATCGCAGTAATTTAATTAAGCTAACCTACTTTAACCTACGAATTAAACTTTAATTAAAACTATCTCTTGACTTTCCAGAACTTTACAACTGTCATCTTTACGAGTTTCTTAATCCGAAATCTTGTTTTTATGCGAGCAATTTTATGTTCTCGAGGAAAATCTGTGAAAAGAGAAGGTCTGGTACTCATCCGTAATATCCCTGATCCCTAAAACTATCAGCAACAAAGACAAGGATTAAAACTATAGAAGTACAAGTCTGGTAAGTCACGACTACCCTCGATAACGACGAATGTGTCTAATCCTGCAACACCAGTTCGGACGTACAAATACGCCATAAATTCGGAAACTTTTAGCAAGCAATTTCCTTCGGTTTACGAGAACAAGATTCATGATTCCACCCCTAGCAGAGTGGGGAACGATTCCGTTTCAGTTTTAAACTATGCTTTTAAAATTGTACCATGCCGGTAGTGTATTGTGTCTAAAATTGATTTAGCTCTCCGATTTTATACGATTCTTTAGCGTTTCTGTTGAAATTGTTTTGTACGGTTCGATTGAAGTTTCTAAAGCATGGAATTGTTTACCTAAGTACCTATTACAAATTCATGATTATTTGCACACATTTCAATAATACAAACGAGATATTTGCGACACAGACATACTTCACAGATTCATAGTTATTATTTAAACAGCAATAAATCACACACACTCACACTCCGTTCAAATTATCCCTACGTTGCATTTAATAGATGTATCCATTACATATTTCTCCGCCAGACCACGAAATAAAAACGTAAAATTAAATATCCGGAACCCTTTTAACTTGGGGAGTTATATGCAAGAATCCGAGTGTACCTTTCAACCGCAGCCAGCTAAGAGCTGGCCAGTAAGAGCTATGTAGGTATTTTAAATTATCCGCCTCTCCAGCAGACCGCCATTAAAGTGGAGTTGGATGGACAGCTAAGCGAGGAATGAGCGAGACGTGGACTGCGCTCCCCGGATCTTTTTACTGCACAACGAGTCTATACAGTAAACCCGCTTTAGAGAAGCTTGGCGTGTTGTTAAATGTTTCCGAATTATGGAATCAAATCAGCAACGGTAGAGGTTAGAGATAGATGCGATTCTTGTTGCTTTCTTACTGGAAAGCCACATTAAAATTAGACTAATGGAGCAAAATAATAACTAAACTTATCATACTGCATTTATTTTTTTCTGCGCTAATGGCAATTCATTTGTAGAATGTCTACACCCAACCTTGAAAAATACTTTATTCGAAGTGAACACGTTGGATGCGCCTTCTGTGCTTCATTACATGGTGTTTTTCACTCTTTCTTACAATAGAAAATCCCGTAGCGAAGCGAAGCCACAGCTAAGCGAGAGATAGCCGGATTACGATTAAACAGCACTGAAGGTTCCTGGCTCGGGATATGAAAGCTCAACATAATGCATTAATCAAGCCTGGGCGACTATCGTTTGTGGCAAGTATTCTTTTATGAGTTGCACTGACGCCAGATTAGTGTAGCTCGTTTAATTAATTATTATGGGTTAAGGATGCGACACTTTTCTGAGACGGGTTTAAACGTTTTTGCGAACCCTCCATTTGTTTTTGTGTTTCGTTTGCTGTGGTGAAGTTGCAGATTCGAAAGCGGAAAAGTCGAATTGTCAGCTTTTTATATAACAACACGCCTGTAATCTATAAAGGGTTATGTAGAGGTGCACCTAATAGTACATCCACTTTTCGCCAGTTATGTTTGAGTCGCCCTCTAATACCCGCGTATTAGAGGCAACAAGTGAATTTTTCTCATCAACTGGGCACATCCAATGCTACCGAAAAATATCTCATGGAAAAACCCACTCATGGCAAAACCCAGTATTACTTTGCCCGACCTGGGAATCAAACACAAGAGCTCATGCTCAGCAGTAGCTCTTGCGACCACTGGGCCGAAGTCGCGAAGTATGCTTTTTAATAACTCCCAGTAAACACATAGGTATATAACATGGTACCAAAACCAATCAACTGAGGAATAATGCACTCAACACACACAAACAAAGCGACGCATAGAAACACAAATGTCATTATCATTACATGTGTGTAACTGGCGGGCCGGCGGGTAGTAGCCGCATGTCAAGTGATGTCACTTCGCGTTCAGCGTCGTCATCGTGACATTAAACGTCACGATGACGACGCAACGATAACGTTGTTTACTGCCCAAGTGAGGGCAAGTCAATAGTATAGTGTGGGGCCATGCGTTAGAGAGGCTGCAGGACTTTGTTCGAAATAGGTTTTGTAATCAAAGAACTGGAAACTAACTAATATTAATGAAGTGGCTATTAGATTTCAGTTTGTGTCCCTCTACGTAGGGAGTACAAGTGTGAAATATGTTTGTAAGTCTATTGACAATGTTGACGAAGAAGACTTCTAGATTTAACTGTTTTGTTGTCGCACAGTGTTTAAGTTCTTTCATTTTCTTTTTTACACACAGACAATCACATTTCTTTTCTTTCGTTTTATTTTCAGCAGTTAAAACCGTTTACGACGACATCATTTAGAACAACATACCGGTTATATTGACCAAATTCATAGGTACCAAATACTTGGAACCTCGAAAACATCACCGGTTGTTAAGACTATCAGTATTTACGACCAAATATCAGTGGTTCCTTCGATGTCGTTATAACAGATTCTGACTGTATTTAGTCTTACTAGTTTCTTACTAAAAATCAACTAATAATAAGGACTAACTAGTAAATAAAGACTGAAATGAATTGAATTTAAAACATATAGAACTTGACAACATCGAATTAATTTGACCTGAAATCATTTCAGGTCAAATTGAATTAGAGGACATTTTAGTGAAATGTCCACGAAAACCAGGACCTATGCTCCCCTTGCCTTACACACCTTACTTGCAATGAACATGGCACTACTCGGCCATATCTATCGGATGGTGTCGTTTGATATTCATTACAGTTATGCATATTAGCGGCGTAACGACTGTAAAATATTGCCATGTTTTATTTTACGATCAACAGTAACTATTTCATGAATAATAATCGGGTCTCGACTTGCTATATTGGTGGGCAGTTGGATTATTATTGCACAATAATGATCGAATGTGTATGTACTGGTTAATAAGGGTAGTTCACCGTACAGAGCTTGCATGGAGGAGGACGAGGCATCAATCCATGTGCTTCTAAACTGCCCAGGGGTTGGCTCATACAGGGAAAAGTACTTCGGTAACCCAGGCACTCTTCGTGAGATCGTCAGCCAAGGTGTTGCTGGCATTTCTCGAGGTGCAGGAGTGGATCGCATAATCGAGTTTCCCGCTTTGGACTTGCGAGCTGCGGACACCAGCCCGTTACAAAACACAATAAGGGTACTTGAAATAAAATCGTTTGCTTTATGGTTATCTTATGGTTTCCGATGAACTGCTTTCTTACCTTGAATGCTGGTAAAGGCTGTTTAAGAATTGTGTTAGGTAGATAGAACCTAGAAACACCATTGTAAAACGAAGTAGTTAAATATGAACTCTATCTACTTGTGGTTAGTATTGATTGAATTACTACGGCTTATAATTTAAGCACGAAACTCTGAAGTGAAGCAGCTACCTCTACATAGTAGGTAGGTGCTTGTACTAGTATAACACTTGCTTTTTACTTCTAGTAGGTACTCTCAGTTTACGCTACTTTATTCGACGCAATAAAGCAAGATGGCAGCTGGCCAGCCGAAAAGCCGAAATAACAAAATTTACAACATAAAAGTTAGCGTGTGAAGGAACAATTAAGTGACATAAGTACATTCGCTTTGTTGATTGCCAACATCGAGTATAATTAACTTGCGCTGTCTTACTTTGCACTTAGACTTGTTTTTTTTTTATTTGAAGACTTATTGTTTGCTACGGTAGCAGAGTTTCAGCAAATAATCTTAACTTTGTATATGTTGATGATATTATGGGTCCTAATGAATCACAATTTTCTGAAGTGGTATTGCATATAATTGAATAGCGCATGAAGAAAATCCATATCATTGCCGGTAGCTTAATTTATGGCTCATTTACATTAGGTCGTTTGACCGATTTGGTTGCAGCCCGTATACACTAGTCGTTTACAATAGTCCGTGTCATTCGATGAATCAATTCGGTTAAACCGAATGTGGTCGCCGCATTCGGTGACCGACTTAATGTTATCGCGCCATTATGAAGATGACATTGTTGCCATCACGGGTAAAACCTGGATGAGGCGCCGCAGCCTGGAAATTGACACAAGCAAAGACAGGATGAGAGGACCCATAACCTAGCAGAGAGTGAAACATGGCTGTGGATGGTGATCATAATAATGAAACTTGTTCAAATGGGAATGAGGGTAGATTCATTACAGCTACGATCGTACTTCAGTATACTAAAGTTACATTCGAGCTCGAAGTAACACGGACGTATGCAAAGCTATGAATTAATTATGGCAAGTCATTCATGAATGACGTAGGAACTTATACTAACAAAGGTTATTTACTCAATGGAACTTGGAAAAGAATAATAAAAAACTTGTATGGTAAAGTAAAAGTTTTTTCACGGCCAAAATAGAAATGCCTTATGGCATAAATAGAAAGGACATAAGCACAGTTATACACAACTTCCGCTTAATGAGTGAAATGGGGTGCTAAGGTTTGTTTATGGGATAATCCGAAATCATATCAACCATCATTAGAGAAGTATGAATGCTGTGCGGAATCCAAATAAATAGTGATGAATGAATAGAATAGAATATTCTTTATTATGTACAACATACAAATAAAATGTATAAAAGAAAAGTTTACACATAGGGTGACACAATGGGCGGTCTTATCGCTAAAGCGATCTTTTCAAGACAACCTTTGTATGGTTTACAGGAAGAGGGACAGATAATATTGCAGGTAGTCTGTGTTGTACCAGAAAATGAATCAATCCGAAATCCACGCCAATAAAATTACAGAAAAACCTCGTTAACAATCAAGGTGTCAATTTATCGACGCTTTCTTTCGAACTCGCCGCTTCCACCCAAAGACGTGGTAATAAATTCAGGCCACACGCTCGTGTCGCGTGCGTCGCTAATTCGTCTCGGAGTCGTGTCGTCGTTTTGACCGCACGAGTGCTCACGATCACGCGTCTCGTCTTGGCGTCGCAAGGTTTCGGAATAGGGTACGGTGGTGAGGGGAGCGGGACAGATTATAATCATGGATGATTTTAAAAATTTTGACTCAAAAAGCCAGCCCAAGATCAAATTTTTTTATTTATTTATTTATTTATTTATTTAGGGAAAACAAACAATTGTACAATATATGTTACAGTAAATATTACATAGAGGTAGGCTAATGTACAATCCACGACGTTTCCACATATTACTGCGGTTAAGATACAGTGTAGACACAGTATTTTAAATTACAATAACGTACTTAAATAAGAAGACAAATAAATAAAGTAATAACGAAACAACAACAGGAAGAGATAAGAAGCTTATGTTATAACTAAAGATACCTACTTTATACATAAAAAATAAGATAACACATAGTAAAGAAATGGCAACCCAAACTACTAATTGCACAATTGCAGACTATTGACTAAAAGTTTCTTAAACTTATGGCGGTCTAAAGCAAATATGTCTGTATTAACAAAATGTTCATTATAAATTTTGACTATCCTATGGAGAGGCGCCCGTTCACCCGCGTTTGTACGACAAGGTGTCGTGGCAAAGAGCGGGTAGACGCGTGCCTCTCGCCGTATTACTGTTCTGGGCACAACATAAAATAAATTACTAACAATCTCGGGGCAATCAATTTTATTGTGCAACACATCGTGGAGCATCATGGTTTGAAGCAAAAGGCGCCTTGATTCCAAAGTGAGAAGATTAAACCTATCCAAGGACTCGATGTATGAGCTACGTTCTATATGGCATCTAAACTGCATTGTTCTTAAAAACTTGCGCTGAACTTTTTCTAAGGCGAGATTGTATTTATCATAATAAGGGTCCCATATCATACAGGCATACTCAATTTGTGGTCGGATTAAAGAATTAAATAAATGCAGGAAAGTGGCTGGTCGCTTGAAATCTACCGATGATCTCATTACAAGATGATACATTTGAAATGCTTTGGCAATAATCTTGTCAATGTGCAGATTTAGGTGTAGTTTACAGTCCAATAAGATACCCAGGTCACAGATCTGAGTCTCTCTAAGAAGTAATTCGTTGCATAGAGAATAATTAAAACTAACGATGTTTTTATTCTTAGTGAAATTCATGTACCTACACTTAGCTACACTTAGTTGTAGTTTGTTTAATTGACAATAGTCAGATAACCTATTCAGATCATCCTGTAAGAGATGACAATCATTGATTGTTAAGATTGTCCTGAAGATTTTGAGGTCATCAGCATACAGCAAAAAATCACTATTTCGAAAGCAATACCCGATGTCATTTATATAGATTAAAAACAATAAGGGGCCAAGAATTGATCCCTGAGGGACCCCGGAGGTAGCAAGAAAGGTGTCAGAATGATATCCATTACTCACTACAGTTTGGTTGCGATTACTGATATAAGACTGAAACCAGCGCAGCAAATTGCCTCTAATGCCGTTGAATGCAATTTTGTTCATTAATATTTCATGGTCAACTCTATCGAAAGCTTTTTTAAAATCTGTATACACGGCGTCAGTTTGAGCTCTTACATCCATATTTTTAAACAGATGATTCGTAAATATCATTAAGTTAGTGGCAGTAGATTTATTTTTGACAAAACCGTGTTGTTGAGGAACCAAATGTTGATGAATGAAAGGGTAAATTTTAAGATGGACAAGCTTTTCGAAAAGTTTAGCTAAAGCACAAAGTAAGGAAATAGGTCTATAGTTTTCGACGTTTTGCCTAGAACCACTTTTGTAGACAGGAACTAAATTTGCATTTTTCCAGACTGAGGGAAATATACCATCCTGAATACATTTGTTAAAAATAATTGTTACAGGTTTGGAAACGGCATCAGAAGTCCACTTTAGAAAGCAAGGAGGTATCCCATCAGGCCCTGAACCCTTAGTAATGTCCAATTGCTGTAACTGTTTGCGAACCAAAGGGTCGCTGAAATGTAGGCTATGGAGGGAGGTGTGGCTAGCGTTGGATTGATCAGTTGTCGGGCACCAGCCTGGTATTAGACTAGTCGGTTCATAGACTGACTGAAAGTAATCAGAAAAAAGGTTACATATTTTATTAGGATCACTAGATACATCATTTTTATAAAACATACGACTTGGGACACCTGACTTGCCTTTGCGATTAGCTATGTATGTCCAAAAATGTTTAGCGTTTAGCGGAATACTGTCTTCAACAGTTTTCATGTAAGTTATATAACATTTGTTGCATTCGTCTTTAAAACGGGCTCTGTACAAAGAAAATACTTCATAGTCGGATAAGTTTTCGTACTTTTTCCACTTACACCAGGCTTTCTTTTTAAAATTGAATATACGAATGAGAGATTTAGTGAACCAAACAGGGAAGTTAGGGTTTTTATGCTTCGATAAAGGAACTCGAGTTTTTATTATGCCATATACGTAGTTATAGAAAATATCTACACTTGCTTCAGCAGAAGAGCTATCTAAAACCGAATCCCAGTCAATTTCATTAAGGTCTTGGTTAATTAGCTGATAGTCAGCCTTACGAAAATTGTATCTTTTGATATGTTGTGTAGGTATAGAGTTGATGTTAATATTGAACGAGAGTAAGGTAAAAAATGGAGGATGATGATTATCAGCTTGAAGCAGGTCTTGGTTGGGTTTGTAAACACCGCAAACATTATTAGAGAGGAGTAGATCAAGGGTACGCCCATTTGTATTAGTTAGGTGATTATATTGCTTCAAGTCATGAACAGTCTGGAAGTCTCGTAACCGTTGACATATAGAAGAAGTGCCCAAACAACTTAAGGATTCGAGAGAGGGATCAATTTTTGTCCACTGTGCCATAGGAATATTATAATCTCCTAGCAGCAGCAACCCGTCAACATTTGTCGAATTTATAATGCTATCCATGCTTTCGAAATGCAAGTTGTAGACCCCAAACGGTGAATTATTAGGTATATAGGTTGCGCTAACGATACTTAGTGAAGTCTTGTTGCTACTAGGAATTGCGACTACTATGTGTTCATAATGTTTGTCAAATACACTCTGCGTCGGTAGAGGAATACAGACAGGGTTGTATTCCCGTAACACAGCAACCAGCACACCTCCTCCGTCTGATTTGTTAGTTGCCGATCTATTACGATCACAACGAAACACAACATAACGATCATCAATAAATTCACTATTACTAATAGAAGGGATTAGCCATGTCTCAGTTAAAACAATAATATCATAACAATTAGAGAGAATATTCATATAAACAGTATTTAGTTTTGTGCGTAAACCTCTACTATTTTGGTAGTAGATACTTAAATCATTCCCGATGTTAGCCATTGTGAGTCTTAATTTAAAGTATTACGAGAAAAAAAAAAAAAGATTTAATTACTCCCTACAGGCGTTTAGATTTAAATATTATTACTGAGTGGTCTAACTTTACATAAATCTTTTGATGACTTTATGGCTATAGTGGAGGAATTTTCAGACTGCTTTACGAGAATGGTAGCATGCTTTATCCAAACGAATTTGTACTCATACTTCTTCGCTAGTTCACGGGTTTCACGTAACAACTGCTTCTTCTGGAGAGTTAGGTGTTCGTTGACGTAAATGGTCCTGGGTGCTCCTGAGATGCCTATGTCGGTGGAGATCAGGCCTTTTTTCAGGCGATACGCGCTGAGGATATTGTCTCTAAGGCAGCGAGTTTTGAGCTTAGCAATTATATTTTTGGGCCTATCGTTGGACGCTGCGTGGGGGACGCGATGAACGGTGATTATGTCAGCTCGTGGTATGACTAAATCAATTTTTTTTCCGATGTTCTCTATTAAAGTTAACAGGTTCTCATCACGCCGTTCAGGAACGTTGGATATTTCAAGATTACACAACCGGGCTTGCTGCTCCAAGTTATCTATTTTCTCTTCAAGGGCCTTTATTACATTTTGATGCAAGATCTGCTCTTCCAGGCTATTAAGTCTTTTAAGGTGATCGTCATACTTATCCGAGATGAACTGAGCTGTGTTTTTAATTTCAGCAACTTCCTCAGCCATTTCAGAAACTGATTTTTTTATAGTGACATTTTCGGAACGCAGAGAATTAATTTCCTTCTTTGACTTTTGCATAAAGTTCTCGAGGTCACTCCTTATGGATTGTACGTTATCATTAATAACTACCAAGCTGGCTTCCAAACTAGTCTTCCATTCGCTAAGAGTTTTTTTCAGATCGTCATGCATATTAGCGATTTGTGTGGCGTGTTCACACTCAGGTTGCTTACGTTTACGCATTGTGACATTCACCTCATTTTCCTGTGATAGGTGTTTTGCAAGGTCAGGCTCTGAGATCGATTGTTCAGATCGTAGTGTAGGTTTTGGCGGCGTGCGTTTTGTGCTGAACATTATGTCCCATGCAATAAGTCGTAGCAACAAACAACGCAAGCTAGCAATTGCTCTGAACTAAGGACTAGGCGCTACGGCAAGGCTCGACTCAGTGCGGCGACGGAGCAGTGACGCAGCAAGTTAGAAGTGGGCGCTCAGCGCGGTCGCCGATTTCGACGCGCAGTGACTAACCTTGATGGCGCGGTGGTAGGGAGGCCGACTGCAAATCCAGCGTCGCGGGTTCGAAACCAGGCGGGACCAAGTTGGAGCCGGTCAGAGCAAATCTATTTGTCTCCTTCTAGGACAGCCCACTGGGCGGCACCCGTCTATGAAGACACTTAAGGAGTAAGTGAGAAATGGATATCACACCAATTAGCCAATCACAGAATTAACACAACTAGCAAGCCACAACACGTCTACACTGTACTCGGTCACAAGACGGAATGACAGATTATATTCATGGATGATTTTAAAAATTTTGACTCAAAAAGCCAGCCCAAGATCAAATTTTTTTAGTAATGAGTTGGCTGAGACAGACTCAACGCGAAAGGCTTGTTAGATTATTAGATCAGAGGAAGACACCTGCATAACGAAGTTTTTATTCAATTTAAAAGTGAAACTTATTAGCCTGTGATATAGCGCAAACAATCGCTATACTCACAAACAGCTTAGTAAAACCGAAGAAAAACAAACACAAAACTAAAATGCTTTCCCCAATCTCTTGCCTAACAAACACCTCAGGATTTTCAATTCCCAAGACTAACTAAACTCAGCATATCCAACACCGAGAAACCGTCACGTCTATGTCCTGAGCTTTAATTTGCCGCGTCAAGAGGCTGTGTTTACATGAGCGGCTCCTAAACACATCTAAGTAGATGTAGAAAGAATAAACGACACAACTTCTAGCTTCTAACACTTATGAATATGTAAGTAGGTGTGCGGGTTACATGTTGAGTAAGTTATAAGAGTGAGGTGTGGTTTGAGAATACTTATGACTTCGTATGGGATGTTTTTGAGGGGCGCGTACCTTTCCTTGCGAGAAAATTCACTATTTGAGTGCAGGATTCACGGAATATGTAAACCTGATGCTACTTGAGTAAACGGGATTAGAATGAGTGATTGATACAAAAATATCTCCACCCAGAATGTGTTTTTGATATAAGGCATTAATAATTCACTGGCCTCTTTAACTTTATGGTTTGGCGCCCAACGCAGTTATTGGCGCCCAGCGCTTTCTGAACTGCTATAAAAATCCCGAAAACATTCTTACTACCCTCCAAATCTTATACCTGACAATATAAAGCCAATAAGAATCTTGGAAAGGAAACTAATAATGTTAGAGTAACTCCAGATCGATCGGCTGTTACGTGGAGGCGATCGTCGAACGAATCCAAGTCCGTAATGACATTACGCAGTTTGCTGGCCCAAGGTGGAGAACAAACAAGGTAATGCACGTACAATCAACTAAGTTTGTATCTTGTGATATAGGAGGAAAGTTATTGGGTGTTGGGGATAATGCGATGTTGATGAACAAATCGATTGGCAGAAACTTGATGCTATATATATTTATTAGGTGCCTTAATTTAATAAACATACGAAAGCAGAAGCTGATTAGTTACCTTTTATCGTAAAATAGCGCTCATTCCTAGTATTTTACACCTGCATGTGATACCAATAGATATTTTATTAAAAACAAGACTTCGCAGAATTTATACGGTAGGTACCTCAATTAATTTCCATCTGGGAAAATCAAAAACACATCGTGCTTTCCGATTCCAAGAATCAATTGACTCAATTTTTACACGGTATTTAAATGTAGACTCGATTAAAATTCACTTACCTATTATACATACTATGACAATACTGAAATACAAAAATAATTTAAAAGGAATGTCCATGTTCAACAAAATAAAAACCATTTACACTTCCTTATTTGTCACATCTCGGAAGCAACACACAGAATACGACCCGCATAATGCGTAAAACACACAGACTTAAGTCAATTATCTTTGCAAAACATGTCATGATAAACATAAGCGAACAAAAGCCCCGGGAAGCGGGGGTAGACAGGCGCGAAATTACTAACATCTGTTTGTGTGAGTGAAGCTGAAAAGCGTAAGTGACACTTTCATCAAAACTGCACTTTGCATATTAAAAAAAAAATATCCCATCGACAATTTTGTATGTAGATTTTTATTTTGATATTGATAAAATATTTAGCGGATGAAAGGTTTTAATTTAAAATGTAAATTGTATTGATTCGGACTATTGTATTTTTGATGTGTGCACTAACAAGTTTTATTTTACTTAGTGGTTTAATCAAAAATATAAGATATCGGTTTGTTCAATTTTCAGTTGGCTGTAAAAATGCAACGTCAAAATGTCGTTTATAGCGAGTACTGCTCCCTATGCGAGCGGTCCCTCATTTTTATATGGAGTATCGTGAATGGTATGCACCTCATCACGATAATGGACACTTCAATACAAGCATTGCAGGCAGTTTGCGACCGCGTCGTTGCTCCTGTATCAACGGAAAACCCGATTCTACGAGACTAACATGTGAAAAATGCTGGATTGTTCATATATTTACCGGATTGCGAGATATTTTAAATAAAATAATATTTCTATTGAGGAAGAATTCCGGAAAGTTTTTTTTTAATGGATATTCGCAATGTGTGAAAACGGTGACTGACGTATTTCGTGTTGCTGTGATTGTGATCGAAGTGAAAATGACTGACAGACAAAACAATACGGCACCAGAAAAAGTATTTAATAAAAAAAAATGCGCCAGGAATAAAAGAATCAAATGCTAACCGTCCGATGGCTTTTCTTTTAATAAGGATTTATCGTAACGTAATTCATGTGATTATGACAAAAAATATGATAAGTTATGATTCACAGACAGAATCCACACTTTTTCTCGCCACACACTTGGAATTACTGCTACCTAATATACGTAGCAGTTTTATCGCCGTCGTCTTAAATAAATTCGCAATAAAAAATCTAATCACGTCCCTACATAAAAACGTCTAATTCTCATCACGGAGTTTCCAAGTCCATCCCTCAAAAAGTCTTAACTCCTCGATTGTTGTGTTAATTAGAATTCGTGAGCAATACTGCCTGTTTAAATGAAAATAGAGAAAAAAAATATCAATTCTAAAATTACTTTTGTTTAGGAGGAAAATGCAGAAAAATCTTTCATGAGTTTTAATTAAGAATTTGTAGGTAGCTTTGAGATCAAAAAATTAATTGGTTTTACCATTTTTGGAATGGGTTACTGTTCGATAGAAAAATACATGCATCGAATTGTAACCCCCTTCGAAATGTAATGCTACGCTTACGGTACATTTCGTCAATTAAACTGAACGCCGTTTGGATGAGCGAATTGCGTTCAATTTAATTAGCAAAATCCACAATTAAATCCCCACTGTCCCAATGTCCGCAGTTTATTTAGCAGTGACAGCTTGGTGGTGTGACCGTTGGACTGCCAAGTCATAGGTCTCGAGTTCGAACCCATGACACGCACCTCTGACTTTTCGGAATCATGTGCGTATTGTATAATTGCACATGCCTGAGGGTTATTTCTCGACGGTATGCAAAGCCAAGTCAGAGGCCCATGGGCGGCATAGAAACTATGACACCAGGTTACGAACCACACGATAAAGAAGAGCAATATCCGCACTCAGGTAGATTCATGTTACCTATTGGTGAGTTGCAAAAAGCTTGGTATTTTCCTGTGCTTCCATACATCATCTATTATATGTAGGATAAACTGTCTAGCAACTCATACATAATCAAAACATTAAAAAAAAAACATACCTACAAAAATAATAATAATAAATATCGCTGGACATTACACACAGCGCCATCTAGTGCCACACTAAGCAACGAGGCTTGTGTGGCACTATAAATCTTATTACAAATTAAAAAGTAGCCATATACCTAAAGATACTTATTTACTTACCATTACCATCCCCTTTCGGTTGACCTTTGTAACTAGCACAGGACGATAAGGAGTCGACGGTGACATTAGAATAAAATTAATAAAGCATTTCGGTTTGTACGTAATAATTTGTACATTATTTAAGGCTGTTCGGGCGTAGTCAGTAAAGATATAAGCTAAGGGTCTCTTGGGTAAATGGTCAAGTGAAGACCCTTCAATACGAGACTGGCTTATTAATTAGTGCTTCGTTATACTCTCATGTACGTATAATTATAGGTATTACACACGTGCCTTCATTATTTCGTACAAAGTAATTTTCGAAGCACAATTTCTGTTCTACTTATTCGTATGTATTTAGCAAAGCAAACCACTCAAAACTATTTATCAATCATCATTGAATCTACCACAACAAGTGACGGAACTCAATTATTCCAACCAAATAATTAAATACCGAACATCATTTTCGAAACAGTCTGTCACTAACAAAATTAATATAACAAGCGACAAGCGAAAATAAAAGGAGGCTATACAAATAACCCAGAGGCAAGAGAAGATGAAAGTGGGTAGTCAATATAGCGCTAATGGATGAGGAGAGCGCGTTTGTTACTGATAGAGGGATGGGAGTAACCTGTCCGTTAATGCAAGCAAATCTCTTTGTCTTTTGCAGACATATTCATTTTATTCGGTACCATATAACCCGGTGTCCGGTAAGATTGGGATTTGATTAATTGTCGGATGATTCATTTTTATTGATATGTTCGTATCGTCTGTAAGTATTTTTAATGCAATTTATTCTTATCTGTAGCAGTAACTCATATTATGCATCAACGTAAATATTTTGTGAAAGTACGGCGATATATTTGTTTTGTTCATTTGTAATGTCCAAGAGATAATCTGATTTATATTCGATATTAGCGTTGAATTTATGGTAACGTCGACTTAAGGCAGGTGTAGCTTTAGACAATGTAGTGTGCAGTAAAATGTAACAGCAAGCATATTACTTACTTGGAATTATTAATACTAACGCTGTTACTATTATCTACCAAGTTAATAGTTTATGGGACGGTAACAACTTTATAACTTGGGATCAACATGCTTATAATGTTTGTCTTCCTGAGTATAGACAAATACTGTTGAATATAACATAGATACAAAACATCTTACTTGAGAATTGGAAAGAAATAGCGCAGAATATTGTGATCGATGGAAAGAATGGAGCTTTGCCAAGCAGTTGGACAGACAGGCTAGTAATAATAATATAGACAACGAAAGAATAGCTTGTGTAAAAATAAATGAGAATAGCAACAACTCGACAAGAGAAAGTCCATAGACGACATAAACTAATTAAAAAAATAATGGCCAAGAGCGATCGCCAGTGAAGCGTCTGTCGCGTGTTGGATCGTCGTTTATTTGACCCCAAGCGCTAATTAAACGATTTTGATAAACAGAAACACAGACGTCCCAGTCATTACCATAACAATTGGATGTTGAAGTGTCCTTTTGACTGCAAAGACGATACTATCACGGCATAACTGTTTTATTTTTGATGGGTCATAAGACTGAATGTGTTATACGTAGTTTGCTTTGCAATTTCAAATACATTTGAAATCCAATCGATTTTAAGGACTATGGGCATTAATGATTAACTGAAATAGAATCTTTATCTTTCTTAGTGGTGTTATTCACAAAGGTCAGGAGCGTAGTACTCGCATCCGGCGGCGTGCGTGTATGACCAGATATATGACGCGGACGAGGCAAAAAAAGTATGTAAGAATCGTAGCAGGTGGCGTTCTGTAGGGCTGCCTACCCCATGGGAAAAAGCGTGAGTTTATGTATGTGTGTTGGACTGAAAAAGAATCCAATTCTGATTGATCAGACTTAAGCTCTCTAAACAATCACTGGGTAACATTAAATTCGAGTGAATTTTTTATTTCCCGTTTCTTTACTGAATTAAAGCAGTCGTTTTCTATAAACAAAGTGGAAGTATACAAACAAAACAGCAGTCGATACTTCGTCCGATCCTTATCGAGATTAATGGGGTTACTTTCGAAACGGTATCGAGATAATCCCTATCCAATTTCGACTCAAGTACCTACAGCCCTGAGTTGAGAGAGGACCAATCAAAAATGATTATACGCGACGGATGCCTTTATAATTGTTATAGAGATATTCGTTATAGATTTCTATTCGGTTTTAGCTTCGTATTACGATCATCATCATCAGCCAAAATATGATACATATTACTAAAGTTTCCAATCAGTAAATCTGATACGGAAAATCGGCCATAATGGCTGCAAAACCGGTACTTTGAACCGATATGCAAATTAATTACTATATGGAAATATCAATTATATTATTAAATGTCGTTTAACCTATATTGCGAGTCGGTTCCGGGAATGGTAGGGTTACCATAGTGTTTAAAGTTTAATAATAGTTAGGCGTTTATTTTGTTAGTATGAGGGTAGGTATTAATGAACAGTTGAATGTCCTCTATTCTTTAATTCGTAAACGACACGTCCATAAAAATACTTCAAATAACTATAAAAGTGCTTCGGAAACACGCCAGTATCGCTTAGGTAATAAAAGGCCAATTTTAACCCTCAAATACTCGTACAAAAAAGTCACATGCTCCACTAAATAAAGAACACTGATAGCAAAGCGCGTTGCGTGTCCGCGACACCTGAAGCCTACATTGCATTAATTAATTTGAAGTTTTCCATGTCCCAAACTTCCAGTGTTAATTGCGCTTTTGACTGCTGTTACCACCACTTCCTGCATACGTCGTAACGACGTACTATTTGATTACTTTGGGGCTCCTGAGGTATTAAATTACGGCTCGTTTAACAAATTTGATGGTATGATATTGAATTTTGTCATTAATTCCTTTGAAATGCCTGCAAATTACTTAAGTGTTCTGTAGTTAATAATCTGATCATGCCAACTAATATTTCAGTTATTAACACTTTCGATGCTTTCGGTGCTAAGCACCCAGCATATTGGGTCGAATAATAATTCATACGTGTGCGCATAACCCGCCTCCCGAGTCGTCGCTATACGTAGCTAATTATGGTGATCTTTATAAAGTTGAAAATAAGGTCGTTATTAGACTGCAGCTGTCAGTGTAAAGATGACGCGCATACTAGTAAGAATTGATAATTTGAACTTAGCAACGAAAGTGTGAAATGCTTTTGTAGTTTCTATCATGAAACAAGATACAAAATAAATCATACAGATACATATTCCTTTAATCCAATTCTGAATGTTTCGCTATCGCCACTTCCACACGTACAAGAATCACACGCATACAAGAGCATGAAAGAACAAATGCTGCCTCGTCAATGGGGCCCTTTGCGTCATTTTATCGACGATGGTGGGAGGCGTGCGCGCGGTAAATCATACAGCGTCATCCAATCTGCATCGGTGTGGCTCCTTAAGTGCCAAGCTGGGGTGGGTCGAGGTACGTTACTGGTATTATATCGCTGATACCGTTGGGTATGTTGTGTTTTTTTTTTTAATTTTGGCTGGTGAGTATGTGTGTCGTCAATTTTAATGCTGAAATGTTTGGGGATGCTGCTTGCTATTTGACCTAATTTGTGTTTCCGAAGATAATAATAATGGATGACTTAATTGCAAGACTGTCCATGATATGCAATGCCAAACCACACTTCCATTTAAAAACACAAATAGGTTGTAATTGAAGCAATACATCGCCATCGTCCATTTTTTCTCTCATTATTTATTATTCCAATTCTTTATTTTCTGCCGTTTTAAACCATATCCGACGTACCCGCATTAGCTATAAAAATTACCCCACCCTAGTATCCTACCAGTATGCGTCAGGCGACAGGTGTTGCAGTGACTGGCTTTCGTCGCAAGCACTCTATTTTTTTCCAAGACCCATTATCCGTACTGCCGGATGCGTTGTCTATTACCCGAGAAACAAAATAAATGTTAGCAAGGGACAATGTATACTTTACCCGGAGATAGTATTGTTTAATGGAACCAGCAGGTGCTCTGGTAAAATGGTGAATATTAAACTTGATCGTGTAGGTTGTTGTTTTATTACCCGTATTGAAAAAAAAAAACAGAATATAATGAAAAGAAGAGTTAGTGTAGACACGAGCACCAATAAGTAAACACTTGGCAACTTTTAAAAGTGATTTTCTCCGACTGTTCTGCTTAAAATGTGTTGTTACGAACATAACATTTTGGAACTCCTATTTTTATGAAATAAATCCTATCTCCAAGCTACAGTCGTTATTTCTCGGGAAAATTGCTTTTACATTTAGGAAAGTGTATACATATTGGTGCTCGACATACCAGCATGTAGCCATTTACAAAAGTGATTTTCTCGTGAAATATCGATTTCAATGTTGAGATAAGACCTATTAGGTACATAATTGTATGATATCCAAAATACTATGATCGTTACAGCACAACTTTATAATCAATACATTAGGAGAAAGTCGCTTTTGTTTTTGCTGAGTATTTACATAACAGTGTTTACATAGCTAGTGGCTGTACCTACACGTTCTAACTTTTTAATTAGGTACCTACAAAAAATTGCCACTGGTGTCATAACAACCCCAATCCCGTTACGGAATTTATAAGGAAACGAAAATAATGTTTATTTGTTTCCCCGTCGCAAGCTAGCACCCACCACATAATTTTATCCTCAACTTATTAAAGCCTCCTGAATTTTGTATAAAGTTTGCAATAATAATCGATGGTGGGACGTTACCAACTTTTGTATTAACCGAACAATGCCAATAAAATACGAGTGGCGTTGTGGAAGTTGAGCAGCGGTCACAACTAATGACGAAATGACGGCCCCTTTGAATATTTCACGGTAAGTTCCTCCTTTGTTATACTTTAGTTTTCTTATTATGTCAAAGTAAGTCTTATCTTCACTGAAACAGTCTTTCATCATGAATAAAAAAATAAGAGACATAAGTAAAAACGAAAATTAAACTCGGGAGTAATTACGTCGCAGCGAAGTCGTAGACAGTTCGTAGCGCTGTAGAGCTCGCGTAGCACGTCTACGAAATGTTCAAAACGAAGTAAAAAACTATTCTGTCAGCACTTTATTGGATACGTACAAACTGTGTTTAATTTAAACAAAATGTATCAACAAAAACACTTTACGAACTAATGAACAGAAGTTAGAGCAACGTGCACAATCACAAAACAGGGTATTTTATGACTACAAAGCTACGTGCTTTACCTTCACACATAAATATGATTAAATTATATCAGAAACAGCAGAAACACACATCCGTAGTGCTCAACCCACTTAAATATTAACTTAATAATTTACAATACAGACTCGTTGGTAAACAATAAAGTGTAAAAATAGCGGGGCTATCACTCGTGCACCAACAATTATCAAGTGAATAATTTAATTAAAAAGTTGCGAGTCAACGCTAGCGCGACAACGGACCACGACAGCGATAAATAAAATTATTTCCCGAGCAGCGGGAGTAAAAAAAAAATGCAAAAATCTGGAACCGCATGCAGTTCGCTAGTTCTGCGTGAAATGGAAACAGCGTCGGTTGTTGTTTGCGGTTTATACTGCACCGAAACTGCTGCAATGGAAGCCGTTCAGCAACGAATGGAAAGATTCAATGTAAATACAGGCATTGTGATTTCTATTTATTGTATGCGAAAATATGGGTTCTGCGTTCGAAGGAAGCTTGTGGTTGGTGGATGTTGATTTTAATACAAAGAACTTATTAAGAGCAACGGAAATTAGTAGAAATAGAGGAACGATACACACAATAGTGATTCATGATTGCATGAAGTTTTGATAAACTTAACCTTAACTGTGCTTTTACCTTCATGCAGGCAGTAGGTTAACAGTCAATGACTCGCTCCTCAAAATCATTTTAACTTCACTTTTAGAAATAAAGAACTATAATAACATGAACACTCTTAAACACGTTGGAAGTAGACTCCTTAAGTGCACAAACTATTACGACGGCATAAACAGCTTAATTTGCCGCGGAAAAACGCAAAAGACTTTTATTTCGTTAGAGTAAATGGCGACAAAATAAAATCGCCGTGCTCGCTTCCTAGGAGCGCTACGTAAACACCCATAAAGGTTGTAGCTGGGCGCAGACCGACCGCAGCCGTATCCTGCGCCCAGAAAGCAGCTGTAGACGACAAAAGGCGCAATTAATAGTAAACAAGCGTAGAACGGAACGGGGCGGTAACTAAAGTCCGCGTCCATTAGCAAACCGAGTAAAAAACACTTTAAACGCCCTACACAAAACAGCGAAACAATTTCGCGGCAATCCCAGCCAAGCGACGCGTTAACGCGTCTGATTTAACTTTATTTTTCCGCAACATACACAAATAGAAACGTGGAATTATTCTATGCGGTTCGTCCGCACTCACTGTGATGCTATAACTTGATTTCACGCCCTCTTCTGCGGTCCGGAATCAACGGCGCCTAAATTGAAAACTTAGGATACATACAGCCTGAAAAACTTTGTGTATAAAATTGCAACTTTCGTGGTTTCATTTCAAAGATCATATTAAGATTTATAACGTGAGGATTGTTTGCGCCATTAACATTTTAAAAGAGCATTTCAGAGTACAGTTAAACCCTCTTAGCAGTCTGCTTCTGTATAATATAATTTTAAAAGCCTTCTGCATAGCATTTTATGCGGAGATAAAAGTGTTGTACCGATAAGTATAAAATAAGAGTTAAGAGCACGCCAGGCGTCCCTGACGCCCCGCATGCCAGACATAATTTATTTGTCGACTCTGTGGACCTCTAACATAATTCTTCCACCGTGCCTGTCAATTTTTAATGGATATTACAATTTACCTTCTTCCAATAAATCATCAGGGAAAAAGGAAAGTACAGTACTGGTTACTGTACATACAATGTCCATTTATGCTGTAAGCGGAGTCCATAATTCAGAACATGTCCTAAACGCAAGAAGGATATAAGTAAGGGTCAGGAATATAAAGTGGTAGGGCTGCGCCGCATATTTTTTCCTCGTTTTCGGGGTGCATATGAACATCCAAAAAAGCTATTACACTAACTTACCCATATACTTACACTACAGGAGTATGATCATTAAAAAAAATAAGGTAATTATTGCAGAAAAAGCACAATTAGAATTAAAACTCTAACAAAGTTTGTTTTCTGGATAGCAAAAACTACAATAGACAGTCCTTAAGCCCAACATTTACAGACATAAATATAAGTTAATTCTCATTATCTTCGGATACAATAATACAAACACGTAGGCCAAAGTAATCCCAGTTCTATTCAAAGGTATAAACTTATTACGACTGGCAACAACTACAACAAGATTATCAGAAGCAATAATCCCAAATTTACATTTCATGCGAGTTGAATTTAAATGCATATAGCCTTTTAAAACGTTTACCTAATGTTATATAAAATTACGAGCGACCATTTAGAGCTGTTAAACTGATTTACGTTACTTTATAATTATTCATTCTATAAAAATTCTACGTTTTGAAATCGTAAAGCTTGGCGTGGCGTGTGGTAGGTTTAATTCATCATGTAGAATGCATTCATGTAAAAAATTACTTCGTAGAATTGCGTGTCTATCATCATAGTCATATTCGTTGTGTGTTTATTATCCATTACAGTATTACATTTTAGTATCTGTTCTGTAAATCAAATAGGTAATAAACTGGCTTTTATACGTGTCAAATATACGTACTATGTGTGCTTAAGTAATTATACTTTTATGTTTCACATTTCTATACTTAGAACAAATTGTTCTGGAACTGAAAAAATTGGAGTAAAAGTGTTGTTAGAGTTTTTATTACCTCAAGAATCGTTGGGATTCATAAAAAAATCTTTAAATTCCTTTCAACTTAGTTACTAAAAACAGGCATGAGATAATGTAGCTCGACACTGACAAAGGTGTACAGGGTACCTACCCGTGCACATATGCAAAAATAACCCCGAATAAAAGTAACATTAAAATATCTGGCAACACCGTGATTTTACGGGGATCGGCGGCGCGGTCCATGAGACACATTTTTAGTGACCTGACAAGGGTTACCGGACATCATTCAGTACAATTTACGAAAATAAAATATATATACATAGGGAGGTAGATCGATCGTATCGGGCGTCGGCGAGCTCACAACGTTATTCCATTACGTGGGGAGGGAGCAGAATATCAAATGAGAGTTGACCCTTATATCTCGTGACTCGTCACTGGCCGCTATAAGATAATTGGACGATGGACATTATTATTTACTCTGGGATTCGCTCGCAAATATGACTGGTTAATTGGCATTCGGGAGTTTATTTGTTGGAAATTGTAAGTATAAATGTTGAGTGATTTGTTCTGTGACATTGGGCAATCCAGTGAAGATAACATACATAATATCACCCCTGCAATTGCGAAAAGGTTAGCAGATGTGTACCCTGTACTAGACCCACATTCCGCTAGTTATTTTTAAGTTCCATGTTGAATGGGGGAAGCCTGCTGCCATCAAACGGGCGCAAATCCAGACAGGACTCCAGGCTGCTAATAAAAAATTCCTGGTGAAAACACCCAAGAACGCTTTACTAGACCCGGGAATCAATCGAACCCAATAAACCAAAGACCAGTTGAGATCTGTTACATTCATTCATCCTTGTTTTTAATTTAGTTAGGTACATCTGTTCCGTTTAAAACGGACTTCAGTTTCAGTACTGACATACCAGCGGAATGGCCAATAGTTTTTAATGATGTACTTAGGCACGGGCGCCTCGAGCCTGTTGAGACCAAAATGGTCATTACAAGGTCGAAATCTCTTTGCCGTTTGTGATCACATCATTGTACCTTTTGTTTGGCGGTAGTAACCGAAACCATAGAACCGGGTAGGTCTTCAGATGTTTACCTGTGCTCCTGCAACGTACCTGCTTCACAAAGGGACTTTACCGGTGACATTGACATTGGGTGGTCTATTCTTAGCCGTCCTAAAACCGTTGTTTACCAAAAAGCATTAACCTTTATAAATATTGTGCGTAGTCCGATTTTTAAACCCTGTAATTTAATTTTTTTCCATCATCGGTAGCCCTGTGTGGGCGACACCAGCTACGCAACCAATTTTCTGGTAATGTTACAAATTAGGTAGGTACAGGAAAACTTGTTTGGTTTAAAATTAGTCCATATATGTATAAAATAGATATATGTATAGAATATATGTGTATAAAATAGAATGTAAGTAGCAAGCCATTGCTCATCATGATGTATTAAGAAATATTACCCGATTACATTCGAAGAAATGTGTCTGTTTTTTGTCAAAGCTTACCTTCGACTCGCATCAATGATCAAAGGAATATGACTGTCTTATCTCCGTCCCTCTCCCACCTTCTCGTTGGGACATGTGCTCGCATCTTAACGATTCAATTCTGCCAAGTAACCGCAGACAAGACTCAGTAGTGATCGGGTGGGAATAAATCTAACCGCACACTCCAAGTCACTGCGAAATCGTGAATGTCCAATCGGAAGTAGGTACTATTTGCGCCTAAAGCGTTTTTACTGCGTTTATGATTACGATACTTCAACTTAATGAGCGCCATAATCGTTTAATTAAAGGCGTTGAAAGCATTACCTTAATGCTTTCCACGGGAGGGTAATAACTTACGAATGATTAAATTCTGAAGTCGACGAAGTGTTTTGACTGCACCTTTCATAACAAAGGCACGTCGATATTTTTACACCATCATAAACGAAGTTTTGAGCGGAGAAACTGTTTCAACATTATACACAGAACGGCTTAGTACAAAATGAAGCCTGGACTTGCTTATACTTTAGCTCAGCTAACAATAATGGGTAGCGCTTTATCACTATTGGTATCTTAGCATTTATCCGCAGCGGCTGGCCGTAAGCCTGGATCACTAGAGACGCAGGTGTGCTAAGACTCCGTCCAGTTGAAACTGATAATTTTGCTCTACTCTGCGCTCTATACAGGCGAATTTAGCTTAATTTCGCTAGAAAGGGTCGGCGGGTTAACGTTAACTCAAGTTTAATCATTTGACAAATTCGAAATTTCGCAATTGAATAGATCTGCTCGATTGCCTCTTTTGTAGGGAAATGCTTTTCGAAATAATATTTATAGTTGCAGTGACGTTCGTTCAACAAACAAAGATTGATTGACATAACACGCGAATTGCATCTTGATGTCGCAGTCATATCAAAAACATGTGCATATTTCAACATATTCAGCATTTCGCTTGCATATTCAATCTGATGTACGCAATGTCACAAAAATTGTCCGTAGGCGGTTTTGCGTTTTTGATCCTAGACCATGTTGAATTTTATTTTGTAGTATTTTTATCCCTGGGGGTCGAAACCGCAATATGGTACAGTCGAAGTAACTAATAGTTTACATCACACACACACACAAGGGTTAATGTGTCTGTGTGCATAAATGTATGAGTCGATCGGTCGGCTACGAATAGCAAACGCTAAACTGTCTCCTTTATGGATAAAACAAATGATTTCTAAAAATAATGAAAATAAATAATGATGGATTGGTGGATACAGCATAGTTAATTAATTGTTAATATGTAATAAAAGTTAACATCGCTTCACATTGGTGGCATTAGATACAAATAATAAATGTGTTTCATAAATATTTTATTTACATAATTAAAAATTTTTTCTTTATTCCGATTAAAGGCCCACGCAGATGCCTGAGACAAAAATGGGCTGGCCCAAGTAAATTTTATCAGAATTATATTATGATAAAAAAAATAACTTAAATAAATTTTAAAATAACCATGTATTGCAATATTTTACGTTAATTTAGTCATAGGTAAACATTGAAAGGTGATATGAGTTAAGAATTTGATTTGAAATATTACTAACGAAATGAAAATAATAATATCACAAGTAGCTGTTACTCACAGATATTAGTAAGCGCCTTGCAAGTTCACTATTGGAAACGTTTTGCTAATGCAAAACAACGATTTCCGCCCTTTTAAACATTGTTAAATGTTGCATGGTTGGGTCAAGTTCAAGCACAATTGAGATCAGGAACAAAGAACGCACAGAAATATGTGTAGTTATCAATATAGCATATTATACTCGTAGACTGACAACCTAAGAACGCTCATTATTTTTTTTTTATTAAGATGAAAGGTAAATAAATACAAAAATTGTGGGTAGTTATATCCTAAACGGTAAAAATAAATTGGTTGAGAATTCTGTGCTCATGTCTCAAACGTTGTAAATTACTCATCTATGAGCGGGATTGAATCGTTAGCAATTCAACTAGGTAATTAATGTTTTAGGAAAATTATGTTTACAAAACGAAAATAATATTTTGCAACCGCGATTTGAACCTAAGACTTTTTGTTCACCAACCAGAGACGTTAGCTATTGTGCCAAACCTGTTATAATGAACAAATGCGAAATATTATATCTCATTCAATTACATTGGTATTATAGTTAGGTATTGCCTATTAGTGCGACATACGCACACTAATACAAAACAGAGCTCGCTCGTCGCACACGTTTGTGTGCGTGACAGACTATTCATACCGACACAGATATCCGTCTGTGTTGGATGTAAACTAAATAGGTTTGCAGTGTGTACCATCAAGTTTCCTATCATTTTTTTTAACCAAGGAAAGGTTTTTTTTTCACGAATAAATGAAATAATTTTATAACTTTCCCAACTCATAAAAAGTCAAGTTAATCACTGGTTAACATTTCCAAATCACTGCACATTTAAAACCACAGCAAATCCCATCTGAAAATCAGTTCAGTTTATGAGGAGGGCCGTGAACGGTTGCCTTTGTGTGTGTAGATTGATAAATGCGCGGAAGCACTCGGCGCCTAATGAATGGGGTGTGGCACGCACGCTGCATGCCATTGCAGTATCTGCAATCCTTGCTAACTGCACTGCCATAGCGCAACACTGAGATATTTACGATTTTCGCGCTAACTCAACCGCACACACTGCTGCAGGTGAAGAAACGGTTTAGTGCTGAATTTTACTTGAAAACAAGATATATTCTAATGGGAAGACTACTAAACTATTAGGTAGTATAATAAAAGGAAAATTTTAACTTTCGATTAAGGGATTTTATTAATTGATCGGTTTTGCTTGTCAGGAACTTCTTTCTTTGATTCGAGAGTTATCGAGAGAAAAATATTCTTGAATTTTAAGACATTTCATGCGAGCTCATGCAGATGCTGTAAAAACGAAAATTTTAAATTAATAAAATCATAGGAAACAAACATAATAAACTTAAATTAAGTGAAGAATATGACATGGGACATGAACTCAAAAATGTAAGATGGTATGTTAGTTCATAGATGCAAGTGAACACGGATCTACAGTTGAAAAACTTAACTACAAAAATGAACTTAATGAAAATGGAACTTGGATAAAACGAAAAGGAATGAGACCGTCCACTAACAACTGTTTTAAATATATACGTTGAAACAATCAGCACGGAAACGAGGCATCCCTTGATACCTCGGACATTAAAACGAAAAGCAATTTCGCGAGGAGAACACTTGTACCTCGCTCCCATTCGACCAGACAGCCAGGCGATTCATTTCCCTGATGGTCAGCCATTACAACGGTCAAGATGGATGGATAACAAACCAGCAATTACACTATAAACACAATGACAATCGAATGTTTTCACTAATTGAAAAAGCCACATATGGATCGATTCATTTGAGAGCACTATATGAAATGAAAGTTGGACATGGCGTGGCGTGACGTGACATCTGATATATTAACTCCATTGACTTTACGAGCGGTGGTGACGTTTATTAATCTACCAGGTCGCCTCCAAGCTTATACGTATGCGAGTATTAACCGAGGACTTTGCCGGACGCATTATGCAAACGAATTGACACAGTACAACAAAAAAATAACAAAAAAAAAAAAATTCAAGAGACTATTCCAGTCTCTTATTTACTGTTCACTTAAAAAGCCCGAAGCAGCTATTAAATGAGGAGAAAACACAAAGAGCCCAGTAAATAATGAGGACTAATTTTACAAGACCGTCAAGAAAAAGGAGAGAGACAACAAAAAGTGTTATAAAACGCTCACGAGTGAGTAAAACTAAAACGATAATGGAGGAATTAGCGAGTTCGCGTCACTTGGCAAAGAATCCTAATCATAATAACTCAAGATCGTATCGCGAGTAGAAGGCGATGAACAAAAGGCTGCGGAGCAACAATGGCGCCCAACGCGGGGCCGAGAGGCGCGCTAACAAATTACCAGCCCGTAGATAACTAAGCAATATTAAATCATAGTAATTTGTGGTTGCAAGACGCAGCCCCTTTTTCGACAATATATTTCGCCAGGCCCTAGAAAGGGCTAAATATTTTTTAGTACTTTTTCTTACGCTGATAGGTCGCAGATGAGAGTAACTTTTCCCGATTCTGATAAAGCAATGAGTAGCTTAATCGGCAGTCTGACATAAAAGACGTATTCAAATCAGTCAAAACCTAACATACGGTGGTAGTTGGCAACTCAGCGTGAAACTGCAATTTCGTCGCTCATAAAACAGGAAACTGGCGGCGTCGGGCGGGTTTCAGTGCAATAGCATCTTTTCACTCGGCTCCTTCGGTGGCGCATTAGCAATTCTAACCGTCGCAATAGTTGCTCGGAAATTGTAATATTTAGTCTTAATAAAGCCATTCGTAACGCTGAATATCCGGAACAGACGTGAGCGGCACCGCGGTTGGCCCGGGGCTGCCTGGAGGTACTGGCGCAACGGGAATTTACACAAAAGCTTTATTCACTAAAATGCTACTGTGCTTTTTCATACGATGTAGAATATGAAGTCGGATGTTTATCTGTTAATTATACACGTTTCAACTGCAAGCAAGCAAACAGTATCGTGTTTGTTGATTTATGTTTTCAGGTTCTGCATGACTTAAAGCTGAACGCTTAATTTGTAGAACGCCATTGACAACATCTAGTTTATTTTTATACAAATGTTTTTTTTTTTTTTTTTGTTAATTGAAGCGGAACAGATGGAAACGAATATTCAAAATCCTAACCGCTATAAATTTCACACACGAGCGATTCTGAAACGGTCTGTGGCTATTGTATTGTATGGTGCGGCAACAGGATATAGTTTATTAATGAACCGATAGCGAGCAATATGAGGCACGGAACGCTTTCGATAAATTCAGCGAATATAGCCCAGCGGACAATGGATACTTTGCCAGTGGGACGGTGCCATACGCAATCTTTTAAAATATTGTAAAAGCGAAATCCCGTGCCAAAATGTGTTAATTCGGCACTTATATAACACGGCACGAATGTCCGGTGAAATTGTGCGAAAAATATTATGTGGGAAGTCCATACACAGCATTAAATTAGGCTTACATCAGGACTTGAGTGGGGTCGAGGTTTAAAAATAACACGGGCAAGCTTTCAGACACCTATTAGGTTGTGCGGTGCATATATCAAGCACGCTGTCAGAACGAGGACCGGAAAAGAGAAAAAGACGCCTTAGTGCCTTTTCATTTACTTCCGGAAACAACGGCTCCAAAAATAAAAAAACAAATATTTTGTATTTTCCTCAAAAAGTCACAAAATGTTAATTTAATTGTTTAGATCCCTGATTTTTAAATGAACCCACAAATAATGCATTTTAGTAATACTAGCTTCAGTTAATTCACATAAATATAAAATAAGAATAAACGACACCTCTCGGAGGGTGCACGAACTGCAGAGCAAGCTCGAAACTCACGTCCCTGCCTAGTTTGCATCGAAACCTACGCGATGACATACAAAATAGCGCCATCTATCCAAACATGTGGCATTCCTTTAGTAGACAGTAGCGCCATCTAGTTTAAGACCGATGCATCGCAACCGACGATGTTATAAACAATGTTTAGTCGTCATCCCACAGGAACATGTACGGGTTGTCGTAAAGTTGCCAATAGAGGGCAGTACAATGTAACTTTCAAAACGGTTGTGATGTGCATTATGTAGTACGAAACTTAACTATTTCATTCAAAAATTATTTACTTCATTCTTAATTAGTTATAGTCTATGTACTTACGGGTGTGGTTTCAGCCTCCATTGTAGGATGGTTTCGGGCTGGAACTAAATGTCTGAAACAGAGAAAATAATCCAATCACTATAAATCACATATCGCGAGACGGTCGATGTGAATGCCAATGACCTTTGCGGGAAAACTCATAATTCTTACTCCGTCTACGTTTTAGACGTATAGCTTACACTATGAAGAATTACGGAAAGGACTTTCCTATTATTGGGTTGTTTGAGTGCTTTTATATCATTTTTATTCAGAAAATATTCTCGAACTCGGCGAAAAAGATTGAATCGGGCGGCCTTGGCTCAGTACTTTATGCTTTTACGGCGATCAAGTTACGGCGAAAGAAACAACTTTTTCTACAGTCACCAAAACTAGGAAACTGAAAACTGATAAAAGTGATTTTGTGATATGTTTAACTTGGTCCTCACATTTAGTACGCTAACCTAGAACATATTGCTTTCAAGTACAATCGTGTTTAAAAAATGATGACTGAAACGGTGACTAACTACAAACAGAAATAAAGATTAGATTGCAGGCTAGGTTATTCTTCATGCCATGATGATATATCGAAATGAACAACAGCATCCTTCCTTATCATAATGGCTGAACCAGACATGATGATATTGGCAATAAAGGCTAAGTATCCTTTTTTAATAGCAAGATCAACATTGGACATTTACGAGTTGTTAATATATGAATAAGACCGTAAATACGAACCGTACACAAAATAATTTACAAAAAAATCCTGTGTATAAAGTAACTAAAACAATTAATCCCCCTAATCTTGAGGCCTCGCATGTATTGTCGAGATATACTTAATCAAATTAACTACGAATCGCGACTCGACGCACATAAATTACCTGGCCATAGCAAATCTGTGCACAGGTAGCTCTTAACCTTCAAGAAACCCCATGACCTCTAACTGGCAACCCCGAAACCGAGACCCACGCGTTACGACCCCGTACACAAATCTAGAATTAAAATTAGTATCGACTTGTTTTTACCGTCATTTATAATGGGAGGAGATTACTTTTCAGGTGCCTTAGTGGCTTTGCCAACGTTTTTTGAGATTTGTTTGTTAGTTTCTCAGATCTTAACTTACTTGGAGGGTTTGAATAGGATAACCTCGGTTTAAGTGCGGCTGAGGACAAAAGAGGTACTAAAGAGTTTGAAAGATTTATTTTAGTATACTTAGGACCTAAGTAAGCAGATGTTCAAGATTATTTTTTCGTCGTTATTGTTGTGGTGCTAAGCAAATAATTACAGACATAATGTAACAACATCCCCGATTTATGATAAAAATTCGCAATGAAAAGCAACTGTATACATCATTATAAGACCTTATCATGTGATAAGGTCCCCAATATAGTTGGGAAAAGGCAAGGCAGATAATGTTATCTGACTTGCCTTTTCCCAACTATGTTGGGGTCGGCTTCCAGTCTAACCGCATGCAGCTGAATACCAGTATTGTACATGGAGGGACTGCCAATCTGACCTCTACAACCCAGTTAGAACTGGATAATACGATACCACTTGGTAAGACTAGTTGCCAGACTTTCGGGGCACTGACTACCTGTAACACCTGTCAGAGATCTAGAAGTAACAGCAAGCCCTACTTGCTGTTGCTGCCTTGTAGATCGGCCAGTACGGCTGATATTATTAATCCACGTGCTCCTTATAAATACCAAACCCAACATTGTCAAAAAGTTATATTTCAGCATCGTTTTGCAGTATGACAACTCTCTTCGTTCCCGCTGCCCATTTCCCCGTTCAAAAATGTCGCAAACACGTAAGCAGATCCCAAGTGCCAAACGGTCTCAGGAGACTTATACATCGTAAAATATACGTAACAAAGAGCTAAGGAGAAACAAGCAGTAATAAATTACTAGCTCGCTAACCCACACTAACCCTTTTCAGTCACTCCGTTCCTGTCTTACGTGTAGCGATAAAAAGATAACTGAAAAGTCTTGAATCTGGAGATTCTCGGTGCGAGAACAATTAAAGTCTTAAAATTTAACTTATTGAGCAAGCTGCTACAGATTGAAGGTCATTCCTTAATCAGTTTTAAGGTTTTTTGTTTTGTTGCCTGGAATGTCCGTATATCGGGCAAAGGCCATTCTCATACGGCGAAGGAATAAACTTGATATCGTTTTAAATAAATAAATACATATCGCTGGACATTACACACAGCGCCATCTAGTGCCACACTAAGCAACGAGGCTTGTGTCGTGGACACCAGATAGTTGATATACTACATAGATACTTTTTGTTTGTAAATACATACTTATTATACATATAAACATCCATGACTCGAAAACAAATGTCTATGCTCATCACACAAACACTTGCTCCTACCGGGATTCGAACCCGGAACCCTATGAACGTAAGGCAGCCTCACTACGCTGCGCCATTCGGGTCGTAAAAAAAAAAGTTATCAAGACTTATATTTTGTAGTTAGACGTTGTCGAAATTGCTGATGAGGACAAGACCGAACTGCCTCGTTGATTTTGTTGTCGCAAGTGCGACTGCTGAGCATGAGGTGCTGGGTTCGATTCCCAGGTCAGTGTTATTGGGTTTTTCCTTCAAGAATTTGAACGCCACGGAGGCTTGATTTGTGCCCGTTTAATGGCAAAACGCTCGCCCCCTATTACTGGCAAAATGTGGGTATACTTATAGGTACACCTCTACCTAACCGAGGATTACTGGCGTGATGTTATGTAGGATCGAATTCATAGTTTAGTTTTTTAGTTCTTTCTTTATAGTGTGTTTAGTGCCTAACCTGGTGTCATAGTTTTTATGCCGCCCATGGGGCTCTGAATTTGCTTTACTTGCTGTCGAGAAATATCTCTCAGGTTTCCTCACGATGTTTTACTTCACCGAAGCAAATGATAATTATACAATACGCACATGATTCCGAAAAATCAGAGGTGGTCCCTTGGGTTCCAACTCGAGACCTATGACTTGGCAGTCCAACGGTCAAACCACTAGGCTATCACTGGTTCTTTTTTTTTTGTTTATCTCTGGCAATATGCGTTATCTTATGTATAATTTTGGTCATCTACGTTTTTTGGGAATAAACATATAAAATGATCCTTATCCAACATTCGAGAACTGTATTTTTCCACGACCTTCGGCGTCAAGATTTGAATCAGGTCAAGAGTTGAAGAATGTTGACACATTACGCGTATCTGCTAAGTACCAATCGAGTATGTAACCATGTATTTATAGTACATTAATTAGTGCTGCGGTTAATCATGGTATAACCAAGATAAGTTTGAAGACTGTTTTTTATTGAAAGCATAAACATGACTTTGATAACCTGTAGTATAATTAGTGTATACTTATAGGCACAATGAAATGTTTACAATTGCTACGTGTCAATATGGACATGAACAATTCACATAAGGGGATGCTATTAGACAAAAGAATTTGCTCTAACTTATTATGCATCTAATCTATTTAATCTTTTGTTTAACATATCGAGCGCTAAAATATATGGACATAACCCCTTTCTTTCAGGTATAAGGAGCTCAAAATTCTTCATGGATGCAGCTGAATACCAGTATTTTACATGGCGCGACTGCCAATTTGTCCTCCACAACCCAGTTAGTACTGGGTAATACGATACCCCTTGGTAAGACTGGTTGTCAGACTTTCGGGTCACTGACTACCTGTAACGACTGTCAAAGATCTACAATTGACAGCCGGGACCAACGGCTTAACGTGCTTTCCAAGGCACGGGGGAAACTCGGTATTTAATGGGTGGTCACCCATCCACGTACCAACCCAGGCAAGTGCGGATTAACCTGACGATCGATCCCTAGCGGCTTTTATCATTGAGCCACGAGCTCCTCCGAGCTCAAAATTTGTATGGTTTCGAAAATACCTACCTACCAAGCGAAATTATAACAGACATTTGGAACTTGTTAAAAAAACTGTTATGCCCGAAGGATCAAATTATTCTAAAAAGGCGAGTGAGAACTTTTTTGTACGTTAATCTATAAAGTCGACCCTTATTTACAAAACAAAAAGAAAACTCCATCAAACTTGATACCTAAAAATCTCCTTAACTGTACGACGTTGGAACTCCAAGTAAATACCATGAACCCACAATATTCCCATCAAGCAAACAAAGTTAAACCATATTATGAACGGATGCCGGCTTAATAAGCTCTCATAGTAATTGTGTTAAAACCTATTGTATTACGTTAACTTTGCTACAATGCAGTACAATGGAGGTGAATGGAGGTATTATGCTATAATACTGCACCGCCCCTGATTACTTTTTGAGCACTGAGAGGCTAAACTGCGTGCATTGTGACCTTTTATAAGATGTGTCACAATTCTTGAGACATGCACGACTTTTTCGAAGTTCTCAAGATCATGTTTCCGGTTTTCTTAAACATGTCAGAAGCCAGAAAGTATAAGAAGTTCCCAAACTTCAGAAAACACTTTCTCAAACAATTTACATTTGCGTAATATCGAAAAAACAGAAGTCATCCATGAATACACACGCATGTTTTATTATGACTAAGAAAAAGAGCAAGCACATGAAACCCTTGAAAAGGGGTTGATTATGACATTATGACGATCTTCGCTGGGTGGCTGGTAGCAACTGAATGAGGAGGCCTTTGTCCAGCAGTGGACTGCTGTAGGCTGATGATGATGATGAAGATATTATAAAAAGGAACCCCCTCCCTTACATCGGTATTTTTCAGCAGTGACGGTAAGACTAGGAAACAATTAAGTAGTCGGCCCATCTAGTGGTAAATTACCACCACTACCATCTGTTGCCATTCTATTGACAGCCCAAATGTCTGATGTGATACCCATCAAACATCAACACAGCAACGCGGTTTGGCGATAGAAATAAGTTTGTTGATATTAGTTCTCCGGAAGAGATCCCTCACAAATAGATCTCTTCTGCTAATACTGTACTTAACGTTGCATTTGTGCCAAGTAAAATACTGATTACCCGCCGCATGTGGTCTGACTAGAAGCTTAACCAGCCTAGGCAGATGAGTAACTGTGGTAAAACGCATTGTATAAAGTTAACTTTGTCATAATGCTGGACAAAAGTGGTTAATGAAGATTATGCGATAATTCAGCGGTGCTCCTGTATGCTTTAAAATCTCTCTTTTACAATAAGTGAAAATTAATGATGAAAGAAAATACATCTTTATTTTGGAACAAAACTGCTACTTGGAACATAACAATTCCTTCCAGTATCATCAGCTTTCTCACGTTATTTGCGACTCTATATTGGTTACGGTTTCAAAGGCATCTTGCGTAAGTTTATTCACCAATATCAGCAATTTTTTCTAGGAAAAATAATAGTTTCATCCAGCAATGTCTTTACTTGAACAAGAGACCTTGTCCTTTTTCTGTTTGTTTGTTATGTGTTTGTTTGTTTTTTGTTTGTTTTTTTTTGTGTTTTTTCAATTAATGATAGCTATCTGTTGACATTATTTTTGTTTTTGTTTACGATAAGGCTATTTTTGCGTAACCCGACTGAGCTCTTCACTAGCTCAGTGATCACAACGATGCAATATTCCCTTCAATATATTTTTTTTATTTCAATATATTATTATTTTTTTATATTTATTTTATATTTCCCTGCAAATAATTTCAAAATTCATTCGATAGATCAAAATTTAAAACTTTAATTAATAATACGTATAATCTTTATTTATATTTTAAAAAAAGTGATTGTAGTACATGTATCAGATTTCAATAAGTGTGTAGTATCTGATAATCAAGTGGGTGACATGCTGTCCTCTTTGCTAGACTTGCTACAGATATTAGTGCGCGAGCGCATTAATTGTGCGTGCGAGTGTGTGTGTGTGTATGTGTGTGTGTGTGTGTGTGTGTGTATGTGTGTGTATCTGTGTGTGTGTGTGAGAGAGTGGGGTATGTGCGTGAGCATGTAGCTGTGTAAGTAAATGGATTCGTTTACTGTGGGTCTATGTTTTGGGTGAGTGGTACATTATACAAACTTGTCATAACTTAATTAAATTAAATCTTTTTCTCTTTTGTCGTAGGTTTTATTTGAAGGAATGTGCGGGCAGTCTTTTTACAATTATGATAAGACAATCTATATATCAATAATCTATATAAGTTGCAATCCCCTGATACCCAGCTTTTCAAGTTTGAGTAAGAGAGAACGGACGGGGACGGTGTCGAATGCCTTCGCAAGATCCAAGAATATTGTTAGGACCTTTGTATTAGTGTTCAGGTTTTGTACAATATTGTTAGTTAGTTCCTGAAGTGCGTCACAGGTTGACTTGTTTTTACGAAATCCAAATTGTTATCGTAATATTAGTATAGTAATATAAGACGTTCTAGTACGTTGGATAAGGCAGTCAGGACTGCTATGGGACGGTAATTATTCGGCAAGTTCCCGCCGCCTCCCTTGAAAACTGGGTGAATGTTGCCTTTTTAAAAGAAGAGGAAAAGACTGCAGTCTCGAAACAGAGGTTAAAATTTGGCATAGTATGGGCGATAGGGAGGTTGAGTATCTCTTTAGGATGTAGGGTGATATGCCATTCCAGCCAATTGCAGCATCAGAGCGCAATGAATGGATAACTGCTGTAATTTCATCAAGGCCAGTAGGCTCAAGGACGAACGATGAAGTTGACGAGATGTCCGAAGTAGGTTGAGTGACTATCAATGGCTACGTAGTACTAGTGTGAATATTATTTCCAAGCCTCTCGCCAATGTTAACGATGTATGAGTTTATAGTGTTTGCAAGACTCAACAGGTGAAGATGACAAAGTTAGTAATTGAACAGATGTATTTTTAGGTTTACTAGTTTTTGTTACCCGTTTAATAGTGTCCCATAGTGTTTTTGGGTTTTTACTAGCTTTTTTAGTTCCTCTGTATCATTACTCTCTGTTAGCCTTCTTTAAAATACTAATACCAAAATTTCTGTATCTGTTTATATTGTCTATTGACGGAGATCGATAGATACAGATAATCGCCAAGTCAAAGTTAATTTAACCAGATGCAGATCGGTGGAAATCTGGCTCTTCGCATGTAACAGAGAGGTCCGATTTCGAATACACCACTACACCATCACTTTGATTTGTATTTGGTTTAATTAACCAGTACGAAAACCAATAACGCCAATCTATTTAAGTATGCCCAACAGAGCTACTCGTCATCCAAACCCGTCACTCAGGGTGACAAGCTCTCGTCCTCGAAATATGGACGTTTGTATACCCAGTATATTAACATGGACTCCACACAAACTTCATTAGAGAACCAACTTTGTCGTATGTCCACAGGCGAGCTTCAAAATAACTAGATCGATCGAACTATTCGCAACTTATTTCTAAATATAAAAAGTGTGGTGTTTGTGGGAAACCACGGCTGGCTTGCGATATACTGGATCCTGGAGGTGGTCTTAGAGGATTTGTAGAATTCGCGGGTTTAACTTTGAGAAATGGTAAAGGTACTACAGTTTTGCCGAGTAAAAGCTCAATAAACTAGGGTCGGTCCATCAAAGCGGAGAAAAGAGTTCGTCAAACAATACACATATTTATTGCGTCGCGATTTAGATTAAAACTAGAGGAGATGCGTGGAAATAACTCCGCATTGCCCTTATGGTCGCCATTTTGATTCAATGCAAAGTAATAGTATAATATACTGCTGTCATACTCCTACAAACGCTAGCTGCAGAAAAAAATAACTTGAACCATTCTCCTTTACGTTCCTACATATTAATGTCTTTGAATCAACGTACGCAAAATAATTCTCGGAACCTCTAGGCTGGAAAATCTACGATTAAAATACTCTAAATCTTTTTAAAAACAAACTAACATTCAGTCCGATGTGAATGACGTAAAACTGGACTACAATGTTTACATAGACGATTTATACGTCTGTTTCCTTGCGGGGAGGTAAAATATATCGTGATGAATTACACTTGCGCGGATAATTAAAACGAATATTTTGAAGCAAATAAATTGCATTAACAGAGAAACGGGGCAGAGCAGGCAGTTACATCACAGCTTTCTCTGAACTTACTCGATACAAAATAACTATAAATATAAGTATACTACATCCAGATAAAATAGATCCTACGTGTAGTTAATCCAGGCCCTAATATTCCTGTTTGCCAGACTTTCATCAAATACGAATTCGAAGACAGTTTGCCAGACATTCTCTAAGCGTGATTGACTAACAAACACACTCGGTTTCGTCGTAAGTTTATAGTTTATTATTATTTATCCTTTTACCTAAGACCTCGTCCGATAATTTTTATCTAGACGGAGCACGGAAAAACAAGACAAACGCTCTATAAATACTTAGTTCCTGATCAGTTTAAATTAATATTACGTAGACGGGAAGCAAGCAATAATGGAGCAAAGCGAAATGAACTCTATTGACCTTGATATAGAGGTTGAAACGGAGGTTAGTGGCTGTTTTAAGGTAGACCATAATACCTTGGACTGATTACGCTGTTATTTGAAAATTGATCTCATTACCGTCGACCTGTGTGGTCGGACCACACCACAATTCTTACAATTAAATTACTTCTGGCAACTAAGAAGCCGCCAAATGTTTATAATAATGAAACTTTGAATTATTTCATAAACAAGCTTCTACACTGTAAGCGAAGTAAGGGCATTGAAGTACAACCAACCTGCTGATGCCGGTAGTAGGTCGAAATGTCACAGGGTCGAGCCATTCGCCATTTATTGGGCACGGTTCCAATCCTAGGCTGAGATTTTTTCTTTTATTACAAGTAACGTCATTGTCACTAGCTCATGTAATATTACGGACAACGAACTTCTTGGTTGGAGTCTTAAAAAAACATTGCTTAGTTTTAATTTGACTACCAAGTTAGTCTCGTGTTCGCAAGCGTGACGAATAGTGGTTTCGATCCCCTGGTCGGGCTGTTAAGTACTAGTTTTTTTCACAAGGAATACAGTAGCTTAGAGTCGAAACTTTCGCCCTATTACGCGCAATAGGCCTCTATTACTCTATTTCGCTCTATTACTGGGAAGCCTATACACTTTTCCCTACCACTTCGAAGCGAGACGTGATTTCATCTGGTACTTATTTTCCACGTACCCGGAATTCAAAACCACGAGCAAACTCAACGAAACTGGCTTAAATCTACTCCGCGATTAAGCTTCATTCTTGTCGGGAACATTGGTGTTAAACGACCGAATCTCAGTGCGGTAGCGAAACAACGGTCTTAAACGGAGTAAGTCTAGTAACACAGCGTTAACTATTAAATTGTACTTGTTACGAGTAGGTCAATGAAGCGAATTACTTAATGTTTTAAGCTTTGAGAATGGATAAGACGAGGTTTCAAGAGCTCAAGTTGTAGCTTTCTTGTTTCTATCAAACGTGGAAATGTTTTTACTGCAGTTTAACTTGAGAAACAAAATTTGGTCCTTCGAGCCGGATACGGGGAAAGACGAAGATCAGACGAAATTATTGTGTTTAACTTCTAACATGATCAAGAGTAACTGTCTAGCAGTTACTGTTTGTCATGTTCTACCTATAAATACGAGTAAGTATTATTCTGTACATGCTTATGATAACCGCAAAGCTCGAAGATCCCCCGATGCGCTTTAAAGCTTGATCATACTCCAATGTTTTATATAATGCGAACATGCAAAGGATCACCACACCAGTCACATAAAAGCTACAACTATAATATTATAATAACAAAAGCAACACACGACTTTAATGGTTATGGCCGTTTTTCAAACAGTTAAAACCTGTTAATAGCTTTTAAAATACAAATTCTTATTGCCTAATAAGGCTTAGCATTCTGACTAATTTAGTTGAAAGCTAGTCCTAGTGGTCACAAAGAATTTCAATGAAGCTCTTAAATTACACAGTAAATTAAAGCTGCAGAATTAATTACTTTCTTTTGTAGTATTAACGTGGTCGCTAATGTTCTGCGAAATGGTGCTTTAGTAATTAAATTGGGGCAAAATCTTAAACCTAGAATGTAGGTAAGCGTAATTTTGGCTTACAAATTCTCATATGACCATAGATTTCTATCTGTAGACGATCTTGTCTTTATTAAAAGTTTGGTCAAATGGAGATTTCTAATGATAGCAGAACGAATTTAGGGCAAAGCAAAAGCAAGAGTCATGAGTTTATTTTGCCGAAGTATCCACTAATTTTTTATCGCAATACAAAAAGCAATTTTCTGTCTAGCCCTTTCCAAGACGGACAAAATCACGAAGCCTCACCCTGAAACAGTACGTGCGAACCTCACCAAACAAACTAACACACCTATCCAAACATTTATTAGTGTTAATGATTCAATGACGAACAATTCTCAGAAGGCACCATATTGAGATTATCTCAACAAGCCGCGTACAAGGCCGTAAGATAAACTTTCCCATTTTAGACTTAGTATGTACTGCATTAGTCATCATAATGCATCAATAATGCAGCCCTGTAAGTGTTCTATTTATATGCAATAATGAAACGGAACGAGGAACTTTGTCCGCCATTTTTTTTTTTTTTTTTTAACCATTGCCCGCAGCCATTGTCCGTAAGACAATGCGTTCTGCTATCGAAATAACCGCAGAAAGAACTAGAGAAAAGTGCATAGCCTTTTCATTTTGCGCTTGACCAACTTTATAGGCTACCTAAGTACGTAAACGAGAAGAAAGACCCAAGGCCGCTAATGTGCATTCTTTCATGCTAAAATATAAAGTTTTAAATGATACAATTTATCCTCGTTGGTTTTATAAACCCCAAAGACTCAACGTTATCTGTTGGTTCGCTTTTAAATAGAGTAAGTACAGACTTTAATTCCGATGCACATATGTGTCAGTTCTTCGGCTAAGTTATGAAATATGTAATATGTAATATGTAATATGTTATTAGGTAGTTAAATGATCTGCCAAGATCTTTCTCAATGTTAGGTCCGACTCTAGTCAACGCGATGTTGGTTAAAACCAGTATTCTACTCGACAAGACTTAAGACGCTGTGAATAGACGACTTTTATGCATTTGAGGGGGTGAAGCAGATGAAAAGGGGACGAGTAGTCCCGCCTACTGCGAGGTGCATCGGCCGACTTTTGCCGATGCGCGACGTCCATTATTTATAGAAGCGTAATTTCACTACTCTAGTAACATGTAAGATTGGCCTAGCGCGCCGCTTGTCGACTTTGAACTGCGCCTCCGCGGCGAAAACTAGGTTCGAATCTCAGCAATCACATATTATTTTTTTTTGATTTATTATTTCTTTATTTATTTTTTAACTTATTTTTTACATTTTATTTTAAATATTCCTATATAAAATCACTATAAAAACATAAAAGATAGTAGTCTACCGGTATCGGGAACAGGGTCAGAGCTACCGGCGGTCAGGGCTCCAGAGAGAGGAACCTCTTAACAATTCGAGCCATCTCGAGGAGTACCGTTTTCTGAATCAAGCCTTTGATCCAGCTGCCTAACGAGAGCCTCCTCAGGTATTGGTCGAGGCTGTTGGCAGTCGACAATGATCGCTGAATTCACATCCCATATGTCGACAACCTCGCGAGCCAAGTCAAGATACTTGATTTGCTTATCTTTCTCGGCTTTCACGAGGTTCTCGTCATGCGGGACCGTTATATCAACAATCATTGCGCGCCGCTCTGATCGCTCTTTATCAGACTTGTTGGTTGTAATAGTCCCGAGACTGATGATGGATTGATCCCAGTACAGTGTGATATTGCCTTTTTCAAGAACTGGATCGGGCCCATTCCGACGACCATTACGACACCGCCAATTCCACAAAGCTGTATTTTGTTGCTGATGGATAATCCTGGCTACAAGGTTGTGTCTATGCAAGTACTCTCCGGTATCTAGACGAGAACACCCGGAGATAATGTGACGGATTGATTCGCCCGGACGGTGGCATGCCCGACATTTTATTATTTCAACCGTGCCGTCCTTCACAATATTCTTATTCTTATTCTTATTTATAGATGGTGGAAGGGACACCGACTCTAAAATGGTTACCACGTATTGAGTGCATCATTCTGAATCCCCCCACAAATAAATTTTTCGTGGAAAAAAAACAGCTGTTCCATACATTACGACCGTGTAGGTATTGCAGTTTTGTAGGAAACAGCTGTTTTTTTTATTCCTACATATTTTCGAGAAGTTGTTTTAAAATTCGTTCTTTTTTTCTTATTTTTAAATAATATAATCAATAATTGTTATTTTCTAGAAAAGATTTTAGAGATAATAATTATGTAATAACAGATTCGTCTGACGAATAATAAATCTATATACAGGGTGGAAACTTTCAGTAGGGCAGTAAGGGGAACTACTTTAACTGTTGCAGCTACATGAAAATGGTCTTCGGAGACTTTTTTATAATCTACTCTTATAGATCAGAAGCTCATTTTTTTTTTAAAGGAAAACTAATACTTCCTAGAACTATTATTTTTAAATAAAAAATCACGGAAACAACACAGTTATGTTAAACCGTTAAACACCGAAATAATTCGAAAGTACTGTTCCCAACAAACGTCTGTCACGTCTGAGCTCCCAAGCAAAAGTGACCGGGCCCTGAGACTCCTGAGAGCGCACCGCTTGTATTGTTCGCCCCCTCTACTCGCTGCGTCACCATGATCACGCGATATCCCTGCCATCTGCGCTGACGAATCCGCTAACCCTACATACATTTTTGTTTCAGAATTTTCTCTCTCCTACTTTAGACTTTAGAGAGGGCCACACATTTTTTACGGCTTCGGAAGCAAATGTCATCAACCATTGTCTTAAGAAAGAAAGTGTGCTAGAAACCTCAATAGCAATTTTCAAGAGCTGTCGATAGACACCCCACACAGTTACATGTAGGGAGAGCCACACCAATTTTTTTTTTTTTTCATAATTTTACATCACTTTTATGTAGCGATTCTTAGAAGACACCTAGTCTCTAAATTTCAACATTGTGGTACCAATAGTCTGGGAGTAAAATGGCTGTGACATACGGACGGACAAATAGACAGACAGACAGGGCGAATTTATAAGGGTTCCTTTTTTTACGGCTATATAGAGGAATAAAAATAATACTTTCATAATTTTGAAAATTTGCCATTTTGAGAATCTGCAACAAAAAACCATACACAACCAAAAACACCAAAACACTTTGTCGTTTCTGCCTATTTGCCTTTACTATTTCGAATTTGGCAATCTGCGTCTTCTAAACCATACATCTTCTAATTATACAGATAAATTAAATTGAAGTGACAGACACTTCAATTTAATTTATCTGTATAATTTTTGTTGCAATTTGCAATGACTTTTATATCACGTGTCAGAAAAGAATTATTGTGAATGGCGGCCAAACAAAGGAGCTAATCGTGCTCTTTTACTCGCACTGTATAATGTGAGAGTGAGAGAAAAAGCTAAGTGCGGTCATTTTAGTATCTTTTCTTTAGTGACGTAGGTTACAACTAAATGAAAATTACGGTGTATTCGAATACTAAGTGAGGAAAGATGGACGCGGAGAGACGAATGAAAGAGTGGACTTATGGACGGGGTGATGGGATCGATAGATAGATGTATGAACAGTAAGAATACATAAAGGCAATTGCTCAGTTTGTTAGGATGATCAGGCTAAACGTGGACAAGATCTTTATTAATAAAATACTTGCATTTTAAAAACTACATAAGTATAGGAAAGAAAATATTATTAAAAAATTGTAGCCAGATGCAAGAATATGCTTCAAATGGCATGTGAAAAATTGAAATTAATTGTCGGATAAAATCTTTGTAATAAACATATTATTTTCTATAATCAATTTGCCAGTAGTATTTTGATGTAATCGGATTATTTACATATTATAGGATTGTATTTGGGTGGATAAAATAAAACTATTAGTTATTATTTGTTATTTTGACTTTATTAAGTCATACGTTTATTAAATAATAAAAAGTTGTAAGGAGCTCATCCCAGTTATTTTGTAGCAAATGAAATCTGCATATTCTGCTGTTTTAGGGACATAAAAATTCTAATCTGTGAATAACTTCACCCTTAGCCATGTTGGGACTACGAGTATGAGTCGCTGTGGTGATTCACAATCCGGGCAAAAACAAGGCTTGTGTGTCAGGGGCTCTTGTGAAATTGGGCTAGTTAATTGTAGGTGAAACAATTGTGACAGTTGGAGCAGGACCTGGTACTCGATCAGCTCGTTGCCAACATGGATGGCAAATGCGATCTGAGCCATGAACCTAGAACAATTTAATTCTTAGTTATTGCCATTTCAAAACACTAATCAATTGAGTTTCTAACAATTCATTTTGAATTTTTTTTGCTGCCCAGAGATTATATTAGGAATTATATTTAGGAATGAATTCTAACTAAAGAGGGTATAAGTAACACATAAAAAATAACACATTCTTTTATTCTGTTCCATAGAAATCAAATGTTGCTATTTCATGGAGAGTTAGAATAACTTTTCAGTAAACAAGTTAGTGTTATGTAAAAACATTTTTAAAAGCATAATTCTAATTCACATAATATTCTAATGTAAACTTAATAAAAAGTTAATCCGTCCTTACTTGTTGTGGTGCTATCCACTCACTGATAGCATTTCTTATATGTGTTTCTCTGTCCGAGTTTGTGTTGAGAATATGAGATCTGCTACACCGTATAGAACTTCCACAATTAAGACATAGCTCTCTTCGATGACCGCTTGATGTGCTTGGTACATTTTGCTGTTCAGGTAAGTTATTTATTGGTAATGTCCAGCATGAGTGACAGACCAAGCTATGAGCTGTAACCTGTAAATAACAGATATTATTAATTACTCTTCATTTCGGATTTTTGTACGTGTACCTGGCCACTATGGGATCTGCAAAAATATTTCTTTCAGAATTAATAATATTGTTTAGTAAAAATATTTTTAACCGGACATCTTGTCCACGCTTAGCCGAAAATCATATTGAACAGCATTGTCTTTCTTTAGCATCCGATTTTTTTTTTATGAGGTTTTGCTTTGTTTAATTTTCTTTTCATCAGTCTTCGTTCTTCAAACTTTTTCAGGATGCTTTTGGGACTTTTCCCTAAAATTTTTATATGAAGTAGATGCCTCGGGTAGGGGTTATTAAAAAAAACGACTGCAGCACTGCAACGCGCGCGGTAACCCCGACGAAGAGATAAATTAATTCTCGTTCCCCCCACAACCTTTGCAATCAACCGTTACAATTGAACAAAGAATTATGGCCGGATATAGTTTGCAGCTGCTGGATGAGATGCGTTATGTCAACGACTCTTCGTCCATGAACTGGTGGGTATGCATTATCTTGAAATTTGGTCGACGGCTCAACGAATAGCACATCGTCAGTGATTTCTCTGTAATAAAAAACATGTAACTTTTATATAAACAGAAAAGCAAAATACATAATTCCAAATCACGGCAATAACGCATTGTGTACGAATACAATGCCTGGACATACGAGTGAGTGGACATATAGACGAGTGGATAGGTATCTAGACCTTAGCTGAGAACCTACGTTCGGTAAGGTTAGTCTCCCTGTGTTATAATAACTATTATTGATTCAGAACAATCGGGCTGGAAGTCGCGAAGTTCTTCACACCACCTCTTTTGAAGTCGATCGCGGGGTCATCAGCTGTCCGTCGGCTCTCATTGTGTGATGACATTCGCCCATCTTTTAATACTTACTCATCATAATTTAATTTTGGATTGGCTCCTGGTGTTACAAATGATTTCCCAGGGTTTTCACGCTCAGAATCCTTTTGTAATCTAAAATTTAAACAAGTAAGTTTTTAAATTGGAAAAAATGCATTATTGTTTTAAAAAATAAATATAAAAAATTCATTTCAATCAAGAAAATAAGAAAAAAATAATAATTTTATAATTAAAAAAAAAACAATTATATCAAAAGAAATCAACAAAAAGAATACATTTACTCTGAGGTCTGAACCCGGGGTTAGACATTGATGCAGAAAATTGACCCACGCATGAGATAGTTACACCAATCGAGCTATGGATATACATATATATGTATGTATATGTCGAAATTTCGCATTTATAAAATAATACATACAATCAAAATAAGGTGTGCACAAAAAGTAAGGTACTTACTTTACAACTTCGTTCATGTGTTTTGTTTCATCGAATAACATCTCTTTATTGTCCTCCGTATATTTTTTTTGTTACCCATTTTTTATAATGTACACCAGGGCCGAAGGCACCTAAGCCGATTCCTGCCGGTTTCCCTTCGGGAACAAAGTACTCTGTGTAGTCTCTTCTATAGTTAAATAGAGTATTACATCGCAGTTCTGTACTGTGATGTAAAACTCTATTCCATTTAATACATCATAGGAATGAAAACATCACAAAAATGCCAACTTTTTTCATGTCAAGAAATAACAGGTAGCGCCAAATAAGCCGGCGCTCGGGTGTCAGAATTCAGATCTAAATTCGTATGTACGTGCACACGTGACTTCGCGGCTAGCAGCACCGTTTTTTAGGGAATTAGGTAAGCCGAAGATTATCGAGTAATGACAGGAGCAGAAATAGAAAGTATGTAGGGGAGAACTAGACAGATAGTCGATAACGTATTTGGTATCAACTTTTTTTTTGTTGGCCTATTTATAAAAGATAAAATTACATTTATTTTGTTCATAGTTCCTCTACATTTTATTCTACACAATAAATGATGAAAAAAGATCAATTTGGCGCCTACGAAAATTTTTGCTATTTTAATCATGGGTGTTATTTTCGTGCTTTTCGGGTCACTTATAACGAAATTTAAGGCAAAACGAAAATAGAAGAAAATGGGGGTGAAGACAAAAAAAATAGTAGTATAATTTTCCTTAGGGTTCTTTTGACTCTTCGCCACTGATGTACACTGATTGTTTATTTACACAATTTATGACTGAAATCGAACATAAATTTACACCAACTCCACAACTTAGAAATAACTATTCACAAAATAAGTATAATAAACAGCATTCAACAACAAACAGATACGTAAATGATTTTGAAAAAAATGACACAGATCCGTCAAGCAACACGCCTCAGCGGTCACTGTCACACCGCGTAAAAATGAAAGAGAAGCCAAAAGAGGATGCAATGGCGTGAGGTTTCGTTCGACCCGTTCCAATCATTTATCATTGAATATGTTAATTCTTACAATAATCTCATTTCAAACGATAAATAAAAACAACAGTTCCCTTTATTATTATATATTACACCACTGTTTTTAATTTTATAAAGATTTGTTCTTAGATGATAGAGTTACAATTGTTTGAATTTCAATATTTAATAGTAAGTTTACGATTTTTTTGTATCGGGAAAATTTTACGAAAACGTGTTTTGAACACAACGGTTCCCTCATAAATATGATCAAGATTAACATATATTTTTTTTGCTGCTCTAAAATGTATACATTTTGCTAAAAAACTGTTTTTGTGAAGCCCATTTTTACTATGCACAGCGCCTTAATAGCGTTTGGCACTTATGAATTCAGAAATGAAATAAAGAGAACCGATTGCAATTAAAACATGAATATTACGTCATCAGTAGCCAGTAAGCCTTTTTATCCAATTAGTTTTACAAGTTATGGGAGAAGATTTAATGAGCAAGATTATTAATAATTAAATTCAATCATGCATTTATAAATATATTTCTATGAACTTGGTTACCAAGTAAAGGTTCTTTAGGTTATCGTAGGTCAACAGATTTCTTTAAATAAGGTATCCAAGGTTGTGCGTGATAGATTTAACGTAGGTCATCTGTCTTCTAAATTTATTTTACTGTGCGCGACAAACGGCAGTCAATAAAATATTTTTTCTTCTCTTTTCAGCGGGTAAAATCGGTGAAACGCAGGGAATTTATAAATCAGTTCGACTCACAATATAATATGGAGAATAATGATTTTGAATGTATCTGCTTATTTTTATATTATCATACATCATACTAAATAAACATAATAAAAATAATAACAAATCAATAAGACAACAGATTTATTGGATTCTCCACCTTCTTGATTATTGCATTATCATTCAGAATTTAATTAAATAGTCATTCCGCAAAAAAAACTGCGATCGCAGAAAACTTTAAAGGGCAAATTACAGACTCACGCCGAGAACCCCCGAGAACACCCGAGAAGCGTGAATGTGATTGGTTTCTCGCCATCTCGTTCTCGCGCTCGCCTGTTCTTCGTTCGGTGTCGGTCTTTTTGCCCGCTACAAAGGGTTGCTCGGGTCTCGGGAGAAGGTCGCATGAGTGTAGAGACCTTCTCGGATCTCGCGCTATGTCCCGGCGAGCCTTCTCGCCGAGACTTCTCGCGTGAGTCTGTAGGGCGTATAACGATAATTTATTTATTGCTTACAATTCGTAACGCAGCCGTACGCGTATCTGCTGTCAGTGTCAACCCTTTAAATAAAAAGGCTATAAATTCATCTCATAAGTAGGGCGGTCTAATCGACCTCTAAAGAAACGCGCGCTCCAATTCCATGAATGGTTTGATTCGCATGTACAAATTGCTATTGCCATGTGTTTTACTAAACATGCAATTTTATTCGTTATCAACACACGTAATAGGTACCTTTGGAATCGATTCTCGATACTTATTAACAATAAACGATAAAAACAATGGTTTGCTGTTGTTATTGTTAATTGAAAGTAGGTTAAAGTGATGACTTTTAACCGGAAAATGGCGAGTTAGATGAAGATAGCTATGGCATGTTTAAACAGAAATGGAATAACGACCTTTTAACCTGACAAATCTCAGCCTAAAAACAAACATTTTGAGTAACTAATTCGACGATATCAAAAACCTTTCAACCGTAGCTAAGTCCCACCCATCCCAATATGTCATAATAGACCTTTCAAATACAACAAAAGAAATGGTACACCAAAAGCGAATTTAAGCTGAAAACATGTCAACACCATACACTACGATTTTATTAACTTCGAATTTGTATTTGTGCCAAACGCGGTTTCAATTAGTGCTTTGGCACAAACTGTTACGCTTGTTACCCGCTAGGCATTTCAAGCATAATTTTATGTTCCGTACTTACAAACAAAGTAATTACTAAGAACGTTAATACCTATGTTTGTACAAATCTCATTCGTTTCGGCGCAAGTTCCCACAGAGTTATAACAATGCACCTCTTGACGTCAGAGTCAGAAGCAGCAAAAATCTGGTATATTATTTATACAACTAGGTTGCAATGGCGTAGTAAGCATTGACGGGTTAGTAGCTACTGGTTAGCTAGCTCTTATATTTAGTAGCGAGGCAAACAATACCTTACAGGATGCCAGCCAGACATGGCATTAACATTGACAGTCTTGAAATGAAGCCTATTTATACCATAACGCTATTCTTTTCAGTACAAGATTTTTAGAAAAAGGTGTCAGAAATAAGGTCAATCTTTTCTTCATTCTTTGAACCGTTTCTCAACGAGATGGAGCCGACAATTGGAATGCAAATTTCGTAGGATCGAAGAATCGTGTGCAATGTCCGTTCACACGTATTATTGTAAATGATCTGGTGATTTCGTAATGGTAGATCGAAACCGAAAGGCATTTAAGTATACTGTAGGCGTTATGGTAAGTACTGCCCGCAAGTTGCAACAAACGTTTTGTATTCGTCAACATTTTACTTAGTAGGCTTTAAGATAATATGAAATTAAATTAAGCATGTTTGTCTGATTGTTCGTTTGGGTTGATATGCTCTTGCATTGTAATAAGAACTATTCTGAAATTGAGCGTGCAAATAACTGTATGCTTGGGTGGCTAAACTCGGAAACCGAAACATTAAATGATAATGCACTAAAGGCAAGCATTAATTCATCTGCAAGGTTGCCTATTATTTAATAAAATTGCATTTAAGTAAAGACTCACATAAGTCTAGTTCAACGGCCAATTGAAGGTTCTCGAGTTCAAATCCCCTGATGAACCATCTACGATGACTTCACTCATAGCGCAAATGCGTAAAATAGAATACGATGTAGTTTTTATTCAGCAGGTGGTTTCATTCACAAGTATAAAGATACTATGTTCTAAATTGCTACCTATTAAATGCCACCTTCAGAACAATCAGCGAACTCTCACAGACAGGATTCTAAAGCCATCAAAACGGAGACGAGCGGAGCAGTCCGAGAATCGACCAATCACATTGGTTGAAATACACATCGCGTATCTCGGCCCTCCTGTAATTGGTCGAACCTTGCACGTCTCGTCTCCGCTTTGGTGGAAACTAGACCTAATTACTAGCGTCTATTTAGTTCAGTTGAAGAGGTCAAGAAGAATGATAGTAATGCGTCATCGATGGTAATAGTCTTCATTCAATCTGTTCACGCTCTATCAAAACATATTTAGACAGTATTTTTTTTTAAAACAAACTGAGAATTAAACTAGAACGGGATTTATTGGTATACTAAATTGGTATAGATGAGGGTAGAGCTCAATGGCCTGCAATGGGGAAGATCTATGTCTAGCAGAGGATTGTTGGTTACAGATGGGCACTATATCGTACACTTGCACCATGAAAACCGCCCTTACTGCTATGACATAAAGGTTTTGCCAACGTCAAATTGTTACCATTGCTGCGATTGACTGTAGAACGTTGTTTTCAGTGGAGGCAGGTCCGTTACTAACGCAAATTCAATCAGACCAGAGGTCGACTTAAGGCCACCAACCAGGCCCAGGTCCAGGCTCTTGAAAATATAGCAAAGTGAAATGATAAACATTTTAAATAGGTCTGTGCCTACAGCAAAAAAAAACATCTTCCACCTTTATTACGATAAAATGGATATCAGCCTGCACCAGGTTTAATCAATCCACAGTCCATTGAACTATTTTAAAATCACTACGTGCCTTCCCGCCACAGCACCGCATTTGCATACGTTCAAATTTTCGCAAAAACCATTTTCCGTTCAACGTTCATTTGTGATTGTGACAGATATCGAGAGTGAAGTTGCTCGGTTCGTTTCTCATTTATCCTGGCTAAGAATAACCTGCTATCTTTGGCAGGATCATGATTGCGACCTGTCGGTTGGAATTGCCGCCAAATGCCGTTCTAAATAGAATCGACATGGATGTGGCGTGTCTTCACTCCAACTTCAAGTTTAAAGAGCTTCCTCCCATTGGGCCGTTAAGCATTAAACATTGGTGCTCAGGTAATTTTGAGTGACAGGGGAACGTCAGACAGTCTGATGTTTAGCTTGTTTGTATTTATAGAATAGGGTGAATCTTTAGAAGTGCGTACTTTCGTTATCATTGCGCACGTACGTCTTTGCTGTATCGTTAACGTTATCTGAGAGACGTCGTGTGGCGTAACTAAAATGACTTTGAGTGTATTAAAAGATAGCAGGTTAGCAATGGAGGGTTTGTCAACAGGCAGTTGTTTCTTGGTAGTAAGCAGGTGCAACAGCGCACCTGTCGCCATGTTTTTATTGCAATCGACAGATTTATTTTAATCACTCAACACCTGTCCTTTCATTTTGCAATTTTAATATTTAATCTCAGAGTTTCGTTTTCGGGATTAGTTTCTTGAAAGGAAAATACCATTAGTTTTATTTATTTAAAATTTAATGGAAAATCAAACAACCATAAAATACCCATCATCTTCATGGGTAACGAGATGATAACTAATGAAGTTTTCTAAATACTAAAATTAAAAAAAACCCGTGCTATAAAAACAAACATCCATAAACCGAACATATCGCACCAATTAACTGAACACTTAACTGCTTCTGAACAGGTTTTCAAATCAACGCTAAGTAATTGCATTGAAACATAAAAGATAAGTTGGCAATATATTTAATCATGCACGGCGCGTAGATACCACCTACTTAAGGGTTTGTACACAACTAGCGTAACCCGCCGAAAGCCAAAGTTATTTTGTATGGAGGACCGGCCAGTATATGAGCCGTTCGAGCGCAGATCTGGGTACAAAATGGCAGTATGTGGTCACACCCTAACACGAGCAGCCCAGAATGTCCGGAACGCTAACGTTATGATAAATGACTGTACCTACATAAAAATTATTGGGATCAACGTAACTTAGCTCAAGGTTACACGTTATGGGGTTATGGGAACTATATTCGTATTACTTAGGTTGGTATTCGCGGTTTCCGGGCAAGAGTAAGCTAAGGTATTGGCTTGGGTGTAGAAAAAGGTGACTAACATCACTAAGATAGCAGTATTGTATGTGTGTGGTCTCTGTCATCTGTTTACAAAGGCACACTAAAATCTATCTTGATTCGTGCTAAAGCGGGAAATAAAATAATGGAAAACAATGTTCCGCACTATACGTTTTACCATACCGTTGGCGCAAGTAATAAATGCATGATTGAATAGTATCACATGTATTAGAGTTCAATGTTCATATCAGTCACAATATCTAAGGTTCAATGCCACTTGGAAAGTCAAGGTTGGTCCTAATGATCATACCCGTATTCCCTGAACAGTTTCATAGACTAAAGAGTTAATGTAGAATGTTACTGGTGATAGAGTCAACGCCTCTATGGTGAAAGTGTCAAGTCTAATGTTATAGGGGACGCGCTAAGGTGATAATGATGGGATAGGGGGCGAGCCCGTCCCCTAATACCGGGGACAATTCCGATCCCACCTATAATTGAGCACACCCCAGCTTCGCTCGGGACTTTTCGGAGAAACAATCACGATTGCACGTTCCTTAGTTTACTGACGGAAGCAGGATTTGCGGGGTCACTGGTCAATAGATTTGATATTTGGATTAGGTCAGGATCGAAGCTGTCATACTGAACTTCGAAATTTAAAATACCGATGTACTGCATTTATTAAGTTTAAAAGATCGGAAGGTAATGGGTGCAATTAAACGCATGAGCAGTTATTTCATACCACCACCTAAACGTCTGCTCTCATTTTCTACACATATGTATTTTAAAATGGCGTCGTTTTTTGTGTTTGTGTGTGTCTTCTTAACCCCGAATCGGATTTTGATGCGGTTTTCACCATCAATTGAGAAGTGATTCCAGAAGGTGAGTACACATTCACATTTTTAATATTACAGCACTATGCCGACATAGTTTTGGTCTCGCACCTTTTGATCTCGCACTTTTTGGTCTCGTACAGGACCAATTTAGTTTAATATATATCTTATAGTGTCTTATTCTTTAAATTTTATTTTTGGTTATGTTCTTTTCATTTAGTATTGTTTTATTGTTTTGTCCGGGCGAGTCAAATAAATACTTTTACTTACTTTCTCTACGAAATATAACGAAATCTCAACGTTTTATCACGTCAAAAAATTCGTGCAAAGCAGAGTCGGGCCGCTAGTGAAACATAAAACTCGGCAAGTTATTTTATATAATGCCCACGGGAAGAGAAATGGTGGCGTGTTCTTGGCCCTGAATCAAGGGTATTCGCTCGTCTAACATTCAAATAGCTCCACATTACCTAATAGAGGCATTAGAGCGCTTTTCCACTGAGTCCGATTCGAAATCCGAATACGAAAAAACACGGTCCGAATTGGTCGTTGTGCTTCTGCAGAAAAATTGATTCAAATTAGACCTGTTAAGTTACCATAGATTTATCACAGAGTATTGTCGGGCAGTGTTTCCGGGTTTGAAACAGTGGACAAGCAATTCCATAGTACCTTCAGTTAGACGTAGATAGACGATACATAGTGTGCAATAAAGGTAACGCTTATTACATTTAGGAGATGTTATAAAATCATCCAGATAATATCTTCGAATTAAAAAAAAATGCAAGTTCTATTTTGGTCGACGCGTATGTCCGTTTTCATTACCACAGCGCGTCATTTAAATTAATCTTTACTAATCTAATATTATTAAGAGGTTAAATTTGTTTGTATGTAGGGAATAACCTTCAGAACTACTGATCCGATTCCGAAAATTCTTTCACTACCTAGAAGCTACATTATCCCCGAGTGTCATAGGCTACATTTAAAACGTTCCCGTGGATTATTTTCCGTAAATAAAGGAAGCGAAGCGGAGAGCAAAAGCTAGTGTCGCAATAAATCCGCGCTCTTGGATTTTCAACGCGCACACTTATTAGGGTTTTCCTTTAGGTCCCACCTAGTGCGAAAACAGCTGCAGCCTCGTAGAGGATAAAACTTATTACTTAAACCCAGTATAGGTAAATTAGCTTTTGGCGAATTAGGTTTAAAGAACCTCTTACCACAAAGATCAACGTTCGCTCAAGGATTTATTATTTTATGCTCAAGGTTGGTTATTACGCGATATTAGTCCGTATAGTACATAGTACGGTATGTGCAAACATGATAACTGGAGACTGGAGATGAGGCCAACGACACCGACTGATTTGATTACGGAGAAGATAAGATATATATCTTCGTGATCGTGTAGGGCTTACGTAGGGTTTGGGTGACGAATATTGTGATTAGAAGTACCTAATGAAACTTGTATTATAATGCAGATAGATTCATTTTGTCAGTGGAATGGCTGCAGACTTAATAGGTAGATAGATTGATGGAAATCATCTAAATAGCCTTTTCCCAACTATGTTGGGGTCGGCTTCCAGTGTAACCAGATCTAGCGGAATACCAGTATTTTACATAGAGCGACTGCCTGTCTGACCTCCACAACCCAGTTAGTACCTACTGGGTAATACGATACTTCTTGGTAAGACTGGTTGTCAGACTTTCAGGCCACTTTATACCTACGACTATCAAAGATCTACAAATGGCAGACGGAACCAACGGCTTAACGTGCTTTCCGAGGCACGGAGGAAACTCGGTATGTAATGGGTGGTTACCCATCCACGGACCAATCTAGGCAAGCACGGCTTAACCAAAAGATCGACCCGAGCGGCTGTTATTTTTTTGCCACGAGCGATCGATGGAAAAACGAAGTCAATCTAATCCAGACTTTTTTAGAACTTGAAATATTGACACAGCGTCCAAGCCCAATCGAACGGTCGCGCCAATACACGATCGTCGCGTGTATGTCAAGCATTTGTTCAAAAAGCAGCATAAAGGCAGAGAGCGCCTACCGTTTTTGGACGGTCGACGAGACCTCGCGTTCGGGTTCGCCGAACAAAATGTACGCGACAGACGCGTGTTCGCGCGACGACAGTTTTCGTTAAGATGCGGCCTAGGTTACCGACTAATTCGTTTCTTATTACTTTCGTAAGACATTTGCATGTTAACTATTTTGTTGACTAATTAGTGCACGTGTTTTTACGAGACATGTGCTTCTCATACAATAATAAAGCTTGCCAAAACTTGAATTACCTAGGTAGTTACGTGGCCATAACTAAAACTGCACGAGTGCGCTATAACGCAAAAGCGATTCGTTTTCAGGCAAAATTTGCAAGTCTTGTCTGAAAACGAATCGCTTTTTCGTTAAAGTACAATTTAAATCTCTATAGTGAGAAGGCTATTCAAGTGGTGCTCTTCTCATCTGATGTTTGTATGTCCTTTAAAGCAATCAATTACAACTCTCATGAAAGAACTTTCCAGTAACTCATATAATTATGGCATCATCATTGCCAGCTGTCTTGGTCATCTACATTTAACTTATATGAAAAAAATGTATGTTTCAATTTTACAATATGAAACCTTTAAAAAGAATAATAGAAATGAATTTGAAATTCTTCATTCAATCAATATGTACTTTTACTAATATGTATGAAATATTATGTTTGTCATGTTACCAATAATATAGAATACACAGCAGCTATCACTCTCCATTAAACTCAATACAAAGCCAGGTCAAATCACAATCTAGTTCTCAATCAATTGATCAGTAAATCATGTCAACTAAATGGTCTAGTCAACAATAACAAAATTATTGGAGCATTTGTAATTTTGTACTACTGTATGCCTGGTACATGTTTACATATTTGAAACATTTTTGAAGTAGTAAATGAGTACAAATAGTAAGTTTACCTACCAGGCAAGCATAGCATGATAGTACAACAAATAGGTTTTACCTACCAGGGGATCAAGACATAATATGAGGCCTTCGCACAGAGCAGTATGTGGAATAAGGCTACCAATGCAGTACCTAACTAACTAGATTGTACAGTATTGTATAGTTACTTTACGGTTTTAACTGAGTAGGTCTTTGGTGGCTGAACTATTGATTAGGAATACCTCTGCCTAAACCTTCGGAGATTACAGGCGTAATGTTATGTTATGTCTTTGCTCAAATATCGAAATTAGAGAATAGTTTCCTATAGTGGTTTAGCCCACTCAATAACAAAAATATTGGAGCAATCTACCTACTCGTAACTGGTGTTTGTTTGATGTGTTTTCTAAATGGTGAATGAATACAGCAGGTTTTAGGTACCAGAGGAGCATGGCTTTAAAGAGAGTAGGTCTACACACATAGCAGTAGATGGAACAAGGCTGACAATCACATCATAATAGCGCTACAAGTGGGTTTTACCTACTAGGAAAGCCTGGCATCAAAGGCATGCAAAGCAGGTACTGGTATAAGATTGTCAATGTAGTACCTAACCGAGTAGTTTGCCAGGGTAAAGTTCTGCTTACAGTTTTGGATTTAAACTAATTGTAGGAATTAAACAATGTCTCAATTAATTGATAAGCTTGCGAGATAAAAGCTACCCATGGGCTGTCACAAAAAAATTAAAGGGAGTAATTGCTGAACCGCAATTAAATTGATTAAGGCAAAACGTTAGGTCTTTAACCGATTATTATTTATCAATACTAGTCATGATTAATTATTTAATTGCACTGATAAATAACCACATAATCATATTGAGCAGTGATTTATTCTGTGTTTGTTTTGTTTTCTAACAACGAAGCATGTTAAGGAACTGTAAAACATATTACTTTTAATAGTCATGCCATGAAAGTATCATGTTTTAAATTGCTTCATTTACTTGCATGTTAATTACAAATGGGGCTACCAGGACAGGAATTATTTTAGTTACAACACCAGTAACAGCACAACATAATGAAACCATTTTGTGAAATACCTTGTTTACGGTTTAGTTAATGGTAGCACTTTTAATTCAGCTTATTATTCAGCTTATTATTCTATCTGCCAAACTTTTCTCATTACATGGTTTTCAATGTTTTATTTTAAATAATTTTATATCACACTAATTTAACTGTAATTCTAAAAGCTTCAAATGCTAAATTCTTGAAGCAGCCAATACTGACATAAAAAAACTAAGTCTGGCACAGAAAATCATTCAAGTTCCATTTATAAATAAATTAAGTATGTAGTCATCAGTTACTTGTGAATAATTAGAATGTGGGACATAAATCACAGGACAGATGTCTCATGATTCATGGGATAAAGTTATCAAAACATGTGTGTCCAAATTATAAACACAATGTGCCTTCCATGCTGTAACAAGACTGACATGCTGTTTCATAAATAAAAATCTCTAGATGTTTATTTTTTTTTTCTGGCCACCGTGTTCTATATTTGAGGTTTGGGTGATCAAATAAAAACTTTATGGTACAAACTTTTGCTACTGTTCAGTTTTCGATTGTTTTGATTTGTTTTTGGAAATTGGTAAATTAATGAAAATTAATAAAGTAAGACTTAATGATTCTGTTAATTTGTTATCAACCACACTGATCACTCTTTCCAACTACCTAGCTCAGGTAAGTAAATAATTGGTTTTGAAACATATGTTTTTGTTAGCAAGTGTTAGCGTTTTTAAGCTCATGTAAATTTTAGAAATGCAGTTGTAGTACAAGTTCGTCGTTATTTGACTTTTACTTACACGAATCTGTAGAAATATTGCTATCAAATGACACTCGTACACTTTATCTAAACTTAAACAAGCATGCTACACGACTGCACTGTTTACAAGAAATGTTTAGAGCACTTTACTTCGAAGGAGCTTCGTAATAATTCGCCAAAAGTTATCATCTGGCGATAACCTATGAGACGAATCAATTGAACCTGGAGACATCAACTGCAAACATCTACGGCATAAACAATTCGTTTGCCTTCATGAAAAATCATAACATTCCCGATTGAACCACATTTACGAATCCTCGTAAATCTCAATAAATCCTCAAATATAGAAAGAAACATAAAATAAATACATACCCTTATAAGTACAACGAAGATAGCAAGTTATCCAAATGTTCAACCACGAAAACCATTTTCACAAAAAAACACACAATACACAGGTTCCACTAGCACATTATTATTAATAAATTGTTTAATCCACACCCGCGCAAATGTTAAAAATCAGTTTCTTATTGACATAAACACAAACTGAGCGTCCGCCATATGCAGGTACGTTCCGCACATACGAGAGCGTAAAATTTTTCGGCTGGCTTGTTCAAAACGCTTGTGAAGTGTCAACGCTTTTGGTAAGAATTTTGCTAAAAAAAGTATTTTACAGATTTCATTTTTTTGTAAAATATAAATATTGAGTAACGGTTTATCTTATACTTATCCAAGATTTACATAAACTATGACGTTACTAGTGCTATTCTTATTTATTTAATTTGTTAGAAATTGTCAGATAAGATACGAAAATCGTTCTGTCACTATCTTCTGAACGGACATCAATTTGCATTTCACTTCACTCTTGTGCAGCGACCGCTACAACTTCACTTCGCTCCAATCCCGACGAGCTTTGATTTCGATTTACGGAAGAGTATAGATGCCTGTTAGAAAAGGATGGATGATATTGTAGTCAACGGCCTCTGTGAACTGTGAAGATACTGCGTGAAACGAGCTATTATTTAGTAGACTGTCTGACTGTGGCATTTTCTCGTAGCACTCCGTAGTAAACCGTAGAACTATAATGAAAACTTGTATGATTAATATTATGTAAGTACCTAAACTTCTCATAAAAAATGTAAAGTATCATGGATCTAGTTTATGTACAGAATAATTAACAATAAGACAGTTTAGGTATTAATTAATTGTGTTAATTTATGAGTTTTTTTAAAAAGAAAGTTTATATTTATTATAATTTAGCTAGCTATTAATTTTCTTGCCTATTATTAAACAGTAGGTAATTAGATAGACTCGTGGAATTTAATCGGATTTTCTTCGTAGTAAAAACAGCCCGCCCGCAGGCGATGCAAAAATGAGAATGCATTTTCTTTCAGAGCTTTTAGATTTTTGTGTGACTCGATGAAAGTTTGCAATTATTTTACCCCACCAAGAACACCGAACACTATTGGTACTAAGAGAGATTTTGCTTAATTGTTTTGCCACATGAACTTAGTAGGTAGGCAACCTCGTTATTTTTAGTAGGTTAAAGCGCAACATCCTGGCTCACCAGCAGTTACTGAAACTGATTTAAGAGCTGGTGTACCTACCTACCTACAAATTATTTTTCTATTCGTCCGAGGCGCAGCACAAAAACTTAGAGATATCTAAGTTATGGTCGAATAAAATCCATAAAACATATCCAGCGTCTATGCATTACAGCCGGTCCAGATATTCTACGACTTACGATTCAGAGATTCAGATATATTTTTATTAAGACATTTATTATAAGACTTCCTTCGAATTTCCCACTGAAATAACATGAAAACATTTTGTACGTCTGTTAGCTCTTTAATTCTGCTTTTGCAGCCAATAACGTCCATATGGCACTCGGCAGTGGGACAAATATTCGTCTACTTGCCACTTAAAGCGCTTTATATTGCTTTATTCACTTCAAAATTAAGCATTATGGTGTAGCGACGACGTTTTATCGTGCTTGCTTTGGGGTAGGTGTTTTGGTTTTAAGAAAACTACGGTGTGCATAGTGATAAGTACCTTTTTTTTTTATTTTATTGAATATGCGGGTTGCTGAAATATGTAACTCGGGCCACAGACGATCTTTTCTCCTCCTGACCTCATTTCCATCTCGGCCATTTATTTATTTGACTAGGCTATATGGAAATTTTCTGCCATAAGTAGGTACATTTCATTTGAAAAAAAAGGTGCGTAAAGACACGTTCATGCTGGCAGATAAATCATTTATATCTATACAGGCAGTCGAGTGCTGAAATACCATGAGCATATTTTTTGTATGACTCGACTAAGGTACTTACTTACTCTCCCAATGTAAACACACCCTTACACAATTCGCTACGCTAGACAGCTAGTGTGCTAGTCGTAAAAGTCGCGTGAAAGTGAAACTTTTCCCGCCACTACATAGTATCCACTTTTAGCTCACTAATTTATGTCTAAAGTGGTTTCTAGAACTTTGGCACTAATTGGAATTCTGCATCTCGGCTATCCCCGCGGTCCCAACGCTGGCGAGGTCCCCTTCAAGTGGTAGGTATAGCTAAGTAGGTATAAAGAGGTATTTTGTTCGTAGAGCTGGAAATGTCCCACCTGGACACGAGTTGCCATGGCTGACTTGGAAGTCTTTAAATAGTCTCCGGACAAAGGTTGGCCGGAGCAAGGAAAATCTGTTCAGGTGGTGATTCATAGATGACTCTGCCCTAGAGTGTAAATATGGTAATGTTCCACAAACGATGGGACACTTGATATCGCGTCCTGCATGTCCTGTTCTTTGTACATCACAGGATGAGAGCTGATAGACGCTACTGAAAGTGCCTAACTCGTCACCAGAAGTCCGACTCAGTTTAGAATGTCATCGACACGCTAAGAATAAAGGTATCCATAATCGGTAAAATCCATAGGAGTATTATATAGAACTGCTAACCGCAGCAGCAAAGCCACGGAACACAGCGAGACTATTGCTTTAAAATTCTATGTAACTCGGAAATGTCATGGAAACGGCAATGTTCCCAGCTACGGGAGTAGAGGGCGACATTACAAATCGCAGCGGCAAAGCCACCTTTGCCGCTGCGGTTTGGTCACGGAGTTTTACCTCAAATCTAACTTTTGATACGATGATAACGTTTTGCAGGCACACATCTTACAGAGAATCAATTACAACTCTCATGAAAGAACTTTCCAGTAACTCATATAATTATGGCATCATCATTGCCAGCTGTCTTGGTCATCTACATTTAACTTATATGAAAAAAATGTATGTTTCAATTTTACAATATGAAACCTTTAAAAAGAATAATAGAAATGAATTTGAAATTCTTCATTCAATCAATATGTACTTTTACTAATATGTATGAAATATTATGTTTGTCATGTTACCAATAATATAGAATACACAGCAGCTATCACTCTCCATTAAACTCAATACAAAGCCAGGTCAAATCACAATCTAGTTCTCAATCAATTGATCAGTAAATCATGTCAACTAAATGGTCTAGTCAACAATAACAAAATTATTGGAGCATTTGTAATTTTGTACTACTGTATGCCTGGTACATGTTTACATATTTGAAACATTTTTGAAGTAGTAAATGAGTACAAATAGTAAGTTTACCTACCAGGCAAGCATAGCATGATAGTACAACAAATAGGTTTTACCTACCAGGGGATCAAGACATAATATGAGGCCTTCGCACAGAGCAGTATGTGGAATAAGGCTACCAATGCAGTACCTAACTAACTAGATTGTACAGTATTGTATAGTTACTTTACGGTTTTAACTGAGTAGGTCTTTGGTGGCTGAACTATTGATTAGGAATACCTCTGCCTAAACCTTCGGAGATTACAGGCGTAATGTTATGTTATGTCTTTGCTCAAATATCGGTAGGCAACCTCGTTATTTTTAGTAGGTTAAAGCGCAACATCCTGGCTCACCAGCAGTTACTGAAACTGATTTAAGAGCTGGTGTACCTACCTACCTACAAATTATTTTTCTATTCGTCCGAGGCGCAGCACAAAAACTTAGAGATATCTAAGTTATGGTCGAATAAAATCCATAAAACATATCCAGCGTCTATGCATTACAGCCGGTCCAGATATTCTACGACTTACGATTCAGAGATTCAGATATATTTTTATTAAGACATTTATTATAAGACTTCCTTCGAATTTCCCACTGAAATAACATGAAAACATTTTGTACGTCTGTTAGCTCTTTAATTCTGCTTTTGCAGCCAATAACGTCCATATGGCACTCGGCAGTGGGACAAATATTCGTCTACTTGCCACTTAAAGCGCTTTATATTGCTTTATTCACTTCAAAATTAAGCATTATGGTGTAGCGACGACGTTTTATCGTGCTTGCTTTGGGGTAGGTGTTTTGGTTTTAAGAAAACTACGGTGTGCATAGTGATAAGTACCTTTTTTTTTATTTTATTGAATATGCGGGTTGCTGAAATATGTAACTCGGGCCACAGACGATCTTTTCTCCTCCTGACCTCATTTCCATCTCGGCCATTTATTTATTTGACTAGGCTATATGGAAATTTTCTGCCATAAGTAGGTACATTTCATTTGAAAAAAAAGGTGCGTAAAGACACGTTCATGCTGGCAGATAAATCATTTATATCTATACAGGCAGTCGAGTGCTGAAATACCATGAGCATATTTTTTGTATGACTCGACTAAGGTACTTACTTACTCTCCCAATGTAAACACACCCTTACACAATTCGCTACGCTAGACAGCTAGTGTGCTAGTCGTAAAAGTCGCGTGAAAGTGAAACTTTTCCCGCCACTACATAGTATCCACTTTTAGCTCACTAATTTATGTCTAAAGTGGTTTCTAGAACTTTGGCACTAATTGGAATTCTGCATCTCGGCTATCCCCGCGGTCCCAACGCTGGCGAGGTCCCCTTCAAGTGGTAGGTATAGCTAAGTAGGTATAAAGAGGTATTTTGTTCGTAGTGCTGGAAATGTCCCACCTGGACACGAGTTGCCATGGCTGACTTGGAAGTCTTTAAATAGTCTCCGGACAAAGGTTGGCCGGAGCAAGGAAAATCTGTTCAGGTGGTGATTCATAGATGACTCTGCCCTAGAGTGTAAATATGGTAATGTTCCACAAACGATGGGACACTTGATATCGCGTCCTGCATGTCCTGTTCTTTGTACATCACAGGATGAGAGCTGATAGACGCTACTGAAAGTGCCTAACTCGTCACCAGAAGTCCGACTCAGTTTAGAATGTCATCGACACGCTAAGAATAAAGGTATCCATAATCGGTAAAATCCATAGGAGTATTATATAGAACTGCTAACCGCAGCAGCAAAGCCACGGAACACAGCGAGACTATTGCTTTAAAATTCTATGTAACTCGGAAATGTCATGGAAACGGCAATGTTCCCAGCTACGGGAGTAGAGGGCGACATTACAAATCGCAGCGGCAAAGCCACCTTTGCCGCTGCGGTTTGGTCACGGAGTTTTACCTCAAATCTAACTTTTGATACGATGATAACGTTTTGCAGGCACACATCTTACAGAGAAACTAACTGTGTGAGAGTGTGTTGTTGTGCAGCTGAACCTTCAATTTTCAGGAATTCGAGAATTGAAACAAGCGTTTTTGTTCTCAGAAACGAAGGCCTTCAAACAACGCGGAAAAACGGAACACAACAACACGGCCGTACAACGTGTCCGTGTCTTCTGGATCCTTCGCAAAGTCACAGATAATATAATACTACGGCAAAGTGCTCTAGAACCGCTGCTCTAGTACTTATGTACTTCATTATATTTTCTTGGAATTTCTTGATCATAGGAAGTAGATCATAAACTTCTTAGTAATAGATTGATAATGACATGAAAGGGGTATCGTATTAGTAGTAACTGGGTTGTAGAGGTCAGATAGGCAGTCGCTCCATGTAAAATACTGGTATTCAGCTGCATCCGGTTAGAATGGAAGCCGACCCCGACATAGTTGGGAAAAGGCTAAGCAGATGATGGTGAATAGATTGATAATAATGACAAGTTAAAAATCTTCCTGATATTGTTGTATTGATAAACGTTTGTTAGTAAATAGGACATACCTATTTATTTCTGTCTGTATGTTCCCTTGTACCCACTTTTAACCAACTTCAAAAAAAGGAGGAGGTTCTCAATTCGTTTGTGTTTTTTTTGTGTTTGTTACCTCACACCTTCGTCATTTATGAACCGATTTGAAAAAATATTTCTTCTGAACACACACTTCCCGATTGGTCCCATAGAAACTTCATCAAAATCGGTTCAGTAGTTTGGCTTTTAAATCGAAATATGTAGCTGGAAAAAATATGTCATCCAAGTAAAAGCAATGTGTGATGCTATCGCATCACCACCCCACCACCACCTATTGCATCATAATAAAAACGTTTTTGCAAAAAAATAACCGACTTCCAAAAAAATACACTAAAGAAAGTGAAAAATAACTTTACTTTCGGAAGTCGGTGCCAAAAAAGTCAATGAAACAAACAAACAATAGTCACCGACTTCTGAAAGTAAAGTTATTTTCCACCTTGTTTGTGTTTTTTTTATTTGTTTACTTTTCCATTTCTTCATTAGATTGCATGTGAACCAAATGTACCTATTAAGACGAGCGCTAATCCCGCCGACAAAATCTTTCGCAGTTTGGTGGGTTTACAAAATGTAAAACATTTTTGGCCAAAAATAAATTATTTATTATTATTTTTTACCTAATTAAAAAAGCCGGTATTTAGGTAAATTGATTATCTTATTATTTTTCTGTGTACTTCGTAATTGGCGTAATGTTTAGTATATTAATTTTATGTTTATGTACTGTCAGCTGTGAAGCTGCTTATCATAAAATAAATCATGAAATGTTCGAGGACATCAATGGAGGCCTTTGTCGACAGACAAGCTGTTTCATACAAACATGCAGTTGCCGATAGTTCAAATACAAGTTATGATAAAATCAGTTTAGTTATTAGTAAATAGACATTTATTAACTGTAAGAAAGATAATACCAATCAAGGCAATTTTTTTTTTATTTATTTATAGCAGAATAGTATGATCTTTCATCTACTTAAATAGATACTTACTGAACTAGGTAGGTAGGTACGGCTCGGTCGGAGCTAAGTCGATCGGAATAGTAGTAAACCCTCTACATCTCTCTCTATCTTCACCGAAGTTAATTCACACAACTCAGCTATAGCAAAAATGCATCCAACACAACTGCACATTACAATCCCCTACACGGTCCCACCATGGCGATGGTAGCGTTTCACCCCCATTGTGTTTATAGCACCCATGGGAAATATCCGTCTAGTTACTGTCTACCAAGAGAGCTGCGGAAATAGAGGCTTAGGGTTCAGTTCCCGGGAGAGGATTGTTGTTGACGATAGTGAGAGATTTTTTTCAGATTTATTTTTATTGGTGCATTAGATATGGCTGAACTACATACATAACATCACGCCTATAATCCCCGAAGGGTTAGGCGGTTCCTAATAGTACAGCCACATTTCGCCAGTTAAGTATGTTAAAGTCCCATGTAATAGGGGGCGAGTCTATTGCCATCAAACGGGCACAAATCCAGACTCCGTGGCTGCTACTAGGACATTCCTGACACCCAATATCACTATGCCCGACCTGGGAATCGAACCCAGGACCCGGCCAGGCCCAGCATGCGGGCAGCATGGCTGAACTATTCAATCTCAAACTCATAGCATTTATTTAATTAAAAACCAGTTATGGGTACCAACAAAAGATCACAGCCACTAACAGCAGCAAGCAATAACAACCTTATTATAATGAATTTTAAGATCACTGTGATTTTGACGGAGACACCATAACAACTATGAACGTACTGTTGTTGTACTACGTCGTCGACGTTCTGGATATGCGACCGAAATACGACTAGGATCGTTTCTTTCACCATGTTTTAAAGGTTTCAGCTGTCGAGTTCAGTTTCTGCAGCGTGCCTCGACGGAAATCGAAATATTGTCAGCCCAATAATTATGCGAAGTCAGCAATGGCGCCTGCTATTGATTCGATTTGTATAAAATGTGCCAACTCATCAGAATGAAGTTGGTACAATCATATTCAAGGTCAATCTTATTATTTGATTCGAATAGTAACTAAGTAGGTTAATATACGTCCTTCGACCTATCTATGGAGTTCTATGGGCATTATTAAGACGCCCCACTATGTATTTTATTATCATCATCAACATCATCAGCCTACAGCACTCCACTGCAGGACATAGGCCTCTCCAATCGCAGACCATCCAGTTCAATTCTGGGCCACCATCATCCAGCTGCTACCAGCCACCCTGCGAAGATCGTTGCTCCACCCACATTACGCTTGCTGATTTTTAGTCTCCGCTCAAAAACATACCTTTAACCACCTCAAAATCAGTGCCATGGAGAATGTATGCCAATGCGTCCTACAAAGTTTGAGCTGGTAACCCTTTTCGCATGGTCTCGGTAACGACGCATTAATTAGGTCAAGGCTTCTTGATTTTACTCTGTCCCTGTTTATGGACGGAGAAGGAACAGGATCGCTTTACTTTATTAGAAACGTGTCGTAAGTATCTACTTAGTAATGATGTTTGTACTCATGTTCACCTCCACCTTTTACTCTTATATTTTACTAAATTTCTAGAACCTGAGGGTAGACACTAGACAAGAGACAATCACTTTGGAAGCGTTTCATGTTTTGCTTATGGACTCAACAGGATTGAAATACATTTCTGAAACATTTTTGACTTTTCCCACCACCGTTATTACTGATAGAAATTAACTTTGTCAAAACCGTAGAGTAAAGTTTCCTGTATACTTACTTAATAAGTTCTGCGTCATGTATCATGTTAAAATAATAATTAATAAAACACAAAAGCAATGAACGCATTTAATAGCTCTCCTAAATTACATCCCTTTCAAACTCCCGCCTTGTTATCGAACGCCAAAGTTCCAATATTCAAAATTTAAAACGCATAAAACTTACCACACAAAGGTAGAACACATCGCATGACGTGTTTCATAAGGTTTTATTACATACAGGTTGCATATGAAAAGGTATAGGACGTACAAGGATCGTCGCGATTGTCCCCGGGGCGCGGTGGTACAACACACTGCTTCATAATTGCATTTGAAGCCCCCTTCTACCAATATTGCCTGCACTTTGCAACTATACGAACTTGTCTATGCATTTATATTTGGTGACCGCCATTATTTACATTGATGACAGACTGGCCATTTGCGCGGGCGTTTTATATTTTGGTGTTTGGATTGGCCATGGAATAATGGCATCATCCTGTTTAATAATTTCATTTCATTGCTCTAATTAACCTCATGCATTAAAATTGGTAATTTAACATAAAATTATGTGGGAAAAGTGCGTTTGTGTTATTATTTTTCCGGCCAATGATAATAAGTCATTATGATCATTTTGCCAAAATAGTTTGTGTGTGTTTGTTTACTCACTGTTTACTAATCTTTTATTTTAGTGCAGGTCCATAAATTAATAGAGCCAGAAAAAAATAAAAGTATCCAACATTTTCAATTTTAGAACAACGCAGTGATGTGCCGCTAACGCGGTGTAAATAGAGTATAAAATGCTCCCATAGATAAGTTGTGCTCGATGCTTTATGTGCAACAAGCGCGCGACAAATGGAGCGTGATATGTGGATAACCATTTATTCTGTAACATAAATTGTGTCGGGTTAGTCCCTGAGTACCCCGATCCCTGAGGCACCCGTACCGGAGAACCCCGAATTCGATAAATATGATTACATTTCATTCTTTTGTTTTTTTCTATTGTTTTCAACTTGTACGGTCGACATAAAAAGTGCTTAAATGCATGTTTGAAATACATAAGACGAAAGTAATTTATTTGAAAGAAAATCGGAATTTTGGGGCACTTTTAATTTCAGAAGCGTTCATCAATGAAAGCATGTACATTATATGAAGCAACTACGGGGCTTTTCTTTCCATGTAATATGTTTTTTTAATAAGCTGCACAAAGTAAAAAAAAGAAGAAACAAATATTTTGCTTAAGCTGAACATCTAAACGAAGCCATTTGCAACATCAAAACGTAAAAATAGTGACGTCCCATCAAATCTAAGCCATTTGCGGTAAGATTCCTCCTACCTTTGGAAGCCCAAGAGTTCTTTGCTTCTAAGCCAGCCTCTTCTTCGATTCATAACGTGTTTCATGTTACTAAATAATCATGTTCCTAAATGAAATATTATCTGCTGTTATTAAAAATGTAAAGTACGAACGTAACGTTTTTTTTGGAGATTTTAGCTTAACTTGCAACATTCAAAGCTATGTTGTCTTTCATAACACACACACACACACACATTTGCTCATACTTGTTTTTACTGTTTCTTTTTTTTATATTAATGTAATGTGTCACTGTTTGTTTTCCCCCATAAATAAAAAATAAAATAAATAAAATAACGGAAATTAATGTTATAAATATTGCCACATCTTAGTCTTGATCAATTAAAGTCTTGATGTGTGGTTTTGGTGTGAATAGTTGTGCATTTTATTTTTGTTTACCAGTCATAGTAGTAGTTTAGTATCACGAGAAAGATACTGTCAAGGTGTGCAGAGATGATAGAGGCTAATATAATGCCATAGCTTACAGTTGCAATGATTGATATAGCAAGCTACGATACGGTACAAGACAAATTACGATTCAAAGCGGAACTCATCACCAAAAAGAAGCGCAGAAGTATTCTCAACGAAAAATCATGTAGGGAATTTGATTTTCGGTATTGAAAACGCAAGTATTGTGATAATAATTAAAACCTGTGATTGCTCTATGAGACTCTATATTGTATTCTCTAATTATAATATTTACCTTAACCAGCAAGACTTACGTAATAAAATTTTATTTAACATTGCATCTGCTGACGGTACTTTTAAGCTAAACTGACTTTTGATTGACTTTCTCAAGATAAAAATAAATCGGGGTACTCCGGTACGGGTGCCTCGGGTATCGGGGTACTCAGGGACTAACCCGGTAAAATTGCGTTGCCTTTCTATAGGAAAGCGATATTATTTTGATAATTACTTTTTATTTTTAAACATGGCTATTATTGTCATGTTTTAACAGGTGATTTATTAAATAAAGCCTGAGAAAATAATTGAAAGATGTAGTAGAGTAACAAGTAACAGCTGTTGGTTTCCATCTTTTGCATTAAATTTGTAACGTTTCCATAACACCTTGCTTGAAGCTAAAATTTAAATAAAAATTGTTTATAGGTTGATGGTTGATGAGTTTTTAAACTGACATGGACACTAACACTATTATTAACACTGGCAACGGCATATTTACCATGTTTACTATTTGTTGTTATATTTGTTTGGTTGCACATAGGTACTTAGTATGACAAAAATGAAGTGTTAAAAAGAACAGGTTTTTTTAACATTGTACATTGAATGGAAGTCAGACGTACGACTAATCCGATCGACCTATAACAATCTGTACATGAAAGTGAAAACATCGTATTTGGGTACGCAATGAACTGTAAAGCAAAAGCAATGAACGTCCTTTGCCGTAAACTTACAATACCTACCTACTCATGAAACAACAACAACACTAAAACTTAATAATTAAAGCAGCCATCATTATTTTTAGTCTGTGGCCCAACAATATTTTCCCGCCATTTCACAATATCCGATAAGTTTCCCTCCCTATCAGGCGCAGCGACCTACGACGGGAAAAACCGAGTAAAAAAAACAAGTAATTAGGAGAACCGCCACCGATAAGATCGCTTGATGAAAAACTTCAAAGAATCCTTATTAAGATACACGTCGGTACCATTCCGTCGTTGCCTTGGCGATAATCGATTTTTGTCTCCGTGATCCTGGACAGTTTGAATCTTCGGTTTTTGTCATTGGATCGATTTCGATTTGGTTCCACTTCTTTTAGGTATGTTTTGATCTTCGATGTTATGTTTATGTTTTCAATTTCAACAAAAAAAAATTACATGTTTCTTATTTTTATAGCTAGTATATTACTAGCGACCCGCCCCGGCTTCGCACGGGTGCAATGTAGATATTAATGTTTTCTCTACTACTTATAATATGCATGTAATATACATATATATAAAACTTCCTCTTGAATCACTCTATCTAAAAAACCGCATCAAAATACGTTACGTAATTTTAAAGATCTAATCATACATAGGGACAGACAGCGGGAATCGATATTGTTTTATACTATGTATGTATGTATGTATTTGTATCACACAAATAAAACAAGTAGGAGGAGTAGTTACTTCCATAAGTCCACACTTACGGGAGCCAGTCAAAAACCTCCAAATAGAACATTATTCTGACATGACTGGTCCATGATGACCATAACAACTTATATTTCCAAGCAAGCACCTACACGAGACACGAAGGGAAATCGGAAACTCAACTCAAAATCCATCCGCAAACAGCTTATATCTGAAATAACTTGGTGAAACAACGTAGTTACTGTAATGCTGTATGTTGAACGTTCTACTGAGTGAATATGGCTAATTTTATCACGCATTAAGCCGGCTATAATATTAGCTTAATTATTAGCGTAATATCTTAGTCCTCGCTGGAATACTGAGATTAGGAGGGAACAAATGAAGCGGTTAATATGCAGATTTGGGATAATAAGGACATGGATTTCTCTAAGGAGAGTTAAGCTACGAGGTTCAAGTCAGTTACCTAAAGAACTCTCTAAGTTTCGAGGATTCTGTAAGGTAGATTTCGGTAGCTGGCAATGATTCCTCACTCCTTCAATACGGAAAATTCGAAAATAGTAGATTATGCACCAAGGGGATAAAGCAGTGTCTTACGTCACGGGCACTATTTTGAATCCTGAATGTAACGATCCCTCGTTACATTCAGGATTCCCGAGGGGATCGAGGCAGCTTTGAGTTAACTCCTGATCGTAGCGAGGGAGTCAAGACTAGAATCCTGAAAGTAATGAGGGATTTAAGCTAGCCCAAGACGAAGACACCTTTATCCTCGAGGAGCATACTCTACTATTCATACATTCACACATACTGCGAGGAAATAAAAACCAATTCGATTTTCCACCAATATTCTACCGCAGGGAAGCGCCAGTGTTAGGGAGATTATAGATATATTTGCCTTTTTTAGGGAAACAAATCGTTCTAGGGGAAAATTTGGGAAAATTAAATCCTTGGAAAAAGTTAAACACTAAAAAATAAAGTCAAATTTAAGAATTCATAAGACATTTTACAGCCGAATTTCTAATTTGTAACAATAACTTGCATTTAATAAGCCGATTGCAGGGTATCATGCGTGACCGGGATCAGGCAATACATACACAGAAACAAAATTCGAAACCAAGTGGTACTTTTTGTGAATGAAAATAGTTTTATATCTCTCTGTTTCATTACCGCTACAGATTAAAAAAAATAGGGTGAGTCAATTATTTAATCATTTTGGACTTGACCATTTGCAAAAAGCAATTGTTTTTAATGTTGTAACTATTTTTGTTTCATTTATTTAATTAATTTACATCATTGCATCTTATTATTTCACATAATATTACTATTATGTTACGTAATTTAATTATTTTGTTCATCGACGGCAACTAAAACCTGCGCAGCGAAAACTCTTTGGTAAAAGTTTTCATGCAATTTGTTATTTAAGGTTCCAAATTCAAATCACATTAATACCTTATGGCAGTAATGACTTGCTTTACTTTAGGTTTGTATGACATCATTATAATTTGACATTTACGAGCAGGTGGCGTGAAAATGATATTACAATTATTAATAAGAAGCTACAACACTGTCCAAGTGATTAAGGGATTAGCGGAGTCCGAGTGGAGGAAATTACTTAATAATAAATAAAACCTTTATTTCAGTCAACTTCAATAGGGTTAGTATCATTATTTACTTAAAAAAACTAGTGTTAGAAGGCACAGACATATTAAACTAAAACTTACAGACTTACTTACCATTTTGTTTTGTCCAGAGCGAGACTAATAAATACTGTTTCTTTCTTTTACAGCTACACTTCGGCAACTTAGGATATGGGTGAAACATATAATTATCCTGATAACCACTGGCTTTTCATTGTTACCTAATGAGACTAAAATATTAGAGACACAACAGCTATTGTTTCACAAACGCGACCGACGTATGTTAGTGTTTAGTAACGATATTTGCAAAGTGAAAATTCATTCAGCAAACGTTGACATAAAACTAACATAGACCATACGTTGCAAATAGAAATGGTCGATTTCAAATAGTTTCACTGGTTTTATTTGAACTTTTGAATATAGATAACTTACAGGCTACCTACACTATGTTTACTCAAATCAGAAATAGCCAAAATAACGATAATGGCGACCGAAAAGCTGTCAATGCTGTCGAAAATCGTACAACACGCTAAGACTGACCTGTCTGCCTGGGCCCCCAGTACACCCAGCAGGGCGTTATAAGCAGTCAGTTCTGCTACCACCTTTCTGACTGTTTTTTTTTCACCAAGAGCATGAGTAGGAGAGACAGGAGCAACGAATCGCTTGTTTTTTTTCTGTTTTGAGATCGGAACAAAATGCTTTCAAATTGATCAAATCCGTGTCCGCGTCAGAACCGCTCCTATCTGCAAATCTGCTGTCCTGTCTCCTTAAAGTGGGAACGTGGGGCTGGTTATACTTAAATAGATTTAATCAAAGGATATAAAGGGTATCAGCCTATCCATATTAAACCGATATCTACAGACATTTGACAGCTGAGACATGTAACATGCAGCAGTTATTTACTCGAGTGATAGATTATATTGTACACTATCTTATCTTAAGAATCAACGACGCAAGTGATTTCTATGATAGTTACCAGTGTTAAGTCTTGAATCCTGTACATCTCGCTGGATGCTTCGATAAGGTCGCGCCTTAAAAAAAAAGTAGAAATGTAGGTTTAAACAAAGATACTTTAATGAACACTATAATAATTGAAGCTATAACACAGTAAAACAACAAGGAAATCTTATAACAACGTTATGGTTGCAAGCACAACTTCCAGAAATATCAAAAGACTCTTCGCACTGAATCCCAATTAGCCCAGATGCTACCAAATTGCGCCAATTTACTGTATCTACTGAAAATAATAACGAACGAAACTGAACGCGAACGCAATCTGAAACCAGTCACTCGACTGTTTTGAACCAAATGAAATGGATTGGATGTAACAATAGTTATCCGATAGAAAGAGCTTTGCGGACTAACGCTTCAGCTAATCCGACGATACCAATTAGTTGTTAAATAAACCACTTACCACAAATACGATTTGTACAATTCTATCTATTTAGTTAAAGCAGTGGATTTCAAACTTTTCGAATCAATCTGTGAGGTTTGTTTTATACATGCTGAAATTAGGAAACTAGGAAAAACGTATGAATTAGGTAGACTTATTTCATTAAAATACTGTTACGAGCTGGGTATGGGATAAATTAATTACTACCAATCAGACAATTTAATAACTTTATTAAACACCAAAACACTTAAATCTTAATCACAAGTACACTACTGATCACTATTCGCTTAGATATCGCACTTCTAGTTCACTTCGATTCGCTCCGTTGTATCGCCTGAATCAGACTACTCCTCGTGTGTTTTTTTATTTTTTTTTGTGTATGGCATCTCGCAGTTCAACCTAGGAGGTTGTCGTCTGCTTAACCGGACTATCCTGTGGATGCCTTGAATTTAAGGCCTCCAGCCAGGGCAAAAAACTTACAAACTAAGCGACTACACGCTAAGGGCGCCCCCTGTGGGGCTCGGACCTCGGCTTAGGGCGTCGCTGGGGGAGGGCAGCAAGGGGACAGGCTGGATCTGAATGGTATTATTTATGGACTGGTTTAAGACTACTGGCACAGCATCGCGGGCTGGCTCGAGCAAGGGTCGGGGAGGGCAGTTACCGGGACGTCGCGACGGACCTCGACGGCGAGGGCGGAAAGACGGCGGTTTGAAACGGGGTTTACGCTTGAGGAGCGTACTAGTTTCCCTACGGCTCTCCTGGAGGAGAGTGATAGCGTCGTCGGGAGTTACGAGTGTGTGCCTTGGACGGCGAACCTGACTGATACGCGAGGGGTCGTATCGGGCGGCCGATGCGATCAGGGGATTACGATGCTTTATTGCACGATCGAAGAAACGCTTGGTGAGGCGTTTCATGAACTGCAATAAGGTGGGCATCCTAAGATCTACGTGGAGACGTTCGTTACGTACGTAAAACGGGGCACCCGTGACCCTACGTAAGAATCGGTTTTGGAGCGTCTGCATCCTGTGGATATAGCGAGGCTTGGTATGTGCGAACACAACACAAGCGTACGACATGATGGGACGGATCACTGCGGTATAGAGACGCAACTTGCACTTGAGTGACAACTTGCTCTTAGCCGCTATCATGAAATGAAGCCTACTCATAGCGAAGGCAGCTCGGTCGCGAGCTGCTTTGATATGTGCCCCGAAGGACAGGTGTTGGTCAAGTATGACTCCTAAGTATTTGGCTTGCTTCTCCCAAGGGATAGGCTTGCCGTACATAGTGATCGGACGGGACTCCTCGTGTGTCGGCGCTTCTGCTTTTTATACTACCCCATTATTCACGAACATTCCGGCGATGTGTAGAACGGTTCGATAAAAACATCAACAAAAAAACATTACCGAGTAGTAGGCAAAAAAATAATAACCTACTTGTACCGAATAAAGAAGTAGGTACTTTATGCCCTCGGCGTACGGTCGAAATTACAATGACAATTCCTAATATTTTTTATAAGTAGTTACCTACTTAACTTTGAACTAATAATAATGGCACGCTTCTCGAAGTTTTTAGCGCCAACACACTGAATCACGTCCTTTCTCGAAAGATCTCGTACGTACGACGTAACACTGCCCCCTCCTTAGACATGCTCGTCCCGAGCATCATTAGCCCCGTAGTATCGGGCCAATCGGTCTACATGGACAATCTTAGGCGCACCTCGTAGACCCTTCTGTATTCGGTAGGTGACATCGTTGATCCTAGTCACGACTCTGTATGGTCCATCCCATTTTGCTTGCAATTTCGGAGACCTCCCCTTGCTCCGCACTGGGTTATGTAACCACACCAGTGAACCCTCGTCGAAAGCCCTACTGTTTGCCTTGCGGTCATAACGGGTCTTCATCTTCTCAGACATCTGTTGGCCGGATTGTCGGATATGCTCATAAACATCATTCAACTTGTTACGCAAATCATGTGCGTAATCTGTTATACTACGTGGAGCATCAGGGGGAGTTCCAGTGATTAAATCTGCAGGCAACCGTAATTCCCTTCCAAAGTTCGCGAATGCTGGCGTCACAGTCGTACTTTCGTGGACTGCGCTGCGGAAGGACAGTAGAAACGGCTGTATGTGCTTGTCCCAATCCCTTTGCCTGCTTTCCACGACTTTTGCCAGATATCTTTCCAACGTTTGGTTGAATCGTTCCACCATTCCATCAGATTGTGGGTGGTAAGAGGTGGTTCTGGTTTTGTAGGTACCCATCAATCGACAAGTTTCCTGAAATACTTGCGATTCAAAATTCCTTCCTTGATCGCTGTGTATTTCTAAGGGTACTCCAAAACGACAGAAAACTTCCTGAACTAATTTATCTGCGACAGTTGTAGCCTCTTGATTAGGAATGGCGAAGACTTCTGGCCACTTTGTGAAGTAATCCATGACCACCAGGAAGTATTTGTTTCCGCTCTCACTTTCTGGAAATGGTCCCGCAACGTCTAGTGCTATCCGTTCCCAAGGGGCTCCAACGTTGTACACTTTTAATGCACCTCGGCTGCGTGTGTGGGGTCCTTTCACGGCCGCACAACTAGTACATTTGCGACACCAGTCCTCCACATCATCTCGACAGTGGATCCAGTAAAAGCGTTCTCGAATTTTTAGTAGAGTCCTTTTTACCCCCATATGTCCTCCTGAACATCCATCATGGTAGAGCCGTAGAACATCTGGTACCTTAGCTTTAGGGACAACCATTTGTAGATGACAGCTGTCCCCTCGAGCGTTTTCCCATTTACGGCACAAGACTCCATCCTGGATCACCAAGCTGTTCCATTGCGCCCAATAACTCTTCGTGATGGAACTCATCGCAGCCACATCACTCCACTTAGGTTTAGGAGCACCAGCTTTGATCCACTCGAAGATCGGTTTGATGTCCGAGTCATTTTGCCGAGCCTGCTGTAGGGTTTCCTTCCATTCATCGCTGAGATCTGTTCTAAGCATCCTCACGGACACTACTTCCTTAGTCTCTTGCCTGGCACAGTGCTTACATTCTTCAGGACAAGGTCTTCTTGACAAGGCGTCTGTCTTAACGTGAGTTCTCCACTGTTGCTGGGCAGTCATGCATGGCATTTCAGCCGCTTTTCCCTCATGGGGTTGACCTTCTCTCATTGTGCCGCGCTTAGGACAGCTTGACCGAAGATGACCCCTTTCTCCGCAAGTGTAGCACCTAAGACTGTACCCTTGCGGCCGGTCGCGTACAGGAGATGCTACAACCTCTCTGACGCGGTGCGTTCGGTGGTCCTGCCTCACTGCCTCTACTTCTAAGGCATGGGCCAAGGCGTCTTTCAGCGCCTCATGATGCCCAAGTCTCACAGCGGCTCTAACTTCTAGGTCGCGTATTCCATCAACGAACGCTTGTACCAGATTCCCATCGATAAGTGCAGGGGCAGACTGGTATGCTTTCCGAACCAGCTTTTCAACTTCGAGGGCCCACTGCTGTAGATTCTCGCCACTACGTTGAACACGATCTTTCAACTTAGCACGAAATACGTGCTCCAGGTGCGCGTCACCGTATCTGGACTCTAACGCCTCCAGCAGCTGCTCGTAGGTTACATTCTTGCCGAGCGCCTCAAGAATATTAAGGGCCTGGTCTCGGAGGGCCAAGGTGAGCGCGGTCATGGCTTGCGGTTTTGTCCATCCATTCGCCTTTATAACGGCCTCAAATTGAATTTTATAAGCCGACCACGGAGATGTGCCATCGAATGGAGGCACCTTAAAGCCCCGCGCTGAAGGTGCAGCAACTACTGAAGCTACAGTCAAGTCTCCAGTCTTCAGTTCCCCCAAAGCCTTCTTCACCCCAGCGATCTGAACTTCGGCTTCTGAGAGGCGATTCTCGTGCTGCTGTACCTGATCCTTCATCACCTTTAGGTCTTTGCCAAAAGTTGCATGAAGATCCTTTATGAGGAGCATCTGCTCGTCTTGGCGGCGGACCTGCTCCTCTTGGCGGCGGACTTGCTCCTCTTTGTCTCGCTGCAACTGCTCTTCCAACCGGCGAGCCTGCTCTTCTTGACGGCGAGCCTGCTCTTCTTGACGGCGAGCCTGCTCTTCTTGACGGCGAGCCTGCTCTTCTTGACGGCGAGCCTGCTCCTGTAGCAGCGCCATTAAAGTTGACAAGTCTGGCGCCATTGATGCTGTAGAAACTGCGGATGGGCCAGCGACTGGCACTGACGTAGGCTGGACACCACCCGGTGTCTGTGTTGGGGAATCTCCAAACCGCCTTTGGTCCATGTCCTGCTGTCGCTGACTCCTGGTACGGATACCGTCCGTGTCGTCCTTCGGTAGAATTGGCATAATTTATCCCACTTCTGACACCAAATTGTTACGAGCTGGGTATGGGATAAATTAATTACTACCAATCAGACAATTTAATAACTTTATTAAACACCAAAACACTTAAATCTTAATCACAAGTACACTACTGATCACTATTCGCTTAGATATCGCACTTCTAGTTCACTTCGATTCGCTCCGTTGTATCGCCTGAATCAGACTACTCCTCGTGTGTCGGCGCTTCTGCTTTTTATACTACCCCATTATTCACGAACATTCCGGCGATGTGTAGAACGGTTCGATAAAAACATCAACAAAAAAACATTACCGAGTAGTAGGCAAAAAAATAATAACCTACTTGTACCGAATAAAGAAGTAGGTACTTTATGCCCTCGGCGTACGGTCGAAATTACAATGACAATTCCTAATATTTTTTATAAGTAGTTACCTACTTAACTTTGAACTAATAATAATGGCACGCTTCTCGAAGTTTTTAGCGCCAACACACTGAATCACGTCCTTTCTCGAAAGATCTCGTACGTACGACGTAACAATACCCTTGAGAAATTTAGTAATTTAAGAGAAAAGATGAAGAAACAAAGTTCACATTTCAGTAGATATGATAAAAGAATTTTAATTTTATAGAAATGCTTTGGAGGTTTCTCGTTAGTGCCTCATTGGTCTGGTAGTCGTAAGCGCGACTGCTGAGCATGATGTCTTGGGTTCGATTCTTAGGTCAGGCAAAGTGTTATTGGGTTTTTTCATCAGGAATTTCTCAGCAACAGTCACGGACTTTGTGCCCGATTGATAGCAATAGGCTCGCCCCCTATAAAATGGGGCTTAAACATAACTTGCGAAATATGGATGTACTAAGTATTTGGTACACCTCTGCCTAACCCTTCGGGGATTACAGGCGTGATGTTTAGATGTTATGTTTATCAGTAATGCGCTACATGAACAAAAAAAGGACCCGAACATATTAAATGTAAGTAAGTATCTTTTTTTTTTCTTTTACTCATAGTTTTAAGGTTACCAGCAATTAGTTCTGCAATCAGATTTCCCGCAAGAAATTCGGCAATTTGGCGGCGATTTGACGCCGAGAGCGGAGTGATGGATTGCCGTCCGAGTACTTACGTCCTCGAAAGTTCCACCTTCCTTGTGTTAGGCTCCAGTGAGCATAAGGGACTGCGGTCAGCCTCGATGACCTTCATAAGTATCAAACCGTGAATTTATTATGCTTATTGGTATAGTGGTAGGTACCGGATGTGGAAAGACGAATTACAAATAGGGATTAATGTAACAGAAATTAGATATTCCTTGGAATTTCCTCAAGTCTCTGTAAAGGTATATCTTTGACAAAATTACAGATACCAAGCATCTAACGGTCAGTTAAACCTTAGCAAATGAGTTCGCATTCGAACCAAACCGATAATTTCATATTCCGAGCATAAAATTCGGAACACCAGTTAAAGGCCATACAATTCCATACAATAAATTAACTCAATAACACATCGTTTCACGTTCCATTTAAACGTACACGTCAAAAATATTCGCGGGCCAAACCGCAGAGGAAACAAAATGGCGGCCTGACATCAGCTGCCGGTTGGTTCCGCGCTTTTCACATTTCCCGCCAAACGCGAACATTTACAGCGACCGCATTCGTGTCGCTGTCATTCGGGGAAAGCCGAACGCCGCGTGCTCCGGAATTGATTCACGGGACGAGTGTGATGGAACAATGCAGATGCGTTTAGCCAGAGTATTCTGTAGCTTTTAACGTAACTACTAGTGAAACGAGCTTTGTAAACGGGTAACTGGTAACGACAGTACGTTTTTAAAACGTATAGGCTCGATGGTTGACCTAGTTTTGTACTAGTGAAAATAGTTTGGAATATAAAAGCATTTTCGAGTGTCATGTGCACACCGCTATATTTGTTTGTAACAAAAAGCTTTTTGCCGTTCATGCTTCGGTCAATCGATTTTTTGTGTTTTTTGACATAGTCGGAAATTGCTTTTACCCGAATCTATTAACAAAGATACATGCCACTAAAATTTATCACACGACACACATGTTCTCCGTTCTCCTAAGTGGTGTAGACCTATCTATCACTTGCCTAGTCAATTACAATATCAATCTACGCGCAAGGAACCTAATTATACCAGCCTCCTTCCATCATTGCCTCTAGGAAAACATAGACCTATAAGTGCCATGTATTCCTAGTCATAGTACCTTCACATCCTTTAATGAAAAAGCGACTTTTTGGTGATTTTAATTAAGATAATTTCAGTATGACTTGTACTGTATACTATTAAAAGAAGTCGGTGAACAAGTTATAAAAATGTATGAAATTGTAGCCGTAAACTGATGTTTACGTGTGAGCTTCAAAGTAATTTTTCGAAACACACATTTTTATTTACACGTTTGGAAACTAAATCGCGATCGTAGGGTAAATAAGCACACAACGACGCGACGACGTGTTCATTCTTAACTCCTGGAAAGTCTGCGAGCGTCACGGCCCATTTATAAAATGGCGATGCTCTCACGACTTGGCCTGAAAGTTTATCTTCAGTGATCAACTTCTGTCTAGCTAAAATGTACCTAGTTTCATGTTTTGTAGCTTCATATTGTTATTACTATACATTTTCTTAATCCTAACTAATAATGTAAATACAAAAGTGAGTTACTTTGTTTATTTGTATGTTTGTTCATCACGCCTAAATGGCTGAACGGATCACAATGCAATTTGGTGTACGGATAGACCGTAACCTTAGTTAGGACACAGGCTATTTTTATCTCGGTGGGACTCTCATGAGATAATTTTCGAACACCACGTGAGCGAAGCTGCTGGAAAAAGCTAATAAATGTTAGTCTTTGTGTGAATAAAGACTTACATTCCAAGCTAATAACTCTCTTTATCCGCCCAAAGTGATTAAATGGTAAATAAAAGCGAGATACAGTCGTAATATTGGAATAAAACCTACATCAATCTCTGTTTAAAGACAAACAGTATATTTTTTACTGTCTTTATCCACAGATGCGAATGGGCCCCTTCTAAAACTTTTAAATGTTAATGTTTTGCTTAGATTTTAAATACAATGTATTAAGGACACTGGGGAAAATGGTCCATGAATAAAAACGACAATATAATTATGTAGTTACTTCGTGATAATATTTAGAGTCAACACAGGGGTTGTACACGATCATTTGTATTATGACGTCATGAAAGTCTGACACGACAGTTTTAAGAACAACCGTCGACTCATCTCTTAGTAATTTTAAATCATGGATAACGAAAATCAAATTACTCTTGTCCACAACGAATTTAAATCGTTAGATTCGCCCAATGGCCCTAAAATGGTTAGGTTTTCGTTTCGATATCTTTAGATAGTATTGTTTAGATCACTATACTGAAAATCGTATCTATCGATATTTTTCCTAAAGCAGTGATAACCTAGTGGTGTGACCGTCGCACTACCAAGTCATAGGTCTCGAGTTCGAACCCAAGTCACGCACCTCTAATAAAATAATAATTACTTGCTTCGGTGAAGGAAAACATCGTGAACAAAGCAAAACAGCATGCCTGAGAGATATTTCTCGACGGCATGTAAAGCCAAGTCAGAGGTTCATGGGCGGCATAAACCTCTGACACCAGGTTAGGCACTAATTACACGAAAAAGAAGAAGATCGATCTTTTTCGCACGACTTAAATTCGGTGAGAGCACATCGAACGATCTAAATATTGACGCATACAGAACTGTTTAAATCCATGAACGCACGCTCCCATACTACTTCCCGAAGCCCATTGTTCTCTATTCATTTGACATTTCAATATAAAAACAAATTAACGGTCTATTTATTCCTTTATTATGCTAAAAGGACCGCAAATGAGAAGCGAGCGCACTCTACTCTCTAGGTTAGTAAAACCAGCCAAGTGCGGGTCGGACTTGCAAGCGAAGCGTTCCGCACAACCGTCGCAAAAAAAAAACTGTTTCTTGTTAAATAAAATAAAGGGGAATTTTATTTTTATTAGGTATCTACTTGTTGTTATAGCGGTCATAGTAATTCAATCTCTGTGAAAATTTCAAGTGTATACTTATTACGGTTCGAAAGACAACAGCGGAGCCTTAGCCCGTTAGCACCCGTCGCGTACGGAACCCTAAAACCGATGCTCTAGCGATTCACATTGACCTGAAAGTGTGGTGCCATCTGCTATATTGCAAAACAATACCGTCGGGACTTTACAGTTTACTTGAATGTTTCAGGTGTTCTCTTTAACTTTAATGGGTAGTGACAGGGTTTAATAGTATGGTGACGTGTTTAGGGAGACGTTTGCAGATGTCGCAAATTTTTCTTTTCTGCAGCTGAAGTTATGAAAACTAAGACTATCCGTTGGAAATTAATTAATTCTTACAATTATACAAAGAAATGTAAAAAGAAAAAAAATAGGTATTGTGTTACTATTAAAACAGCAATCATCCTTTAAGGCGCGTGGATTCTGTAGAGGTCTTGCAACAATCAAAAACCTGCAAATCTTGACAAATGAGACGCAATTAACAAATTATAAATGTTAATTGTGCCTCCTTCCTCAAGGCTTATAGATTGGTGAAATAAATTCTGTTCTTACAAAATATTTCCATCACCTAACAACATGGCCACAACCCTCATTCCGTGAGAGACAAGGACACAAACAGCGCCAACGTTTCCATGATCTCGTTTCACTCTTATTCTGAAACCATTTCCGGCCCTCACCTCACCTTTGCGTTCAAAGGTTCGTTTTTAATGAAAATTCTACCCCATTTTGATATGCAAATGTAATCTATCGACTGTCAAAGATAGGCTCTATTATTGAACGAATATGTGGCCATATACTTGATGGGAATTTACACAAACATGGGTAACTTAGGAAGATATATCAATTTCATCAGTATACAGCAGTCCACTTTTGGACCTCTCCTCTCAGGAGAGGAGAGGTCCAAAAGTGTGCCATTGGAGAGGCAGGCCTCTCCAATGGCACACCGTTCAACTACAAAGAAGGCAGAAATCTGGTAATGTTTGATTTACGTGTTAAAAGTACCTCAACCATATGACCCGTTATGCGGCTAAATTCTTGTTTATTCTCTAAAGATTTAACTCGCAAAAGACCTCCAATCGAATCGGAAACTATTAGGACAATACCTACAATTAATCCCGGAGTAAAAACGCAAGATTGGATCTAGGTACTAATAGGGACCCCAAAGAAGATATCGGGAAGTATGACATTCTCGTTTCATTAAAGCCACCTCAGTGGTCATCATCGGCACGTCCAATTGATCTTTCAATCCGACTCGGATTCCCGGTTTACTATTTCGCAGAAAAGAAAGAAAAGAAATGCAAGAGTGCGTGCAAATCGCAACAACTCAAAATCATTCCAAAAATGGAATAGCAAAACAAAAAAAAATCAAAAGACAGCTGCTTTATTTCTGACTTCACACGCATCAAAGAAAATCGGTTTTGAAGCACATCCGAATCAAATCTGTAGATTCAAGTTTAGAACGCCACACACGTTTGCCATCAACGGCTGATATTCTAGCAAAAGGTCTAAAGCTGACTCGTGTCTTCTGTCTCGTGAGTCATTCTCGCCGTGCCCACTTCCTAACAAACTCAGCTTTATAGCAAGTACTGTGCAGTGTAAAATTCTGTACCTCGCTCAATATGACATAGGGCTGGTAAGAAATAGATTTGTTAATTATTAGTTTTGATTGTCTTGAAATAATGGTTTATGTTGTCATTTTTCTTCGAAAGCTTGCATATCGCGCTAATCTTGTACTCATGTACATAAGTTAACCTCAACTTATCTGCGAGAATATCTGTCTACTAGAATACAATATAGCCTATTCTTTCTATAAAAATATTTTTTTGGCACTGGTAACATGTCTCACAAATCTAGGCTAGACAAATGCTCATATCTTAGAAAGATAGGACCTATTTTCAGCAAAACTAAACCTATGTGATACATTGAATAGACATATTATATTCTTTCCAAAATATAATTCTTAAAGCGAATTTCGCCAATGAAACTGAACCCGATGAACATCTAGAGGACATTCCAAAGCTGCTGTGTTAATAATCCATAGCAATTATGACACTGGCAGCTCTTGAACGCCGCTCAGGTGGTCTACCATGACGTCTTAAAGCATTATTGTTTTAATCTTATTCCAAAGTGGGAAAGAGACGGCGCTAGACGTCTTATATAGCTCCGTCTCTATCACAAACTGGAGTGACATTAAAACAATACTGCTTTAAGACTTCATCGTAACCCCACCAGTTGGCCTTTCATTGGTCGGTTCATTAGTGCAATTTGCCCGGTAGCAACAGATTTTTTTAACTAAAAATGTATCCACAAAATCGACAAGCATAACAGAAAACAAACATTACATTCCGTGAATAAACGCTGTGCATATTAATGTCAACCACCTCATTACACTCTATGGGTTTTTAAACTGTTAACCGTTACTTACACGTGTCACTAGTGCCATTAGTTCGAAGCTTAGCTTATCGGGTTGCGTAAATTCTAGGCGTTTCTTAAAACTCGTTACTTACAATCACTACATAGTATAAAACAAAGTCGCTTCCCGCTGTCGGTCTGGCTGTCCCTATGTATGCTTAGATCTTTAAAATTACGCAACGGATTTTGATGCGGTTTTTTTAATAGATAGAGTGATCCAAGAGGAAGGCTTATATGTATAATACATGCATATTATAGTAGAGAAAACATTAGTATCTACATTGCACCCGTACGAAGCCGGAGCGGGTCGCTAGTGACCTATATTAAGTACAAGATACTACTTGGGGCTTTGTCCGCATTGAAAAAACATCATTCTAAGGCATTCGGTAATGGTACACTCGGCAGGAGCGATGATGATGATAATAGTGCAGGTCTCCATCGGTAAAAGTATTTTTGAAATAGGATGAGTAGTCTCGGGGATTACGTACGACATCCAAACTTACAAACTTTACCTCCTTATAATATTAGTATAGAAGATAGGTACCTAAGTCTGTAATAGTTTATTGCTGATAAAGGCCTGTCCCAAATTCCCAGGACAGACATAATTTTGTAAGCTGCCAGTCACAGCCTTGTGGCCAAAATCTGAATTGTGGTATATCCAGTTAGATCTGCGGCAAGGATTACTAAGCCAGTAGGTACTAGGAAAGTATGTGGGACGAATTCCTGTGAAGTAGTTGTCCAATTACGTGTACGAACATGGCATGACGGCAGCAGGAAATTAAAAACCTGCATCACAACAGAAAAGTCCGTGCGTAGAAAATACTGCGAAGAAAAACGTTAAAGGCTTAAAACTCGAGCAGGGCCAAGTCTTATCGATTAGAACCCAAAGCAATAAATTGCGAAAGGAAAGGCATACACAAATTCAGCCTAAAAAACGTAAATAATCCTTCTAAACGCGCACTTCACTACACCCAAAACATGTTCCTAAGAACATAAGGGAACCGTTACAAATCCTTAGTAATCTTTGGTGTAGTCCCAGCCCTATGTATACAGGGTGATACGTCATGTCACAAACTGTATGACAAAACAGGATGTCCCCGGGCGAGTCGGGGAGGCTTTTAAGAAGCGTCCCCATGTTAACATTGACGCCGTGGTATGAGATTATAACAATACTTAGCGAAGTGGACTTTAAGTTAACTAGACTAAGTAATGTTTTAGTTTTGCCGTTTTTTATGAGCGTCGAGTGCTTTACTAAGTTTTGTTGTTAACGTGGAAAATTGCTTTAAAAATCTTTTCTTCGTCTTCCTTTAATAACATGTGACAACGCAACAAGAACATTATTCGGATAGGTAGGTACTTCAGACAAATCAATTAGGTGGTACAATCGCGAGCATGATATTCCGTTTCGAAAAACCAATCCAGTCTTCGAAATTACCTATCTATTTTGTAAACTCTTCTCTAAAACAAAGAGCAGATACCTGATTTTAAATAAAGCGAACAGCAGTGAGGACGTGACTAAATATATTACAGTGATAAATAACAATACCAAGTTCGCTCAACTGTCTCTACGAAATGACTAAGCTGAGAAGCTGCTATTTACTTCAAGAACTAAGCAAACACTTCACATTCCCCGCCTAAACACTCGCTATATAAAGTAAATTCATTTCACTTACTCAGATACCATTTAACACCACATTACTCACATTTGTCAAGATTTAAAAAAACAATTTACATGAGGAAAATCTCGCAATCCGAAAAGCCTCTTATCTGTGAAACATTCAAATTAAATACCGTTTGTAATGACATTCTCTGTCAATCTAGGGGAGGAAAAGGAACTTCTAATAACATTAAATCGTCAGACAATAACACCCTTGAATCATTGGTTCTGAAGCCGAGTAAATTACATGTCAAATGGTCGGGAATCCAGAAATATTCCTCGATAATTTTCTCGACGCAGTTCCCCCTCTCCTCGGCGTGATGCGGCACCCGCCCCCCTCTGCCCTGGTGACAAGGATATCTAAATGTCATTATAAGTTTGAGTAGAGCACGGAATTCCTGGCTGACGGCGGTTTCCAACGGTTTTCTTGTTAAGGCTGTTTAGGAAAACTCCAAATAGTTATTTGCTATGATGTTACTCACGAAGTTTAATGTTGCTAATGTAAATATTTATTAAAGTTCGCGCCAAATTGTTAATGAGGCGGTAAATTTCGATTTACGTTCTACGAGCCGAACTAATTATGCCTTCATTTGGTTTTTATCGAATTAGTTCGATGAGTATGGAGGCATTAAATATTTAATGCTGAATATAGCAGAGAATTTCGTTGAATAATTACTCAATTGAATTTAGTTTTATGTTAAACTTGAGGCTCGAAACAAAGAAGGATGAATACGTCACTAAACCATAGATTTCAATCACTCCCAAGCCCAACGACCAAATTGATTTTTCATTCCCATCTTTAAAATTTATTGCGGCTTCCAAGAATTTATGAGAGCGTTAATAGTAGAAAGTGCACTCAGAACACTTACAAAGCTCGGCCCAGCGGAACTTATGAGTTTTCAAAAAGGGGTGAGCCTTTTATTGTTATGGTCTAACGCGAAGCCAGTGAGGGGTTTTTAATCAACACAACGCGACACAATGCGAAGTAGGAAATCTATTGCTTAAAAAGTAAGAAATATTTGAAATGCTTTTAAAAGAGTCCCGGAAAAAATGTCTTTTTCATTTATGTGTTTTTGTAACAAAACATCAACCTATACTTTGGTATCAAGACCCCTGATATGCTTTTCCTATTATACATTATTGAAATTTTATCTTAATAATAAATTATTAATCAGTAAATGAGCGCTTTACTGTCAGTAAATTATCATTTTAATGATTCTTCGTACTCCCAGAGAAATTATTAATGAAACCTAACCTAACGTCTTGCAGTAAAAACAAATATTTCAAAACGAAACATTCGAATTTCGAAAAACCATTTCTTATTCCAAAACAAAAGAGAAACTTAAAAAAAAAACCCGTAAATTATATAAAGTTCAAAATGAAACGTTTCTTCTTTGTACCCTTTACTCAAATATTCTTTAGAAAAATGCAGAGTGACCGTGTAACACCGTTGCAGTCTTCAGCCACCATTTATTCAAATTTATACAGCCCGCGATTTCTGGCGGGCCCTCATTGAGCTGAGCAATTTGTAAATGGAACGCGCGGAGAGGAATGATTTACCTCCTGTGGAGACGCGTGCTTACCGCATAGGCACCTTTGTTTTTGTGATTTTGGAGTGGTTTGTTAGTGGTCTAAATAGCTTCTTAAGCGTACAGATTTGGGGTAATAGGAACTTTTTTGTGCGTGAACTATGATTGTTTTTATAGCTTCATTGTGCTTGTAAAATTTTAACATAAGGGAGTGAACAGTTATCGACGTGGATTCAGCCCGAGCCGGTCTAGTCTCGTCGTCCGAAACCAATACGAGGTTAATGACATCTTTTTATTTTTTACTGCACTCTTTGAGCCGCTCAAACCAATTCCGCGTCGATCAGTGTGAGTACGCCTTAAAGAAGCAAATGGCTTCTTGTACGAAGCAAACTAAACTCCAACACCAGAACATTTACCGTTCGACACATCAGACTTTCCTCAGTGTTTCTCCGAACCCATCGGCTGTTTCCACAGTAAATGGCTTTGCACTTTCTTCAGGGTCACGAGTTTACGAGTACGAGGCACTGTGTCAAGTTATAACAAAGTATGGCACGATGGATTGGATGAAGATCCAAATATTTGCCGGCCTAGTCACGCCATTTGGAAGAACAACGAAGCGTGGTAAGTATTTGTTCAGTTCTTGACTAGAAACCCGCACTTGCCGACTGACTTTGGTAGGTAACGGACGGATCTCCCAAAACAAAGGAAACAACAAAAAGTACTCATTTGTTTAAAAGACTAATGCCACCATATTTTTTTTTTCTCGGACAAAAATTACAAAATAATCCCAAAAACAAACTTTATAAACACGAACAGATTTTTGTGCAAACAAATCGCAAATTACTACAAGCTATTTGAGGTTTTTAAAGCGACTCCATCCCGTTTTACCGTCGGTTTATTACACGGTAAATTGTCAGTTTACCTCTCCCCGAATCGTGGCCCATTCAGCTTGGGAGTAAGTACACAAATATCAATTTAGTGCTAAAACATCTCTGGTAAGTAATTGCAGCTGCGCTTTGTCCCGTGCGAGACACGTTTATTTAAATTGTGAGGTATTACGTGCATTTGAAAAATGAGTTCAGTTGAGATTTTTTCTTTTAATTACTGTTCTGTAAATGTCATAATATCACACCTGTTTCCTTGCGGGGTTAGGCAACGGTTTACATGCCTGTAGATGCCCACATTTCGCCAATTATGTTTAGGTAACAGAAGCCCCCTTGAAATGGGGTCAAGCTAAATGCAATTAATTGGGCACGAATTCAGGCCACGGAATGATTCAGAGAGAATCCTTAGTGAAAAACCCAATAATTTTCAGTAAAAATACTTAGTTGGGATTTCAAAGTATGTTTTTTGTCTTTAAAAAAAGAAGAACATTGAAGTAAATAACTAGTTTGCCACTAAAAGCCACAACAAAACAACCCCGGGATATACCTTAAATCTCAAAATTTTACAAAAATCCAAAATCATGATATGAACTTGAAGTCTAAGCAGGTGGATCGATTTTTTAGACTGCAGTCTAAGCAGTTGCGGGCCATCAAACTGACATTAACCTCCCAATGAGATCAAAAAGCAGTCTCACCTCCTTTCGAACTACATGCCACATATATATTCAATCTACACCCACCATATAGGTCCAATCTATGACGGCACAGATTAAACGCATAGGGTCTCCGTCCCATAAATCGTAGTCGTGCGAGCGATTCATAAATTGCCTTCGCTCATATATCGCGCGCCAACTTGTGTACATAATTGGTTTCGGACCCCAGAGTCTAGGAACATGTGGGACGATGTATGAGCATGTCTCGACACATCTTGGGCGTTATATGAATGTGTTACGGGACGTTGCAATGAACTGCTCTGTTTGGCAGATGATTTCAGGTCTTGCACTGTATCTGTGTTATGCTTATACAATAAGTTTGGTAACGTAACGTCCCCAGTTTATCTGCAAAGTTCATGATTTGATCGAATTCAATTTATTTTCGAGCTAACCGTAACGTTTTCTGGAAGTAACATTGTTCACAGTGATTATCATGATTGCTCCCCCGAAAGAAAATGTATAACTTAGTTGGATGTTTTAATTATTTTTCAATTCAAGGATTGAAGTGGGTCACACTATTTTAACTGGTAGAAATGATTAAATGCAGTTGAAGATACACCACAGTTTCCCAAATCAAACCAGAAAACTCCAGACCGTTGATCAAGACTTCGACTTCTCAAAAGCCCTAAAACGCGACTCCGTATCTAAAAGTACTTGATATAGTACAACAATAATCTTTCTCCCAAATGTAGCTCCAGTACAGCATAAGATGCCAACGCCTCACTGACCCGTTTTCCTAAGTTAAAGTTGCGAGGAAAGCCACTGCTACATTTTATATTTTCCACGATTTCCAGATCAAAATATTTCATTTGAATGAAAAACTTTTGTGCAAAACGAAAGAGGATCGGAGATTTCTGTGATGTTTTTGTTTCTTTGAAATCATTTTTGTTTGGCTCTTGTAGTGATTAGGACTTACCTTTTTCAGGGGTACTTTCCATAACGTGTTTTTCCAGATTGTCTGGTCTTGTTGTCAAGTAAAGCACGTGTATTTTTTTTAAGTTATATTTAAGTAGTTTTTGCTGGTCAAGCAAAACAATCATCAAGCTAATTTTGGAAAAATCTTTGAAAAAGAAAGGAATCTACCAATTACCGCTTAAAAATGATCGATTAAAATCCTTTCAAATACAACATTTTCAAATAAGAAAGGGACCCAAGTAAACCAGCTGTCATCGCAGCATTTCGCGAGGATTTATGTGAAGATCAACAAGGATTTTAGAGAAAGGAATCTGGAAAACATCTGAGGAGCCGGACAGCCCAGCGACTACTAAAGAACAAAGCAGGCTATGGGTGTAATATTTTGCCTTCCTGCTTGCATGAAAGCGGCCATGTTTTAGCGGCCAGTACATTTTTGTGAGACGTACGTTATAGTTTAGAGTGTAGTCAAGACTAGATTATTTGCCAGTGATGTAAGCAAGAAAGGCTACATGCTTAGGGACTTGCCCATCGAAGTCGTGATCATAAAGAAAACATCTTCAAAACTAAATATAATCAAAACAGACAACAGGTTTTTAAGAAACTAAAACCATATAATCATAATTTTAAGTTATAATTTTAAACCTAAGCGAAGTAAATTACGAAAGCACCCTTATTTGCAAGGCCCTCTTCCAGCAAATGCTCATTTGATACCCTATCCCAAGTTTAACTCAGTGTAGCTTTTAACATCAAGACGTTTCATAATAACAACACAGTTTACTTCCAGGCCGTGAGAGCAAATATTTAATCTTCATGACAGGTGCCTCACGGGCGAGGTGAACCGAGTATCAACACAATAGCTTCGATTTATCACAATTTTCTATGTTATTTTTGTTTTTAAAGGACTTGGAAGTTGATATTTGTATAAGTAGACAATAAGAACAGTAGAAGACGCTTTTATATTATTATGTTATCTTTCAATTATTATGGGGTCTATTAAAACAGACACCAATAACAGTTTAATAGGACAATTTTTTGTTCATAAGCTGTTCTCATGCTTAGTTGGTCCGTTACCTCCTCACGCCACTCATCATCACCTGCCAAGCCTTTTCCCAACTATGTAGAGTTCGGCTTCCAGTCTAACCAGAGGCAGCTGATTACCAGCATTTTACATGGAGCAACTGCTTATCTGACTTCCATAGCCTATCTGACCTCCACAACCTAGTTAGTACTGGGTAATACGATACCCCTTGATAAGTAAGTAAGAGTGGTTGTCAGACTTTCGGGCCACTGTCGTTAAGAACTCTTAATGACTGTCTAGTCTAACTGGACACAAGTACATAGGACATCGGATAGTTCTTTACGCGGGTGAGACAGCTGGCAAAAGCTAGTTAGTAAAACATACATTTTGGGCCGATACGCGGAAAAACTTATTTGAAAAATTTCAAGTTCTATAGTTTCCTACCTAGTTCTTCAAACTCTTCCAGCGATTTTTGCGATCTGAACAAGTTTCCAAACTCCATTCTTTCTAAAAGTTATAAAGTTGTTATTATACGCAATAAACCTTGTTATCCTTAACTCAAAACAGATCAAAGTTGTATTAATTCGCCAATAACAGCAGGTGTTCCGAAAGTTGTTTGTTGGAGAGCTTTCTAACTTCGGACAAAACTTAAACAAGTAAATATTTTTACTTGTTTAAATTTAAACTCCAGACCAAAAAGTTGTTTTGCGGTCATATTCCTTGAATTTTGTCTCAGAATGATTTCAACGAAACAATTTGATTTGGGCCACTTTTTTATTGTTCCTTTTACTGAAATATTCCAGTTTTCTGTGACAACACATTTTAGGCTAGACGTTCAGCAAGATAGGCATTACGTCGCCTGACACATTTTTCATCAAACTACTATAATGCCTAGTTGGTGTAGTGATCGCAAGCGCAACTGCTTCGCATGAGGTCCTGGATTCGATTCCCAGGTCGGGCAAAGTGTTACTGGATTTTTCCATCGGGAATTTCTCAGTAGCAGCCACGGAGTCTGGATTTGTGCCCGGTTGATGGCAATAGACTCGCCCCTTATTACATGGAACTTAAACATAACTGGCGAAATTCGGGCGTACACCTCTGCCTAACCCTTCAAGGATTACAGGCGTGGCGTTATGTTTTGTACTATAATATTGTATCCGTTAATACTTAACTTAAACATGTATGATGTATGTATGTAAAGATGCATACACCGAGGATCTCTGTTCCGTATTCAGCCACGGGAGATTTTAAGATAGCTAGCATTTCATCTTAAGCTCGGCTCTTTGTAACATCTGTAAATATGACTGGCACTGCACACTGAACAAGCGGGCTGTCAACCTTATTTCATTCAAACGAGAATTTATTTTAAAACGTAGTATTTTGGATACACTGTAGATTTACACAAAATCTCTTAGTGTAGAACGTTTTTGAGATAGACAGTCATATTTCCCAGAATTATCTTGTCAACCGCTACCCATTCTAGTAGACTTGAGCTTTTGTATAAGAAAAAACGAACGCCAGTAGTATATAGTTAAATAAAGTTGGCAACGGATCTGAGCCTACACATTTTTCGCTGGATATAACACTATACAGTAGGTAAAGTCAGGAACATTAGTGTACAGAATAGATTACCAGCTGAATTTGCCCGTATTTATTTAAATCACAACTGTCATTCTTTGACAGTTGTGTGAAAAAAGCTTTATAGTATGACCACTGTGTGCAGTTCAAGGTGGCGTTGCTTGTCAAGAAAATTTCAATCGTTATGTCAAACTAGGTACATTTATTTTAGATTTGTATTTTTCCACCTGCACACATAAGTTGGTTGAAATGTAACTGAGATAATTGTCGTAGTGCTTGTAGTATCACAAGACATTTCCCAAAATGTACCTCCTACGCACTTGAGTACTTACAAAACAAATGCCTTCTATTTCGTTCAAGCGCCACAGTGTGTGTTCCCGGAGATTTATCACGAACATTTCATATTATAATAGTTGGTGCCACTGGGTCTCTTCGCAACAAAAGTCTATTAGGAAAGTTAGAAACTCCGTCCTAGGTCCTATCTCGACGCCTCGCAATATATCTACAATATTACTTGCTTATCTAAGCGCGAAACTTAAAGTAGTTACTTGTTAATAGAAAGTGAAAACTGCGCCTGTGTCCTTTGTTCGTCAAGCGATGGAGACTGACATTTTTGCTTGGGAAGAATTAAGCGAAACTGCCTTGAAAAGTCGGAGTGGGAACCGAGAGGTTTTGATTGGAATTTCAACAGTAAAAAGTCAGACTTACTACTATACGTAGTCTGACTTTTAACATTTATTTACTGAACGCAGGATATACAAGACTCTTCTTAATTTTTTTCTATTTATAATAATTTCGTTAGTTAAATTATTATAAAATTACTATAGAATGTCCCTGACTTCAGTGTGCCTATTGGCAAAGGCCTCCTCTAGCTGTGTCCACTGCCTTCTACAGTTCGCCACTCTTCTCCAGGTACATAGGTCCCACTGTTCAAAGCCCTTCAGTAGCATCTGTCAAACTAATCCAATTTTGACATTCCATCATCAATGCATCATCGTCTACACTGATACGAGTACAATGTTGCTTTGTCTAGCTAGACCCCCTACAAGCTAAAGTTGATGAGCCCTTCCAAACAATAATATTTGTCAAAGAGTACAATAATATATAATTCATATGGGTTGTAACGCTCGCGTTACAACCCATATGAATTTTATTATTCCCCAAATATATCACGAGTTAAATATCCGAGTGGATGTCACAATTCATATTATAATAATAACGTGGAAAACCGCACAATGATCATAAATTCAAAACGTGTGTTTCATGCTCCGATGACAACAGATTGCTCGACACAACATTCTGCCAGAGCAATACAATAATTCGGTTATGTATTATAAGTATGTAACCTATATGCATAAACATAGGTTTTATATTGCGCCGCCAGTAGTTTTTGATATTACGTACAAGACAATGGTGTCTCGATAGGTGACGATTTAGCCAAGTTACAGGTATAGGTGTCTGTATATGGCAATACTGGCCGGAGGAACATGACGAACTGCGCTAGTACTCTTGCGTCCGTCCTGGCCAAAGGGTAGATGAACAACACCCTGTGTTTTAGTCAGTAAGAGTCTGACAGACCCCTTAGTGCCCCAGGGCGGAGGATATGCATAAACGTTTCCACACAAAAAGGTACCGTAACATTCCACACCAAAAAAGGAATAAGTAAATAATGTGATAATTAAGCAGCTAGTCAGCCAGACTCCAAGTTTAAAAAAGAAAGTTACGCCCCGTTATTTAATGAAACAGGTCAGACAAAAAGATAGTACTAGTCGTCACCATTAAGGCGTTTAGACAAAGCTAACTAGGGAAAACCTTTTCAACTGAGATTTTCTGAGAAAAATTCTGGCAGACTCGTAACCGTTAGCTTTCAAATGAAGTGGCTAATTCCTGAGACTGTTTGAGACACTTAAAGTGCTGAAAGTAGGTCTTTCTCTCCCAGAAAGACAGACGCAAGAAATATAAAATTCTTTAGTAAGGTCGCAAAATGAGACAAAAGATGCAATGCGATGCAAAAGTTGAAATTGTGTGGGTCCCAGTCCCTTCATTACAGTTCGGCTAACTTATTTTACTTTTTCTAATGTGTTTGTATTATGTTTCAAGTTAGAGGAGGTCTGGAGGGGTCTGCCATTATTTCAATGTCTCAATCTTATTTGCGTAGGTATAAAGTTTTAGGTTTTGTTGAGTGTTTCGCCTAGATAGTTAGAATTTGTTTTGGTCTACTAACCAATTATGTGTCAAACAAATATTTGTTCAGATATGTTTTCACATAAAAACAAAACACTATCCAACGTGTACACATATGTATATTCTAGTTTAGGAAAAACCCTAATTTCATTTTTAAGCCCATTTCAATGTAACACCTCTATCAAAAATTAAAACGATTCCATTCAAATAACCTTTATTTTCACTAATTGGCCTTCGTTTCTCACCCTTTATTATCTCAAATATAAACACTCGGAGGCCGCAAAAAGAAAAATATTTGTCCCAACCTATAACGAGTGACCTCATTAGTGGCGGACTTACCCCAATTTCCTTTTAAAAAGAAATTTAAAGAAGCCGTCAATAAATACTTATGTTATCATACGTAGATACATATCATACTAACATGTCTATGTATAGCATGAAAACTTTACTTTAGTTTTTCATTGATATTTCCAAAAGCATTCCAATTAGAGGGTTACAAAAATAAACTAAATAAATTATTAATTAAAAAGCATACTACAATAAATGAATACATACATGACAAACCACTATATCATAGACCATACATTGTTAGTCGTTTAAAATTCAAACAGATACATACATACATTATATATATAATTATTATTATGAAATATAATTTAAGTCTTACCAAATAATTATTATGTTAAAATTGATCTCAATAAAAATAAATATTATAATTTAGTAAATTAATTTAAGAAATGTTTTAACATTGATTATGTATCAATTTATTTTACACATACATTTCATACTTTTTGCTGTGCCCTACAGGGTCCGTAATTATTTATACCTTAGCTTTAAGCCCATTGTAAGATCTTCACACATGAATATGAATATGGTATGCTAGATAAAACTAATCTTTGATTTTAAACCCAGAACAAGGAAAAAGTTCCACATTAAAGAGTGATCATTCAACCAAATGCTTCTTTTGTAAAAGAAATAGCACAAATAGCACCCTTTAAAAAATTTAAACACGCCTTCAATTTACGTCTCAATTTCTCACATACTACCCTCTCATACGATTAACTACGGGTTACTCATAATGGCTCGAATTCCGAACACGTTGTCCTGCGATGACGCGAGGACTCTTGGCGGGTACGAGACGGCTCGTAATCCGGCCGCCATTTTGAAAACGTTTGAATAAAAAACGGTCCCTTATTTCAGTAATGGGAATATAGTACCTACTGAAGTTTGTTGTGTCGTTTGAGGCTTTTGAATAATCATTTAGTCGAGTGCTAGGGTTTTTTATAGCTGTTTTTATTATTTATGTTCGTCGTACTTATGGCTCGCACATACCTGTCAGGCTTTGTTTCTGGGGTCTATCAACTTTTTTCAGCGCTTATTTATTCTCAGAGAAGTAGAAAGACAGCTTATATAAAACATAATTATATAAGTCATGAGACTTATATAATAAATAATGTTTTAATATATGCAGTGATAGCTTAGTAGTATGACCATCGGACTGCCAAGTCATATGTCTTAAGTGCGAACCCAAGACACGCACATCTGATGCATGTGCGAATTGTATAATTATCACTTGCTTCGGTGAAGAAAAACATCGTGAAAGAAACCAGCATGTCTGGGAGATATTTCTCGACGGCAGACGGCATGGAAAGCCAAGTCAGGGGCCCATGGGCGGCATAAAAACTCTAACACCAGGTTAGGCACTAACCACACGATAAAGATTTAATTATTTGTAAGGACAAATGCCCAAGTTCAGTTACATGAAAGTTTATAAGGTCCTTCTTCATAAATTTAGTTGTTTGTTCTGAGTTCGAAGATCACAACGAAAAAGAAGCCTAGAGTAATTCCTACTCTACATGCAAATTTATCTAGCCCTCGATGTTTGTGCAAAATTTTCACCCTGACTTCCCATCGGCTCGAATAGAACTCTCAATATAAACACAAAGTGTTCCAAACAAAGTTACGCACAATCGTTAGGTACGTTTCGGTTCAAAGATCAGAAGCGAGTTAAGCTTTTGCTAAACCAAAACAATACCGTAGTTTGACCAGAAATCGATGAAGGACCCTACTCAGCCGACGAAACTGTTTTGTAGTGTCAAACGCAACAAATGAAATACATAAGCATTGAATTCTTTGAGAAGTAAGTACAATATTCAACCCTGTTTATTACGTAAGTATCTATTTACATTGCCTGGAAATTTGTATTTGCCTGGAAAATATTCGAATATTTTAAAATTGTTGCTGAGCCGGACTTAAGAACAAACCTCCTGCTTGAATGAGGCATTTCTTTGAAAATAAATATTTTTTATATGAATTTATGTCTAGACCAGATAATGTTTTCCAATCAACTACGTTTTTAACATTCCAAAGGACAAACAAAATAAATCTGAACAACCAAAATAGATTGAGAACAAATGGCACGACGAGTTTCACGCTTGACCAAATAGTAAGAAGCTTTACTATTTTATTGAATTAAGGAATTAACTGGCACGCACCATTTGGAACGATATAAAAACTGTGCAGTGCCGGGCATAAACCACAAGTGAGAAGCGACTGGATGTCGGACTACTCACTTCGTCATAAAACATTTAATTTTATCAATAAAACCTTTATTCCAATAAACCCATGAAACAATAGAAAATCAAGTAAAATTTTTCGCCATTTTGTTTAAAAAACGTACACAAGATGGCGACGAACTACACGGACAATATCGGACCCATGGCGTACCCGCTGAAAATGTTAGTATCGCTTTTTATTAATTTGCTCAGTTTTATCAACAATTAATTTGGAAGAGAGCCTCTTTTTTTAAGTAAAATCATGGTGCTTTCAATTACTTTAATTAAATATCGACTTCAGGTACTTAATTAATCTTTTCATGCTGGGTACTTCTTAAGTTCATAGTTAATTATTAAATATATAAATTCTCGGTAGAGACAAGTTTTATTGCTTTTAAAGACGTTTTAGATCAATATAATTAATCTTAAACAAAAACATTTTCAAATAAAATCTGAACAAAATCATCATCGTAACTAATTCCATTTTCGAACCTCACCGTAGAGTCACTTCATACTTTTACTGTCTATCAGGGTGTCCCAGGAGGTGGTTGAGCACATGCTAGGCTGGAACATCCCCGTGGAACATCAGGACCTAGTACACGAGCACTGGAGGAACTTCCCTGCAGTCAGCAAGTACGCGCACTATGTCCTCGCACTCATCTACACCATGCTGATGGTTACCTCGTTCCTGGGCAACGGCTGTGTCATCTGGATTTTTGGCACGTCAGTATAAAGACTTCTCTTTTCTTTGGTTTTGTCTTAATGTCTCTGACCGCTTACTTCTAATGTACACTTTAGCTGTTGCGTTAGGTTTTCCAAAACCTTCCAAAAGTTAATCATAAAATAAAATAGAACAGCCTTATAAAATCCAGGATTTGTTTCAAAGATTTGAGTGATAGCAAGTCTTAATATCTTTACCAACTAGGCATTTGCAACTTTTCCATTACATAATTCCAGTGTTTTCCAACATGTGGCCCTTTTCCCATGGTTCACTTCGGTAAACGGTCACGGGCTCATTGGAAGCACACGGCCGCCAGATTATTCAACCGTGACCATGAATTGGCGCGTTTCCGATTTTACCCAATGGGCCTAAGCCTGAGAAAAACTCTCTTCTATTTAATAATGTTACGCAAAAACGCTCTTTGTGACGTTTAATCATTTCTTGTCGTCGCAAAGCATTGTTACTTTATATTTTTCGATAGTACATACCTGATTCTTTATGTCTGATACAAGCCAGATATGAAAGAAAAGAGATTCGTGAATTTGAATGAAATCAGAAAAAAAACTCGAAACAGAATATTATTGTTACCGAAAATAATATTTTACCCATCAGTAAACTCTGAATATGACAAGCAGACCTACCTTTGTCAGAATTTTCCTTGTCCTAATAACTACGTATAAAATGCTCAGATCATTTTCGCGCTATATTTATTTTTAAACTTCGAAAAGTCGATGTCCTCTAAACGTCGACCGTCTAAACAGCCAACAGCCCTTAACTATTCGATTAAAAATGCAAAAGCGAATCCCAAATTAATATCGTGGAACAATTTGACGATCCGTTCGTGAAACTGACATCTTCGGCGATTTAATTAAGTTTCGAACGCATCAAGATTCAAGATGGCGGGCGCCGAACGAAATGGTGACAAGTTGGAGAATTAAGTTTAAGTTAGTGAAATGTAAACGTTTAACGTTAATTGTTACTTAGGGTCGATTAATGTGTGATCGTTAATTTGGTTTCCAGTGTGTTAATTTTACGAGGATTATTTAGTTAGCGTTTAGTTAGATTGATTGAGGCAATTGATACGATACTGTGAAACTAATAGATCGAATTGAACTGTTTTATGTTGAAAAAGGATTGAAACACTCGATTTATTTTACTGTTTTGAACTGAGAAGGGAAGAAAGAAAGCCAGTAGAATACTTTCACGCAGCAGTTTTTGCAATTTCGGTCGGAAACTTTGTTTAAAATGTAGATGTATTGATGTGGCACTATTTATCTTTTTATACAAGCTGTTTAAGCACCGAAACTAATGTAATGAATAATAGGTATCCTACTTAATGTTATATGACAACATTTCCATACTCCTTCCTTGCATATTATGTACCTAACTAATCCCTGAATAGTTTTAAACTCAAAGCATTAATATCAATTAAACCATTTTTGAATTTGTGAAGGAATCGGTCAGTTAGTTAGAAAGTTGTAACTAGTTCCAAAACATTGATCTCTATGGAGATGAACGGGCGAGATGTGGACACTCTTTTTAATGCTTTTATACAAGAAAAATTCTCACTCATATTTTTTCTCCATAACATTTGTCAATAATCGCCAATCTAGAACAAGAAACACAAAAACAAAAGCCCATCAACAAAACAATTGACAAGAAATCTCCAAACAATAAAGATTATAAACAGAGAAATCTCAGCGATAAAATTCGCCATTGCCATCGGCGGGTTGCGATCTAGAGAGCGTGTCAGGAGCAAAAGTTCTAAACCGCTCCGCACTCGGTACCAGTTCGGAAAACGTTTCTGATGTTCGCCGACTAACGTTTTTTGTAGAGGGTTCGTACTCCATTGAGGAGAATGAGATTTTCCGCTTTCTGTAGCTTCATTTTGCTAGTTTACTGGCCCGATCAATCGCCCCAGTTTACCCATGTGCTTGATAATTTTCTTTGCAACGCAGTTTCTTATTCATGAAAAAAATGTAATTCAAGAATCCTTTTTTGAGTCTAGAAATTACTCTGTTTGACATATCCGAGATCCTTCTGATTTCGCGATCACTCGCTACCCTTCGCGTAGCTTCCATTACAGCTTACCCCATATTTATCTTGGTCGTTTTACTGCTATCTGTGTCACTGGGCGCTGTTGCCAAGATTTTAGGCCGTTACGATGTTTTTACTATACATTTTTATGTTTTGCAAATGCTTATTCGTTGGATCTACTTACTTCGGCTTCGGAAGAGAAATCGTTTTGTTGACAATTGATTGGCTCTTTTGTTGACGTTTAATGTCATTTTGATTTGAATTTGGAATGATTTATTTGTAGACAGCGAATATTGATGTGTTGTTGTTATGCATATTTACGGTATTTTGACAGTTTATTTACGGTTAGCTATTAATGAGCCAATGAGATTTTAATGATTTTTTCCCCCTGTAGAACTTTTTTACTTAATAGCAAGCAGTAAATAAACTGACTGCTTCGTAGGTCTAGTGGTCGCAAGTGCAACAGTTGAGCATGAGGTCCTGGGTTCGAAACCCAGACAAAATTCTCGAGCAAAGTGTTATTGGGTTTTTCCATCAGGAATTTTGCTTAGTAACGATTGAAGCCAGAATTATTTCTCATCTTTAAAAAGAAGATGATCAAGATTAGGTTTTCAAAAGCGAAGTTGAGTAATGACCATAAATTGACGTGTGAAAATTAGTAGAAACTGCTGAATATTCTCTGATGTTAAACTAGGTAGGTGCCTACTCTGTCTAAACCAATTTAAGTTTGTTTGTTTCCAAGCGTCAATTTATTGATTGCTTATGACTAAGCAATCAAGAAATTTGTTGAAACACAAACACATTTGACAAGATTAATCTTCGTGTCGTTTGTTGTAAATTAATTATTCCACTTTGTAATTATAATAATCTCTTTAATTGTTTATAATGCTCTTCACTTTTAAAATCTTAATTATGTGTCTAACTGACTAAATTCTCCAATATTAGATACATGTTGTTTTTTATCAATTCTATTTCAGATCTAACATGTCAAAACCGAAATCCTTCATCTTGCAAGACTAAAAAAAAACTCCTAAGTACCAAACATTCTTTGAATTAAACCTTTTACCATACATTCCTTACATCAAAAATACAGGAGAAATCCTAGTATACGACGTTTTAAAAAAGACTCCTTACACCAAGACGAAACAAACTCGGTAAAGGGTTCTAGCATACATTCTTTGCATCAAGTTGTGTCTCATTAGGAGACTCATTAAGGGAACTTCCTGAGCTCACATCCTTAAGGCTAGTGTAATCAAGCCAGTCACGACCCTTTTAGTATTTGTCCCGGACCTCGCTTTTTGTCCCTTACACCATGACGAACTTGCTGCTTCGTTTATTTTCGGATGTATACTTCAAAGGGTTATTTTTCGTGCTGGAAAGGAACATTGCATATTGCATGTTGGCACACTGAAAACTTCTAGAAAGAAGGCAACTTTAATTGAACATAAACACATCATCATGCCTGTAATCCCCGAAGGGTTAGGCAGTACTCCCACATTTTGTCAGTTATGTTTTAAGTTCCATGTAAAAACCGGTCAAGTGCGAGTTGGACTCGCGCACCGAGGGTTCCGTACAAACCTGTGGGTATATAACTTTTTTTTATATGACGAAACTAAAAATTTACGGTTTTCGTAATTTTTCCTATATCTGTACTATAAGACGTGACTTCGTACAAAATTTCAAGATTCTAAGTTCACGGGAAGTACCCTGTAGGTTTTGATTCCCGTGCGAGTTTCGAAAATTTGCGGAAATTTGCGGCCTAAGTGGCTGTATCTTTTGATTGCGTTGACTTAGAAGGTTGATTTTTCTACAGCTTCCAGGGACAGTAGAACTAAGTATCATATAGAAATTTCAGTTTGATACCTCCACGCGTTCCTGAGAAAAACGGTCTTGACAGACGGACGGACGGACGGACAACAAAGTGATCTTATAAGGGTTCCGTTTTTTCCTTTTGAGGTACGGAACCCTAATAAGGGGCGAGCCTATTGCCATCAACCGGGAACAAATCCAGACTCCATGGCTGCTACTGAGAAATTCCTGATGGAAAAACCCAATAACACTTTGCCCGACCCGGGAGTCGAACCCAGAACCTCATGCTCAGCAGTCGCGCTTGCCGCCATTCGACCAACGAGGCAGTCTGCAGCAGTTATAGACTTTAATTGAAATCCCTTAAAATTCATGAGGGTAACTTGTCAGATGTGTGTTGTTGATTATTTCTAAAATCTTCTTATAAAAGCCCAAAAGCCACCCTCGACCACACTATGCTCGTCGCACTTATGGAGACCCAATTACTCTAACTGGATAGTCTGATCAAACGGTCAATCTCGACCGTTGCCAAAACCTCACACAGGATGACCCCATCGCTTCGATCTGACGTGCTCATACTACATTAAGACTGCCACACCAGTATCTGTCCACATCCAACTACAAACACCTAAGTTATAAAACTCTTGAAACTTAAAGTTGGCAGTTATTCTACATCATTCTAACGCCATTTTGTGAGCGTGCTGATTAATTTTCGCAACTTATTGTGTTTAAAAATAATTCGATTCAACTACATCGTCCTTAAATGAGTTCTAAAGTGTTAATTGCCTGCATAAGGCATTCTTTGACGTTCATTTTCTCACCTGCATGGTGCGTATCAAAATCCTTAGCCGTCTATACATTTTCTACATTGATTGTGTCTGCCGCAACTGCGCGTATAAATTCACATCTAGTCGTTATCTTGTTTTACTTACGAACATATTACTTGGAACTTCTGTATCGCAGTTGCTGTTAAATGTCTTCGAGTTTGTTCGGAATACGCTAGGAAAGGAATACATTTTAATGTAGATAATAATGCATTTATATACTGACTGTGTTTATCAGATTAGTGATTGTTTGGGACATAAGATCTACGCGAAAAGCTGCTTCTGCTTTAACACTTTCAGTCCCGAATATTTGCCGCGATATGTATCATAGATATTTAATTTGCTACCTCCATTTTTATGAAGTTTCATAAAATTAGAGGTTGCAATTTAAGTGTTATATGCGCCACTAATCCATTTTACACTAGCTTAAAGTGATTTCTTGAGATATTTTAAACTCTAATCTTTATTGATCACCGAAATACGCAACGCATAAAATATAAGTAGCTAACTAACATGTGACGTATTTCCCAAAAAGGAAATCTCTCAAAGAATCCCTTTACACCCTCAAGCAAAAGGAGTTTGGATACAAAATTCCTCGCGTAACTTTATATCAATCGACTAATTGAAACCGGACACGGTTGGAATCAGGGAAACAATCTAGTTAATCGGTTGTAATTAACGTAATTCACGCTGGATTTGTACGCTGGCTGGCTATTATGTAGTCCGCGTAGATTGCGTATTGTCGCAGCGGGTAATAACGGTCCAATCTATGCCTGTTTATAGGTCAATCGGTATTTTCATGTTGGTAGCCCTTATGGGGGGTTGATGGACTTTTCGGAAATTGGAGATGAGAACACAATATGATACTGAAGTCCTTTGCAGCAAAATCGCGTAACAAAGTACTTATAATATGTACAGTCACGAGCACCAATATGTAAAACACTTAGCAACTTTTAAAGGTGATTTCCTACTATTCTGATTAAAATTTCATGTTGTTGCGAACATAGCATTTTGTAAATCATATTTTTATTGAATAGATCATATCTCCAAGTTACAATCGTTATGCTTTTAAATTTAGGAAAGTGTATACATATTGGTGCTCGTGACTGTACTTCTGTAGAAAGATTTTGTTTAAACAAAACCTTCAAATTCTGTAAAACAAACTTCTTCAATCCTGTTTTTCTCAGAACTCTTCTATAATAAAGTATAAGCACAGGTATAAGTGAGGTTTCACTGAAGTACTATTTCAAAGCAAACTCACTAGGTAGTTTTTATCGTGGATTCAAACTTCAATACTGTTTTGATTTTATATCTGGCTCGTGTTTTATCACTCTTCAACCACTGAGCATTTAAGACTTACCGTAGTCCTATTTGTAGAACAACTCTTTGAAAGAACGTTTTTTTCGTGGAAAGTACTATCGAACCCACATTTATTGTGCGAACCGCCAGTCTGTGGAATTCATTGCCGGCTTCTCGGTTCCCTGATCATTATAATCTGGATCTATTAAAGGTTCGAGTGAATCGGTTTCTTCTAGGCAAGCGTGCTCCAACCTAGGCCGCATCATCGCTTCACATCAGGCGGAAAAGCCGTAATAGCTTTTTAAAGTGTGTTGCCCCGCTCGCTGGCGAACGCTCTAAGGAAAGACTGAAGCTATGGCAAGAAAGGGTTTCCCTACCCAACCCTTTTGTGCCACTTGCTGAACATCTCCCACCTGGACACGAGTTGCCATGGCCGACCTGGAAGTCTCTAAATAGACTCCGGACATAGGTTGGCCGAAGCAAGGAAAACCTGTTCAGGTGGAGATTCATAGATGACTCTGACCTGGAGTGTATATGTGGTGTTGCCCCAAAAACAATGGGACACTTGATATCGTGTCCTGCCTGTCCTGTTGTTTGCACATCACAGGAGCTGATGGACGCTACTGAAAGTGCCAAACTCGTCGCCAAATATTGGGCTGACTCAATTTAAATTGTCATCGATACGCTAAGAAGAAGAGGCGAGTTGCGGCCAAACGTAAGCTTATTTAGTATAAATAGAACCCAATTTTCACGCCTTTTTTTCCCCCACAGCTCAAAATCCCTCCGCAGTCCGAGCAACATGTTCGTCATCAACCTGGCAATGTTTGACCTGTTGATGATGATAGAGATGCCACTCCTCATCATGAACTCGTTTTACCAGCGCATGGTTGGGTACCAGCTGGGATGTGACATATATGCTGTGCTGGGTTCCCTGTCTGGGATTGGAGCAGCTATCACCAACGCTGTTATTGCGTTTGATAGATACAAGTAAGTATAGCTTTTGAAATAATTTACCTAAGTGTCAATTCAGTGTGGCGAAGAGATGGCACTTTACAGGACGTCTAGCTCCATCTCTTTTCCACACTGAAGTGAGATTCAAATAACACTGCTTTATGAGGTCATGGTAGGCCACTAGAAGCGGAATATCGTTTTGAGTTTTCTCATAGTCCTTTTCAGAATGTATTCTATTAACAAACATAAAATATTAAAAAAAAAAAATATATTTTATAAAAAAATGTACATCATTATAGCAAAGGAAAAAAGCATTTAAAAGCGTCAAAAAGTTCTTCTATATCCCTGTCAACAGGAATTATAGTGCCCAGAAGGCTGGCAGCATTGCCACGTTGGATGGCAATGCTCATGATTCTTTGACCAAAACATAGGTTAGCCCTCCGATCACGGGATGAGTCGACCCACCGCTTGGCGTAGTCCCGAAAGACTAGATGGATACTCGGACCTCATGGCCCTGTATGTCTTCTATAAAAAAAAATCTTTCGGCAGTTGGACTCGAAAATTATCACAATAAAAGTTCCGTTTTTCCTTTCAAAGTGAGGAATCCAAAAATTATTATTGTCCAGTAATATGTCTGATTTATATTTCTTTTATTTGATGAATGTTTGCACATAACCTTCGCCACGTAATTGACTGACTTATCGTTGTTTCTAATGTCAACGTCAGTTCTATACTTGCTCTGGTTTTCCAAACAAGTAAATAAACCTGAATGAGCAATAATATTTCCATAGATATTTTTTGCCGACACAAGTGAGTTTGAGTTTTATAATGTCGTAAAGACTTCGACTTCCGCAGAGGGACTAACTTTGATATTGTTTTTAAAGTTCTTGAACGAGTCTGGGCTTTTTATTACAAGTTGAACAAACCGAAGCTAAGTTTGAGTTTTATCGCCTGCAGCTCATCTTTTTAGACCTACCATGACGTCTTAATGCTTTTAGTTCTATTCCAGTGTGGGAAAGAGACAGAGCTATGCAGGATGTCTAGCGCCAACATCTTTGGACAAAGATGCCTCCTTGTTTCAATGGACGCAAGCGCAAGCTGAGCACAGGTTCGAGCCCTAGATCAGGCTAAATTGTATTAGGTTTTCAGGCGTGATGAGAAGTTATGAATTGCGCAAGCGACACGAGCGCGCGTCACTTGTTTCCTTCACGTGTGTCACTTGTATCATGCTCTATGGTTATCGTCACTGTGACCAAGCGCTTACACTAACCTCTTCGATATTTTCAAGTATTCTTAAGAACTATACGGTTTTTTTTTTCAGGACGATCTCCTGCCCGCTTGATGGAAGAATAAACAAAGTACAAGCGTTCATACTGATAGCCTTCACATGGTTCTGGGCGCTACCCTTCACCGTCCTGCCCGCACTCAAGATCTGGGGGCGATTTGTACCCGGTATGTACAACCGCACCGAGCCCACGTTTGTGAATAGGGCGTCGAAACCCGGTTTCGATAAAAACCCCGGAAAAAACGGGTTTTAATATGGGACAGAAACCGGGTTTCGCATGCCCTAGTTGTGAATTACGGCCCACTCTCTTACCGAGAGAAGGCTTTGTGCCATCAGTGGAAACGATATTTTTTTAACAAATAACACAAAAGTTGGTAATGAAAATGTTCAACCATTTAAATCTCTGTCTGCACCTATAATTTGTAATTCCAGACGAAGAAACCAAAATGAGATCAAGTTCATGGAAATCTAACTCCCTAAAGGATTTATTCTGGTTACTAACAGCACCTAAAGAGACACATAATTAAACATGATTTCATAAACACACTCCACCAATGCAATCAACAGACATCCCCAACAACACTCTGTACTCTTAATGAATATCTCTTAAATATTTAATTAAAAAGAAATATCACCATCGGAAGCCATTCATTAAGGAGTCGCGAATAAATTAGACATTAATAAATAATGGACATAATGGAGCTCGCAAATATTAAAACATTCATTTGAGATGGTGAAACGGACTGTACTTATTAGAAGAGACAATTCTGGGGTAAATATTTGTTTAAATAAAGGTATTTTGGAATTCTCAGTTTAAGTCAATGTAAAATTATAAAATTAAGAAGAAAACATTTTAGGGGTTTCGTATTACCCAGTTCTAACTGGGTTGTGGAGGTCAGATAGGCAGTCGCTCCATGTAAAATACTGGTATTCAGCTGCATCCGGTTAGACTGGAAGCCGACCCCAACATAGTTGGGAATAGGCTAGGCAGATGATGATTTCTTGTTTTGTGTATTTTATTTGCCACTTCGTCAAGTATAAGAGAGGCTAGACAAGTGGCCATTCGAAACGGTTTCCTATTATTTCTACGACATTCAATCGAATTGACATAAGCCTTTCGGTAGCATATGTCACTCGCATACATTTTTTACATTTCCATCATCGATATCGCTGAAACAATGTCATTTGTCGAAACTCGACTCTCTTTATGTAGGATCTAAAACTGTTAAATTCACAAATAATTTATTATTATTGCTGTCTTTGTAAGTGTTCGATCCTAAATCAAAATGCGGTCGACCAAGGAGGCTAACATTAATCAGTCTGCAGTGAAGATTCAGTAGGATGGCTGTCTTTCAATAGGGATATAATCTTTGACGACCGACGCGACGCTATATATCCGAAGGGCTCGGTCCCTTTGTATCGCAATTAATCACATTTAAGAGCCTAAATAAAGTTACATTCTATCACTAATGGAAAAGTCGAGAAGTAGTTATGAGACTGAAGAGCTTAGGCCAATCTTGTTGAAAGTCGTAAAAGAAATGCCTACAAAACGCATTTAGAGCAATGTCCACAGTCTAGGCCGTAAAATGATGTGTGTACTAAGAATTTCCCTTTAGAATACACATTCTGTTCAATGGTAAGTATCGTGACACTAAAATACACTTACAAAATCGAATCTTTCCTTATTTAAATGTCAACGCTGAAATCAAACACTAGCCATATCTACTGGCTTCATTCACGTAAAGGATAATGTAAACTGTTCCATGTTTTTCTGCCAGTACTCGATACCGTTAGTAATAAATCTACAAGAGTAATCATGTCCAACTGTCCATAGATATGCCGCTAACAATTTCCAAATCCAACGCGTCCTAAATCCAATTACACACAGTTGTATTCGAAACATGCATTTCGCACCAACGGCACACATAATTCCGAGTTAACCGACTGATTAAGTGCACCAATTGTACGATAAATTGCACGCATCCGTCGAAAACAGGAGATTACCGCCATTGTCTTGGTGCAAACGGTCGATTGTAATCCGATGAATAATCGACTTTAAATTTTTATGAGGAGTGTTTGGTGCGTCAGGCCTTAGTCATATACATACGCATTGACAGAAAGGAAGAAATGGAAACGAATGTGAATCTGAAAGGGTCATAGAGAGATGAATTTGGTAAAGTTTTCAGCATTCATCAAACATTACCAACAATCTTCTTCTAAGCGATGGTGCAATCTTCATAGTGTCGGCCCAAAACTGAGCCACTAGTTTGGCGTCTTCAGTAGCGTCCACCAGTTCCTGTAATGAACAAACAATAGGACACGCAGGGCACAATATTAAGTGCCTGATCGTTTATAAGGAATTTCTCAGTTGCGAGCCCGGAGTAAGGATCGAAAGCAATAGAATTGCTTGTATTAACATAACTGACGCAATGAGGAGTACACCTCTGTTTATTTCTTCGGAAATTACAAGCGTGACGTGGTGTAATGTTTTTTTTTTAATTACAGAGGGCTTCCTTACAACCTGTTCCTTCGACTACTTCACGGACGACCAGGACACGAAGGTGTTCGTGGCCGCCATCTTCGTGTGGAGCTACGCGATCCCTATGATGCTCATTTGCTACTTCTATTCGCAGCTATTTGGTGCTGTAAGTTATATCTTCCTCTTTGAAAGCCCCATCTAGGTGGACTAACCGCATTTGAAAAGTTGTGCAGTCAGACTGGCAGGGTGGACAGGGAGTTGTAGAGGAGCTTGGGAGACGGCTATGTCTAGCAGTTGGCTGCGACGGCTGAGTCGATTGATTTACTTCTAATGTGCTGTTCGTGATTTGCCCGTCTTTTTATTAGAAGACGTGGTACGCTATGTTCAAACAACAGTAACTCTTAAAGTATTAGACATACAGTTGTGAATTTTATGTTGTATTGTAGCTTAGCTCAAAATCTGTCGATCTAGCAAAAAAATTGTAGGGGGTGTTTTTGAAGTAATTAACAATTATTGGTAGAATTGCATAATTTTTCGTTTTTTTTTTTTCAAATATTGTGGATTTGTGAACACATTGCTTTGTAATGCAGTCGGTAGACAATATTATTGCCTTTCGAATAAGCCTATTTTTATCTCAGTATGACTAAAACTTTGAGAGATATGTTTTTTTTTTGCAATCGCATAGAGAATATTTCAACAAAAAAAAAAAAAAATGGTTGCCACATAGCGGAGAAGTGTATTGGACCCAAGCTTAGAGTGTATTTGTACTTTAAAATCATTTATATTTAAGTATTTAGAATATCGCTAGTCCATGTCCGGAGTCCGGACACATTGTATATGTTTTATTCTTCTTCTTCTTTCTTCCTCATCAGGAATCAATATCATTCTTTGAAAGTTTCGGTTCCTGAAATAAAACAGAGATGCGAAGACCGTATGAAGTAGGAACATATTGTATCTACCTGTGAGAATTTAAGCATATAAAATATACAAAACAAATTGTGGCAAAACTCGCCAGTTTTACTCCGTCAAGAGAAACAGATTGCGTCAAACTTTTAGCATATATTCACCTTATTATGTTAATTACAATCCCCGGTGTTCTTGAGTGAAAAGCAGCGTAATTTTGGGCAGCTCAAAGATTTATATTGTTAGACGTGCCCTCTAAAAGTATTAACGCCGACATGAGATGGAGAACAAACGAGGAGCACAAAGGGTAGACGAGGGCTAGTATGTACGCTGTCGCACTCGCCCTGCGTCGGGCTGTCTCCGCGAGAGAGTCACAGCTTCCATAAAAGGAGCTCGCACATCCCGCATTGAAAGATATACACGATTTTCAATATCAGAGAGCGAGACAACACTATTCATATGTCATTGTCAATGAAACGAATGCGTGATTAGTTTGTGGCGCGCTATGACTAGTCTAATGATTTAAATCTTTGACTTGTTTGGGTTTCAAGGTTAAACTAGACTAATTACACAAGTTAAGGAGCCAAGTGCTTCTAAGTGAGCCTAACCGAGACCTAACGAATCTAGTTTAAACCTAGTTAGGTCTCAGGTGATGCAAGTGGACGTGCGTGTGAAAAGATGCCTTGTGGTTAAGGTTACGGACAAATCCAGTGGCATTTGGCCCACTGGATTTGTCCGGCTTTTTTCTCCTCGTCCGAACTTAGTCCGGCTTTGTCGTATAACTGGACTTTTCGACAAAAGGTTAAAATACCTACTTGCGAGGCTTTGTTTTTTAAGAAAATTTAAAAGTATAAAACTGTCTTTATACACTTTAAATTTTAAGCAAATCATACGATAAGTACCCGCTTTTTTTAGAGAACAAGGTCAGCAAAAAGCACAACATTTCACAAAAGTTAAATAACAAGTTTTTAATGTTGTTTTGAATCTGTAATGTTTGTCACATTCCAAAGATGTGACTTAAATTATCTTTTGTGAAAATAAACTTTTTCGATTGGGTTTGTATTAAAAAAGTTAGGAGAGCTATTACTCTGAACCATTAAGAAAATTCTTAACAAACAAGTTTGGTTTTGAAAGTCACACAATAAACAAACAATTTTATAAACATGCAAACAAATAATATCAAATTCTAACTTCTAAAACGAAGTCTTCACAAAACACTCATGAAGATGGAGTCCTACGTCCCTCATATTTCGCTTAAGTAATTTCGTTATAAAAAATAAATGAAATAGGATTTGTGGACTCATAAATAATGCCAGAGCCAGTTGCAGATCATTAATGACTAGGTTTAGTATTTCTGAAGAATATCCCATCTTTTTTATTTCCTTTTCATTTTTTTCGTGTGGCAACACTCCGCATTTAGAGGTACTGTACTGTAACATTTTAATACCCTTGACAACACTGCGGTCTATTTTAAATTAAGCCCTTCATTAAAGAGACGTTGTTTATATCATTAAAACACATGTTAAAATATTCAGGCACAATTATAGCACGAATTTATTTCATTGTTTGTCATGTTTATCAGTTAACTTTTTAATTAAATATCAAACACTAAACAAAAAAATAATGATGACAAATCTTCTATCTAAGTAGAAGATACATACATACCGCTGTCAATTAAGCAGTCGGCTGCCTCGAACACCATGGCCTTTCGTGCAGGATAGTAAGGCACGCCAGCACTAATTACATCATACGTTGTGCTCTTACCATCGCCAGGGTGCCAGCCGTTTTAGAACCCAACGGCTTAGCACGCGACGATGGGAAGAGACCAGACGGCATGACCATAATGCCTTGGAAGTTGGGTTGGCCTTTGGTGTGGGATGCAACATGTGTCGACACCCTTGCGCCATCCGGCTGTGCTGGGGTGGCTGCTGAAGGTGCTGAAAACCTCAAACGGCGCAAAACCAATAACCTCATTGGTATCTATGTGTTTGAGCCGTTTGGGGTTGAAACACTAGGGCCATGGGGTCCGAGTGCGCACCTTCTCTTTCGGGACATCGCCAAGCGGTTGGACGACTCTTCTCGTGACCAGAGAGCTGGCCTATTTTTGGGTCAAAGAATCAGCATTGCCATTCAACGTGGCAATGCTGCCAGCCTTCTGGGCAGCCTTCCTGTTGACAGCGATGTGGACGAATTTTTGGACACCCTTTAATACTTTTCTTCTTTTATGTGTACATATTTGTATTATTAATTTAATATTGTGATGAATAAAAGTAGAAGATTTGCCATCATTCGTTTATCTACTTAGACAGAAGATTTGTAAACAAATTGTTTTGAAATCTTTTTTAACTAAAAACAATAACTGTATATTCTCATACACAAGCCAACCCCAACCTAACCCCAAAATGAATCACTCAAAAACTTGTAATAATTTCCGTCCGCGAACTAGATAGGCCGAACGACAACGTTCGGTCACAAAAGGCCGAAAGATCTTCCATCCTATTTAATTCAGCCTGACCCCAATACCGGCCGTGATTATTACCACAGATACATTCCGATTCAATTAACCTATTTATATGAAGGGATCGTACTCGTTTTGTTCTAGGGTCTTATTAGCCGATCTCGGATTGAAGGAAAACAATATCAGTTTCCTGTCATTGTATTTTTAGGGAGCGAACAGACTAGGGACTAGAGATATTTGGGCGATTAATTGTTAAATTGAATGCCGTAACTGGAAGTGTAATACCATAATATAATGAAAAAAGTAATTGAAAAAACTAAAAAACCCGACTGCGGTAAAAAACTTAACTTAAAAAACACTAAAAGCTAAGAACAAGCACATTTTAAATTTAAAGAAGTTGGAAGCAGGCGGGACCCATTTGAGTTTGAAAATATAAAAATGGAATGGCACCAATTTTTAGTGTTTTTTTTAACTTGAGTTTTTTACCGCAGTCGGGTTTTATAGTTTTTTTAATTACTTTTTTAATTTCCAGCTTTTTAGTTTACAAATGTGAAATATTTCGTAGACGACGGAGGTACTCCCAGCTTATGTTGTGTTCTGATTCAAAATTCATGCCCGGTGTCACTTTCATAATTAATACGAATCTAACGACACCTTTGAAGCTAAAATCCATCGAGCCGTTCAGGCTGCAGAGCGTGCCAAACATTTGAATTTGGCGCCAAAAATCTGCCATTTTGTTTTTTTTTATTTTGATATACCCAGTGTCACTCTCACAGTAGAACCTATTGACACATCTCAAGCTAAAATCCATCGAGCCGTTCAGGCTGCAGAGCGTGCCAAACATTTGAATTTGGCGCCAAAAATCCGCCATTTCGTTTTTTTTATTTTGATATACTCAGTGTCACTCTCACAGTAGGTAAATACGAATCTAACGACACCTCTCAAGCTAAAATCCATCGAGCCGTTCAGGCAGCAGAGCGTGCCAAACAATTTTACATACATATTATCGAAAAACATAACCCTCCTTCTGGCGCAGTCGGGTAAAAAAAAAACACTTTTGGTCGAAATGATACAGCAGTTTCAAATATAACCAAAGCAAGGCTGGGCGATCTCGTCACTTCTTCACTTCGAAATCGGCTTACTACATACTCAAGCGTAATAAGATTTGCCTTGTGAGGTAATCCCCGCCAAATACACCAATGAATAACATCAAAATCCGATCACATTTTCGCTATTTCAGACGAAAAATCTCGATCAAATTGGTGATTGCATTTTATTTTAAATGGTATCAAATACACAATATTACTAAAAGTAAAATGCTGTTTTATACTCAGATAAAATGAGTGTTGGTATTAGTATATTTCCTAAGACAGGATTTAACATATTTGACATGTGGCTACGAAACTTACGCATCATAGCATGCAGTTAACTTACAAGCCACTACGCCAATCATTATTACTAAATATCAGCTCTACAAATAAACTAATTTGATACCTCAATATTTCAACAAACATTTTCCCCCTCTTCAAGAACCCTAAACAAATAATAACCTTTTGCCGCTGCCCCAAAAACCCTAACAATCAATTTTTCTTCAATAATAAAACTTGAACACAATAACAGAAAAAAACATTCATTCGCGCGTAACCTCGACACGGCACTCGTAAACTACGTTCAGACAAAAAATGTCGAATCACTAAAGTTCCGACGAGGAGCGAAAATTGTTTGTTAAGTTCGTCACCTCGAATTGTTTCGGATAAACTCTGTCTCGCCGAAGTTTCCCATCACTAGAACAGGCGAAATTAAATTCGGATTCGAGTTCCATCGCGGTTTGAGTGCAAACAGTTTGAATTAAATAGTAAAGATGTCGGGGAACGTATTTTGACTGATAAGTAAAGTTCATAGATTCAACTTTTCTGTTCTACCGTCCGCGTTGGGCAAAGTATACTTCACGTAATTATTAATTTTACACAAACCCAAGCTTTCCGCAGCTTTATTAAATTAACGTGCAACGGAGAATGGGTTAAGATGTTGATCAATGTTTTTTCCAGATAAGTAGCAACGCTCCTTGTGTTCCCCGATAAATAGCTATTAAGTGAACATAGTACCTTTCATTAGCTATTTACTTTGAGATTCTTAATTAAACTGCCGGGTTTGAAATTGCTGTTAATTATTAGTATTCTTATTGTCAGCCGTTCTTTACCTACAAGGCTTTTGAGAATGTGTTATAATGTTTTTTATCAATACCATCACTTTTTTGGAAATCTATGTATGTTAGACAGAGTACAAGAATTACTTCACTTAATTTAGTATTAATGGCTTATGCTATTCTTAATGTAATAAATAAATGTTATAACTACCTACCGTAGATCATACATATTAAAATAAGCTTTCCTTTTGGTCTTGCCGCCATCGCGTCAAAAGTAAAATGACACAGATGACATTAAACCTTACTTATTATTTAAAAGCGGTGATGCTTTTAAATAATAAGTAAGGTTAGGTTTACTTTGAAATAACAGTCACCCACGTCATAATTAGTTCAATAGAGATTGAACAAAAAAGGAGCCATCCATGTTTCTTTTTTCGATACAGAACCGTCGACGCTCGAAAAACGCGATTTAACAAGACTGATAATTAAAAGTCTGATTGCTCAGTTTTTTTTCTCGTTTCCCCTACAAGGAAAATTGGACAGAAACGCTTTCGTTCGACCAAAATTGAAAAATTCGGGTACTGTTGAACCGTTCTTTATTTGCGTCCTATTACTAAATTGTATATTTTAGCTGAACTGTTATTAACTGAGCGATTCTTGTTCAATAACGCAAAATTAAAATCGAGCTTCTAAATTGTACCTTATCAAAATTTTAGGGTCCTCAGAATTTTAAAACGAATGTTCTTATTTGCAAGCTGTTTTAACCGACTTCTAAAAAAGGAGGGAGTTACATATTCCACCAGCGTCTGTTTTTTAACCGACTTCAAAAAAAAGGAGGAGGTTCTCAATTCGGTTGTATATTTTTTTTGTGTTTGTTACCTCATATCATCGTCATTTATGAACCGATTTGAAAAATTCTTCTTTTATCTGAATGGATCTACTTCCCGATTGGTCCCATAGAAATTTCATCAAAATCGGTTCAGCAGTTTGGTTTTGAAATCAAAATATCTGGAAAAAATATGTCATCCAAGTAAAAGAAATTGCGGAATTGATACTTGACAAGGATTTGTGTGATACGATAACTAAAAATGGTAAAATAAAAACTTGCTAGATAGGTACGTTTAAAGACCACGTAGGCATTCGAAGTAACAATTTACTTTATTCTTGGTATTTAGTGAGAAACGTTTCGCGAGTAGTATAATATCCCATTTTCGCCGAGTGAGTATACTTAATACGTCACGTTTCGTACAGAAACAGATATTTACTTATTTCGTATGTAAATCATATAGTTATAAAGATCTCTAAATACTATCACGACTTGCAGTAGACACAAATCTATGGACTTACTGTCACAATCAGGATAAAAGTTTAAACTCTCCAATTCCGCTTATTTAAACCGGAAAGTTATACAATAAATGAGAATTATTTCGGAACGATTCGATTCAAGAATTCTTTGAGTAACATTTTAAACGGAAAATTCGCAAGTTTTCCTTGAAAATGAAAACGGGGAAGAAGCATTATTTGTGTTTGAAGCAATGCACAAATTCCCGATCTGGGTTAGTGATGGGCATACTTAACACGCTTGATTCGACTAATTACATTCGTGTCGACAGCGTTCGATTAATTCACCGATTTTATAAAAGAAAGAAATAGTTTTTTATCCAGGTCATTAAGCAGGGACATATGTTCAACATAGGGTAGGCTGATATGTGTAGCTCAAAATATCACCTACAGATACCTAGGTTACAAATTGTTATTCGTTTACTAGTAACAGTAAGCGAGCCCCAAACTAAACAGTCTGTGTCATCATGCCTGAATTCATTCTATCAAATTTGAGCTTTACAGCGTTTGTTTATAATCGTGTTTAATTAATTAAGCCCCAAGTAGATGCAAGCAAAAGGTTTGACAACTAGCACAACATCGATAAAAAAAAACTGCATCTCAAATCGAATAAGACTTCGGTTGTTTAATTAATCGGAGGACGCACCAATTGTTTAATCGAATAGAAATTCTTACTACCGATTGGATTGTCGAAACATTTCGGAATCCCGCAACGCTAATCTGGGCCGGAATGGGAGAGGAATGTTATCAAAGAAAAGAAAAGAACTGTTGTTGCTTGAATTGGTTATCGCTTAGTGGTACCTACGTGTTTTTATCGTGTAATGAAACTCGAATATAGCGTGTACGTAAACTTGTAGAATTACATGCTATTGTTTTGTTAACACAGCCACATGATCAGCATCGGATAGAAAAATCCTGTTATTCTTCTATCCTCTATATACTAATAATATAAAGCTGAAGATTTTGGTTTTTTGTTTGGTTGATCGCGCTACTCTCAGAAGCTACTGGTCAGCATTGAAAAATGATTATAGTGTTGGATAGCCCATTTATGAAGGCTATAGGCTATATAACATCACCACCAATAGGAGCGGAGCATCAATGACAAATAACCCAATCCCCTCTCTCTCTCATAAGTGACGAAGATCAGATGAAGTTGCACGAGTCAGCTAGTCTGTTACAAAAATAAAAAACCAAACCACTTCTGAGAATAAAATGTACATGGATATTTCTAATACGCTTCCAATGTCTCTCAAAATCATTACCTTTTTAAATCGTGAAGGAACACTCCCAAATTAATTCATTTCAAATGTCGAAGTGGATTAACAAGCTTGACACAGCGTTTCCTTAGCCTGGGGATATGCGGAAAACGAGAAAAAAGAAAATAATTCGAATTATACGAACGTATATAGAATCTTTGAAATATTACAGGTGTTAAGTTTAATAAATCAGCAACGAAAGTCAGTTAACATTTTTGCTTAACTGACTGAAATGTCAAACGAGTTTTGTTGCTGACTATACCTACAAGCTTTTGGGGGTTTTCATTAAAGGTTTCTGTTAAATGAAAAACGTACTGCATGCAATATCGATATATGCGAAAAAGGTTCCAAAAAGACTAAAATCATTTGAAAACAAGGAATTTGAAAGACAACTTAAGATTATTTAACTCTCCAACGAGATTTCTGCAATAACCAACCAAGACCAATTTGCTGACGACTTCACACTATTTGGAATCATCATCAACATTCTCCTGCTCTTATTCCAATTTATTTGGGGTCATGTCTTCCTCTTCCATACTTCTATATTACTGGTCATCTCAGCAGTCACCTCCTTACACTATTTCGCGATTCTTTAATATTATTCATAGCTCACTTATAGGCACTGCTCCGGATCAGGGTTACCTCACCAAATTTAAACTAGTTCATCCCAATTCAAGGCGATGCCGTAACGGTGCTTATCAATTGTGCGTTGCAATAAGAAGTTTTATAGAAGGAATCCCGAGTCTGGCTCGAGTTCAGGCGTTGCCGATCCGGTGCAGTTCTTAACCTGAAACCTTTTGCTTGTCAGGTTCGTCTCCACGAGCGCATGCTCTCAGACCAAGCCAAGAAGATGAACGTCAAGTCCCTCACAGCCAACAAGGAGGATGCCAGCCGCAGTGTTGAGATCAGGATCGCTAAAGTAGCCTTCACAATCTTCTTCCTCTTCGTCTGCGCGTGGACGCCTTACGCTTTCGTCACCATGACTGGCGCTTATGGCGATAGGTAAGTGATATGCTCGAACAAAACCCTGATGGAACACATCGTAAGGAAACGTGCATATCGTAGAACGTAAAATTCGAAGACATGAGGCCCACATGAGACAGAAAGTGGAGATCTGTGTTCCAGCAGTGGGTAGGCTATAAGCTGATGAAGCATTAGTGTTAAGAGGATTTGGGTGGGTGATAATACCTACTTTACTACCAGTCTGTTAGTAACTAAGTATCCGGTAAGGATAAATATCCTATGGACAGTAAGCCATACAGACCTACGAGGAACGTGCAGCGCCTAAAGTCTAGAGGTCTTTGAGAAGTGGCAATTCGAGGATCTTTCAGAGCATTTCATTTTGTCTATGCCGTCAGGCTTTTTGACATCGAAAGTTGGTAATGTCCAAGATTTAAAGCCACTACGTAATACTTTGTGAACATAGTATTATTAAGCAAAAATATTTGATGAAAAAGAAAACAGCGTAGGAGTGTACCCTTGTTATCTTATTTGATAGATGTTTGAGGGCAAAAAGTCAAATTTGACTTATTTAACATTAAATTCGCATGGTTCGCTAATCTCAGTTCTCGAAATCGCTCTAGGATTTAAATATTTACGTAGGCTAATATTAGAAAATACCAAAACAGACTTACTACGTACCAAACAAACTTATGGCACAAAAAATATTTCAAAAAACGTTTCAAATGAAGACCTTGACCTATTCTTTTAAATTATTAACTGTCCTTTGGCAATTAATCTTATAAATCTTGGGATTCGAGGGCGATCGAACTTAAAATATGGAAGTTTTTTGGAAGACTTATCTTGCTTCCGCAAAATTTCAAGAATACGAAGAATTAGGAACAGTGGAAACCAAATAACAAAATAATAACTTTTGCCTACAGGAGCCTCCTGACTCCCGTTGCAACGATGATTCCAGCCGTCTGCTGCAAAGTAGTGTCCTGCATAGACCCATGGGTGTATGCTATTAATCATCCCAGATACAGGTTAGTATTATTCAGTATTTTTTTTATTAGACTGTAATAATTTACCTCTAGTTTATAAATATGTTCGTCCGTCAACTAGGCAGACAGTCAATCCCATTTAAACCTTTAATTTATTTTAATCCTTTCTTTTTGAGAAAGTACTAGTTCCTCTTGCATATTATGTGACAAAAACCTGACTGCAATTCTATCCAATATCATCATGCATGAGCATGAGCAGTTTGCCAGCCTAAAATCTGCTTTTATTCACTGCAGGGCGGAACTCCAGAAGCGTGTCCCCTGGATGGGCGTTCGCGAATCTGACCCTGACAACGTGTCTACCACCACCAGCGTCGCCACCGCGCAGTCTACTGCCCAACCCGCTGCTGAAGCCTAAGCAACCACAGAAATACCTACAACTCCTGCTACAATGAGAATTTGATGGACGCCATCTTTGATTTAGAATGTTCTAGAATGTTTTAAAAAGTGGCAGTTGATTTTATGAGAGTTTGATGACCCGTAAGATATTTGAAGTTTGATGTGCTTTTGTTTGCGCAATTATTTTAGTTTAATTATGGATAAACGCTTAATTATTATAATTCACTTGCTACTTTATCTAATGATACCTAAGTACAATTTTAAAGGGCTGTTATTGTAAGGTTATTTTAATAATGATAACTTTAAGCAGAAAACTTAGAAGATATTTCAAACTTAGAGACATTACACTCGATCTCATTAGTACCAATGAACTCAACAATGTTCTATTTCTGTGACTATAAACAAACAAGGCTCATCCGTTGCCGCCTGTCTCCCAAAATTAGATGATTACCAAAAACATTTCCTATTAGAGTACAAAATAACTTGAGCTGTCAAATCCATCTAGTAATGAAGCAAAAGTTTTTCGCAATTTAATAAGTGTCAAAGAAATCCTAATAATATTTTGCCAAAAAGTTAAGTACATTCCAGTCTTTAAATAAAAAAAAGAAGACAGTTTAATACAGGACTTGCGTGTTTCCTTAGATAGCTAAACTTGTCCAAAATACATTTTTCCTATAACATAGGTACTCACTCTCCTTTGTTAAACTTAAATGGTCCACTTATTATACACACTCAAACGTCAAGTTGAGTGGGTAGTGGACGTATTAGTTGGGTCCCACTATCTGCCATCTCCTGAATGATTTACCACTCAATTTGTCAAGTTAGGCTATCCTATCATAGAGGCTACAATAGAGCAGAAATAGAGCAATAGTGTTGATATAGGTCTCCACATAATAACGAACACTGTACTAAGCAATTCTGTCATCTAACTTATCTTAACCGTTGATATTTTACAGAAGTACCTAAGTAATGCAGAAGTACCTAAGTAATTTAATTACTTTCGAGTAAGTTATTGCGTAAAGCTTTAATGTTTTATAAGCCTAACTTATACAAAAACAACAAATTCTCATTGTACCAAGTTTCTAGAACTTTTAAAATAACGACACAAGCAAGTCTATGGTTCAACGAGTATGCAAGAATAATTTTTTTTACGAAGCAAAATATGAAAATGTAAAAAAAAAATACGGACCGACCCCGACGACCAAGCTGATTTTATGAGCAAATAAAGTTATAATGCAACTGACGAGTTCGTTTTATATTATTGTAAAAGTATTTATCCATTTTGTAGAGAAAAATGGTGGACGTGGTTAGGGGGGGATCATTAGGGTCTGAAACACTCCCAAAACTCTTGTTTATACTTAAAATTAAACTCGTTTGTGGTCCTGAGGTAACATTACCTTAAATACATAGGTATATAGGATAAATACATACTTAGTAAAGAACGTGAGACTGAGAGTAACCAAATTACAATAATCCGCTAAACAAGCAAATAGTTCGTGATCGTAATTTGTAACGTGGTTTTGTAAAGGCATAAAAGGATGTCGTTTTCCATTTGTGCCGCTTGACAGCTGCCCTTGGATAGCTTTTACGTAAACACGGGCAAAAGAAGATCGGGCCTACTCAACATACACTACGAATGTAATCCCCGAAGGGTTGGGCAGAGGTGTACCTAATAATACACCCATATTCCGCCAATTATGTTTTAAGTCCCATGTAATAGGAGGCGAGCCTATTGCTGACGAGACTCCGTGGCTGCTACTGAGAAATTCCTGATGTAAAAACCCAATAACACTTTACCCGACCCGGGAATACAACCTAGAACATCATGCTCAGCAGTCGCTCGCTTGCGACCAATACGCCAACGACGCAGTCCTACGGCCTACTCTTGAAAACCAAATATTTTTTACAGATTAGTTAAACATTCCATTTTCAATCAGAACTATTGAGACCAATAAAACAAATAGTTCCAGTGGCTGGAACACAAAATACACCAAACCTACTCCTTTCACAGAACCCTGCACAGAATTTACAAAACCCTCATTAATCTCAACAGCAACAAAACAGAATTTATGCAAACCAAACCACAAAAAAGTACTTATTTCATAACCAGAGACAAAAATGAAATAAAAAAACAAGAAGTAATGAGACGCGCAAAGCAGCTTACATTTGGTGCCCTTTTATCGGGCACAGAGGCCGCTACTAATGAACTGTGGGCCAAGATAGACAGTTTCATGGCTGCTTTCTCTTATAATACAATTCTTGTTTCATTCTCTTGTAGTAGTTCTTCTTCTTGTTTTATTCTCTCGTAGTTGAGTATGAATTTTAGTGTTCTCTGTTAGAAATGTAAGACTTAATGTAGATGAGACATGTCGTAACGAAAGTATTCAGCATGAATGTGCTAGATGGCAATAATAGCAGGGCAAGACCAGGAGACAAGAAAAGGAAAGGCTGTCGTATTACCCAGTACTAACTGGGTCGTGGAGGTCAGATAGGTAGTCGCTTCATAAAAATACTGATATTCAGCTGCATCCGGTTAGACTGGAAGCCGACCCTAGCATAGTTGGGAAAAGGCTAGGCAGATGACGATGAAGGCCAAAGAAAAGATTGGAGATATTTCTAATTTGGCTAGACAGAGGATGGCTACTAAAATGACGGCCAATAAAAGTACATAAAAGAAGAAAATGAGCGTTAATGAGTAGATACTGCTGCTGGGGCTTGCTTAAGCATATTGCATGTAGTCTTCCAAAGAACCGTTAAGGTGCCGTCATATTTTAAGAACCTTACCTTAGTTACCTTAACTTACTATTAAGTTAATCTATTTTCTTTTTATACTGATTTATTTTGTCATATCGCCCTATTTTCCACATTCTCAATCCACATTTCTAGCAACGTCGGAATAGTTACATAATTCTCCCGACATGTGGCAACCGGGCCGGGAATTCGTACTTTCGACTTTAAAATCGGCTTACAAGTCATTTTACGAAGTGGGAGCGCTCACGTTGTTTGTTTCAACGAGAAACCAAGTTTTACGAAGTTGGGAGAAATCTTTAACAATCATAATAGGCTCTTGTGTCTGAATGTGTACTTATAAAAAGTACCTTCCTAGCAAGGAAAGTGGTTACCTAAATATACTTAGAGAACATCATGCGCATTTTCTGACTGCAATAATTAGCCTGAAGTCCAGGGGTTCGATTCTCAGGTCAGGCAAAGAGTTATTGGGTTATTCCGTTAGGAATTTATCAGTAGCAGCCACTGAGCCTGGATGACGATAACTGACGAATGAAGTATAAGAAAAAAAAGCAATTCGACAAACAAATCTCGACTTCAGAAGCATAAGGTCGGATGTACCAATACAGAGAGTTTTGTACTTACGACCTTAGGCTTCTCATGTTCAGAATTTTGATTTTCAATCCAATAAAGGTAAATCAATCAATTAAGTCGGCCATTCGAATGGCGAGTTCGATTCATCACTTGCGATTTCGAACCAGTCCGCGTCTGGTCGAAATGTTCGCACTTCGTTAACGATTAATTAAATTTCGACTCGATTTCAGCGATTAAACGTCGGTTAGACGGACGGTTTTTGGATAGTGGATATGGCGGATTATTTGGCCAATTAGAGGTGGATATGATTTTAAACCATTTGTGTAGAAAAATAGTTAGTGGAGTCAATGCAACATAAATTTATTTTAAGGTAAGGCTCCAAGGTGCTTAAGTATTAATTTTGATTAAGCAAATAAAGGCTTCCTAAATTTTGAGATATAAATAAGGTCCTACGGCTGTTTAGTGTTTTATTTACATAAAACAGCCGTAGGACCTTATTTATTAAGTATCGTATTTAGGTAGTCGGTTTTATTTACTGGAAAACAAAAATGCCGATAATTTTGAGATGCCTGGAGCATTTCTAACGGAAAGAGGAATTTCAGGGATGTTAGCCTAATTGTAATTAAGAGGCGCGACGCGGTTGGGTGAAAGGGTTGCTAGTCGTCGCCATTTTAAAGGACGTCCTATTTTCTTTAGATTTTTAACCGACTTCAAAAAGGAAAAACCTTTGGGGTTATAGGTACCTCCCGATTGGTGCCATAGAAATTTTATCAAAATGGGTTCAGTAGTTTGGTTTTTAAATCCAAATATCTGGTAAAAATACGTTATCCAAGTAAAAGAAATTGCGAAATTGATACTTGACAAGGCTTTGTGTGTGTTGCGATACCTAACGTAAAAGGGTAAAATAAATACTTTTTGCAAAATATTTTTTTAATAAGTAGATAAGTACATAGTTATTTCACTGTTTTTTTTTTACAACGTAGACAATATGCTTGTTTTTATTATTTCTAAAAACAAACATTTCTCTTTCATATTGGTTCTTGTGTTTACTAAGAAACCATACACCATACCTCGTTTACTTAGTTAGAAGAAATTCAAGGAAACGATGTATTCTTGTTACATTATAGCTACAGGCAGCCGTTGTTTTAGTTTTGCCGTCAGTTCTTCTTGAAAAACTAGGATTTTGCGTCATAAGTTATTATGGAAAATTATCTCGGAAAACTTATAAAGGAAAATTGGAATTCTAGGAAAATTGAGTTTTCTGATACACATAACTATCACGCTGCGAAACTCAAGATTGCTGTGATTGGCTGAACGAAATATCAACAGGCATCAAACGATGGAACATGGAATTTAGGTAACAAAAGTGGCCTATGAACCTATGGTCTCAGAAAGGCGAAGGAAAACAACGTAAGGAAATGTCCTAAAACCAAACATTCAAATACATGTAAAATGCACCATACCGACATGGACCCGCGACGATGACTCCGGCCCACTCCCTCGCGGCCGGACGCCTTTATCCCAGTTGTGGAAACGTTATAGGCTAAGCATGTAGATTTCAGAAACCGCAATCGGGTATAAGATTACGCATCACCTTTGCAAGCTACGGTTTATTCCCAAATTCATCAGAAGACTTAAAACACACGTTATCACCCTAATGCTGCACTAGTCTACTACCCCACTAACTCCGTCAACCACCCATCGTCACATACCACAGACAACAAAAACTTCACATGTAATCTCTTTGAGACTTCCAAACTCATTAGATGTTAGTCGTCTCGTCTCGAAGCTCGCTCGTCGCGGTCTCAACATAAATACGCGTTCTGAACAACAAACCACTTTGTTTGAGCAACAGCCCTAGACTCTATATGAATGACAGAAATACACTCAAGTATATGAACTTGGTACTTTGGTACTTATGTCTACTTTTGTACCCTGGCTGTGGTTTTATTTATGGGCGCTCAGATGTTTAGCTTTATGAGTGTTGGGCTTTTTGTACAGGGATGTAGATTGATGAGTAAGTAGGTACGTTTTTAAATAGGAAACTATAATTCTGTTAGGTTCTATCTTCGTAGTTCTCTTCTTAAACGAATGAAGAACTATAGAGTTTTAGTTGAAGTAGAGTTGACAATATGGATATCAAAATCAAAAGTCATTTATTCAAATTAGGCTGATAATCAGCACTTTTCGAACGTCGAGTTTACAAGAGACAGTTCTAGGAAACTCAATAGCAGCCTAGCAGCCCGGAGTTGACGTTTGTGCGCTGCCCACCTTTCAGGAAATACGCAGCCAATGTTTACGAGAACTCTGCGGAATCTGCCCTTAGATTGCTAATGGCTAATATAAAAAGAAAATAGCAATTTGGACTGTATAATTTTATTAGTAATTCCTTCTTAATATTATGGTACTGAAATTGCCTACTAATTGAGGCTATTGCTAAATGCTTGCCACCAAGGGACACTAATCATGTGGTTACATACTTAGTTCGATCATTTTTCTTCCGCGCCTTAGGCACTAGGCAGTCAGATCCGCTAGTACCTAACCTATGTATATTCATCTAAACAGCCACTAAAGTCAAAATTAGTAAAAGTCAAACTACTAAACATAGGGTCAAGTAATATTCAAAGCAAATATAACTAAAAATATTACTGGCTGGTTCTCCAGCGCGCGCACTAATTGTATTAAAAAGTTTGCGGAGATTGACGAGCAAAAGGTGAAAAACGATGCGATAGACGAACTTTTTCTGAGGTTAATATCATTATAGTCCGTATCTACCAACATAGAGACCTAAACAAAGTACCTATACACTTAGGCAGTCTTCTTCTTCTTTATCGTGTGGTTAGTGCCTAACCTGGTGTCAGAGTTTTTATGCCGCCCAAGGGCCTCTGACTTGGCTTTTACATGCCGTCGAGAAATATCTCTCAGGCATGCTGGTTTCCTCACGATGTTTTCCATCACCGAAGCAAGTGATAATTATAGGTACAATACGCACGTAATTCCGAAAAATCTGTGGTGCGTGTCTTGGGTTCGAACTCGAGACCTATGACTCGGCAGTCCAACGGTCACACCACTAGACTATCAAACTTAAACTTAGGCAGTTATAGTCTATCATATGAAATACGGATACGCGATGATGAGATCAAATATTGTTACAATCACGAACATGATTACCATGGTTACAAAATCTAACATCTACTTATTTCATTTCCAAAACACTTTTGAGTGACAGATCACATGCGATTGGAGTACGTAACCAGAAAGAGAAAATTTCAAAAGCGCGGCAATACGCGTACTCTGTGGCGACGTTTGTTATGACACAAAGACTCACACGTTGTTCGGAAACGCAAAGATTACAGAAGCGCAAACTATTTCTGGTTTGCCTGTAAGTGCCTGCCTAAATAAAGTTTTAATAATAATTATAGTTGCAGTCCCTTGGTTGTCTGAACACAGAAGATAGGGATGTACCATCCATTTTATCGTTAACAGCTAGCTCTTAAGAGCGTGTACTCCGTACGGCGTTTCATACAAATTTTCAAGTCCTTATTTTTCGATATGACTGAACTGATTTTAATGAAACTTCATACCCATAAGCAGGATACATAGGTCTAAAAAGTTAGTGAAAAACATTTTCGCAAAATTGTGTTACAGTTAAATTAGACCGATTTTAAATTTTCCATAGAAACAGAAATTTCCACTTTCCTTTTTTTAAATTAGACATTTCGAAAATGTTTTTCACTAACTTTTTAGACCTATGTATTCTGCTTATGTGAGTGAAGTTTCATTAAAATCGGTTCAGTCGTTTCGAAAAATAAGGAGTTGAAAATTTGTATGAAATGCCGTACGGCGTACACGCTCTTAAGTTTTGGACTCGATAGGCGCCACCGCGCCAAGCAGGGGCGGGTCGTTCATATTTGTATACATTTGGAATATGGTTTTAAAAATAAAGAGACAAATATTTATTTAAAAATTTTATTCAAATCCGTTATCTGCCAGCACTGCGTCACTTAAAACGTATTTACAATAGTTTAGAACGCTAAGTACATGCGTGAATGGAATGTAGTTGAACTTTATTACCGGAACTTGAACTTTAACGGCCTACAGACAAACGAACTAAACCTTTTAAAACCACAATGTCTATCTGAGGCAGATCTAACTTCAGGACCCTGTACCACCTTATATAGCAGCATTTCTTTAATCTTTCTTCAGCGATGGGAAGAGACAGAGACTATACAAAACGTCAAGCTCTATCTCTTTCACACATCACAATAAGATTAAAATAATACTGCCATGAAAAGTGGTAGTAGGCCCCCAGGGTCATTTCTAAAAGCTACGTTCAAATTACTCTGGCGAGAATTCAAAATGTTAATTTAAAAAAAATGCTTCGTTCAATTTAAATGCACCTTATTGTACGGTCATGCCGCGCCAGTGTAACCAAACGTTTGTCAACAGGGCCTGTAACACCACCTCTTATAGCAATATTACTCACTTTAGTGTAAGAAAGAGATGCAGCTATTCAGAACATCGAACTCCATCTCTTTCACACACAAGTAAGATTTAAGGTAAAATCACATTTACATGAACAGATCAGCATTTTCTTGCAGCTTTTTTCTATGACTTAGAATAAATTGCTACTCACTAAAGTGAGATCCAATAGCATGTTATAGTGCTTCCGATGTGAATGAATACGGATGCTTGCGACCGGACTTCTCGCTCCACCAAATGACGCCTTTACGTGATAGAATGAGTTAGAGATACTGGAAAACGCTTATCCGTGCGTGCAAATATGATTTCAACCTAAAATAATATTGTTATAAGAAGTCGTGGTAAGCCAAGTCATGATACAAACACAATATCTAGCCAATTCTAATTCGCAATGACAAATTCACTTACAATTATTAAACTAATAATAGAAATTCTTACAACTTATTTACATTACCTAACTTCTACGTCATTGAAAAACATTTTTAAAAACAATGTTTCCCGTCTTCATGTCAACTTTAATTATTGCTTTGACAAATAATTTATATCACAATTTATTAAAATGTAATTTAAAGTGTATATGTATAGCATATAAGGTACATTTCTCATTCGAACTTTATTCATAATTTTTACGTTTCTTTTTATGTATCTATGTCGCCGTATTGTTGAATATTACTTTAAAATATAGTAAATGTACTGTTTTAATGTAACAATTTAAAAGATTTCAACAACTTATTTTTAAGTATTGCTTGAAGAATTCACAAAACCATTAAAATATTTTGCAAAGTTCACATAACGAAGGGAAACTAAATAAAGTTAAATATAATCTCGGGCGGTAATGTCTCATTGCAATAATATTAATTAATTGTTAGGATATTCCAAAAGAGAGTGATTAATAGTAGAAGAAGAGATAGTACATAGTTAATTTTAAATTTCTGTGCAATAAGTTTAAAGGCCGTTTTCAATTACACTATAAAGCAACACTTAAACGAAAGCTTAAATACTATTGCACTGTTGAAAATCCAACTCTAAGCACTGAGCCAAACGTTGAAAATCCAAGATTACGTTAGGCATTCATTTAGGTATCGCTTAGCGTTTAATGAAAACGAGTACAAGTCTTCCTACTAAAAAAACCTAATTTTACATTATAATATTCAAAAAGCTTTTCAAATGGAAACAAAAACTTCTACCAGCTATAATACAGCAAAAGAAGGTTGAACTATTAAAACTACAAAACAGATTGATAGGAAAAAAACAAAAGTTACAAAAATCTACACGCATTATGCGTTCTATTAATATTTATTGATTATAAGTATAGAGCCGCATATAATGTGCAACAAAATATGTATCGCAACATGTACTGCAACATGTTCCAAACAGTTTTATGTGTTGCTAACAATTGTGCAACATTAAAAGTCTACGGGGAGAGTTGTATTACAAGTTGCGTTCCATGTTGTGTTACAAATTATGTACAACGCAGCCTAACAGTGTATCTGCATCTAATAATCTGAATAGAAGTTAAAAACTATTTACTTTAAAAAGGGAAAATAAACTGGAGACAACGGGTCTTCATATTAAAAACTAGCTGCGTCTACAACTTCGTCTGCGTATCATTTTTGATTAATGCTCCGCTCCTATTGGTCGCATCGAGATGTTTTATAGCCTATAGCCTTCCTCGATAAATGGGCTGTCGAACACTAAAATAAATTGTCAATTAGAACCAGTAGTTCCTGAGATTAGCGCGTTCAACCAAACAAACTCTTCAGCTTTATAATATTGGTATGGATTAATAAAATAATCAATATATAACATATTCGTCACTGAAGTGAAAAAAATTGATCGCAATTACAAAATTGAAAAAAAAAACTACGAAAGAAAATGTTATGACTTGCTTAGTCTTTTGACATTGAATTTTATGCTTGTTGCAATTAGGTTGTCGTTTGATTATTATATCGGTACAAAATTGGGTGGACTGCATCAGAAGTCATCGGAAAACTGATAGAATTGAGGCAAACGTAATGTCATCTCCAGTCTATAACTCTAAGGCATTATATAAATATGATGATACAATTTATAGATAAAATTTGTGTTTAAAAATACTTCTAGGCTCTTTAAACGAGCATAGTCAAGTTAAAAACTGTACAATGAGACACTACACTTCGTTTATGAAAGACTTTCACTATACCCACTGTTTATTATATTATTTATTTATGTTTCTATTACTTCATGTTTATTTTCTAATTAACAATTCATAACAACCTTAAAGAATCGATAGTACAGCATGCAATTTGTCAAGATTCGCAGAAGAATCAAAAGTGTTGTGTGTAGAAACATTAAAATCTTACATTTTTAAAACATGATTATTACTGTCTAAATTCTCAATTCACACCTTAAACATACAAACTTAATTTTTTATTGTAGTTTACTTAACAAGCCGAAATTAAATACTTCTACGTCTGTTATACAGTGCCCATGAACGCCCCGACCAATCTGGTTGGGTCTGACCAAATCATGACGTTTGTAGGTGTCGGGTCGATAGCTCTATGTATCGGGAGATTGGGACCGACTACCTAATCCTGTGTACTACAGGGGAACGTCTACAACCACTTTTAAGCCTCGTATTTTTTGTAAACAAAAGTTGAAAACATTGTTTCAGAAACATGTTTTTGTTGTGCTGGCAACATATGAAGCATTTTTCCAACAACAAAAAAACATGTTGCAACAATGTTTTATAACTTTTTATCTACAACTACAAGGCTTTCGCCTACATTATCAAATACCAAGCTAAAATTAAACATTGCTTTATTCCTTCCAATGGGCCCAGTTGTCAAGTCGTTCACCAACGGATCCTGGGGCTGTTCTAAGTCCGGTGCTTGTTACGGTTTATGCTCTGGACGAGACGACGCCCCCACCACTCGTCAAGGTTGAAAGGTCTGAAGTTGGCCAGCTGACGTGGTGCAAGTACCTCTTGGTAGTATTTCGCGTCTTCGCTGCCTCGTTCAAGTTCGCGAGTCACCTGGAAAGATGAAATGAATATGGTTAGGTATGTGGGTCATAACCATGTATGGCTTTTCATATCATAAGTGCCATAAAGATCGAAAGATTCAGGAGGTGATATTACATTATTTTCTAGTATAAATAAACTGTTCATGATTTAATAATGTAATATTATTTTCTGGATATCAAAAATGTTTCGGTGACTTTTGTCCAAGACATCCTTTGACAGAAACCAGCGATCAATTTGATATTTTTGTAGTTCTGAAAATTCTATAAGTACTAGACAATAGCAATATCTATCCAGGTGGTCTAACCAGCTGTGTGATTTTATTTACGGGACAGACCAATGTTTATCCGCCGTTTCTATTCTGTTTTAATACAGCCAAAAACTGTCAACTTCCATCACTGAACAAGCTGTGGAAAATATTACTATAGGGACATTTGGAAATAGTATTTCGCGGCCGAGACTCATGTACACATTTAAATCCAGTCTTCTAACTAAACTTACGCAACTTGCGAAATGTGGGTGTGCTACTAAGTACACCTCTGCCTAATACTTCGGAGCGTGACGATAGTTTAATGTTAGGTGACCGTTACTAACTCTTCGTTTGGAGCTCTATGATCACGTTCTAGCTATGATGAATGACGTATGTATGGTACAGCCGTTATTACTAAAACTGAGCACTTTAGCTGTGCTCGAGTCACGTAGCACGATAAATAACATATTAAGTTTGCAATGACAAGATGCCAGCTTATTTTGTGGTACCGCATTGTGTATTATAGCGGTTTTGTGAATTATTTTTATTTAAAATGGCTCAAAAATGCACTTTGGAGAGCGTTTACCAGAAAAGTGTAGTGTTATTTATCAAAAAAGTGTAGTGTTATTTAAGAATGTGGACCATCAAACTAAATTTATGCGAATTGTATTACTCGTTTTTTTTGTCATGGGACTTTTTGGGACCTTTCGTCGTGGCAGACCAATGCGAAGATGGCGGGACGAGCTTGGCTCCTACCGAAAGTGTTAGAGAGCGAGTGGAAGGAATCGTAAATGACAACATTGTGTGGGAAAGCGAAGCATTTGCCCTGAAGTGGGAAAATACAGGCTATTTATTTGATAAGTTTTCAAACCGGGGCTTAGCAACGGAGGTTAGCTGAAGCAATACGTCTGTGGTTGCACTTCGCCAAGTTTCTTTAGAAAAGTTACTACAAGGAAGCCTCCTTAAATCTATACTAATATTATAAAGAAGTAATTTTCTTTTTTGTAAGTTTGTATGTAGGGGTTAATCTTCGGAACTATTGATCCGATTCCGAAAATTCTTTCACTAAAGGGAGGCTGCATTATCCCCGAGTGACATAGGGATACATTTTAAACGTTTCCGTGGGTTAATTTCGGTACATAACGGGAGCAAAGCTGCGAGCTAGTCCTACATAACTTTTATATCAGATCTTAAGGCCAAATACGGCTTGTCCTAAAATATTTATACAAAGCAATGCTATTTAAGTTAGATATGTAATTGATTTCTATACATCAAGCGTGCGGAATTTGTCCACAATGCCTATGCCTTCATGCATAGCTGGTTTTGACAAATCGATTAACAGATCATGAATGAAAATTCCATTGGTAAGTAAGTTCCTACCTACCTACATTAAATTCGATAAATTGCAGGTACTACAAATAAACGTTAGATATCACTAAGCCTGTTATACTACGAAGGCTACTGCAATGACCCAGATCGTGTACACTTTTGTCACGTAGTCGTAAATTGATGTTGCTAAAGAATGGGAATAGGATAGTCGGGTTTCTCTACGCGGCAAAACAATAGGTCGGTAATCTATTTAGTGCATCGGAACTGCGTTGTAAAAGTACCTATATGCAGTGCAGACTTAGTGCAGATGAACTAAAACTGTCCTCATATAGGGGACCTAGAGGTGATGTCGGTTACGCAACTCAACCATCCATACTTAATATTATAAATGCGAAAGTTACTCTGTCTATATACATAACACCCCTTCAACGGCTGAAAGGATTTCGACATTTTTGTATGAAGCCTGGCCTGCCTAACTTCCGCCATTTTATTTTATTTTTAAAATAGTAGCCACGCATAAAACCTGCTTTATTCAATATTATTATCTTTTATTGTAATATTTAATAGATTTTAACTTTCATAACATTTAACTCGGAAACGTGACGCTTTAGAAGATTTTTTCTTAAGAAAAAATTGTTTGCATTGCTAGCAGCAGGCAGCTATTGATCAATACAGGTATTATTATACGTGGCTTATAAAATCAAAGCGGTAATGATGGCGCCATCAGTGACCTAAGTGCGGGCGAAACTAGTTAGTCCAAAATTTACTGATTATCTTAAGATCAATGACAAATATGATGTAATAAGTTTAAAATCCACCGGTCAACATTTAATACATTTCATGTATGACATAAAAATTGTACATCAAAACATTGCTGTATGAAATTTTGAATCACTCAACCACAATGGAGTAAGAGCACATAGCTATTCTAATTCTCTCGCTAACCATGAAAGTGTCTCACTCTATTGAGTTATACGAGCGAAAATGATGAATTGTTGATAGATTTTTTGTGACGGGAATGCCAAGATCGACTGAGCGAATCAGTACCTGTAGTCAGCGTTGGTGGTGCGCATAATTTTATTGACTGATAATTCATACGTTAATGACGAAGCCAATAACAGTTGACTGAAATCAAGCTAGTGTAAGGATCCCGAAACAAAATTTTTAGTTCTCTTAATTTAGGACCGAAAAGGCTATTTCAAACAGACTTAAATCGTTAGATTGACCCTCTTCTTCTTCGCTTGCGACAAAACGGTCATTGGCACCTGGAATTGTGTCCACTCACAAGTACAGCTCACCTTACGATTAAACTCAAGTCGCCGTATGCGATAAAAATGAATGCGACGTCTAATGATTTAAATCTTTGCAAATGTAGGTAAGAAAAAAAATTAAGGCACTCACCTTATTCCAAGAATCATAGATATAGTTGATAAGATCATCGTTCTGGTTGTTGTTAATGTTGTTGTTGTTATTATTGTTGTTGTTGCTGGGGTGCGGCGGCGGCGCCTGCGCAGGGGGGCTGAGCCGCGCGGCATGCCCGTTGCCATTGTGCCGCTTACTGCCCCCCATGTGTGGCAGGGAGCGAGTCCCGCTGCTGACATAGCTTGACCTGAAATTGGAAGTCCTATGATGGGTTTAATACGCCATACTGAACCCTCCTTTTAAAGCTACAGTTTATAAAATTACTATCGATTTAGACAGCGGAAATTACATTGAGCGTGCTGCTGGATTTTTAACTTTCGGCGGTAAGATGAATGTTGCAAATTCAACAACGCGCTCAATGTCCTTCATGGTATTTCTAATTTCCACCGTCGATTTGTATAGATAGAATGAGAGCTGGCCCCGTATTAGAATAGAATAGAATACACTTCATTGTACACAAAATTACGTATAAACTAAATTGTACATAATGTAATTGTGTATAAACTAAATTTCAACATCTGGCAGAGGCTCCTTTCCACTCTCTGTCATTTTCAGTTTATTTAAATATCACTCGGAGCAAAAATTATTACATGTACTTAAAAATGTTCAGAAAAATAAAGAAATTCCGTCTTGTCTATTTTTGCCAGGCCATTTCAGTTTTAAACATTTTATAGAATCATTCTCCAGCTCTCGGACTATTAGTAGGGTAATGTATTAATTTAAAATTAGAACTCGGCAATCGGAACATCGTACGGCGCGTGATTCGAGGCGTAAAGCGGGCTATTAACTCTTATGTCGATGCAAGGGTGTATGGCAGTGATATAAAGAGATGTTTTCTTCTATTCTTTGCATCACTGTCATGTTATGATGAAGGTTTTGAGTATGAATGTGGATAGATTTAAGAGTAGGGGAAGACCAAATAAACGATAGAAAGACTGTGCTAAAGATAATATGGCTAGAATGATTACTGATAGAGAAGAATGAAAGAAGCAGACATGCTGCGCTGACCCCAAAAAATAGGGTTAAGGGTAAAAGAATGATGAAGATGCATGGGGTGTCTGTACAGCATACTGTCGGTTACTCTAGGTAACATGAGTTGCTATGATTACTGTGAAAACAGAACAGTTATAAGGAACTAGACTTTTAACTGAATGAAAATTGGAGTATCAATGTAGCTAGCTGTTATTAGGCAATTTTCTTGAATCTGAAAACCAATTCCTACTTTAATAAAGATAGAAGTGTGTGCTAAGTAGTCAAATCGTTGTGATTGAAAAAAAATTGTATTTGGCAATTTCTAATTTGAGAATTTGAAATGGATTAAATGACAAACTGTACTCTAGCAGTTTAAGTACTAAGTTTTACAACTTTACTTACTTTACCCTACTTAACTTACTTTAACTCTACTTGACTCACTTTCTCAACTTCAAATGTGCTATTCAGAAACAGAAAAACAGCTTTGATAGCTTTCAAGACAAAAAATGAATTGTCTGCATGTCCACTCAGTTAATGTAGCCGCATAGCAGGCCCAAATAATTTGATAAGACAATATCCAAACGAGAGATCACAGGTGTCTCAAGTCTTGTAACTTAATATTATCTATTCAAGTTGTACAATAAGACGCAGAATAGATCTTGTGGCTAAATCAATCGCTACCACTCATATCAATTAATATTCTGTGTGGTTGTGTATCATTGTCACATTCAAGGTTACTGATATTTGCATTTAATCACCCTTGGGCATTGTGGTCTAAGTAGCATTGTTTATAATAGAATACTCGGAGGACATTATGTGACACTGCGTATAGGATGATCACTTTAAGTGCGCAGTTCAAGGTGGCGGAGTTTGTCAAGAAAAAATACATTGATATTTCAAACTTGGTACATTTATTTTAGTTCTGTGTTTTTATGCCCATGTTTTCATTTTCAGTTTTATGATATTGTATTGTCTATCAGGCTGGTCTGTGGTCTGTCTGCAACTCCAGGTCTAAAAAGTGTATTTTGCATATGGATGGAAAAATTTATTATTCAATCTATTCCACCTACCCAAGAAAGGTTTAAATGAGAGTGATTTTAAAATCAACATTAAAAAAATGTACACTTAATGCAGCATACATGAAGTTGTAATGCTCTTCCTTGTTCCTTTTGAAATGTTTTGTTTATACAGGCTTGTTATGTGGCTATCAACATTTAGCAACATAAAACAAAAGATATTTCCTTTGCTACATGTCTGAGAACTTAGGTATTTTCTCATGATAAGTAATTTACATGTGGTATTTTCAAGTGATTGCTACGAAATGGAGCTAAATAAAGACTACAAATGTTATTTTGATGCTTATGTTTCATCAATATTACAAACAAATCAGTGACATTAACATTGTATTCATATAAAATATTATCTAATCCAAGTATTTACAAACAATATTATGTTACAGTTCAATAGATCAGAGTTAATCGTAATCTATTGCATATCGCTCCAATACATGTTATATTAATAAATTGATAAAACATAAATTGTTAGATGTTACTGTTTATATTGAGGAAGAGATTAGACCTTTATCTGCTCTCATTGATATCTTCGTTCAAACCAAGGTTATTGTAAAGATAGGTTAAAAAAAACTATAATTTATTCAAATAAAACTAAGAACTCTTTACAGAATCTACAAGATAAATGATTTTTATGAGCAAGAGGTGCTACAGTTAGGTACTCTACGCTTTGGTGAATTTGTATGTACTTAACTGTTCGCAAACCGTGCGATAAGAAACGCGTGGCATGATAATAATATCAATAACACCCACACACGCTCGACACTTGTAAACATGCAACTGTGCCTAATAACAATGTGTGAAATACTTATTACTATCACAAGTGCTCGCTTACCACTCACGATTACACCTCTACGCCACGATTTCGCACGCTATCTCTCCACAAACAAAGCCAAATTAACGAAAACTGGGTTATCTTCGCATGCACTCGAAATATTGCTACAAATATACCTAAATGTAATTCCATCGCCTCCAAAACATCCCAGATTGTTTTGAATACACTATAATCACTTGCCAAACGTGAAAGTAAGCACGATTACTAGCGAAAGCAGATTCTTCTTACCTCATATTATTACGGTCCATGTTTCTAAACACTGTGCTCTCCTCTCCTTTCAGAATATCCTAACAATAATTACTAAGTACACTAGGCTATTCTTATCTTACACTTTAACACATTTCTAAACAAAGGATCGAGTAAAAAATCTGTAAATAATAATAAAATTCTAAAGATAAATAGACAGGACGCCACACAACACGACGACACACATCTGTCAAAAATAAAAGCTATCAGCTGCACAACGAACGTTGAACTCGATCTACGATTGGCTATTGGTTGTGCTGACCACATTTTAGCCAATGGCAACGAAATGCTCTGATTGCGCAAAATCATTAGATCCAATAAGGCGGGAAAAATATGAGATGTAAGAGATGTACACTACATAGTTGACATGTATGTACAATTCGTTCAAGCGAAATCGATTTTACTTTTGCAAGAAATATTAGGTACTAAAATATTGTAGAAATCTATTTTGTGATGTTAATACCCATTAAACGTAAAATGGGACAAGGGCAAGAAGATGATGAATTATTTATATTTTTTGCTTTCTCCAGTCTCATACTTGAACTTTCTCAAATGTAACATTTTTAAAATTCCAGGCATTGTCACGAAACTTTCAGACCCGTTTTAGATAACAATATTAATACATATTTTTTTGACGAATCGATAAATTCAGTCACAATGTCAATATCGATAGTCAAATAGTAGGTTTTAAGATGACGTGCAGTGAGCACAGAGCATAGAGGAAGCAAGGAGCGAATTGCGGAACAAAATTTTCTGCCACTTTTTGCGGGAGGCGAGATAAACACATAATTATATACAGCACATGAACACACTACGGGATTTTGACGATTTTGACAATCACACGCAGAGACATGCACCTATGGCTACAAACGCACACGAAGACGAAACCACCACACAGTGAAGAAAAAGAAATACACACCCATTGACAAATTAACGTGTTTCTTTAATATTGTCTCACGACAATAAACAAAGTATGCTAGTGATGTGACGTGATCATCCACGAATGAATATTTCAAATTATTATTTTATTGTCCTTTACATCTATTTGACTAATTTCACAAATAAAGAATCATGTCCAGTTTTGACCTGAAAATTTTCTAACACGTCTAGTGATATAAATTATTTTAAAAAATTGCATTTTTTTTGCTTATTTCGTATCGCTTAATTGAATTGTCAAATAAAGCCAGAAAAAAAAACAATATGACTATGTTTATAATTCTCAGTAGACTTGGAAACAGAACGTGTTTTACACACGTTCCGTTTCATAGAATATGAAAAACTTATTCGTTCGTCATGTGGTTAATGAATGTTCAAAATAACCAACTGGTTTTTTTAACTTATTAATTTACTACTAGCTATGATTTTTTCATGGTTTTATATTAAGGGGTTTAAAGAAAAATAAGTGTACAGTTGACAGATTTCGCGTAAAACGAAATTCTTAAGCCGCAAGCGCAACGATGTGAATGACAGTCTGTCATTTGTTTGACGTTTTGCAGTCGTTCGTTTGCTCTCGCTACGTATTGTACTGTGCGATTTTGGATTTTCTGATACCTTTACAACTTGTGCATTTTCCACGGACTTCGATACCTACCACTTACGATTACTTTGGCCTATGTCATACGGATACCGATTTAGTGTTTTTTGTTTGGGATCTAAGACGTTTTCGCCCTTGTTTGCAAGCGTTATGGAGCCTTCTACGAGATTGCTTTGTATAAACTGCAACTTGTGTGTTAATACGCTTCGGCGTTATCGGGCCCTTCAGCTTGATAGCAGAGTCATCTCGCTAATTAGCACTTGGATATCTCCAGTAATAGTGAGTATAATAACAATCAAGTACCTAACGATTTAGTATCCAGTCAACAGAGGCTAGTTGTTTTATAAAAAATAATTGATATTCAGAAGTATTAAAGTATATTTTTTCAATATAAATCCTACCCTAAGATGACCCACTGACCTAAGTTTTTAAACTGACATGGTCACTAACATGATCTTTAGCACATAAACCGGGATATTTACCATGTGTGTGTGTGTTTATCCGTCATCATGGTGCTTGCAACAGCGCCGAAATATGGGGAACTCAAACTCGATAATAAACATGGTAAATATCCCGTTTTATGTGCTAAAGATTATATTTTTTCAAGTTACATGCAAAATAGATCAAGTACTACTAGAAATAGGTGATACCCCTAAGACGACCCACTAACCGAATGTGTTAGTTACATGTACATTTTCCCCATGTTTAGGTTTAGACAGCTGTTTAAAAGAAAACATGTAAAAATACAAATTAAACATACTTATTTCCATTGTAGCTTTTATAATCTCATAATTGATTTGTTTTTTAGATAACGGAAGAAGATTACATTTGTGAAGCGTGCTTTGATGTATCAATGCAGACTATTAATGCTCAGATTCATGGAAACAATGAGTGTGATCCTTCTGCTGGTTCATCTCGCCGTGGTCATGTTCAAGTATGCCCCATTTGTGGTCGATCATTGCTTAATCGTCAAAGTGACCACATTCTCAAAGAAAACCCATCAAGCCTCACACTAAGGATGATCAACTTAATTCGAACTACTGTAGCACCTCGTCAGGTTTGTATTTTATTCAAACTCATTTTGAATTACATGCAACTTTTTCTTTAAATATCATGGTCTAATCCATGACGTTACTAGGTATGTCACTGCATTTATTACAAATATGTTGTTTTTTGTTGACAGATATCACAATCTGATCGTGTATGTCATGCCTGTTGGTTGCGATTTAAAAGACAAGCTCTTTCAACTCAGCAACAGGATGAGAGAAGAGGCTTAGACGGGAACGTGACTCTTCAAGGTGAAGCAATTGAACAAGTGGAACAGTCTGTTGATCCAGAAATACAACCTCCCCCGCTCCTTGCAAGTACAGATGAGGGGCATGAAAGGGAACCATCTGTAGAATCAGTACCAGCTCCAGAAGTTCATTTGCAATCTCAAACCCAACCAGCGAGAAATCAACAATCAAGTAACATTATATTACTTAATTATAAACGTGCTCCCAATACAGCATCTCATTGCGCATTTTATGGGTGTGAGAATGAAAATCTGCATACTGTGTCAGATGCACTGCGAGCTACCATTTTGTCCAACTACAATTTTTATATTCCCAAACTAGCTAGGGTATGCACAGACCATTTACATGGAAACAGTTGGGATTCCCTTTATGCCAGTGAAAACAGCATGAGTGATTTCACTGTTGAACAAGTTGAGCACGTTTTTTCCTTTGTGCAAAAACACAAGCATTTTCTCAATTTTTCAAGTATAGAATCAGTACAAGAAATTGATGACCATTTATTTGGATTTTGGATGGGCTTAACAAAAGCGAAATTCCTTAATTTATTAGAAGAGCTTCCCCGACTGTTAGGAAAACACAGGGGTATATTAGGTCTAGCTGCTGTATTGATAAAGATGCGGACAGGTGATTCTGACTTAAGAATATCCACATTACTGGAAGTTCCTCGCACTACACTAGAGAGGTTAATGCAAACTGCACGAGAGATACTACTGCAAGATTTTGTTCCATGTAACCTTGGAATAAACCACTTGACAAGAGAACAATTGAAAGAACACAATCTCATGATACCAAATGGAATTTATAATGAAAATAACGAACAATGCATTGTGATGTGTGATGGTACATACATTTTTTTGAATAAAAGTGGCAATTATATGTTTCAAAAAGATACTTATTCTTTACACAAATACAGAAATCTTTTAAAGCCATTTTTAATAGTAGCCTGTGATGGTTACATTTTAGATTGCTTTGGCCCATACAAAGCTACCACATCTGATGCAGAAATAATGTCTTCTTTGTTCAGCAATGAAAATTCCCCACTGAGACAGTATTTTCAAGATAATGACATATTTATTTTAGACAGGGGATTCCGAGATAGCATCAGCTTATTAGAACATTGTAATTATAAGGCATATATGCCAGAGTCACTTTTGGAAGGCGAACACCAGTTAACCACCACCCAAGCAAATAGAAGTAGATGTGTAACTATATGCAGATGGGTGGTGGAGGTTGTAAATGGATATTTTAAAAGAGATTTTAGATTATTAAGGTTTGACCATTTTAATAAAACTGTACCAAATATGATGGCTTATTTCCAAATTGCTGCAAGTTTAATAAATAAGTTTGGTGTTCGCCTTCGCAATAGAGCTGATGCTGCTCAAATTCTGGATATAATAAATGAAAGAATGCCCCTGGAAAATAACTTATCTAATATAGTTACAGAATATAATTTAAATCGCCGGGCATCCTTTTTTCAAAGCATTACAGCTGATAATTCAAATATTGAGTTCCCCCGTCTAGAATTCAGTGAATTAATATTATTCGCCTTGGGAACGTACCAAATTCGTCAAGCACGTTCATATTATGGTGAACACATACGTTTCCATGGCGGATACAGAATTGAAGTTTGTCTGGACACCAATCTTATACCCGAGTTAGGCAGTGGGGAAAATTCACTTATTAAAGGGAAAATAAAATCAAGACATATCTCAAGACGGCAGTACTATGTGTACATTTTGATAGCAAATAGTATTAATGGACGAGAAGGCATTATAGAGTATTGCTGCAACTGCATTGTAGGACGTCGCACTGTAGGTTGTTGTGCGCATGTTATGACTTTGGTGTGGTACTTAGGTTGGGCCAGGCATGAAACCAACATTATGGCTCCAGCGGCATTTTTAGATGAAGTGGTTGTACGAGAAGACGTTGAATAAATAATAATAAATCAAATACTGCTTTTTATTTAATTGCCCTTTCCTCACCATAAATATTTACTTAAGTAGGCAGCTCCTTTCGTTATCTATTTATGTCGTGATGGCCCAGAGGTTAACACCTCGCCTCTCATGCACGAGGCTGAGAGTTCAAATCTGGGCAAGTACCAATGTGTCATTTTCAAGTTTATCATGGATATCAGAAAAGGAAAACATCGTGACGAAACCTACACTTAAATAATAGGTTATCAATAAAAGTTAGAAACCGCCAACCCCTCTTGAGCAAGCCTCTTGATTAATGCTCGTGCCTTCTCTTTATGAGAAGAGGCCTTTGCCCAGCAGTGGAACAGTAATAGGCTGGTTTTATTATTTACTATCCCTTTGTCTGTCCATCAGACTCTTTAAAAGTTCGATGGCTAAAAGCACCGTCTTTCAAGCTAACTCCTGGAGTCTGGTCCGCTTCGACGACAGATTTTGACCGATAGTTCAATGAACAAAGCAGTAGCAAGGCGGTCTTTAAAACTCAGCATCGGCGGGATATTATGAGAATATAACTGCTGCTTGCGACCGCGCGCCGATTTGATGATGTTACATTGAAGAGAGATTTATTTCTGAGTGATTGTGACTCTCTCAGCGATTAAGAAGCAATTTGATTTTAACTATCCTATAGTTTTTGAGGTTAGAACAGCTGTCAAACCTTATCTGACAGCAGGTATAACCTCAAAAACTTATTTAAATAATAGCATTTTTCCCTGGCCTCTAAATGAAAAGATGATTAGTTATTGTGTTAATAAAAACAATAATTGTTTTTATACAACACTAGTTGTAGGTAGACGCGGCCTGTAAAAAAAATCAAGTGACAGGTCAATCAATGTATGGAAAGTGGGCATGATTCTTTATGATATGATAAATGACCAGCGATATTACTTAGGTCAGTAATATCGATCATAATTATATTATACTAAACAGATTGTTTTCATCTTCATTCAAAGATGCGCCATAGCTGAGTGTGTACCTTTCCTATAAGAATGACGCTAAAAGTGCCTTGTACTCGCCTCGTACTCACTTTTAATAGTAATTTATTCAAACACATACACAAGAAAAATATTAAACCTATTAAAAAGGCTGATAAGTAACTGATAACTGCATTAAAACATTTATTTTATCATTAATTTATTCACATTGTCCCAGCCCTATGCCAAATCACCTACTTGTAGCCCCTTTACTGCGTTTGAACTTTGAATCAGTTTGAATCACTAACGTACCAGTACCACGATATTTTTCGACCATTTGTGCTTAAATAATAACATTTTAGTGCATGCTGTTTCGTACAGCATGGTTTTTCAGATTTGAAGTGGCAGATCGTTTTTTATGGCACAATAATAATTAATGGTTTTTGAGAGCACCTGTTTGCAACACAAAACGATACACAATTGTGGCGATGGGTAACTTAACTGGTTTTATTATAACGTGTAAGGTCAAACTTTGACCAAGAAAAGTACAATGGCCATTGAACTTTGGTAGAGGGGTGATCCCAGGTTTGCCGACTCTATTGCTTATTCCTCTATGGCGGTGAGTGGTAAGTGTGGTGACAGACGCCTTGCGTGAGCCAAACTATTGCATTGTATCTGGTTTCCGCTATTCCACCAGGCTAACAGTAACAGTACGAAAACGAGCGAAATAGATATACGACTTTCCGAAATCGAATCGAAGTATTTGTGAATACGGGGCATTGAAGTAGAAAGATACCGGGGCAGTCCAGCCCAATCCAGTCTCCAAAGCGCGCCCAAACAGCGTTATTTTGCGAACGGAAGGGCAACACTATTGTAGGGATGCTCAAAATGTTAAAAAAACATCGAAAATGGCATCGATTCAAAACCATCAATTATTTTCAATTAAAATCGAAAGGAAAAAATCAAAGTTTTAGGTGGTAAAATCAAATATCTTATTTAATTTATTACGCTAACTAGGACAAAAATAACATTCCCTGTTTTTTTTGGGTACACTGTGCAAAAAAGTAACTTTGTTAAAAGTATTCTTTGTTGATACAGTTTTCCGGCTAAACATCGATGTTCATCTACCATCGATGAATATCAATCATCTCGACACTATTGATCGCTTGCCGTAGGCTGATTGTTCAAACAAACTTTATTTATTTCTTTCATAAAACCTGAATTGATTACACAAATGATAACTTGAAACAATCTCATCACAAAATTGGTAAAGAAAGGTCTTGCCAAAATGTCCGATAAAACGGGATTTGAAGAGTTACGGACTAAATACAAGGTATATTTCTAACCTCTCATTCTACAATTTTATTTTACATTACTTGTGAAATCAATAAATTTTTACAGGATGTGCTGTCTAAAGCCTTTACAACCAACAACATCGACTTGCTCGATTCATTTACAAAGAATACGAATGAAAGCGACCGGAAAGCGGCGATGGACCAAGCGTTCAGGGACAAACTCTTGGAACTGCTAGTCGAAGACCCAGACACGCTGGAAAACTTCGTGTCGTTCTGCATAGAGTCATGTAGACGACAGATGGTGACGCCTACAATGCCGGTTGTGCTTCTTGGCGACATTTTCGACGCACTAACACTAAACAAATGTGAGAAAATGTTCTCTTACGTGGAAAACGGCGTCAGTATTTGGAAAGAAGAGTTATTCTTCGTAGCTTGTAAGAATAATTTGCTTAGAATGTGTAATGATCTGCTGAGGAGGTTGTCAAGGTCCCAGAATACAGTTTTCTGTGGTAGAATCTTGCTGTTTCTTGCAAAGTTCTTCCCATTTTCTGAAAGGTCTGGTCTGAATATTGTGTCTGAGTTTAATCTGGAGAATGTAACAGAGTTTGGCAGTGATAGCTCAAGTACACTGAAAGATTCACTGGATGAAGAAATGGTGGTTGACAATGATGAGAAAGGGAAATTGAATATAGATTATAACTTGTACTGCAAATTCTGGAGTCTGCAAGACTTTTTCAGGAACCCAAATAATTGCTATAATAAATTACAGTGGAAGACTTTTGTTGTTGTAAGTATTTTCTCCTTTTATTACAGTTATCTCTATAAATTTTTATTATTTAACAGTTAAAGTTCAATTTAAAACTACTGATCTGATTCTGAAAACTCTTATTCTAATGGGAAGCTGCATTACCACGACTGTCCTAAGTTATATTTAAACTTCCCCATGGGATAATTTCTGACCGAATGCTAGCGAAGCTGTAGGCATCATCATCATCATCTGCCTAGCCTTTTCCCAACTATGTTGGGGTTGGCTTCCAGTCTAATCGGATGTAACTGAATACCAGTATTTTACATGGAGCGCCTAAATACCAATATTTTACATGGACTACATACCCCAGTTCGTACTGGGTAATATGATACCCCTTAGTAAGACTGGATGTCAGAGTTTCGGGTCACTGACTACGTGTAACTACTGTTAAAGATCTTCAATTAACAGCCGGGACCAATGGCTTATCTTGCTTTCCGAGGCACGGAGGAAACTCGGTATGTATGGGTGGTCACCCATCCACGGACCAACCAAGGCAAGCGCGGCTGTTATTATTTAGCCACGAGCTCCTGGAAAAGCTGCAGGCAAAAGCTTATTAAAAATAAAGCCACTGCATGACATTCTGTGACCTTGTTGTTCATAAACTACTGTGCTTTTCACTATCATTAAAGAGAATTTATTCTGAAATGTTTATGGGTGTAGCATATTAATTTTCAACTTCATGGAATAAAGAATTCTCAATGTTTAGTTGTAAAAACTATGAGAAGCAGGGGTGGAACCCTAATTCTATATGCTCATGACATATAACTATGTATGTCATAATTATGCAACAACAGGTCCATTAAGATTTGTTTTTTTTTTTTTACCACAATAACATTACATTTCAGCATTCAGGCAGTGTCCTATCAGCATTCTCATCGTACAAACTAGAAACAGTAGAACTACAGAAACCTAAGCTAAACTTACTGAAACCTGTCAAAACACTAGCCACTGATGCCGAGATGAAAGACTCGGAAAGCAGTGAACCGCATTACTTCGCAAAGTTCCTGACCAATCAGAAACTGTTGGAGCTTCAACTGTCTGACTCTAACTTTAGAAGATGTGTTCTCGTACAGTTCCTGATATTGTTCCAGTATTTGACTTCTACGGTGAAGTTTAAAATGTATGTATGATGTTCAATTTAGTTTTTTATTTTACATATTTATTCATCTTCTTTCTTTATATTCAATTTCAAGCCTTCACTAAGTAAACTACTGAGTATGAGCTATTGGGTTAGATACCAGATGGGGCAGTGTTCTTGCAGTTTTTCCGTTGGTTATTTCTTAGACCCAGCCAGAGTCCAGATTGGTGCCCGGTTTATAGCTATAAGCTCCAATCCTATTACATGGTACTTAAACATAACTGGTAAAATGGTGGTGTACTTTAGGTACACCTCTACCAAACCCTTCGGGGATCACAAGACTGATGTTAATGTTCTCACCAATAAAGATAATTTTCAATCGCTTGCAGGGAACTTGAGCTGAAATCTGACCAAGTAGATTGGGTGAAGGAAACCACATCTCTTGTGTACAAGTTGCTGGGTGAAACTCCGCCTCAAGGAAAGCAGTTTGCGGAGTGTGTGAGACATATACTTAAGAGAGAGGAACACTGGAATAGCTGGAAGAATGATGGATGTCATGGTAATATACTAGTTATTTAATCACTGTTTTTGGTATACCAAATGTGACTTGACTTAATGCTATCATGTAAGGAAAAATTTTACACTTTTTTTTTTCATTTTCCATGGCAGTAGTGATACTTTTATATTTTTAAATGTTTTTTAAAGGAATTTTTAAATGTTTTTTAAAGGAATTTTTAAAAATGTATCAAATGTGTATGGAAATATAAAAAAAGAATAATGATAATACTTTTTCTGGTGTAACTCTGTATGTCTGTTATCGTTTGTCATGTACATATGTAGTTGAGTTATGAATTACTCTTTTACAGAATTCCAGAAGCCAAAACCCCCAGTGCAGGTAGAATCAACAGATGAAGTGAGAAAGTCGCGAAAACGCCGACGCCCTGTGGGAGACCTCATCAAAGAGTATGAAGGACAAAACAAATCCTATATGGGGAAGTAAGAACCAGACAAAAAGATTTTTCTAATTTAAATCTTAAAGCTACCAAATAGAAAACATTATCGCATTTTGTACCTTTGTTTTTCAGCAATGAGCTGACGAAATTGTGGAACTTGTGTCCTGACAATCTTGCAGCATGTCGAACCAAAGAAAGAGACTTCATGCCTTCATTGGGTATGTACTAAATAAATGCCATTACTTCTATACACATTACTAATACTTGAAAATTTTAAATAAGTGATGGTTGCCACCATAGTTAGGCCTTTTCATGTCACTTCTGGCTTCTTCGTGTTACTGACACTGCTGGCATAACAGTATTTTAACATCAATGACACCTACTCTTTCACGAAACATTATTGTGATCTGTCCAAATAAGTAAATTACAGAATGAATTAATTAACTAAAAAGGCAGATTACTAAAATATCTTCAGGCTCTTAAGATTATGGAGTGGTCTTAAAGAAACTCATTTTGCTATGTTTTGGGTTTTTCTATTGGAATTGTAGCAGCCAGTCTGCCTTTGTTCCTCGTAGCTGGCACAGACTCGCCTGTTATTACATGCATGGGACTTAGCCTTTAGCGTTCGGAAGTTAGCGGTATATAGCTCTGTGCCTAGGAAAGCACATATATAAGCCTCAAGCACAATACGGTTATGCATAAGCACATATATAGGCTTCTGGAGAACGAGTTCTGGCTTCCGGCGTCCGGAAAGAAATCAGACGCAGGACTAACGTCGACGTTTCAGATTGCTTTCCCAGCAATCGATGAGAGTGAGTGACTGCACCTTTGCCTGCGCACAAACTTTTATGTTACAAGATTAAAGTGAAACCGACACTAAAACAGTTACCACATATAAATTTTTCATTGGTGATTAAAAGGAAAAAAAACAGCTGTTTCCTACAAAATTGCAATACCTACACGGTCAAAACGTATTCCTCCCACCATGTATAATATCTCACGCGCCGATGGCTAATCTCTACTGAGATTGTCCGGAAGCCTATTATTATTACTTGGGACTGGCGAAATGTGGGTGTACTACAGGTGTGATGTTATATTATATCTCCTCATCTTGCTTCAGAATCTTACATGGTCAGTCCTGGGAGTGAGTCGTCTCGCACGTCTAACGGCGGCTGGGGCTGGCGCGCACTGCGCCTGCTCGCACGTCGCTCGCCGCACTTCTTCGTGCACACCAACAACCCTATCGGACGGCTACCTGACTATCTGACTGCTATGGTGAGTGATGCTGCATTTTTAAGATAACATTGTGAAGCCTATAGTGTTTCCACTCTGCTGGGATATAAGCCTCCTATCTTCGAGAGGGAGTGAGCTGTTACTCACCACGCGGGCCGGTGCGGGTGGTTAGATGTGACATGTATTTTTTTTTATATTTTTGAATGTTTCCTTTCGTTTTTTTTTCCTTTACTGTTATGTGGCACGCGCGTGCCCTCCACGCCAAGCCACAATTTCACCGCATACAAAAAAAAATATCTACAAAAAGAATAGGGATTCGAAAACTTTATCGATAAACAATATTGTTAAAGAGACAAGACAAGAGCTTAAATATTTAAGGTAAGTATACAAATAAAAACACACAAAAGTAATAATTTAAATGTTAATTACGTGTTATAGTGCATCGCATTTTTTGTCACATATTTGTGTGGTTGGCGTACAGGGCACGCGTTTGCTTGTCACGTATATGAGACAATGGTGTTCAAAAGATTAATATGTTCAACGATGCGGCTCCTGGCTAAATGACAATTGCGCGAAGCAAGGTTAAACAGGGTTTATGAATAGGCGTGTCAGTCCGTGGACTGATAGATTACCTTTTTGCCACGGAGACCACATTAAACTGTCAGTTCCTGGTGTCGTACTAGAACTAAGAATTTCGCTACGGTACAGAATCTGAAAGACAGGCGAAATAGTGGTTTTACCTTTTAATGTCAGGGCTACCTGTATAGATTATGAAAACGTCGGCAATAGATTTTAATCCTCACTACACGAAGCCATAATAAAACAAGTATTAAACAAAAACAACTTCATTAAAATATAATTATCGAATCTCCTTTCAGGTGGACCGTGTGACTCGTGAAGTAGCCGCCAACGCAGCTGTAAGTGCCAACGGAGAATCCTCTAAGAACCATATTGACAAAGCTAGCAAACAGGTAAAAATAATATTGAATGAGAATGTTGTGAGTTTATGAGGCTTTCGTTTCGTTTGCTGAACAGTTGTTCTAAAACTGGCTAAACATACACATAAAACCAGCGACTGAAAAAGTTACCCATATAAAGATTTTAATCGGGTTATTTTTGGCTTGAAATTCTGACAACCAGTCTTATCAGGGAATATCGTATTACCCAGTACTAGCTGGGTTGTGGAGGTCAGATGGGCAGTCGCTCCATGTAAAATACTGGTATTCAGCTGCATCCGGTTAGACTGGAAGTCTTAATATAGTTGTGAAAAGGCTCTGCAGATGAATTGGGTTATTTTTTAAGGTTAGGGGAAAAGCTCTAGACTAGGGTTTTCCTCTAACCCTCTAGGGCCTAGAATAAAGGTTTACCCGCATAATAGGGTTAATTAGCCTGTAATAAACGGTTCACGAGCAGAGTTCAATTTTGTATATAAAAAATATGCAAGAAATTGACGGAGTTAGCCCACACTCGGTGCTTTGTCTCTTTCATTCTGATTCAATTTTTAAATGGTTTACCCATATATATTATAACCCGTTAATCAAACATATGAGTTTAGGTCTAACCGGTTCACCTTTTAATCTGATTAATCGGCCAGTGCATAAAACAAGTAAGAACCTCTATTTCTCTCTCTCGTTCTTCTCCAAGGTAATTTTTTTATCTCCATTTTGTTTGTATGTGAATATTTAGTCAGTGAGAAACATTAGATCATAGATATCTACTGTTTTAGGGTGACCAGAATAATCTTATCAGAATAATTTCTTTAACGGTTTTCCTTATTCTAATTTAATATATAATGCTAAAAATATTGTCTAAAAAACTTTAAAATAATAATTATACTTAAAAATGCCCGCATCCCACTTATATGATTTAATTTTATTCTTTCAAGCACTGTTTTTGAGGCTTTGCTTATTACACGAGTGAAAAGAAAACTTCAATAACTTTATTTCTTGTGGTGGCATTTGATGTTTTAATTTCTTACAGGCCACAGTTACCTGGGATACTGTAATGTACCTATTATAATTACTTTTACTGTTTTTTTATCGTTTCTGTTTCAATGTGCTGTTATTAGAAAGTCTCCGTTCAGATGGTTGTGCGTTTTACTAGCCGACGAAGATACATATATAAACTCACGCCTTTTCTCACGGGGATAGGCAGAAACTACACAGCGCCACCCGCTACGATTCTTACATACTCCTTTCGCTTCGTTTACGTAAATTCATCTGGTCTTATATGGGTACGGATGCGGTATTAAAAAAGGCCACATTCCATCTAGCTGTCATTGTTGGTATTTGCAACAGCTATGTTGGTTTCTTAAAAACGGGGAACATTGTAGTGTTTAAGCGGCGAAGTCACATGGCATCCAACATAAAAAAAAAAACCCAATTGTTGAACCAGACAACATTATGCAAAGCTGACATTGAGATCAATATTAAGAGCGGTTATGGTTTAACATTCTTCATCTATAAGAACTAATCGTTGACTTCTGACATACGCCTCACATTAAGGGCATGCACACGGCATTTTTATACGTTCCATTTAACTGTAGACTAACGTTTTCTGCCTCGGGAAGGCAACACTAGTTGCATTTGCAGCGCATAAACGCCCCTCAACGGTGCGTAGGAACACGCCGTTTCATTCATTATTTTATGGACCCTTAAACCCCACGCTATCACTATCGAACTGTAAATTTGTGGCTACAGAAAAGCAACGTTTGATAATTCCAGGGTAACTAAATTACCCTTCATATAAACGTGCGACCATCTGAACTAGATTTAAATGTGTTAGCATAGACGATACGTATAACAAGCTTATAAAACTATCAATATTTTAGGAAAACGCCGAGGAAGAGATTACTGAGGAACAGATGGAAGCGGACCTCATAAAGGAAGGAGATGCCAATGATATCGAACAGGTAACAAAGATTTTAATACATACGTTCAGTCACAATATTCCTGCTTGCAGTGCCCGGCCGCTATAAACACTTAAAACTTTCTCTTACTTGGTCATTTTGTTTGTTTCATTACTATAATGACGTAAGTTCACTCTAAGTTGTCTGGCGAGAGTTTTCCACCACACAAAGTGTCTGGCAGTGGAGGAGGTTGAATCATTATACTAACCCTTATGTAATATAAAAAAGCACGCTTTATTGTATGACGTAACTTAACAGCTATTTAGCACACCTTTATTACGGCTGATATCTGTCAAAGCCACCACGACCGACTTTTCATAACATCCAATTGTTCTTACCTATATCATATCTATTAGGTACTTCCACAGAAAAAGTTACAGCTTTTTTACAATGACGTAGGTTTTGACAGATATCAGGCGTTCATGGGATCTTGGTCCATTACAGGTTCACTGCTTATCATCCCTAGAATGTCATTCTAACTTTTTATTTAGATACCATTTTCACACTAAATCTTGACAGAAATCATCGAAACCAGCATCCGACCCTTGGACAGTTAGGGCAGCGTTCTCCCCGTGTCCTCCTTCAGTTGGCCGATTTTCGTTTCTTGGACATTTTTGGACGCAATCGGGCGAATCCAGGATTATTTTTTTATACTCGGTTGAACAGCTCAATTTAAGTATACAAACTGCGATATTTTGACACAGTAGGACTGGTAGTTTACATAATTCATTTGCTTTTTACACTCCGAACTTTTCACTAGCAAGCATTTCAGCGCGGCACTGGATTGCTGCTGAATATGCCTACGTCCTTTTATCAGAAGATCTGCTATCATTAAGGTCAGTGTAAGCCCTTGCTGATTCATAGCATTATTCATAATATTGACCATCCAACTTTATTTGTAGTTGTTTGCAATACCCACCGACATAATTATGTAACTCCTTACGTGGCAAAATATTGGTTTCTGAGGTACTTTTGGCAAGGACTGACATAACATCACGCCTGTAATCCCCGAAGGGTTAGCCAGAGGTGTACCTGACGGTACAACCACATTTTGCCAGTTCTGTTCAAGTCCCATTTAATAGGGGGCAACCCTATTCTCTTCAACCGGGCAGAAATCCAGACTCCGTGTCTGCAACTAAAACATTTTTGATGGAAAAACCTAATAACACCTTCTCGGCCCGGGAATCCTACCCAGGGCCTCATGCTCTGGAGTCGCGCTTGCGACTACTCTACCAATGTTTCCGATATTCGTTTAATTTCCAAATCAGGGAGTCCTGAGAGATATCTAGCGGCAGAACTGATTATCTTAATACATGAAAATCGCTACGTTTGTACATTTCACCGAAATTTTGCGAATGGGTATGGTTGGTTACAACTTGCTCGAAAGAAAGAATAGTTTTGGAATCGATAGGTGGCTCCGTGCGAAGCTGGGGCGGGTCGCTAGTTATCTTAAGTGGTTTCGCATTATTCGTCGATATAATGTCCAAATTGAATCAATGGCTCAAATGAAGTTAAATACGACACCTCAGAAGCGGCACATCATCGGCATATCCTTTGGCCACTATGTTGTGGTCGGCTACCAGTTTACCAGTATTTTATATGGAACAACTGCCTATCAGTCCTTGGGTAATACGGTACCCCATGGTAAAAATGGTTGTCAGACTTTCGAAAACACAACCTCATCAATATTCTTATCCATATCTTACAGGTTCCAGATTCCACGCACGCTTCGGAGGAAGATGACGACAAGACAGCACGCTCTCGCGTCACAATGATTTCACCATCCCAACTCGAAGCCTTGTCCACCAAACTCGCAGATTGGAAGAAACTGGCCGCCAAGTTAGGCTATAAAGCTGACGAAATAATACACTTAGAGACAGAAAACGCTACGGAGCCAGCCAGAGCCAAGCATATGCTCCAGCTATGGTTCGATGATGACGAAGACGCTTCGGTAGAAAACCTGCTCTATATCATGGAAGGATTAAAGATGGCGGAGGCGTGTGAAGCACTGAAAAACGCTAAATGACATTCGATAAAACGTAGCCGTAAGGGGAAGATATTACAGTTTTTCTTACAGATTTATTTGTTTGTTTTATTTGGTAAATATTCCTATAACTTAACCTCAAAACCGCCATGTTATACTGATTATGACATGTGTGTAAGTTGCCTTATTCCCTGACTTGGACTAGCTAAGTTTACTGAGGGTGGGCAGAAACTGCAATTTGTTTTATTGAGAACTAGCTGTTGCCCGCCACCTTCGCCCGCAGGAAATTATTATATAAATATTACTTCCCAATTTGAATTGGATTTTGTTAACAATTTCAAGGGTGTTAATTTTTCTGCACGGAACCCTAATTATTTTTCTAAAATAAAAGTGGCCTAAGTTACTCCCTATTAGATCAGCTATCTGGCACAGAGATGATAATAGTCTGGAATAGCTCTTAGGCTACTTTTTAGGGTTCCGTACCTCAAAAGGAAAAAACGGAACCCTTATAAGATCACTTTGTTGTCCGTCCGTCCGTCCGTCCGTCTGTCTGTCAAGACCGTTTTTCTCAGGAACGCGTGGAGGTATCACACTGAAATTTCTATATGATACTTAGTTCTACTGTCCCTGGAAGCTGTAGAAAAATCAACCTTCTAAGTCAACGCAATCAAAAGATACAGCCACTTAGGCCGCAAATTTCCGCAAATTTTCGAAACTCGGACGGGAATCAAAACCTACAGGGTACTTCCCGTGAACTTAGAATCTTGAAATTTTGTACGAAGTCTACGTCTTATAGTACAGATATAGGAAAAATTACGAAAACCGTAAATTTTTAGTTTCGTCATATAAAAAAAAGTTATATACCCACAGGTTTGTACGGAACCCTCGGTGCGCGAGTCCAACTCGCACTTGACCGGTTTTTTTCTCACATACGCGAACGAAGTCGCGGGCAACAGGGTAGTTCTTCATATTCAATTTCAGATGTAGGACATTAAAGTGGGTTATGGTAATCCTATAGCTAATGTCTTTGTAGAAATGGATTTGGTTTCTGTGTTTGTAGACCACTTCATTGGTGAAGTGGTTTTCAGATCAATATCGGCGGATACTGATATTAATTAATTAAAACAATCTTACTATAAAAAAATAACCGACTTCCCAAAACAAAACACTAAAAAATTTTAAATAACTTTACTTTCGGAATTCGGTAACTATTGCTTGTTTCATTGACTTTTTTGACACCGACTTCCGAAAGTAAAGTTATTTACCATATTTTTTTGGAAGTCGTTTTTTTTTGTATAACTGTCTATGATTGGTTAAAACTCCACGTGGCTCGCGCTAAGTCCCGCCTTTAAAAAACACGTCACGACTTGAATGTCAGCGTTAAAAATCAGCATCGATTGTTGCTGATGCTGATATTAAAAACAATGTTGATAATCCGCGGATACTGATGCTGATATTTGCAACAAAACCCTGGCATAAACATGGACGAAGGAGTTTGAGGTTCGTAGCAGACGGCATTCAATAGTTTTTATCTAACACCATCGGAAAAAGACGAGAGTAAAAAAAAATATGATAAAATTCTACGACATTTAAGTAGACAGTGCGAAACCTTGGTGGTACTACGTCCTCGGCTGCCAACATAAAATCGATCTTAACACTAGACTTTCACTTCAGGTAGTTAGAAAAATATCCCAGGGTTTTATAGTCGATAAAAGACCAGCATAAACGCGTTATCTTTGGTAGGCTGATTGGATCTACCCATGAAAATAGGGCACAAAAGGGGAAATAGGGCACTAAGTGTGTCTCAGGTGTGACAGTCTGACTGAACACAACTGTGTGCTCTTTCGAGAACTAGTCTCATAGCACTAGATCAGGTTTCTGAGTTGATTACCTACCTCGTTACCTACTTTCTGTTACTGAGGTACCTATACGAAAACGTGGATTCAACTACCAAAAAAAAAAACTAAATTCATTCAAGCATGCCATCATGGGCGCCGGCAGCAGCGTGCTAGGGGGTGCACTGGTGTGCAAGTGCTGCACACCAGTGCACCCCCTAGCACGCTGTGTGGCGTGCCTGTCGAGAAAGAAAATACAAAAAGATTTAAGAATATTCTAAAATATTCAAGCTCGCTTTGCTCGCTCAGACAGACATGTTAAAATTAAATGTCCTTTGCGTTCATAGGCTTCTCTTTATAAATTGGCAGAATTAGCCATATTTCTATAATGTACTTACACGAGAAAACTATCAAATTCGAGGGCCTAAAATTCTCAAGGTCGCTCTTGAATACTATTTTTTTCATTTATAGGGTTTTCTGTATAAATTGACAAAGTTTAGGTAAGGTAGGTTCCTTGTATGAATTGACAAACGAAAATCTAACATATCCGAAATGCAATGCAAAAAAATCGAGCTGTTTTCATGAAACTGAAATGCGGGGTGCCTGGAACTAGGCCCGCCAGCCTCCATGCATGTCACGATATATGTAGGTATAGTCGTAAGTATATTTAAATTATTAATATATATTCCAGGAGAAAAATATTGCCATCCATAAATATTTTCCTACGGTAAGGCATCCAGCAATGATTTATAAAATCATTCAACAATGTCGGCCGCTCCGAAATTATAACTTGCACGCATTTCCTCATCCCGACTGACTCACGATGTGCCCAAAACAGAACTTATTACTTACAAAATTGCCCATTCCTCTCAGCTGGACCAAAATAGACCTTAGCGTAGGTAAACAAGGCTGATTTAAACTGTTTGTGTCAATTTGCAACACTCCAACGTTTCCAATGTATTTTGAGCCATCGCGTCTCCCGCTTTTCCTCGATTTTGAGAAGAAAACGAAGAAGTCACCATGTAGGTGGGGGGCCAACGTTTTCTAGCCAAGTTTTACCGCCGCTGCGGTGTTTACAGAATCGCGGAATAGTCGTTGCACCGAAATTAGTTCGAAACGAATGCGTCAATGGGCAGTCGGGACGCGGCTGGTGTTGCGCGCGCGGTCGATCCTAAAATATTTATATTTTTTATGATTCGATACGCGACTAGAGAATTTTATATTAAAAATATAACGGGGTAGAGTTTGGCGCCGCTGTGACGTGCGTTTGCGCAAGGGTGGCGCGGACGCTTTGCTGTGAAAAAGCTAGTGTGATTTGTTCGTATACACCTGTAAGTAGTTTATGTTGTGGTTTTTGTGTGCTTTGTTACATGGATCTCCAATCAAAGGAATTTGGAAAAAATTTGAAGAAACCTTCAGCTCTGATGGCCTTGTATGTTGAATAAGAACCCATTGCATGATCTATGACATAAATGTCATAATGCATATTTTTTCTCAACTTTTGATCTACAAAATAAAGAATTACTTACGAATTATTTGCTGCAATATTTCTCTTCTAAATAGATTCGTTTATTTTAAAATGATAAATCTAAAGTTGAAAAAATTTGGTGAGAGAGCTCTCACCAAATGTTTTCAGCTGCAACATTTATTTTGGTCGAAAGTCTGAAACATCATAATATATAAATCATAGGTACTAGCAGCAATAATTCTACTGAAATAAAACTCTGAAACGGTTATTTTTGTCCGTTTCGGCACTTTCAATAGGCATGCAGGGCCGTAAACTTTTATGACCATGTGATCTCACTAAATACCAAATGTATCTTATACAGATTTTTTTTTATATTAACGATCATTTTCATAACCTCATGCATGGACTGCATGGTTGTCTTGGCCAGTGTTTTAGAATTTTAATTATGACGCCCAAGATAATTTTATTTGATCTTTCTTTTTAACGCGAAGGATGGAAAATGGGCAGACTCGTGTAAAAGCTTTATGGTTCCATAAATTTTTATTGTTTACTTTTTATCGTATTTTACTGGGACACATAGTTAAACATTGAAGGGAATTGTACGATGAATGATACGAAAACGCAACAGTTGTAGTCAACTGTTTCATTTTTTGCCATTCGACTAATCCAAAAAGCCGTCGGCTGCGTCGGTCCCATATAAATTATTATTAAGTATTATAGACTCTACAGAATGACTTCGCACTCTCGGGGAATTCCCACAAAACCACGTATATCATCCATCGATATTAGTGAAAATTAACATTTGTCTTAAATTGTGAAACCCCGTCCGTAGCACAACAATTTATGTTTGAATCACGACTATGCCATAAACATTGATAGACAAACTACAATAACTGATAACTGTATGGACATACCTAAGTATTTACCTACACCTCTATAGGAGATACTTACTAGGTAATGTTTTACTACATATCTACCTACATAATATGAATAATTGCGGTAAGGATGTGTCATCTATCAATCGCAATAAACCTATAGGTACCTACTTAATTATTTTATTAGGGACTAGCGACCCGCCTTGGCTTCGCACGGGTGCAATGCTGATACTAAATATACATATAAACCTTCCTCTTGATGATTCAAGAGGAAGGATTCTATGTATATTTAATATCAGCAGTAGATAGAGTGATCTCTATCTGTTAAAAAAAACTGCATCAAAATCCGTTGCGTAGTTTTAAAGATCTAAGCATACATAGGGACAGACAGACAGACAGCGGGAAGCGACTTTATTTTATACTATGTTGTGATAGTGAAATTGGAGTACCTACCTATCCCTGCTGTTAATATTTGTAGAAGGTAGACCTACCTACCTGTAGTCTGTACCTAGGTACACCAATCGCTATAAGTACATTGTTTAGTTACTAAACAGAATTTACTTCTACATTTAAAAGTTTCAAACCCTGCCCCTTGTAGTGGCGGTACTTTTTCATACGAGCCTACAAGCTTGGCATGCCCTTATAACCTACTACTCTTCATGATGTAAGGGTTTGTGAAAATGGCTTGCCGTATTACTATCCCCAAGGCCCGCCAATGGCCTCATACATTTCCCAAACTCACGTAGGATTATAATAACTATTGGTAAAGCAAAAACAAACTATTTAAAGCTTGAGGAAAACTACACAAATCTTAATGATAAGGAAGTTGACCTCGGGCAACTTAGGAAATCTTTTAAACAACATGACATCTGGATTGAACCGGAAAACTGTCAACCCAAGAGGTCTCACTCATCAGTTCGTAAATACGTTAGTAACAAAATCCGCTCACCGAACCGTCATTGCATCTTCATCTATCCGAAACAAAAGCCTAGTGCAGAGGTGGCCCAGTGATGACAGCAACCTAGGCAGGGGCGTCACTTTGTGTAATTTATTTCACCTCCACTGTTCCAACACGGTCTGAAAACATCGTAAGGAAACCGACATGTCCTAGAGCCAAGATTCGACGACATTGTGACATCTACTGACTCGCACAGGGCCCGAGTGGGGGTTTATAGCTCATTCCCTTTCATAGAGACGAGGCCCGTGTTTGATGGGTACAGTTAAGGCTGAATATGATCATGTAGCGAACAGGAGACAAAGAAAATACTTGTGGTTTTCATAGGTCTTCCCACAAAACAACAAGAGAATAAATTAGGGGCCTTCATAATGACAAACCGATAGGCATCATAATAAATTATTCCGTCCACATACAACTGACAGTAAACCAGATTACGTTATTCACATACCTCGACATCAAAGAGTGCGCGAAGCATATCGGTATTCTAACAACTGCACTATTGTTGCAAAATCGTAAAAGAGATATAGGCCGGACAAATGAACCGTGAAATTAAGACATTTGCAACAATTGAGTCACTGTTTCTTGGAGTTTGCAGCCTACCTAAGTTCTGAGAACTGGGAATCTGGGTTTAGATGATAGAACACAGACTTGCAAATTAAATAAATTATCTTCCTGTTTGTATTATTGCGAAGACGGCTTCCTTTGTAGTCAATTTTTTATGTGTTTATTGGCGCCGTGATTGTGCAATTGGTTTTTGTGTGAGAGTCATTCCCGCTCATCAGAATGGTCTACTGGTTCTAGACGTTTCTTGTGTGTGACAAGCAAGATAATTAAGAAGCAAATTCCTCTAGTCTAATACTCTTATAGGATACCAAAGGTCCTAGCACAAGCGCTATTTAATCGGAAATACAATTATCATAGAGCATTTTAGTTACAATTGTTTGCAACAAGCACAATCCCTATCATTCATGCATTCTTAAAATTATGAAAATATTACATGTGAAACGTATTGTAGTATTTTTAGTTTTAAAATCGACGTATTTACGTTACGTTTACACCGCGCGCTCGTGCTGGGGTCTCAAAACTTATTTTAGGGAGGTACTACTACTTCACATGCTTAGCTGGCAGTCTGGTACCCAAAGTAGAATGTGGCCCAAGCCATCATCATCACACACTTATCTATCGTTGCCAGCCATCTCATTGAATGGCGTCTAAATCGTATCAAATTCTGAGGAACACATTCGAAAGATCTGCTGTTGATAGATGAATTTGATCAATAGGTACACTTTACATTGATAGCGTTACATTTATTTGTAGAGACTACCCACCACTATGCTCTCATGTCAGCGTCCTCCTACGTATACCAGGAGTTTGTGCTCGATACACAGATCAATATGTATCTAAAACACACATGGCGAACATTCTACATGATGCTATATTAATCCAACGTTTCCATTATTTATTTTACCCACATTCCTTCTACAAAATGGTTCTGCTCAGCCCCATAAACCAACGAAAGCAAACCAAGAGCCGACCCAGACGCGAAAAAACTAAATAAACACAGAATACGCGTTTCATCGCATACTAAAAGTGCTGGCTATAAGCTATAAAGAGTATTAAAACTAGGGCATATAGGCGATACTGTGGAGAAAAACTACTGATACATATTTCTTTAGATACCTATGTACATATACAAACATCCGTCAATGCCGCGCTTACAGACTAAATTTCAGCAGCCCATTTTTCAGTTGGCTTTCTCGGCGTATATTTTAGTAATGTGGGGCGCCACGGGCGAGGCGGTAAACATCGCAGTACTATGCTACTTTTGTGCATAAATTGGAGAACAACTTTAGTTTGGTTAACGTTGCGACGAGTGGTGTTTGACTGCGAATAGCGCACTTCATCAGTTCTCGCGTATGTTACAGCCGATTGAATTATGTATATTGTATGCATTTACCTATCGACCTGCCAAGTCTACAGTGATTCACCTCTCAAACTTTCAATGTTTTATAATTAAGCATATTTATGTTAGCTCAATTCGATATCTGTAAGTAATAAATTATGACCGCCAACTGACTTATCAAGATTTTCATCTAATCCAGATCTGCCCCATTTTTAGTTACCTTAGTACGTGTATGACCAGGTGTATTAACGTAGACGAGGCAAAAGGAGTAAGTAAGGATCGTAGCAGGTGCCTTCTGTAGTTTCTGCCCCATAGAAAAAGGAGTGAGTTTGTGTACCTACGTATGTAGTTACCCTATTGCCTGTAACCTATTCCCGAATGTAGAAATCTGTCCCTAGTTTGGTCACAAAAAAAGTTGTAATTAGGTTCTATACACAGATAGCCTTCTATAGGAACTGTGCAACAAGTCTGTTTAATGAAAGCACAAATCATCATTACTATCGACAGCCTCGTTCTACCTACTGCTGAGTAAATGTCTCCTCCATATTGTGTTCTTCCCTGGGGGTCTAAAATTACCACTTCAGTAGAATATAGTATGATAATAATATGAATTACGTTACAATTCGTAAAATGGTCACAAACTGATAATTCAACATATTAACTGTGTCTGTGACCATTTTAAGAATTTTAATGTGATTCATATTATTATCCTATTATGTACTGCTAAAGTGGTCATTTTAGGCCCCCTGGTATGCACAAATAGATCCGATTTTATTTCCCTAGTCAGTTCGTAAACAAGAGCTACCCATGTGTTCAAAACTATTCATCTTCTTATGTCACCGTGTGTGCCTATTGACATGTGTCAGGGGTAATAATAAGCTGTCTGTCTACATCAAAATTGTTGTTTTCGAGTGTTTTTTGGGCACATTTGACACTTTGAAGTGTTTTTAGAATGCAGAGATTCTCTTGTTTAGACAATATTTTCTTATTAACTGGTATCAAAGGTGCTTATGGTTGGTAAGCCCAACGATTGCACCTAAAACTGGACAAATCATCGGCAAGGCCGCACCAAATTCAATTGACACTCTTTAGCGTTAAACTATTAGGAATTAGTTCCTCTGACATATTTCTAAAAATCTAACAAAAACACAAACAGGATCATTAAAAAAATGTACTTTAAGACACATTTCAAAATAAAAATGACCAATCCGTGGGTGGCAGACTCGAAAATATACTCGTTAACAATAGATTTATAAAAACAACTAATTAGCGATTTCCTGTGACAAAATGGTCTTAGGTACACGGGTTTCATTTTGCTCTTCTTCTTTGGAATGTGGAAGGTTAAGCCAAACTTAAATGTAGGATTTCTACTGGTTACAAGTTAAAAATCACACGACAGGTATCCTTTTTAACCGACTTCAAAAAAAGGAGGAGGTTCTCAATTCGGTTGTATGTTTTTTTTTTTTTTTTTTTTTTTTTTTGTGTTTGTTACCTCATATCTCCGTCATTTATGAACCGATTTGAAAAATTCTTCTTTTATCTGAATGGATCTACTTCCCGATTGGTCCCATAGAAATTTCATCAAAATCGGTACAGCAGTTTGGTTTTGAAATCAAAATACCTGGAAAAAATTTCATCCAAGTAAAAGAAATTGCGAAATTGGTACTTGACAAGGATTTGTATGTGATACGATAACTAAAAAGGGTAAAATAAAAACTTTTTTGCAAAAAAAAAACCGACTTCCAAAAAAAAAAACACTAAAAAAGTGGAAAATAACTTGACTTTCCGAAGTCGGTGGCAAAAAAGTCAATGAAACAAACAATAGTCACCGACTTCCGAAAGTAAAGTTATTTTCCACTTTTTTAGTGTTTTTTTTTTTGGAAGTCGGTTTTTTTTTTGCAAAAAAGTTTTTATTGTCTTAAAGTTTAGGCACTTCCAAAAGTTTTAGGCTAGTCCCTAGAGCTAGAGCTTGTGTGGTGTTAGTGGCTCTGTGATCTCTAGTGGAAATACGAAGCCCATTCTTTTGGAAGTCTTCAGAATCTGCGGTAAGACCGACTTGCACTGTAAATCTTGTGTTATACCTTTGGCTCGTTCAGCCAATCAAATCCGTTGCAGTAATAATCTAATAATTGAAGTAATGCCGATAAAAAAGCGCTGTCTATGCCAATTAGACAGGCAGAATGTATCAGTGATTACCAAGGCTACCCCAAAAACCTTGCCACGAGTACCTAATAACACTCGTTAGTTCCACGTGTATGATAAGCCCAATATAATTATCTTGGCAGCTAAAAACTACCGAATTTTGAATTTGGCATACCGTTGACATCTGCCAAAGACATTTAATTATGATAGACGGAAAAAGCGAATGAAATCGTAAATCTAGGTAAGTACGTACCTTACAATAATCGACTGGTTGCTGTCGGTAAAACTTAAACGTATGAAACTTGGCAATTATGTCTTCCGTCTTGTGGTATCCTTACACTTTAGCCAACTTATCTGTCAGGCAAGCGGGAAAACATAGAACTAAAATAATTGTAGGTACCAAGTTTGACATATCGATGCATTTTTTCTTGACAAGCAACGCCATCTTGAACTGCACACTTAAAGTGGTCATACTGTACTGAGACACGGGATCGCAGTTTTTCTATGACATTTCCCCAGGTCATCAGCCATAGTCTACCTGTGGGCCGAAATCTGTTCGGGCATTGAGTTGTGCAAATGTGATAGACAAACAAAGGTTCTGTTACATTTATAATATTAGTATAAAAATATCACGATAAAATTAGTAGACGATAGTCTTGTGCCTGCTCGCCGCTCGGTCATTTTTAAGATCGCTCCGTACTAGTTCATTTCGGACAGTGAACTAGTTCATTCTATTAGTTCTAATAGCTCTATTCGATCTTCGCTCTCGGTAAGCATTTCCATAGAGAAAAGCGCGTATCACTCGCAGAGTAAATACGCACTCAAGGTATTACCAAAGACATTATTATACATAAACCACTACGTATAAATAAAAAAATATATAAATGCAACATCTATAATTATTAAATTAATCTCTGTTTATTATTACCACACTATTGTTTATACATATATAGGTATAAACTTCCAATTTGCGAACACAGCTCTTCTCCCGTGTTTGGGCGATAAGCTAAAATAGACATTAAGGCATTGAAATAACGCGCATCACATCTCATTCTTGCGAATTCGGTCGATCGGGTTCGGATAGCATCGTCATTCGTCGGCTATTCTCTCTCGTTCTCATTCATTCACAGAGACATCGAATGAAAACGTATATCGTTTCTGTCAAACAATCAGTCAGACTGTTTCATTTCTCGTTCGGGCGATGTACGAGTTCGGAAAGAGCTATTTGACCTATTAGACCGGTTACAAGCCAGCGTTCGGAAACGTTTCTTCTAGTACAGTGCGAAGATACGGCTCTTAATCGTTCATCGTTCACGAACTACACAAGACTAGTAGACGATTGTAAGATAAATTTTCACTGGCAAAGCTGGAATAGATTTGATGGGAAAGGGTGAAAAATCAGTTGACGTAGCACAACTTCGGAAGAGCCTACTTATATCTAGCAGTGGACTACGATAGTCTTATGATTGAGACCAAAACAACGCTGCACCGTGGACTTACAGTCGTCTATCATTATCATCATATCAACCGTTAGACATACAGTACTGAGCATAGGCCTCCCACAAGAGTCCTCCCGCCCAGTCCTGTACAGTGCCTCTCGCAACCAATGTGTGGTGGTGGGCAAATAATTTGTTCCGAAAACAAAGCTACCTACACGAGATTAGTCTCTCGTGGATGATGCTTCATCCTATAACATGAAGTATGACGTCATAATATACATTATAAATAGCTTCCCTCTAGAGATCTGTTGTCTAACATAAATCCTACGGAATTAACTGCTCGAATCTGTTACGTTAGTTATTTTAACTTTCTAATTTAAAATAACGCTTCCTTGCACGATTTATAACGGCGGGCGAGCATCCATTATCATTTTTATAATCCTAAAATGTATTTTTCTGGGTTGAAATATTGTTTTTGTTTGCGACTGTTATTTGTAGCTTTTTAGTTTAGATTTTTCATTTTGGAGTTACGAAGATTCGGATGCATCGAATAAAAAAACTGAACGAACAGTTGAACCATGTCTTATACTTTACTACCCAAGATTTGAGACAAAAACATATTAAATTGGAGAACAACCGGAACAACTTAATGTCTACTCTGAGATTTGGGTGGCCTAGTTATATTCGAGACAAAAAAACGCAACCCAATAAAAAGGCCATGTCATAGCCGCATCAGTTCTGCATAGGCAAGGCAATAATAGAAAACTAGAGCTGGTGATAGTTTGAAGATGACTCCACAGGACGAAGTGATGTGGTATATCTTATGTACCTATTTATGAAACTCCAGAACGGACGTCATCTCTAAGTCGAAAATTTTAACACTATCAAGACTTACAACAGCATCGAAACTGTCTTCTGTTTCACAGCTCCCACAACTTTTAGCATCGCAAACTTATGAATGTAAAACAGAGTAGAACATTCAGTTTACGAGCTTTGTAAAATATATTCTCAGAACTGAACACAGCAAACATTTTCCATGAGTCAACATTCAACAGTAACAACACTCCGTTCTGCGGTCGGAGCGCTACGGTTGAAAGATGACGATTTATTTGACGCTAAAAAGAACGTTGCATATTTCTACAATCTCCTGTCCACAGAAAACATATGAAACGACATCAACCAGTTGATAGTCCATTAATGTCAAGACGGGAACGAAATAATAGTAAAAATATATACATTCAACGAGCGACTTAACAGAAATGTCGTCGAGCGATCAAAAGTCCACATGGAAATTGGTGAATATAATTTTAATTTTACTAAAGTGATTCATAGGTTCATAGTACTTTAATTTAATTACATTAGAACGTGGTCCGATAAAGACCTCGGCGACGGACTTGACTAATTCAAGACATGGCCACTCACATTCGAAGCTACAAGCCGTGAATGAAAGCGAAAAAAAAACTACTATGAAGACAAATGAAGATCAGCTAAACATTCCGTTTCGGAAAACGAACTCCTGAATTTAAATCCACAAGTTCTACAACAGCTAACGAATTCTCGAAGCACTGTTCGGTTTTACATCCCTCATTACGAACTCTTTACAGTCCTCCTTCCACGTATATCTAGCCGTAAATTTACTTTTATTTCTGCAGACGGTAAATCAAATAACAATACATCTAATTCTCGAACAAATGTAAACATGCACCTTATTTAATTGCCTGTGTTTAACAAGCTGTTAACCCACTTGTTTATTCTACCACCGTAGTTTATAAATCGGTTAGAACTCTGTTGGTCTGCGAATTCTATTCCTCAATCATCGCGGGCAAGCATCAACGAAACTGTCTAAATTAGGAATGGTGATGCTTGGCAGATGGTCAAAAGTACTGAGATATAAACGGGCGTTTTAATATGGAAATACTTAAAATTTCCTTAGTAGCAAGAACCCTTGTACATTTAGTCGGTTATGTGCGCTCAGGAGCAATATAGCAAATAACCAAGACTCGCAGCACCAACTCATCAAAAACAGGTCACTACTACAAAATGGTGCGTGATATCGAGTTTAAAACTCGTATTGCGACGAATTGCCCCTACTGGCAACCGAAGAGAGTGAGAGAGTAGCGAAGAGTACCTTACCCAAACCTAAACACGCTGAACTTCTTTCTTCACGAAAATTCTCAACAAAACCGTCTGTAAATCATCCAAAATTCAGTGTCTGTTCAGTATTATCTTCACGTTATTTAAACAGAAACACATTTTACAACCGCGTCGAATTTCACAAATATTTTGTCGGCCAACCAAGAACGAGCAATGAAGTTATAATGCCCTGAAATACATACATTTTAGTATCTGGAGGAAAATTTTTGAGTCATAACTGTAGTTTCAATATCTACGGGGTGGAAGAGACATCGACGCGAATACGGAAACCACATCCTCAAACCTATATTTTTCGTTGGTTATTAAAAAAAAAACAATAACCACACGGTCAAAATGTATGGAACAGCAGATTTTTTTGAACCAACGAAAAATTTCTATGTGGGGGGGTTCAGAATGATGTACTGAGTATGTGGTTTCCGTTTTCGCGTCGGTGTCCCTTCCACCCCGTATAGAAATGGTATTATAATCACTTTACTAGTATTATAAATGCGAAAGTTTGTACGTGCCGTTTGGCTGTACAGATTTGTATAAAATTTCGTACACAGAATACTAGTCCCTGGTTTATGAGACCTGGTAAAACATGTTGGCCACAAACATCGCATTTAACGCCGAGTAAGCAGTGAACACAGGATAGTAGTTCCTGGTATATGATGCCTGGAACATCACATAGGCAACATAAATCGAATTTAACGCGAGTGAGGCCGCGGGCAAACCGCATGGGTTAGTTAGTAATTTTAAGACATTTCAATTAGGAAGACCACACGTATCCAGGATGACATTCGATATCTGTGCTAAAATCAGCCACAAGGGCAAGGACCTCCTCAGGAACTTTGTAATACTTGTTCCAAAAATACTTTATTCAGCAGGTGGTTAGGACATCACTCACGCACAAATAAACACCTACTCTACAGAGACTGCTCATCCCTTTAAGATGATACCTTTCCACATCTACCGAAGAAGACATTGTTTGGCCTTTTAAACAAAACTCAAAAATAACTCTGCTTCCTAAGAAGCTTATGGCCGTTTTCATAAACATTAAAGCCACATTCACCTCAACTTGTGTCAACAGACACGTGCGTACGGCACTTCTCCTTTCGCGTGAGTACCGTCTCGTTTCGGGGTCTCGTAGCATGTCAAAGCAATTTTTCTTCAGAGTCGTTGTCGCAACACGCGTTACTTGACCGTGTAATTGCCAAGCGGTATGCGACATCTTATGGTGGATCCACACAGCCCGGTGGCACAGCTTGACCAGAAGCAAAGCCGCCAAAAAGCTGCCGGCAAGTGCCGCCGGCAGACGCGGCAAGCGCGGCTGTGAATCGTACAAGTCATATCTTAGTATTGTTTTGCTTGCCGTGGTTGATGCGAATTGTAACTTTTAGACGTAGATATCGGTTGCCAAGGGCGCATATCGGTTCCCCATCAAAGAATACGAAACGACACCACTGTTATCGAAAGCCGTGATCGAACTATTCCTCCGCTGCCGGTGGCAGGCCGCGGCGGCCTCGCCGGCAAAATGCCGCCGGCTTTGTTGCAAATGCCGCAAATAAAGCCGGTGGCACTGCCCTGCGGCCGCTGTGTGGATCCACCATAAGCAACACACATAACATCACTGTAATCTCCGAAGGGTTAAGCAGAGGATTGACCAATGGGTACACCCACATTTCGCCAGTTATGTTTAAGCCTATTGCCAGAAACCGGGCACAAATCCAGACTCCGTGGCTGCTACGTACTGTGAAATTCCTGATGGAAAAACCCAATAACATTTTGCCCGACCTGGGAAAGGAACCCACCGACCCGACCACTAGACCAAATAGGCAGTAATCACAAACATCTAAGTAAATAATTAAATGCTATAACACTGTTGCAATTTCAGCTCTCGGCACTGAACCGAGCGATAAAATTCTAACAGTGCGGCTTTATGACAGGCATTTCTAAGCGTTATTCAAAAAGTGCATTATAGTTTTAAAATTAAGGGCGTTACCCTCCAAAACAAGCAACGGATAGGCGCGAACACAAATAAATGTTTCTTCAGCATTTGTTTATTGTATCGAACGTTTATGTGAAGAAATACTTTGATATGGTTCTTCGGTTCTCGAGTTTTTTTTGCCGCTTCGATAGCAATGTAAACAGTAGCTGCTTGTGCGGTAGGATCCACATATTTTTCGGCGAAAATAGAATCGACCTACGATCGAACATCTTTGAGATCGATGATGTTTGTGGGATGTAAGATCTAGAGGCTATCTACGTACTTGGTAGTCAATCTATTTGAGTAGACAAGATAGCATGCATCAGTATTCGCGCATATATATACGCTTGATGTGCACTATATCTCCTGTGGGGATGATTGGTCTTCGCGGAGGTTGGCAACTATGCCCGAAATTCGGTCAGGGGTGGTTTTGAAGCTTTCTCTTCTTTGACAGAACTGTTGCGTTGTTCTTCAAAATCAGAAGCTGGTTACACGAGTTGCTTACTGTTTAAGTATTACTTTTGCATCCCTTATGAAATTTATTCAAATTCTTTGGTTTTTGGTCCTCCTTACTAATACTAAAGTTACATACTATAACTATCTCTCTAACAGCTTATTATAGGTAGGTAGAGAACTATCATAGTCGGACAAAAAACAGTAGTATAGTAGTATGTAAAAACTAAGATGACTTCCCCGGAAATCACGGACGTCATAGATCCAATTTCCGCATTAAGCAAAAAATAATCTTGAATCAAGATTTCCCAATAGCTCTTTAATCAAAATTAAAATGAGGGAAAAATCAAACTAAAGAGTAACCTACTGATTTGTAAGTCGATACGAGACACCAGTTCCGTGAGTTTTGTTGATGATCTTATTTTAATAGAAGACGTGCTGAAAAGTGTTGAACTAATGAGACGAAAACACGATTCAAAAATATGATATTTCTCAATGGCTATTTCAGTCTTTTAACCATTGGCATATAATTTAAAACTTTATGAACTTAGGATGAAATAGCATTTTAATATCCATCAGATTCTACAATTTCTCTTTACAATAAGCAACCTCATTTCTGGAGCATAGACAAAGTAAATGTAATCAGAGCATTACTTATAAATATATACGCTAAGGCAGTTTAAAAATATTTTCAATTCTGATGATGAACCAACACCGAGTAGAAAATGTTAAAAGAAACGATGGATGAAGTGTAAGAGAGATTACGATCTTCAAAAAGGTTGACAACTGAGATCATGGTTAAAAGACATGCTACGCCGACACCAAATAAATTGCAATAAGACCAGGGCAATAATGATGGAAGACCACAACAAATTCAGTAATCACAATGCTAAACAAAAGCTCGTTAAACTATCCGAAAACAAGACACAAACAATACTAAAACATAATAATTACTCTGCCATTTCATCGAGTTCAATCTGGCTAACAAACGACATCTTAGCACTGATCCTAAACTAAACGCAGTTAGTGAATGAACATCATGTCGGGGACATTAAAACATAAATTGTAGTCGACTCATTAGAGGTGTATTTCGAGAGTGCACATGCGTGCATTCATTTCATTCATAATATCGTTCACATGTTCAAATGGACATCGTCTTCACTATGACCGCTAACATCGATGATATAATAACTAACATTGTTATAATTCACATCGCTATTGATTATAAACTTATGAGAATAGTTTAATTAGTCTTGTATGCCGTGATTATTCGGATCGGAATGTGGAATTTAAACAGGAATGATGTTAATGAGGGCAAGGAATATAATTTTAATAAGATGTTGTGGATTATAAATTAGTTTGCAGAAATACAATTTGCGTTTTATCTCTTTTGGCTGCTGCTTCGGTAGTTACATGTCTAGGTTTCGTTACGACACTGTCAAAATAAGGTATCTAGAGCATTACAAAGTTCACGTCTAGAAACAATTAAAAGAGAGTTAAAATACCCACTTACCTACAAGAAAATTTTAATCACAGCTGCTGTAAAATCTTTCGAGAAACAAACGTTGCAAATATGATTGAGATTTATAACAATGATCTAATTTCAACAGCTGTAGTGGAAAAGTCGTTGAAACGAGAAATAAATGCTTTTCTAAATCACTACGAGCAAAAGCAATTGGCATGACTTTCAAAGACAAACTACACGTCTTTTGTCATTAGAAAATCAAAATTAAGACATCTGTCTTTTGTTTCTCGAAAATAAATGACGGAATGATGGGCGATCGTCACGCAACGACAAAGAAACGTTGAAAGCACAATAAAAATGACACTGAGGAAGTGTGGACGGTAGACATCCGCCAGACAAAAAGATCTGTGGATCAGTGGCGATTGCCAAGTAGCGTTCGACCTGAAGATGCACTTCAAGAAGACAGTTATTGCTTTCATTGCAATATTAAAAGCAGCAGCTGACAATACAAAAGTATTCTCGTAAACTTGGCGAAGATAAAACGGAAGATTTTTGGGTGACTCCGAGAAAATATTTTCGTGCTCTCACATCACAGGGGTGATTTCGGGCATCTGTACAGGTGAATAATAATGTCTTATTTTGATTCACACAAAAAACTCGCTTTCGAACAAAAGCAGTTTATCATAACATCGTTTACTCGTATGTAGGTAAATTTTTTCTGCAATGCTTCTTTTGTTTTCTGATTCTTTTAACAACTACTTAGATGTCATTCAAACCAATCTCCATTATTTTCTCCAAAATATTTAGTGTCAAACGCGGGAGGCGCGAATTGGACTCGTTCCTGCCTGACTGATTGGCCAGAGAAGGGTAAACACCAGGGAAGCTGGAATTGAATCCGGGAGGCCTTTGCCCCGCAATGGAACAGAATAGGCTCATAAAAAAAAGGAAATTAGAGTTATAGATCTTTGGAACTTCTTTTACGAGGGAACATCTTAATTTTGTTGTATTAGTCATCAAATCCTTTGATATCCACAAAATTTTACGGCTTCTTGACATTTTGTCCCACTACATAAATAACACCTGACTTTTATTTGCCTATCCCAAATCCTAATAAAAGTCACCTAAGAAACCATTTTCTTCACCAGCGCTATCTGACGGAAGCATTAGACTGTTGGAAACCGCAACATAAACAATAATAAAACACGTTATAATCTCCGTTTTACAAGCTTTCTGTGGCACCTATCAAATCAGAATGTCGCGATCGAAATAGGTGACATGGATATCTAAACATTTTTCTTGAATTCTGAAATAGCCACGGGCCTACGGGTTATATGAATGGGCCAGAGAAGTGTGGGCTCACCCTTGGCATGACAGCTGTCAGCTTATATATCAAAGTCGAAGGGAACGTCGGGACCAATCAGAAGACACGCAGCGTAAGTCATTTCTAATTTGACTAGTCTGCTAAATGATCTTTGAACTGGAGGAGCGCGTATTTTTGGGAGAACCGCGTAAATAGGAGGCCTGATGAATGATTTCTATTAGGGCAGAATATTCAAACGATTTTTTAACCGTGTATTTGAAACTTTTCTGTATCTACAGAAGGAATTACTTCCCTCAATGTGTATGTTTCTATAGCAAGTTAAGGTAAATACGGAAAATTACAATTCACAGAATGGCTGCCGACGATTGCTATGAAACGGTTTCTTCCGAAACACGTCAAGCTCGTAACTCGTCGTTCAGCTATTACTGAACCGTTTCCTAACTGTGAAACGGCGCAGGAGTTATCGAATTTGTCAACAAACCTAATTTCGCCCGAAATAGTTCGTTATACCGATCACGGATTTCCTTAGTACCGATTAAAAATAAACATCCTCGGTACAAAAATCGATCTATGACGTTTCCGATACTCTGATACTGCGGTATGTACGACCCAGTCCGACCCACTCTATGGAATTTACAGAAAATCACTGAAATATCTTGTTCTAATAATATCGGACTAAACTACAGTTTGCGTCATTTGTGCTTCCGTTGCGAAGATGCCAAATCTTTAAGAAAAGAGGCGGAAGCTAAACCGATTCACCGATTTGTTTCAATTAATTAATTACTGCTTTTAATTCAAACATTTGTGTCAAATGTAAGTTCACACCTACTTTTGACGGCGTCACGTAACGCCTCTTCTTGTAACGGAAATCCAGATGAGCCGAGATCATGGGACCCACCATGTCGAATCACAATTTTGTTACATCTCGGCTACTCCCAGTTTCTGTATAAAAAAATAATTCAATCTAACTACAACTATGCTAGGAGGTCTTAGGACGAATTTTCAATCTAACTTTTATAACTAGTCTTATTCTGGCAAAAAATTATTTTTGACAGATTTTCCTTACTATAACTGCCAGACTTGTCTATGGGCTGTTTTAAATATTTTTGGAGCGACTACCATTAATTTGACCTCTTCAAACTATGCGAGCAGATTTTCTGATTTCAGAATACTCGTAAGAAATGTCATCTAGGTAAAACCAAGAGTTGCGAAATGCTTGAAATATAAATAAATTAATGTCTAGGATATTGAGCTATCTGGTAGTCTAGGTCTCGTTGTTAATTTAGCTAGAAAGCTGAAGGATGGTTTTTAAGAGTTCACCAATGACGTCAAAGGATTTATTTTTTAAACAAACTGTGACACATCGGTACGTGCGATTTTAATTTAAGAACGTGCTATTTCTGTTTGAGTAAAATTACCTACTCATTTACTCATCTACAAATAGGTACACACACTTTAATTACATAAATTGTAAAACGTCAATGCCTGATGATTTTGTTTTCTAATCAACGCAATGCAATATTGCAAAACGTTGTTTCATTTCTCTTATTCAGTATATACTCCAGTATGTATTACCGTATCCTTTCTTCTTTATTGGAATTCTTCATCGGCTTTCCACATCAAGACTATCTAAATGCAAGCCCAGGGTGGTGTCTAAAGTGTCTAGATAACTTTTGACTTGGTCTATGGTAATTTTTAATGACATTTGAGAAATTTTGATTAGGTATTGGAACACTGGCCTTAAAACTAGTGCATGTTGGCTATGTAGTGAACATAATCAAATTGAAAAAAAGAACGCTACCTACGCTACGGCATCTATGACTCAAATTAAGAACAAAATCCTGCATCGCGCTGTCAGATACCCGCGAGTAAAGCCTATACAGGGTGTAAAGCACATCGACGCTAAAATGGTTACCACGTGTTCAGTACATCATTCAATACCCACAGACATAGAAATTTTTCACCAGTAATTTAAAAAAAGAACTGCTGTTCCATACATTTTGACCGTAGGTATTACAGTTTTGTAGGATACAGCTGTTTTTTTTTAAATAACCGACGATAAATTTCTATTTCACCAGACACAACACCCGTCTGGTCGGAGGATTTGATGAGGACTTTACACCCAGTTCCGCAATACCCAATTATTTAGCCATGTAGCACTTAGATAATTATAATAATGGTGCAGATGTCTAATCGAGATTTGCGAGGGTAGAAAACAGTGGTAGATCTGTAAAGTTACACACGAAACTAAAACAAACAAAGTATAAATTTTAGACTAGATTAACGACACAGCTTTCTTCAAGAATCTGGGATTTCGCCCACTATTTGCCAACACCCTTCCCTGTAGAATAATGAAAGCTATAAAGCAAAGTCTAGAAAAAACGGAATGCAGCACATCTTTGTTATTTTCTCAATAAATCTCTCGAGCGGGATAGATTTATCAGGAATGCTTTTACTTCAAGAAAATTCCTCTACTTCCATCGATATTTACACAAACTTTTAAGTGAAGTACTTTGTAACTAGTCTAGCAAAAATTAGAAATCTGCACTTAATGTAACAGCTAAAAAGCCAGTGACAATTAAATCGTTTTTTTAAAAGCTCACTAAAATATTACCATTGTTCTCATGTTTGTGTAGGAAGAAACATCTTCATGTTTTCTCGTCTAAAACAAAATTCTCGACGTTCAATGACTCCATGAATCCCAAAAGAAAAATGTATTAGTAGATCCATCGGAGGCGGGCGGCGCGGGCGCACATTATGACGCTTGCGTTTGCGCATTGCCGAAGTAATAGCCCGAATAACCCACATCGGAAACGTTCGGGATTATTTAGCGAAGAATTTGTGTGAAATACTGACAAGTGAAGTGGGTTTCTGAATTTATAGTACTTGCAGTCAGGTTTTTTACCTCTAATTTTTCACCAGTGTCATTATCAAAGTCATCTTCGCTTTTTAACGATAACATTGCTGCTGTGTTGCTTTTGTTTTCAGAGTTATATAACTTATTGTTACTGGACTGCAATGTCAGCGTACGTTACGTCAAATTGCGATTTTTCATCAATACAATATCTTCAATAATGTGATCTTTTAAGCAACCCGTAGGCGAAGCAATTCGGTGATCATTGATATAACGTGTGAGGTATTTGTATGGATTCATTCAGTTTTACTTTTATGTGTCTCTGGCGTGACCGTCGTGAATTTATCTCCGGATTCCAGCTGTGACGTTGAAATACGGGGTGTGTCTAATAGATTCAGCGATTCAAAGTGCTTAATGTTGGTCGTAGGTTTATCCGTAGGTGGGTACTGACATCGCCATAGTCATATTTGAAACTGGCTGTTACCCGTAATTTTGTATGCGATCTAGGATGAAACCTAAGTCCTTCTGCAGGGCCTAGGCTATCCGTCAACATTCATATCGAATGGTTCACTGGTTTAGGCGTGAAAGGGTAATAGGTATACAGTCACTTTCGCATTTATAATATTAAGTATGAATTCGAAGCATTAACTTTAAATCACTATATCCAACTGCAGGCTGAACTGCGCTTACGTGGGATTTAGGTAAAGCTACAGCGCAGTCCAATCTGGTCCCTATTTGGATAATGGCAAAAGAATCTATAAATCTACCTACGATACAAAAAGGAGTTTGAACTAACTTTCCTGCCTAACTTCCGCCATATTATTTTATTTTCAAAATAGCATCCATGAATAAAAATGTCTCGGAAACGTGACGGTTGGAAAATTTTGTCTCAGAATACGTCTTGTTAATATTGATTAAAACAGGTTAACGCGCAACAAAATAGGTTAAGGCAGGCCAGGCTTCATATCGACGGCGAAGTGCCAATACCTCCTAACTGAAATTTTTCGAGAAATTCACTTTTTTATCGTTTTGAATGTAAAGGTGTTATTCGTATGTTTCAGTGAAATCTCTTAAGTGTATTGGTGTTTTGTTAAATCCATAATGTTCTAAATATCACAATATTATCATATAAAAAGAATAATTACAAAGTTAATACCTCCTATCTAACCGAAAACCTACTACACTATCATAAAATATACGAATTCAGCATAATATATAAATCTCACATAATTATTATTCAAAATAAATAAATGAACTAACAAATTTTTTACTGCTCAAGAAATTAAGGTTTTTTTCAGTTTGTGTCAAATTTTGACTTTGTCAGTTAGGTGTTATTGACACTTCGCCGTCGATATAAGAATAAGTATTCCAAACCCTAGTCTATTTGACTGTTAGAAATGTTTTATCAAAATATTTTATGTTGATTTCTATTATCACGCTTTTGAGGATAATAACAAATGAAATTAAGTAGGTCTCTAACCTTCTTGACATCTAAGACCTTTTCTAACACCGGTTTTTAGTATAGTAATTACTTGAGCTTAAGTAATTAGGTACTTGTAAAGTAAACTTAAGTAATTATTTGCAATTTTTTTTTATTCAATAGACTAGAATTTAAACGAAGTAAGAACTGTCAAAGAGAGCAAAGCTAAGAATTCTATCTTTCTACAGTTCTAACTTTAAGCAATTACTTAACCAAATAACACTGACTTATTTATAGATACGGATGTTATATTGGGTAGGACAAGTAGGTACCTATGTATTGTTTTTTGATTGATGGTTTCTTATTTTATTTCGTTATCTAACAATAGTAGTTGTGATTATCAATAAAAAAAAACTGATCTTGAAAATAATGAAAGTGAAAGATTCTCAACATATTTGGACTTTCGATAAACGTATTTGAATGTTTAGCAGTGAGACCTTGACCATGTTCGGGACTAGCACGAAAGTATCCTCTTGTTCTCCAGGCATACCTGGATTATTCACAAATAATAACAGTTTCCCTAGTATTCAAGTGCAACAACTAGCAGATAGATAGTGTTATACTAAACAATACTCTGTTAGTCTCGTTGTTTAAGTATTATAGCTAGGCAGTGTAGTGTAGCTAGGCACATTGACGTCGCGTAGAAGCCGCATAGTAACGTCTACGCTGCGTTAGCGCCTACGCTGCATCATCGTCAAGTATGAAGGCGTCCTTTAAAAGATATTCTCTGTGATGATCTCATCAATAGGAAATTTCAATCGTCTATCAAGACACAATTTAATTTACGTTAATGTGAATTGCACATAAGTTTGTTACACGAAATCTGGTCTGGACACATTACAAAATCCGTCTGTACGTCTGTATCCTACGCTTTCCTTCGAAACTTTTGATTATTTGGAGATCAACCTTGTTCTATTTCAATCTCCGATCAAGCCAGACTGTATAAAAATACATTTGAAATATAAAATGTGGAATAAAACGGTCAAATCCAGAACACCTGGATGTGTGGCGTTGGATGCACGCCAGTTTGATAACGAAGATATGGGGAATTTATTATTTTACTAGCTGATCTCATTACTCCATGATTGCTCCGACCAGTGTATTATGTTTTTAGGGACCTGTGTCCCATGTTTCTAAGGAAGGATTCCTGAATGATTTTTCATTACATCAACTCAACTCTATCGCTACAGTTCACTGTTTATCATACAGCTCTTCATCTTCTTCTCTTCATGCCTCGCCTGCGCCACGACACCTTCCTCCGCCATACCCATCGCGACTTAAAATGGGGTCTCAACATCTAACTAGGGGGCGTCCGACTCCCACAATATGGTTGAATCCTATACGTGTTTCCTCCTAGACTCTTTCATGTCGAGTTTTTGATCAAGTTATGATAAATGATGTTTATTTTGCAAATAGGTTTTTACAAACACTTTTACACGCCTTCTTTTTTAAAACTAGATGAGGCAGGTGTTTCGAATCTGACTACTCTGAGAAGAAACAGCCGAAACAAATTCAGAGGTCACAGTCTCTTTTAAGGTCCAGACATAATCTTGATAAACTCACATGAGGACTATGCAGATGAGTGTCTGAGATGGTATTTTGAAGAAAGAACCACACAGATTTGAGTGGACCTGTCCAGCCAGTGCAAGCATTTGTCAGTTATCGTGTAGCTCGACTAATAACTCAAGGAGCTCAACGAAACGACGATATATTATACGATAGATACGCTTATAGTACTCAAACTGCAAGACAATTATTAATTATTACAAAGTAAAAACAAACAAAAAACATAAAAAAATACCCACATTGTCCTCACATTCACAATAATCAAATAAAATTAATCATACTTATAATAAATGTTCATAAAAATCATTAAATGTCACACATAATAAAAAAATATATATAAGAAAAAAAAAGTAAATATTCATGTCAAATCGTTACTTAAATGTCAAAGTGTATAAAAGAAAGGAATAAATAATAAACAAATGAAAAACTTGAAATCTCGACATTCATTGAGCAAATTCAATTTAATTGGAGCAGCTTAATCCCAAGCCTTGTTGTTGTTTGAGTTGAATATGTACTAGTTATTTCGGGCAAATCACTGTTTCGATAAATTATATTATCTAGATGCCATTTTCTATCAAGATCCATCGCTAAACCGTCGGTCGTTCGAATGACTGGTATTCTACTGTACTACATAGACGCCGGAGCCCGACCTCCCGCTTTGACTAGGTATCAAAAAAAAGTTCTGTCCTGGGGGTAATACCAATAACACCGAAAGTTACGGTTATGTTTTTATTCCTACATTGATTGTTATTGTAAACCCGGCGATTATTCATATTTTCATACCTCTCGACACAATCAAGAATAATCTGTTGTTCATTTTTACAAAGGGGAATACGAATAAGAGAGAGGATCACTCAATCCACATGCACATCTTTTATTTTGAAATGCTCATAGCCAGAGATTTAAATCGCTCACAGCAACATTAATTATTCGAATAATAGGTATAGTTTCATGAACATTTGGTTCTTCTTTATAGCTATAGGCATAGGGCATCCCTGAAATATCGAGCTTTTGTTTCATCCGATCGTTAAAATGTCTTCTGTAATGGCACTACAAGACTGATTGCATGTTTTCGTCTTTTTATCAAATAAACACTTTAATTCTTTACCACCATTCCGCCGTTAAACTCTTTTTCTTTTTAAATCGGCCGTTCGAAATTCAAAATGATGACGCTGGCATTTTTCGTGATGACAAAAAGATGGTGTTTCAATACGTCATGTAAGGACAGGTGTGGTCATCGGCCATATACATATACGTATTTAGTATAGAGAGATATGTTAGATAGACCATAAAACTGAACACCCAAATGTATTCCACAGCTGTTTTTTTTTTCGCAGTTACGATGTTGGTACCATGGAGAATGTTATTCAGTTTAAGGATCGATTAATCGGGTTAAAATGTTAACCGGTAAGACCTACCCCATAATATGTTTGATTAAGGATTTAAATATTCGAAATTAACTAATGAAAGAGACAAAGCAACGAGCGCGAGTTAACTCCGTATAAATAATTAACTCTTTGCGTGAACCGGTTATTATAGGCTGATTAAACCTATAATACGGGTTAACCTTTACTCTATGGTTTTTCACCTTACCCTAAAAATAACTTTATTACAACTAAGTAGGTTAAACCGCACTTGCCTAGATTGATCCGTGGATGGGTAACCACCCATTACATACCGAGTTTCCTCCGTGCCTCGGTAAGCACGTTAATCCGTTCGTCTCGGCTGTCATTTGTAGATCTTTGACAGTCGTTACAGGTAGTCAGTGGCCCGAAAGTTTAACAACCAGTCTTAGCAAGGGTTATCGTATTACCCAGTACTAACTGGGTTGTGGAGGGCAGATAGACAGTCGCTCCGTGTTAAATACTGGTATAAAGCTACATCCGGTTGGAATGGAAGCCGACCCCAACATACTTGGGAAAAAGCTAGGCAGATGATGATGATGTCGTGTAATCTATCGGTCCCTGGTTCAGTTTGATAATCTATCAACATCATCCACAGCCTTAATTCACATACTGCTGGGTATAGGCCTCTCTTTTCTTGTGCCAATCTCCACGTTTTTCCCCCGATGGCAATCATGTCGTCTGCTCATCTCGCCGCCGGACAACCCACATTTCTTTTCCCAGTTCTTGGACGCCATTCAGTGACAGCCTTAGTCCACCTGTCCTCACTCCAATATATCGAACAACCTTTATGCGTCTTCCACATCCTTAAATATGATCACATCTTTCTGATACGTGTATGTATAAATAAATGCGAAAATAGAATTTCGAAATAGGTAATAACTTATGACAACATGTCGAAACAGGCCTATAAGATAACACAAAATTGGGATAATAATTTTCAGTTTAATGCGTGCTAGTCACCGCGGATGTATTTTACCGCCTACAGACACCTAAATAATGCACTGATTTGGACAGACGAGGCATTGTTTGATTCTTTTTAAATCACGATGGCATCATAATGTTCAAGGATTTTGCAAAGAAAATGTTTGATTTTTTAATTTGAACGGCCAGGAATTCAAATATTAGGAAATAAAATCAGTCCCATAATTATGTCCTCACTACTGTGTTATTTTGTTAGGGTCCTGTAAAGTTTCATAGTTAATTCTCTTAATTAAAATAACATAACATACGCCTATAATCCCCAGAGGGTTAAGCAGAGGTGTACCTAATAGTATTCCCATACCCACATTTTGCCAGTTCTGTTTAAGTCCCATGTAATAGAGGGCGAACCTATTGAAATCAACCGGGCCCATATCCAGACTGGCTGCTACTGAGAAATTCCTTATGGGAAAACAAAATCGAACCCAGGACCTCATGCTCATTAAAATAATTAACTGTAATTTGAATTTCATACTTATTACAAATTGATTTAGGCAGGCATTTCCGGTTTCTGAAAGTTTAAGACTACAGTTTTCCTCAAAATTTCTCATTTTTGGGATTTTTATTTGTTTACACAAAAACACGCCTGTATTTCACCAGGGTGAGGCGAAGGTGCACTTATAGAAGGTAGGTAGTATCCCCACAGGCCGTTATGTGTAAGTCCCTCTTGATAGGGGACAAACCTATTGTCATCAACCACGTACAAATCCAGGCTCAGCTGTGTTGCCGTTACTGAGAAAAACCTAATAGAAAAATACATAACACATATCCGACCTGAACATCAAAACAACCTCATGCTTATCAAGAGCATATTTTGCGACTACCAGATCAATTTACTTACCTAGGTTAAAGGTTTACCTGTAACTTTCAATAGGTTGATTTAAGTTCTAGGCAGGTAAGTGTTTACGTTTTTTTTTTAGGTTTTTTAGGTTGTCCTCAACATTTTTCGGCTTCTTCTTTATCGTGTGGTTAGTACTTTACCACCAGGTAAAGAGTTTTTATGCCGCCCAAGGGCCTCTGACTTGGCTTTTACATACCGTCGAGAAATATCTCTCAAGCATGCTGGTTTCCTCACGATGGTTTCCTTCACCGAAGCAAGTGATAATTATAGGTACAATACGCACATAATTCCGAAAAATCAGGTCAGTCAGGTCTTGGGTATTTTTCAGCATACCCTATTCTTATTTAGTTGAAATTTTCCTACAGTGGATATCGTTCAGTCTTGTTTTATCTTTCTAAATATCGTCGGAAGCAACTAACCAACTCAATTACAACTCTCAAATCTCACTTCAGTTCGCATATCGGCCGGCCTTCGCGTTCTATACTCGTATAAGTATATTTACACAAACAGTAATTTTGTTTACATTTTCCGTGCAATGATATACAACATACTATAAATAGTGTACATACGAGCGTTCGCCAAGAGCTATTTTCTCGGTAATAATAAAACATACGGTTTTATTTGGGTCTGTCGGTATGGTCGGTGAAAAAATTCCTGGAGAGAATTTTGGAGGTAAAAATTGCGTCCGGTGAAATTTTGACACCGCAAATTTTTTGAAGGGCAAAGGTTTGGAATCTACCTGCATCAAAATTATGGGTATCACCGTCATTTACGGGATATCTTCCGTGTTTATTAATTATTGTGAGTTCCCCACAAATAATCATGGAAGACATCCCGTAAATGACAGTTTAAGTTTAGTTATAAACCGTGAAAGCTTAAAACAGTGTTGTGTATCAATTAAAAACTAAGTAGTTAGTAGCAGTTGGAAAATAATCGATAAAAACCTCGCCTTGGCGACTTCCCTACCTACCTTGGAGACTCCCCGTTGACGCTAATCAAACTGATCTTGATCGGCCTTGTAGCTGTCTTTCAATCCTGCGGTCGCGCTCACAACCTAAGTACCTAATTAGGGAACAATAACTACCGGTAGGTAATCTTGTAAAGCTTATTCCTCACTACGAGACATGAACTTTGCAACTGTGTGAGTTGGTGCCAAAAAAACTTCAACCTGATTGGCTAATTTCACTTTAGTCGTGGACTCACACTAACATAAAGATCACGTCTCATTGCCAGTATTGTTGATAACTGCGTAGGAACTGTTACTTTTCAGCCACAAGCGAATTTCTACTACTTAAAGCTAAAATCATATCATTATTCATTATATTCCTGCTAACCTGTAAGAAAATTCGGCACAAGTCGGGTGGCAAAATAAATGAAGTGAATAGCTTGCCGCCCGGCTATGCCCAGTCGGGCCGCCCCGATTATATGTTTGAAGCACGCCTCACAGCTAGCAAGCATTCCAGGAGCCGAAGTACAGAAGCATCAAGCAAGAAGCAGAAGAAAGAAGCAACAGTTCTTCATAAATTTGTCTTTTTCCGCTTTGCTGCTGATTCTTGTTTGTATGTCAACAGCAAAGCGAAAAGGTCTCCTTTATGAGAACTTTCTCCGAGGTAACGCATCGTGGTCGCTTCGGAAGCAAAGGAGGTCCGAAGAAATTACAACCTTACCTTTTTTCTGTAAATAAAACCTTCATTCTATGTACTGCATAATGGTTTACGTTTTTTTGGTGAGCATACCTGTGACTTACACACTTGTGGCCTGTCTTCTACTCCGCCAACCTCTGAATTTTTGATACGCACCCCCGATTTCCTTAATCCGAAAAAGACAAGTCTACAGATATTCAGATATTATTTTAGCCACGTTGTAAATCGTATTAATTTACGTACTCGATAGCTTTTCTTATCTTCACATTTTCGTTCTTAACCAAATTTTCTGAAACCAATATTTTTATTAATTTTGTTTTACATTTTCATCATCTTCTACTAAATATAGCCTACCACCAAGAAGGTAGGTCATTCAAGCTTCAAAGAGGTTGGTGACCGCAGAATCATATCGGTCAATTACTCCCAAATAGATGACCGTCATTTGCCGACTAGACAAAACATGTCACTTATAAATATATAGACAAATCGTGTTTGGGACAAGTGAATCATTAATTTAACATCATAACATCACGCCTGTAATCCCCGAAGGGTTAGGCAGAGGTGTAACTAATAAATAGTACCTACACCCTCATTTCGCCAGTTATGTTTTGTGCGTTTGCAGTTTGAGTTTCATAAAAAAAATCCCGAAGGACCCGAGCTGTGTAAAATTCTGGTATTGCCGTTTGTTATTTTCTTTTACTTACATATTTTAAAAATCCAGGTTGTTAATATTTTTAGTTCAAGGATTTATTTTTCTCCCATTACACATACTACATAGTTAATTTTCATAATTTGTTCGAAGCTCAACACACTATTTTTTTATTTGCTAGCGTTGGAATTCTGCGATTTTCATGCTGAACAATTTTGATTTATAGCTTCACAACTTCAGTCAGACCGCTTATCGAGTGAGTCATTTTAAGTGTTAAATATTCAGTATTGATAGATTTATTTCATTTTGGTTTACAAACACATTATGAGACATATGTTACAGCTTGTTATTGAAAGATTTTGCTGGATTTAGCGGCAAAGCGCATACCATTAGACGATCAAAGAAGAAACAATGTCGGACTTCAGCCTAGTGATTTGACTCACCTCTCTTACAATAAACATATAAATATACCACACCCTACCTATATCAGAGAGGATCATGAGATCCAGGTTTCGACGGCTATTGTATCGACGACAGTTAGATTTTCTCCTCAGCAATTTAGTACATTTTGATACACGTGAAGGTGTTATGGAGCCGAGAACTGCAGTGACAATTGAATGCCCACGTGTATCAAACGACGGTCGTCAATACACTTTCGAAGAAATAAAATAATAGAACGAAAAGCATTGTGAATTCCGGCCTCGGCTGCAATGACAAAGTTTCCCCACTTGTATCAAAATTTACTATTTTCATTTAATTAGATTTTTTCTCAGCTCTTATAGTTACTAATCTCTTGCAAAAGCACGCTCGCCGTCCACCGACTAACATCGCCCGGTTAACGTCATCAGCGTAGAACACACAAGTCTGGCATGAAGAAGATAAGTGCGTAAGTAATTCCTACTAAAAACACACTAAACCCACATATTTCAAGACAACCGTCAAGTTTCAATTCCGTAACTAAAATATGTGACTAATAACGACACGTCCGACCGTTCATAAAACAATTTATCGTATTTCCTACAATCTGTCAGGAAGGAAGCCCACGTGGGGAGCTCTGATTAATGTCGTCATGTTATAGCTCAGCGCAAAATCGGGCACTTGTCTGAAATTAGCTCGGGCGCAGTAAATCAAGGGATTTGGGCCAGAGTTACGCCATAAGAATGCCTCACATATTTGTGAAACTACGTGTTTATTATAACTAGTGCATATACAGTACACTTGGTGCACTCATTATGAGTTACGTTGGCAAGACGTGTAATTGCTGCGACTATTACTTGGAATTAACCAAAAAGCTGCATTTGTATGTTGTGACGCTAACGCCAGATGCAGGCGTCAATGAGTAATGCGGATTAATATGTTGAGAAAATATTGACACGAATATCGAAGTGTTTGAGAGAGGGACACAGGTACGGATTAGGCACCCTAGTCTTAAGCGCAATTCTGCTGGGCAAGCCCATTCATTCCATCGGTATCCCCAACCGTCGCTCTCATGGTTTAACCTTTGGTGGATCCGCGCAATCCCGTTATACTGCCGGAACGCGGATCCACGACAAAACGGCATCACGCGTTTTTTATATACATATCTTTAGATTAGTTCGCGGTTTCACGTTCCAGCCAACGGTTGTCAAAGGTTAATAAAAATATTAAATATTCTCAAAAGAGCATAAGAATTACTATCGGTTTATTACCATCCATAATGAGGGATATTCACTCCAACAAAGCACTTCATAACAAAGATCGAATAGGACAGCACTCATTTTTACAGTTGGCATCGCATCGGTAGCTTTCTCATATTTCGCCCACCTAGGAAGAAGATACGAACAGTAGATTTTAACGTGGTTAGGTATGTTTATGAAAGAGAGAGAAGAGCCTTTTACTCGAACGAAAATTTAAAACAGAGATACAGCAGTCAAACTTGCAGGAATCAGTCATGATTGACTCGTTACGACTTAGATCTAACCATAATAATGTAACATCTTCTTTAAGGCGTTTGTCACCACAAACGCCTTAAAGAAGATGTTACGAACATCAACGTTTTTTCTACACCTCGTCTTGGAAGAGGACTTGTGGCTGCAGGGAGTGGCGTGGGGGCAAGTGTCACATGAACGCACAGAGACATAGTACACAAGCGAAGTGCTACTTTTACTGACACAAATTATACTTATTTTTATATGCATCGAAGGGCCAGTTGCCTGAAAAAAAAATGTCATGTTATGTTATTTTTTGATAACTACATCACAGGTCTTTTCAGGCTCGGTGGAGCGGCGATCTTTGCAGGGTGGCCTGGTATCAACTGTATGAGGGTTGCCGAGAATCGAGTTAAGTGGCGCGTGATTGAAGAGGCCTATGTCCAGCAATGAAGGTTGCAATGAAGGAGCTGTTGTAGGCTGCTGATGGATGGTCTGTTGGAATGAAGCGCGTTAACCATTTACATTTTTTATATTACAGTAATATTAAAAAAAACGCAGAACAATAGGCTATTTGACAACGTTGAAAATATACCACAAATTTTGGTCATCCTATCAGGTAATGGCGTATTATAGCATATTTGACTGTATTTTAATCCAAATTATGTATATTTTTTGCAAATTACACGAAAATCAAATAAAATATTTCTTGATATTTTATCTGTGACGAGAACGCCATAGAACGCCATGCGATTGGTTGCACTCTGGTGACGTCACACGCAAGTAAATACGGCTTCCACGACTGAAAAGAGTTCGCGTTGTATACTTTTCTAGGTGCTATATTCTATCTTTCAGCTAGTTTTGTGATAATTTTTGATAAATCTTGGTTAGTGGGTCGTTTCTAATATCATAATGGTGTCAAATTTTGTGAGAGCTGATAACAGTAACCTACCTATGGTAGACGCATTTATGGTTGCACTTTTCTTTAAGAATAACGCTGACTATTATGGTACAGAACTTAAAAATGTAAAAACAGCAGTGTAAGTACCACGTACGAATTATTTATTTACAAACTTTTAAACTTTTTTGTGATCATGCAGAAGTTTTGTAAAATCTCATTTTAGGTTATGTTAATAAATACTCTTTCTGTAAATTATTCTCATGTGTGATCTTTGCTTTTATTTCACAGGTCTGCCAGAGAATCCTGTGGAGACGATGCGATTGGCTATGTCCAACTACACCGAGAACTTGGGGTTTGCACAGTTAAATGTAAAATGTGCCCAGAGCATAAAGTTCGAACAAAAGCATATAATGTGACGATGATTATTAACGAAAATGACAGCGAAATTATTAGTTGTCAGTGCCACGACTGTGCTGCTTCAGCTTCGATTAAAACCAACGTTATTATGGAGCGGCGACGTCATTTAAGCAGGGAAGAAATGCTCAGAGCCGTGGGAATGATAGAAGCTGGTTCCCGGCAACGTACTGTGGCTTTAGCTCTGAATACAAGTCAGAGTGTTATCAGTCGACTTTGGACACGTTACCGAAGCACTGGTACCGTGGCTGAGCGCCATGGAGGACGGTATCGCTGCACCACACGGAGACAAGACCGATACATTCAAATCTTAACTCGAAGAGCTCCAACAATAACCGCCATGATGTTAGCCGTGAGGCTTCATCACTCTTCAGGGAACTTAATTAGCGACCAAACAGTCAGAAACCGCTTGCATGAAGTGAACCTTCATTCCCGAAGACCGCTACGGGTACCACCTATAGCAATGCACAATCGTAGGATTCGATATCAATGGGCTCTTGAACACAGAAATTGGGCAGAAGAACAATGGCGTTTCGTGTGCTTTTCTGATGAGTCTCGTTTTGGTATGAGACCGGATACAAGACGTATACGACACTGGAGAACCCCTGGACGCCAACAGCGATTAAAATTCTGCCAGGAAGTCCATCCTTATAGTGGTGGAACCATCATGGTATGGGCGGGTATTTGGATCGGCGGAAGAACTGAGTTGATTTGGATCAGAGGCAACCTCAACGCTCAAATTTATGCTGAGACGATTGTATCAGACATCATCGTTCCTCTACAAGTGCAAATCGGTCCCTTATTTCAGTTAATGCATGATAATGCACGACCGCACACCGTAAGAGTTGTAAGACAGACTCTCGCCGCAGCTAACATCAATGTCCTGCCCTGGCCTGCTCAGTCGCCAGACTTGAACCCGATTGAGCATGCATGGGATATGCTACAGAGAAGAGCTCTGCCGAATATGGAGGGTATCCAGTCGCAAGAAGACCTTTTTTTGTTGTTGCAACGAACATGGGCGGCCATTCCACAGCGTGATTTGGATGAACTCATTTTGAGTATGCCAAACCGATGTTCTTGTGTTGTTAGTGTTCGCGGTAGAAACACGGATTATTAATTGTTTAAGTTACCCAATAAAATTTTAAAGAAAACTGTTATTTCAGTCTTTTTTTCGAACTTTAATGTTAGTGGTTCAAATGTCAAAAATCCCTTTATTAGGAAAATGGCAAATTTCTTTATTAATGCAAAGGTGACTTGGTTTATCGTTACTGTGACAAACGAAAACACTTTATTTGATGAATCCTTAAAGAAAATTTTAATTAATATCAATCAGGAGAAAAGTTATTGCAAAAATATATGTTGATCCCTAGATACTTTTGATGTGTGTATATGCAAAGAGAATCCCATGATTGCAGCATCTCCTGATGGTTTAATCAAAGATGCCGTTATTGAAATAAAATGCCCTACCAAGGCAAGAACTAAGGACAGTTATTTAAAAAATGGTGTTATCACAGAGAAATGTAAGGCACAAGTGCAACTGCAAATGTATGCAACTGGTGTAAAAAAGTGCTATTTTTGTGTTGCTGACAGCAACTTTGAAGAAACTAAGAATGTAGACATTATTCTAGTGACATATGATAGTGATTATGTCAATAACTTAAAAAGTTAGTTATTTTCTGGAAAACAAATATATATCCCATTTTGTATTGTAGCACCAGTCTGTGATATTAATAAAATTAAAAACAATTTTGTATTTCTTTATTTTATTGTTTTTGATTTCACATTATTTAATAAGAGAATTCTGCAAATTTATTAGAGCACAGTCATGCAATAATAATGACATGATCAAGCACACGAAGTATGTGAGTATTTATCACTGAATGTTGCTTTAGCATATTGAATTCTCTTAATCGCCTTATTACCCTTTCAACATGAATTCGCAAGCTAGCGATTATTTTAGTTTGACGAACTTCCGTTTTTGATAACTTTGCACCAGCATTTACACTGGGTGGCCTTAATAGTCTCATGCCCTTTTCAATAAGTATCTGTTCAAGATGTTTGAAGCCTCTGTCAGCTAAGATGCACATGCCCTGTTGTAATCCATCTAGAAAGTTACAGTTTTCTACTATGGTAACATCACTTGTTCTACCCCCGAAACCTTGAGAAACATAATTAACTAAACCATTCGGTGTGCAGGATATTAAATACTTTACAGTATTCCCTTTTTTGTATTCTGACCATGTCAGTGCCTGATGAAGAGCCTTTGATGGTTTTTGTATATCAATTTCTAGACAATCAATGATGCAGCTAACATTATGATAGTTATGTCTAAATGCAATAGGAAGATTCTTTTTTATTAATTTTTTGTCTAAGTTTACAATGAATGGTCTTAAAAAACTACTTATTATTGGTATATTTCCTAAAAATAATTTACTGGCATAAGATAATGATATTCCAAAATTATCTTCTAGTTCAGAAAATGTGCTGTTCATTCTAATTTTTTTCAAGCATAGCAATATGTATTCTATTTTTATATTTGTGAGTTTATGCAAAAACTGAATTAAAAAGTAACAATTATTGGAAATACCAACATACATCAAAGGTTTCTTATCAATTATACGCACAGTATTTTTGAGGCACTGCAATTGTTCAATATTCTCATTGGTATCTGTAACATTACTATCGGAGTCAGTGGCCCTTGATGATGATGTAGCTACAAAAGATGATAAATGACCACTTTCAAAACAAGAAATGTCACTATCAGATTTTTCATCTTCAAGAAAAATATTTCTCTTAATTGCTTTTACTAGTCCAGACCGTGAGGGTTGAAACTGCATGATTCAATCTTAAAGGGTGAAGTGAAACGAGATGTTGTAGAAACTTTCAATGGTGAGGTAGAAATACTTTTATTTTGTAATCTTGTTTGCACAGCCTTGCTCCTATAATGCATATCCACTTTGATTTTTACTTGAACAGATTTGTCTACAGTTATGATAGGGTCGGTCATAGTTTCTTTTTCTTGAGTTTTTGATAATTCTGAAAAGACAAACATCCAATATTAATTACTTCATTTCAATGTGAATAACATATGTAATTATATTATGACAGTTATAATAAAAAGATAACATACCTTCAGGCTCAATAATTTCTTGTATCATATCGTCATCTTTTTGTAAGCTTTCAGCGTGGGTTTCAGTAGCACTTTGACTTTGCAAACATTCTGTTACAAGATCATTTCTTTGTTTTTTAAGGAACACGTCTCGAGAAGTTCCAGGATCAGACAGCCGTCTTTTGCGATCCTCTTGACAATGAAATTTACTTGGCACAGCCTCATCTGCCAAAAGTATCTTCTGACTGAATCCCATTTTGTACTTCATGTAGTTAATTGTGTCTTTTTCCATCTGCAATTCAACAATAATGCCGATATAGCAAGTGAAGTACTATCTTAATGTTTGACAAGACAGCACAGAAAACTCTGGAGAAGATAATTATCAACATCAGAAAACATTTGAAATCCTACAGAGGGATGTCATACTGCAATATAGGGTTGAAAAGGATCCTTCCAACTTATGCAAGATTAAGCCCTATTACGAAGTTAGGTAGTAAGGTTGTTATTTCGTTTTATTAAAACCGATATTTTAGCTACTATATAAGTATTTAGTACCTACATTTAGATAAAGTTAAATATTACTTACATCAAAGTGATCTTCACACATAAAAACATTTGTATGTGTTAAAATGCTCTTTGGGTCTCTTCGAGCCATTTGTAACCACATTTTTCGTCTTTTGGGATTCGTTGGAACAGAAACAAACAATTTGTGTGAACTACTTATAGACGTATTCGTACATTGTGGCACTACACACCATTTATACACCATTATTTCCAATAAAATGATGAAATTCTTCAGCTGCACTGCCCGAGCAAAGTTAATAATATCTTGTTTACAAAACTTGTTTACTTGTGTGTGACGTCACAAGTGTCAAGTGACCATCGCCATTATAGAAACATCGTTTTTGCCGCGGTTTTGGAAATTTGAACTTTAACATTGATTTTTATTGTTAAATACAGTAGATCTCCCGGAAATATTAATGTGGGATGCTTAGAATGTAACAAAGAATAATTTAAAACGATTTTCCAAAATTAGTCAAATAGCCTATTGAAGAGTGTCTAATGGTCTGAGTAAATCGACGTTCTTCTATCTCGCCAACCAATGTAGGCAACATTTGGAAAATCAAAAGTGGCCCACACCGCAAAAACAACCAGATTTTTGTATATTTTTTCTATAAATTCCTCCACAGCCACTATGGTTCACCGTTAGTACAGAACTGTCAATATTGTTTAGTCTACACAAAGGTGTTCTAGAATTTAAAAGTCGGCTGTTACCTCTCACATGCCAACACGAAGAATTTTGAAATCGAACGATAAAATAAACGAAATAGCTAGTGCTCTTTTCAACCTAGGTAGAAGATGAAACGGCGCGAGATGGAGGATGTGGCGACAGCTCGTGAAGGCACTGTGCAAGGTCTATGATAGACCTTGCACACTGGTTTTGTTAATATCTCTGGGCTTATGCCCAGAGATATTAACAATCACACACAGTGGCCATCTCGTGACGTCTTAATGCAGGAATGTTTTAGTGCTATTCCAGTGTGAGAAAGAGATGGCCCTAGAAAAATCCTGTATAGCTTCTGTCCACTGGTTTCTATAATGTATCATACATCAAAAGTTACGTATCCGGTATCAGGTGGAGACTACTGGGATTACGAGTAATAAAGAAGAATGAAAGAAGAAAACGTGCTGCGCCGACCCCAAATAAATTGGAATAAGGTCAGGAGAATGATGCTGAGATACATATCAGCGTTTATAAAGTAATAACTTTTTTGCTGATGACGCCGAATTTGCAGACCGGGCTTAAGACGGAACAGGGGCTGCGATTCTCCGTACAAATGTTTTGCCCTGTTTTCTTCCTGAATAATGCCTCTAGATCAATGTCTGCTGTAGACACGTCTCTGCCATTTCCTTTTTTTCATCAACTAATAAGTAAATAAAATATGACTCACCATAAATGACATAAAACGCCCCATTTATACTGCCGTGATTCGAGGACTAAAAAAGAGAAAATACGAAACGTCGATCTCGTCAAAATTTTCGTGTGAATCGATCCGAGTTGCAGCTGTCCCTACCCCACTCTCCGGGGGCAGGCAATAGTTTCTTCAAATACCTATTTTTTCAAATTCCTCTCATACCTTGTTCCCTCTTAAGCACAAAGGACACCTAGTCACTCATTGCACCGATTCGGCATCAACTGAACTCTTAGTTTTACTAGCTGATTCCGATCCGAGGCGGAGCCGTTACTGTGCGTTATGTAACAACACTTTTATGCACGGTACTTATGTACCACCAAAAAAGTATAAACCATCATCATGAGAATAAGATGAATTCATTTAAAAAATATTTTTTACGAAAAAAGGTAAAAGTATGTTACATCCTTTTTGGCATAAACGCAGGAATTTCTCTTTCAGCTGTCAAAACAAAAGATTGTAGAAATAAACAACTTTTTTCACATTAAATGCATTTTATTTTTGTACGCAAATCTTCAAGTTATATACTGCAAATGATAAAATAACAAGATTTTGTAAAATGTATTGTCGCCTGGATTTGATGGAAGACCTGGCTTATGATGGAATAGCTTAAAACACCTGAGCATCTGAAACGCTGACATGGGGAGACTGTCTACAATATGCGAAATATACCGCCATCCCTCTCACTCAGAGGCACGTCGCATATTTTCGTCTCATTCTAACATCAGTGCTCATCTAAGTGCGAATACTTCCGCCTTAGCTTCTCTCTCTTATTTTTATTCGCGTGTTTCTTCTCTTGCTTCCAGGGCTTGCTCAGTTGATTCTCCGCGGACTGCGCTCCAACAATGCTGTAATAAAATAAACCTTATTTCTTAGGACGTAAGATACACATTCTTAATAATGATGAAATGATTTATTTTGACAAGTAGCACTTATTTTAGTGTTATACATAATTTATTTCGGTTGAAAAATAAATCATCATTAGGCTTTCAAAACAGCAACATTTTTTAGGCCCACGCGGATTTCGCTGTCGGAATTATTATAAACTGCGATAAGTACAGTCAGCTACGAAAGTGAAAAACAAACTGAAAGTGTGCTCTATTGAATGTATAAATGCACACGCTTGAGTACTCCCATAAATAATGTCTAGTTAATTAAGCCGTCTGGCTAGTTCAAAGTATTGCTTGTTTCGTTTGTCTTTTTGGTTTTGTTTGCGACAGTACATGGTTTATTTAGTTTCGAAAAGGCCTCGAGTCTTACGAGGTCGGAGACCAATTTTCGCGACGGTTAACGCTGCTCATAAAGATGCTCCAACTTTATGAATTAACACTTGGCTTGCATCCAGGGTAGCTATTTCGTCTTCGCAAAGTTTATTTACGTTTCCCTTAGTTCTACTTGATAATAACGTAGAGATATCTTTCATCTTGGCCAACTGTAACTGGGATATTTTTATATTGCACCTTTCTGTTTTGGAGGTCAGAACGTTCACTGCAAGAGTGATTTAAAAATCTAGTTGCTATGGGACCGTTTCATTTAAATTCTTGTGCGATGTATCATTTTGATTTGGCGCACAGTAACACAATATTGACTTTAGCTCATTTTGAGAAAGACTTGAATATAAGCACATCATTCCATAAACATCCATAAGTCCATAAACAAACGGAACTGATGTTAACTCTAATATATTTTACACGAAGACCTCCTAAATATATAGAAAAACGAAAATTTGCGAGGTCGATGAATTGGTAACGCTGACAAAACCATTCAAAAAATCATTTGACAGATTGCTGAAAACCAACCACCATCCAACCAACCAATTGGCCAATATTTACGTCGAAAATAAAAATAAAACGTTTCGATCGATTATGGCAACTCATTTCGATCAGTTAGAGAACGTTAACTTTTTTTTTGTTATGACAATTTAAATTTAGCATCAAAAGTATACCACTGGGCTTGTAAATCCGTTTCTTCACAAGCAATTCGTCCAAGAATACATTGAAAACGTTGAGTATATAATATTCTATCTACTTTTACATCAATGCGACATATATCGGCAAGTACTAGGGATATAGAAGCCAGAAGGACATCGAGATAGAAGGGAGGGTTTCATGCACTTTCTCACCCAAAGACAGGCTTTCCTTTTACGTGAGCCGCGCTCTTCTGCATCGCGAAGAACGCGTTGTCGATCTCTTTAGATTTGTTCAGCCAACCCTGAAAAGATGAGATAGTTTTATTATTTTGGAGTCGGTAGACAAGGAACCAGGATCGTGCTGACCAGGGAAGCATGCAATATTCAGCAGAGGATGAAACAAAAATGCCAATGATGATAATGCAATAGGTTAGAGGAGGGTTTCGCCTGGTGGGATAAGATACCGTGATGTTTATCAATGGATTAGCTGCACAAATTCACCAAAAGGAATCGACTGGTGATTTAAGCACGATTTTTTGCTCAGGTATACGAGTATACGAAATGATTTCAGTCATCTCCTGCCTAAAAAGTTGCGCAGGTTTTGTAAAACTAGAATATTTTCATCGAAAGGGTTTAGAAGCCGTTCACTATAAATGGAACCCAGAGATGAGGTCGATTAATGACATTTAAGTCGTCCCATATTATAATATGTAACTTATGACCAGAGATCGGAATAGTAGAGTGTATTTGCCTAAACTTCATTGAAGTTTAGTTCAACATAAATAATATGTGGATAAAATCTGCTCCACCGTATAAAATCCCGGAACGATTATTAAGTTTCGAAATAAAGCTGTTAAATTAAACGGTGGTATCCACATGTTACTTACTTTCTTGAAGTTTAGGCAAATATACTCTACCTAACTATTCCGATCTATGCTTATGACATAACTGGCAGAATGGGATACACCGTAACACATCTCTTCGTACTTCCTACACCTAATAAAGAGATTCAAGCGATACATTCATTTTTTTTAACCGACTTCAAAAAAAGGAGGAGGGTCTCAATTCGGTTGTATGTTCTTTTTGTGTTTGTTACCTCATATCTTCGTCATTTATGAACCGATTTGAAAAATTCTTCTTTTATCTGAATGGATCTACTTCCTGATTGGTCCCATACAAATTTCATCGAAATCGATTCAGCAGTTTGGTTTTGAAATCAAAGTAGCTGGAAAAAATATGTCATCCAAGTAAAAGAAATTGCGAAATTGATACTTGACAAGGATTTGTGTGTGATGCGATAACTAAAAAGGGTAAAATAAAAACTTTTTTGCAAAAAAAAAATCGACTTCAACTTCTTTGCCAAAAAATGTAACCTACCGGGGGTGTGTGTGGGATCAAGTGTAAGATCCAATGTAAGAAATCATACAAGAGCAAAAAAAATGTGTGTGTGTGTTTGTGTGTTCTCCTATTAAAAATAAAAAAAAAAGATGTATGTGTAACAATAAAAGAATTTCGGGCGCCGTGGAGACGCACACTACATTTAAAAAATACTTGCCAGATAGAACAATTCGAAGAGTCAGACCTCTAATCTGGCGGGGGTGACTAAACTAGGATAATAGAAACAATGGAAATACCTTTGTTAATACCTTGTTTATTATGTCAGTAGCTTCCTTTTTACTTTAAATATTAAATTATTAATTTGAGGTTATTACTATTGCATCTTTTGTGAAGAAAGTAAATTAAGTTTGGGCCAGATGTCTGGCATAAAAAAAATGTTAAATTAGACCTCAAGATTTCGGCGTTGAAGGTGAGAGAATCCAGAATCCATGAAATGAAAAATTATAATCATACGGAGAAAAAAACGCCACAGCAGGGCGTTTTTCCGTTAATAAATGACTTTTCCCGTGTGCACCGATAAATCCAAAGTAGGTGACAATCACACTAGAGCATCGTCCAATATTGAAATTCGAAGAAATTAAGGATCCCTCCTTCAGAACACTTCGTCCTGGGTGTTTAAGGCAGCGATTATGGCATCATTTGGCCTAAAATATCCGAGATTATACCGGATTTATAAAATTAAATTGGCGAGATAAATGTTAAGTTGAAGACCGACTTAAAAAGTTTTTTTTTATACTGAATAGGCTTTCGTTTGGCCGCAACTCGCCTGATGTGAAGCGTTGGAGCGGGCTAAGGTGGAGTTTATGGGTTTACAGATTCTATCAACACCTTAACACTCTCTACTACCTATCGACATGCAAATGTTCTGTTTACGAACCCACCATGACTTATAATAGCCATTATCGAGGTTAACTGTTACTACATGATATTGATAATGTAGGGCAGTACATTAAATGTTAAACTGGAACATTTTGTTTCAAAAGTGAAGAGTTGTATAAGTGAATGGGCAGTTTGGACTATATCTGTTGTGGAGTTAATCATCGGTGTCGGCTCGTAAATGTCGGGTGATGAATAAGGTACATGGGTTAGTGAGGGTTCGGGCAAACTGTAACTAGAGTGTTAGTAGAAAATATTGTATAAGTTGGAAGGGGCACCGAGGCACGAACGATTACCACGTATTCGGTAAATCATTCTGAACATAGTCATTCTTCATAGTTAAAAAAAAAGACAGCTGTTTCCTACAAAAGTGCAATACCTACACGATCAAAATGGATGGGACAGGTGATTTTTTTTTTATATGACCGATGAAAAATTTGTATTTGGTGGTGGGATGGGGGTTCAGAATGGTGTACTGGTTGCGTGGTAACCGTTTGTGCGTCGAAGTCACTTCCACCGTGTACTTTCATTTGGATAATTAAAATGGGATTTTTGAGATGACTATCTTATAGGTTCTGCTTCCATGTTTGTGCCGCGCCTTCGAAATCACACAAATAGAAAAAAAAACCTTCAATAATTGTACAAGAAAACATTTATCTAAACACTATGCAGCGTTACAACTAGGGAACAGAGTGTTCGATGAGCTCTGGCACCCAATGTAAGATTTAACTTGTTTTTAGGGTGCCAGCGTCCTCGCCTATGATTTGAGCTTGTAACAGTAGTTGTAATACGAGCACAGTATAACATTATTATATTACAATATAATATTTACTAGCTACTGCAACAACATAATTATGATGTGGCCTATTTTTGTACCAATGTATGGGTGTGTGTATGTGTGTCATGGAGAGATAGATATAGTGAAAACTTGTGTTTATTTATGTCGGTGTAAATATAATTATAAACATATTAATTTATTAACTACATTTGGTTAAGCAATCGATATCTGTAGTAGATCTTCAGTTTTGCTATAATTCAATGTCAATAGCGACTTCGTGAATTTCGAATTAATTGAATTTGTGAAAGAATGAATTAATGGGTCAAATTTTGTTTTATTTTTTCAGGGCTCTGCTAATCCATACACATGATTGTGTTCATTGTGTTACAGGTGTGATAAGGTCAAATTATGTTGATGTTATGTTTTTATTAACTGGCTCGTTGGTCTATTGGCCGCAATTGCGACTGCTGAGCATGAGGTCCTGGGTTGATTCCCAGGTCGGACAAAGTGGGTTATTGGGTGAACGTGACTAAATGCGCTATTCAAGAACGCACCCGAAGAGAGGAGCGCGCGGGGAATTCCCGATATTCGGCCAGAATCAACGTTTGCGCACACACGTCGAAATTTCTCAATCCATCAGGAATTTCTCAGCAGCAAACGGAGTATGGATTTGTGCCCGATTCATGGCAATAGGCTCACCCCCTATTAAATGAGACTTAAATATAACTGGCGAAATGTGTATGTACTATTAGGTACAAATCCAGACTCCGTGGCTGCTACTGAGAAATTCCTGATGGAAAAACCCAATAACACTTTGCCCGACCTGGGAATCGATCCCAGGACCTCACGCGCAGCAGACGCGCCTGCGATCACTAGACCAAAAAGGCACTATATTTGTAAAGTTGTATTGAAAAACAAGATGGCTGCATTTGTTCCGATTTTCGCCCCACGCTAAAAAATCCATGTACAACTATAAAATAAGTATTAAGCGTTCTACGAACCTCAACCGCTCTGGTTTCCCTAGGCGTAGGTTTCCTGTTCTCATTCTTCTTCCTCTCTTGTAGCATATCGTCGAGGGGCTGAGGGTCACAGCCGGGAGGTAACTGCGCCCAGTGGAGGACTCCGCTCGCGGCTTGCTTGAGCATGATGCGAGCTGAACGGGACTGGTCCGGCTGGCCCGCGGCCGTCATGAAACCTCTGTTGACTGAAGACGGGGAGAAGTTAATAAAATGTGCTTTAATGCAATAAAATAAGTTTTTTTATTTATACCTTTGAATGTTAAACAATCTTATAGGATATACTTTGGCGGCATTTTCAATGACATATCGCTCGTTTGCGACAAGGATGACATACTACTACTTACATACTTCTCATTTACATCTTTACAGTTCTTTTTATTTTCGACATAAACTTGTCCTTGTCCGTCCTTTTAGTGTGAAATAATCTAATCACAATCAAAGTCTTTATAACGACACAAATATTCCAGAACTAATCCCAGGTATGCTAAAAATAACAAAACTAATTGATTTTGAAAGTTGTCGACATGTGGGATGTGAACTCAGCGATCATTGTGCCGATAGTCGTTTCAGCCAACGGCTCAATTGCCAAGAGCCTCGACTAACACCTGAGGAGGCTCTCGTTAGGCGGCTGGATCAAGGGCTTGATTCAGTGCGCGGTACTCCTGGACACGGCTCGTATTTTTAGGAGGTTCGTCGCTCTGGAGCCCTGACCACAGGTAGCTTGGACCCTGTTCCCGATACCGGTGGGCTACTACTTGTTATATTTTTAAATGTTTTTTATACTAATTTTATATAGGAATATTTAAAAATGTAAAAATAAATAAAGGAAATAACAAAACTAAACAATAAAGGGTGTAATAAAACCTTTAACGAAGCCGAATGGCACTTGTTCTACGTCATAGCGATCATTTTTTTGAACCTTATAGTTACGGTGATATAGGTCAAAGTGGAAAAAGTTTTTTTTAATACTAGATTTTAAGGTTACAACATTACTTATACTTTACGTGAGTTTTCAACCCAAAAATGTCGTTTCCCAGCAACAATTGTTGGGTAGAGTTACTTAGTTTGATGTACAGAATGCTTGGTTGACGGCTTCGTGAAGGGTCCGTTTACGGCTTGTATACTCACAAGCATGCGCAGTAAGTATCTGCTTGTAGTCCGGCTCCTTGGAGCCGTCGTCAGGCAGCAACAAGCCGTATTTAGTGGCGAACGTGTGCTTGCTGACCAGCTCACAGAGACGCGCCATCGCAGCATCGTGCGCGCGCATCTATGGGAAATTGTGGTGAATAAATTTTACATAATAAAAGTGTGTTTTTGTTTGGAGTATGTGTTGCTCTTTTTCCTAGTCAAATAATTAATTATAATTATAATTTTTCATGAAAAATCATGTAACTAGACAGGAGGTATACTGTCCGGTTATCAGTTTTACAAGAATTTTCGTGAAAAACTCGGACAATCTACTACTATTTCCAAAGGATGGTGGCTGAATACCTAACATGAGATCTTATCGGAAATTCCAATCAGATATTTTTTTATCCTTAGCCTATATAGTCTTACTGCTGGGCAAAGGCTCCATAGCTTTCCACTCTTCTGTCCGTTCAGTTTCTCTGGTGTATCACTCACAAACGCAATATATATATATTAATATATTTTTTATTTTAAGAGAGGTCAATCTGTTCAAGAAGCAGAGTCAATGGTTGAACTATCGATTTAATTAAAGCATATATGATCTATAGATCTGGAATAGAATCAAGGGCACTGATTTCGACAAAAGACATTCTATTCCAATGTGTATAAAATTATGAATAAGGATTTTATTTCGCTGTCGACTGACCATTATAATAATATTCGATGGATTTGAATGATAATATCAATAATTAGTCGACAACAGACTTAACAGTAACAAATAAACTTACATTTCATAAAATCTAAAATCATGCCCAAATATCTACCAAAAAATATACATACTTGGTCAATTGGCAACACAGCCGTCAGCAGCAGGTCCGGTGTGACGGCGTAGGCTGGCAACACCAAGCCGGGACAGTCGAGCACCTCGATGTGTTCGTTTATGATCAGCGACTGTATGTGTCGGGTGTGGCCTGGCATTGAACTTACGCTAACCTGGTGAAGGGAATTAGATATGGTTTAGTTTTTTTAATTGTTGTCCCACCCTAAAAATGTATCCTACATCGTGGGTGGGTTTCCAAACATTTAAACTCACATACTCAAACATCCAGACCCGGAACAACTGTAGGCCATACAAATATTTGTTCCGTGTGAGAATCAAACCCACGAAAAAAAATTCACTCACCTTTTTAACCTGTATTAAAACATTAACAGTACTAGATTTTCCGACATTGGGGTAACCAATCATGCCGACAGTCAACCTGGGAGGATTCTTCAACCTGTCCACATGTTGCACCCTCAGGACTTCCAGAAGCTTCTCCCTGTTTAATATTTCATGTGAATTTTGCACTCTAGCTTCATTGTCTACTTCTTGCGTGTCTTGTGAATTCTGTTCTTGATTTTCTACTATATCTGATGAATTCTGTAATTGATTCTCTTCTATTTCTGGTGTAGGTTCCTTATTTCCAGTACTTTCTGGAGCATGGTAGTCTTCAACAGGCTTACCTAGTCTTAAACTCTCCATAACTTTATCCAGGACTTCTTGAATCCTATCTATCTTATCAGCAGTATTGCACACAGCCTGATCAAGATCTCCTAGTTGCTTCTTAAACAATTCTATGTCTTCTTCCGCACATGTTAAGGCATCATTTTCAGTGTCTTCATTGTCTGATTCCTCGTGTTCATTGTCAGAGATTGCTGAATCAGTTTCTGAGTTTGTGTCTTCAATGCTAGATTCATTTTCATCTTCTTCTTGTATTTTACTTTCATTTGTTTCTTTAGCTGCTGAAAAGAATATTATGGAAACATTCTGGAACAATGATATATTTTATTTACATATGCGTTTTTCATGATAAGTTACATCGTTGATCTAATAATTTCTGTATATTTTGACAGATTCCCAGCAAATTGAGACTTTGTAACTACCACATAGGTCCTATAAGCAAAAACTTTGTGGTAAACCTTGTGGTTCAATGGCGTGCAAGAGAAATTCAAGCTTAGGGTGTTATAGAAATTACAGAGTTGACTATACACACAAGCACTCGGTGATGAATTGATAGGTCGATTGTCATTTAAGTTTTAACAGGCTTTGGCCGAAAAATGGCCTCTTTGTAATAAAGGCAACTATTGATGTCAACTTACCTCTTTTGTAAAATACTTTGCCCAACATTTCCTTTCATATTCATTTGTTAAGTCTGCCTTGTTTAGTAAAAGTATACATTTGCAGTTCTGTTCCTGAGCATATTTCTCTAAGTCTGCACATCTGTAAACAAGAGTGATGCTTCTATATTAAAACTCAAACACAGCTGGGTCAACCTACTGACGTTTCTTATTAAACATAACATATCATCGCCTGTAATCCCCGAAGGAATAGGCAGAGGTGTACTAAATAGTACACCCACATTTCACTAGTTATGTTTAAGTCCCATGTAATAGGGGGCGAGAGTATTGCCATCAAATGGGCACAAATCCAGACTCCGTGGTTGCTACTGAGAAATTCCTGATTTTGCCCGACCCGGGAATCAAAACCAGGACCACATGCTCAGCAGTCGTGATTGCGACCATTACACCAGCGCGTAGGTTTATAACTGGTTTATTCAGTAAAAAAGAAGCATTGTATAAAAGAGCTGTAATGAAAAGAAAAATAACCAACATGAAAAAATATTATACAGTACCTGATTTAGGAAAGTAAAAGATGACAAATGAAAAATGGTAAGACTGAACAAATGACATAATATTGTTACGAGCTGGGTATGGGATAAATTAATTACTACCAATCAGACAATTTAATAACTTTATTAAACACAAAACACTTAAATCTTAATCACAAGTACACTACTGATCACTATTCGCTTGGATATCGCACTTCTAGTTCACTTCGATTCGCTCCGTTGTATCGCCTGAATCAGACTACCCCTTGTGTGTCGGCGCTTGTGCTTTTTATACTACCCCATTATTCACGAACATTCCGGCGATGTGTAGAACGGTTCGATAAAAACATCAACAAAAAAACATTACCAAGTAGTAGGCAAAAAAAATAATAACCTACTTGTACCGAATAAAGAAGTAGGTACTTTATGCCCTCGGCGTACGGTCGAAATTACAATGACAATTCCTAATATTTTTTATAAGTAGTTACCTACTTAACTTTGAACTAATAATAATGGCACGCTTCTCGAAGTTTTTAGCGCAAACACACTGAATCACGTCCTTTCTCGAAAGATCACGTACGTACGACGTAACACTGCCCCCTCCTTAGACATGCTCGTCCCGAGCATCATTAGCCCCGTAGTATCGGGCCAATCGGTCTACATGAACAATCTTAGGCGCACCTCGTAGACCCTTCTGTATTCGGTAGGTGACATCGTTGATCCTAGTCACGACTCGGTATGGTCCATCCCATTTTGCTTGCAATTTCGGAGACCTCCCCTTGCTCCGCACTGGGTTATGTAACCACACCAGTGAACCCTCGTCGAAAGCCCTACTGTTTGCCTTGCGGTCATAACGGGTCTTCATCTTCTCAGACATCCGTTGGCCGGATTGTCGGATATGCTCATAAACATCATTCAACTTGTTACGCAAATCATGTGCGTAATCTGTTACACTACGTGGAGCATCAGGGGGAGTTCCAGTGATTAAATCTGCAGGCAACCGTAATTCCCTTCCAAAGTTCGCGAATGCTGGCGTCACAGTCGTACTTTCGTGGACTGCGCTGCGGAAGGACAGTAGAAACGGCTGTATGTGCTTGTCCCAATCCCTTTGCCTGCTTTCCACGACTTTTGCCAGATATCTTTCCAACGTTTGGTTGAATCGTTCCACCATTCCATCAGATTGTGGGTGGTAAGAGGTGGTTCTGGTTTTGTAGGTACCCATCAATCGACAAGTTTCCTGAAATACTTGCGATTCAAAATTCCTTCCTTGATCGCTGTGTATTTCTAAGGGTACTCCAAAACGACAGAAAACTTCCTGAACTAATTTATCTGCGACAGTTGTAGCCTCTTGATTAGGAATGGCGAAGACTTCTGGCCACTTTGTGAAGTAATCCATGACCACCAGGAAGTACTTGTTTCCGCTCTCACTTTCTGGAAATGGTCCCGCAACGTCTAGTGCTATCCGTTCCCAAGGGGCTCCAACGTTGTACACTTTTAATGCACCTCGGCTGCGTGTGTGGGGTCCTTTCACGGCCGCACAACTGGTACATTTGCGACACCAGTCCTCCACATCATCTCGACAGTGGATCCAGTAAAAGCGTTCTCGAATTTTTAGTAGAGTCCTTTTTACCCCCATATGTCCTCCTGAACATCCATCATGGTAGAGCCGTAGAACATCTGGTACCTTAGCTTTAGGGACAACCATTTGTAGATGACAGCTGTCCCCTCGAGCGTTTTCCCATTTACGGCACAAGACTCCATCCTGGATCACCAAGCTGTTCCATTGCGCCCAATAACTCTTCGTGATGGAACTCATCGCAGCCACATCACTCCACTTAGGTTTAGGAGCACCAGCTTTGATCCACTCGAAGATCGGTTTGATGTCCGAGTCATTTTGCTGAGCCTGCTGTAGGGTTTCCTTCCATTCATCGCTGAGATCTGTTCTAAGCATCCTCACGGACACTACTTCCTTAGTCTCTTGCCTGGCACAGTGCTTACAGTCTTCAGGACAAGGTCTTCTTGACAAGGCGTCTGCGTTACCGTGAGTTCTCCCACTGCGATGTTCAGTTATGAAGTCAAACTCTTGTAGTAGTTCAATCCATCTCGCCACTTGCCCCTCTGGATTCTTAAACTGTAATAGCCACTTCAATGCAGCATGGTCAGTTCGTAATTGGAATTTACGTCCCAGCAAATATTTACTGAAGTGCTGCAATGTCTTTACTACGGCGAGTAGCTCCCGTCTTGTAACGCAGTAATTTCTTTCTGGTTTGGATAAAGACTTGCTGAAGTAAGCTATCACAACCTCTTGGTCTCCTTTCCGTTGAGACAGCACGCCCCCAATTCCAGTGTTACTTGCGTCTGTGTCAACTATGAAGTCATTTTCAGTGTCAGGATATCCCAAAATAGGTGTATTGCACAGACGTTTCTTTAATTCCTGAAATGCGACGTCGCAGTTCTCGTCCCAACAGAATTGCCGCTTTTCCTCAGTGAGTTTGTGCAGAGGTTTCGCAATGTCGGCAAAATTCTTGACAAACCTTCGATAGTAGGAGCACAAACCCAGAAAGGCTCTGACCTGTGTCTTGTCTTTCGGAACTGGCCAATCCTTGACGGCGATTACTTTTTCCGGGTCTGTTTGAACACCTTCCCCCGAAACTATGTGTCCTAAAAAGTTTACTTGTTGTCTGAAAAACGAGCACTTTTTCGGACTTAACTTGAGATTTGCTGTTTGGATTTTCGACAGCACTCGCTTGAGGTTTTTAAGGTGATCTTCAAATGTACGGCCCACGATGATAATGTCGTCTAGATATACAAGACATGCGTCTCCAATCAATCCGGCGAGTACTTGCTCCATCAACCTTTCAAACGTCGCAGGAGCATTGCACAAACCGAATGGCATCACTTTAAACTGCCACAACCCTTTTCCTGTTGAAAATGCAGTTTTCTCCTTATCCTTGGGGTCTATTTCTACTTGCCAGTAGCCACTTTTCAGGTCAAGTGTGGTAAACCACTTCATACCAGTCAGCGTATCCAGTGTGTCATCGATCCTAGGCAGCGGGTAGCTGTCCTTCTTCGTGACGTCGTTCAGTCGTCGATAATCCACACAGAAGCGCATACTGCCGTCCTTTTTCTTTACCAGGACCACAGGAGAACACCATGGACTCGATGAAGGCTCTATAACACCGTCCTTCACCATTCCCTCAATCATGGTTTCCACCTCTTTTTCTCGTGCAACTGGCAGTCTTCTTGGTCGCTGACGGATTGGTAGCTCGTGGCCTGTATTAATCTTATGCTGAACAAGTCCAGTTCTCCCTATGTCAGCATCGTTTGAAGAGAAAGTGTCGGTGTACTGAAGTAACATCTTCTTAGCCTTGTCCATTTCTCCTTTAGTTAAATCGCAGTTTTCCAAAAGCGTTGACACGTCAAATTTTGCACTACGAATTTTATTTCCGGTAGGCGGATCCTGCAATTGACGCATCCAAGCTACTTCCTCGCAAGTACCGATCAAGGTGCCCTTCTTGATCACATGCTCCTTGTAACTTGGATTCAGTATGCGTACTGCTGAGACGTTGGTGGCCTTGACCAGAGTACGTGCCATCTTCCATGGGAAGTCATTGTTCACCCTTTCTATCAGAACACTTCGATCTTTGTGTCCAGAATTCTGTGGTAATCTAATTGGCACAATTGTTTCTGATCTGCGAGGAAGAACAATCTCTTTCAAGCAGTACACTTTTCCTGATGGTGCACCTTCCATGAAGACTTCATGTGAACCACATTTCAATACTCCTTGATCAACGTCGATCTCGCAACGATGTTTCCGCATGAAGTCCAAGCCCAAGATGCAATCGTCCACTATATCGGCCACGATGACATTGTGCTGGTAAGTTCTATCACCCAATTTTAACTCCACCTCCTTTTTTCCTCGGACGATTATGTGCTGACCAGTAGCTGTTAGTAATCGTATACGGTCGTGGTTATTGACGTAGTCCCCAAGGAACCGACTTGCTAGGTGAGAATTGACGACCGTGTGAGAAGCTCCAGTATCCAACGTCAGTTTGCATGGTGTTCCATTGACTTCGCCTTTGATGGTCAGGCTGTTCCCATCATGTGCTTGCGAGATCAAGATTCTCGGGGCCTTTTCAATACCAGCCAGCACTCGCCCCCCAGTCCTGGCATTTACTCGTTTCCCTGCTGTGGCTGGGCAGTCACTTCAGCCACCCTTCCCTGCTGATCTTCTCTCGGAGTGCCGCGCTTAGGACAGCTTGACCGAAGATGACCCCTTTCTCCGCAAGTGTAGCACCTAAGACTGTACCCTTGCGGCCGGTCGCTTACAGGAGATGCTACAACCTCTCTGACGCGGTGCGTTCGGTGGTCCTGTCTCACTGCCTCTACTTCTAAGGCATGGGCCAAGGCGTCTTTCAGCGCCTCATGATGCCCAAGTCTCACAGCGGCTCTAACTTCTAGGTCGCGTATTCCATCAACGAACGCTTGTACCAGATTCCCATCGATAAGTGCAGGGGCAGACTGGTATGCTTTCCGAACCAGCTTTTCAACTTCGAGGGCCCACTGCTGTAAATTCTCGCCACTACGTTGAACACGATCTTTCAACTTAGCACGAAATACGTGCTCCAGGTGCGCGTCACCGTATCTGGACTCTAACGCCTCCAGCAGCTGCTCGTAGGTTACATTCTCGCCGAGCGCCTCAAGAATATTAAGGGCCTGGTCTCGGAGGGCCAAGGTGAGCGCGGTCATGGCTTGCGGTTTTGTCCATCCATTCGCCTTCATAACGGCCTCAAATTGAATTTTATAAGCCGACCACGAAGATGTGCCATCGAATGGAGGCACCTTAAAGCCCCGCGCTGAAGGTGCAGCAACTACTGAAGCTACAGTCAAGTCTCCAGTCTTCAGTTCCCCCAAAGCCTTCTTCACCCCAGCGATCTGAACTTCGGCTTCTGAGAGGCGATTCTCGTGCTGCTGTACCTGATCCTTCATCACCTTTAGGTCTTTGCCAAAAGTTGCATGAAGATCCTTTATGAGGAGCATCTGCTCGTCTTGGCGGCGGACCTGCTCCTCTTGGCGGCGGACTTGCTCCTCTTTGTCTCGCTGCAACTGCTCTTCCAACCGGCGAGCCTGCTCTTCTTGACGGCGAGCCTGCTCTTCTTGACGGCGAGCCTGCTCTTCTTGACGGCGAGCCTGCTCTTCTTGACGGCGAGCCTGCTCTTCTTGACGGCGAGCCTGCTCCTGTAGCAGCGCCATTAAAGCTGACAAGTCTGGCGCCATTGATGCTGTAGAAACTGCGGATGGGCCAGCGACTGGCACTGACGTAGGCTGGACACCACCCGGTGTCTGTGTTGGGGAATCTCCAAACCGCCTTTGGTCCATGTCCTGCTGTCGCTGACTCCTGGTACGGATACCGTCCGTGTCGTCCTTCGGTAGAATTGGCATAATTTATCCCTCACTTCTGACACCAAATTGTTACGAGCTGGGTATGGGATAAATTAATTACTACCAATCAGACAATTTAATAACTTTATTAAACACAAAACACTTAAATCTTAATCACAAGTACACTACTGATCACTATTCGCTTGGATATCGCACTTCTAGTTCACTTCGATTCGCTCCGTTGTATCGCCTGAATCAGACTACCCCTTGTGTGTCGGCGCTTGTGCTTTTTATACTACCCCATTATTCACGAACATTCCGGCGATGTGTAGAACGGTTCGATAAAAACATCAACAAAAAAACATTACCAAGTAGTAGGCAAAAAAAATAATAACCTACTTGTACCGAATAAAGAAGTAGGTACTTTATGCCCTCGGCGTACGGTCGAAATTACAATGACAATTCCTAATATTTTTTATAAGTAGTTACCTACTTAACTTTGAACTAATAATAATGGCACGCTTCTCGAAGTTTTTAGCGCAAACACACTGAATCACGTCCTTTCTCGAAAGATCACGTACGTACGACGTAACAATATTCTAATAATTGATTTTTGAGACAGACTACACACTTTATACCTGAATAGCACACTCTGTACACTACATCCTAGAAAAAACAAAACACTATACCTGAACAGCAAAGGATTTCTAGCATCCAACAGAATCAGCACAACATCAGACTTCTCCAATGTCCTCCACAGCTGTTTCCAAAGCTCCAGGTTCCTTTCATAAGGAGTCACAGCAGCACCAAGCTTGGCCTGTAGGTCGTTCAAGTGCCGTCGCCATTCCAGGAAGGCCTCCCGTTCACGGGTTACCTGGTCTTCGGCTGATATACCCGGGTGCCAGGCTGGTCTGGAATGTTAAAGAATAGATATTATATACAGGTTTGTTGATCAAAACTTCTCAATACTAAGTTATAACTGGCATTGCAGACAAATTGAGAATTAACTAAAAATTTACGTTTAACATTATTTACATTTCAGCAGAGCAATAATTCTTCAAATATAAAAAAAATGTAGCATGCATTATTTTATTTTCCTTTATTTATTTCTTCATGCAGAATCATTATATTTTTATCTAAAATAATATTTTAAAAAAAAAGAGTATCCCACCAGCATTGGGAACAGGGAGAAAGCTACCGGTGGTCAAGGTTCTTGAGAAAGGAACCTCCTAATTATACGCACCGTATTCAAAAGTGCCGCTTTGGAAATCAAGCCCTTGATCCAGCTGCCTAACAAGAGCCTCCTCAGATATTGGTTGAGTCTCTTGGCAATTTAGCCATTGGCTGATATGACTATCGGCACAATGACCGCTGAGTTCACAGTTCAGTTATTAAGTAGTTTCTAGGCAGGCAAGTAAGAAATCAACAAAAACTCACCTCCTTGGCACAGTCAGTGGCTCATCAAAGTTAGGTTGTGAAGTTGCCATCTCCACTTCATAAGGGACAGACTTCACATACTGATAGTTCATTTTCTCTGCAGTGAACTCTCTCTGTGCCAACTCTGCAGTGGAGAGGAACTCTTGGAGGGAAGACTCTGCAGTGACCGACTGAAGGTTGAGACGGCCCCAGTCGTAGCCATCATTGATTTCTGTTGTGTGTAACTAGAAGGAAGGGTTTTTATTAAAATTGAGCATAAAGAAGAAGTGAGTAATCTTTGGATAAAGCTGTGACCAAGTTTTCAAGGCATGGAAAGAGAAGTACTAGTCATCCAGCAGTGAGATGGGCAGATGACGGTTTCCCCCTCGCAGTTTAACCTTTTGAGCGCCATTGTCTCATATACGTGACAAGCAAGAGCATGCCCTGTGCGTCAATGACACAAATATGTGATAAAAAATGTGGTGCACTATAACACAACATAAACAATTAAATAATTACTTTTGTGTGTTTTCATTTGTATACCTTAAATTAGTCTTGTCTCTTTAATAATATTGTTTATTGATAAAGTTTTGGAATCCGTATTAATTAGTGAAATTATGACTTGGCGTGGAGGGCATGCGCCTGCGTTTATGGCATAAACGCCAGAGCATAAGCTTTATGCTCTGGCGATGGTGGTGGTAAGATTAGACTTGGATGAGGCTAGCACAGGAAAATAGTGATTGGGACAAAAAAACAGGCATATACCCAGCAGTGGGTAATCTGTTTTTAAACAGGCGGCAGTTTCAAAATTAAGACCAATGAGAAGCTGGGCTAATGACTTTATTTTACTGGTAAGTAAGCATATAGGTACACAAAGGCACATACCATCTGTATACGTAAGTATAGTCAAATACGAAAGTATAAAGATGAAGTTAAGTATTTGCATGAAATGAGGTAAATATGAAGGATGTTATAGATATTTTTAATTTAAATTAGACTTACGTCTAGGCACATTTAGAAAATAAAGTATAGGACTGTTTTTATAAAGAATTGAGGCATTAGCGTTTATTTGTAATAAACACATTACAAAAACAAATACTAACCATGGTGTTGTCCTCGACATGTTTTCGGTGACGATTTTTCGCAAATCTGTCTTTGATGAGGGCCCGCCCCAAAGATTCTTTATTTTTCTTTCCCATTCTATTAAATATTGTGCAGTATTACGTTGAATTTAACACAAATAATCGGTATCAGAAATTGGTGAAACAAACGTGCCGCACTACGATTGATTTCCAAATGTCAAAGTGACAATTTAGGTTTACAGACAATCACAAACACCATGTGTTCCATACCATAACGTAGACTTATTGGTCTACATAAGGTGGAAGGGCCAGAGTAGCCCGCGAAATTCAAATTTTCTTACGTTTTTTGCAATTTGCGGGATATTGTCAGGATGTACATTGAAAAAAATATGATTCGCGGCTGTAATAGGTATTTAGTTACAGAATTATTATTTAACCATTAAAATTATCAATACAACCCTCAAAGTTCATACAATCCCATTGAATGACTTATCCAAGTCATGAAATAGTTATTCAAGGGGGTTGTATGAACTTTAAGGGTTGTATTGATGATTTTTCCACCTTAAGTAATTTTTTTTAGGATTAGACCTTTGAAAAGTAGTGACCTTCATTAATTACAATATTTTATAATGTTAATATTTTTTTCCATTAATCCTGTTAAATTAAATTAAAAGGAACGTATCATTTTAACGTGCTGATCTACGCAGATGTTGTCATAGATTCAAGCAACGGACTCTTCATGTTATGTGGTGGTTCGTAGAAGAGAAAATGTTGAAACACTACTAACATTTTCTCCAGTTGTAATGGAACGTAAGCTAAAGCGAGCGAGACTTCGATTTTCTGGGAAGGTTACAAAATAATAATTTGTTTTATTGAAAAATCGGATGAAATAATGAATATATTCATCAAAATTGACACATAATTGAATTGGATAAGTAAAGTCGATAAGTGCGTGTTTATAAAGATGATGTCTGATTATTTTGAGCATTATCACAGGTGTGAGACACTTGCTGAATTTAATTTTTACTTTGGCGACGATACTGAAGAAGAAATTGATGATGATGACAACTATATTTACTGTTACTGCAGCAGAGTCTACATAAAGTAAGTTCTCAGATAAAGGTTTATTGAGAAAAGTAGTTTTTCGAGGTTTCTATCCATTGTTATGAAAATGGAGGGAGACTGCATAAAATAAAATATTTGTAAATAAAGTTAATTAATTCATAGAATTGAATCCTATACCAGTGCACAGATGGATGAACTCCCATGCTTACATGCTTATTAATGACATGAATTAATACACTACATATACATACATATACTATACTATACATGAATTAATATTCCACTAAAAATAAAGTTGTCATTTTTATTTATTGTTATTATTGCATGCATAAGCATTACCTTTTGAGTCAAGTTATTGTAAAAGGATACCACCCTGTAACTTTCCACAGCCAAAGCAAAAGCATTATCTTATACTGACACTGCTTCATAACATAACAAATTACCAAAATGTATGCATGTTGCTCTCTTTTCCATGCTTTCTCATCATGTTGGCCACAGGCATAAATAAGTTTAGATTTCTTTGCAATATTTATCTTTACATTACATCAGGAATGTCAAAGATCAGCTCACAATATTATTATAGCTTGTAGATTAAAAACCTAAGCTGGTTGCCAATTTATTACCTGACTGTAACAGCAAAGACAGGGTTATGTTTTTCTTTGCTGACAGGTTCAGAACATAAAACCACATAGTGAGTGCAGGACTGATGGAAACAATGAAGAGACGCATTTGCCCAGCTGTTGTTCTGTACAGGCTAGCTATAATAGTAACAATACATAACTTAATAGCATTCCTGCTATTAAGTTATGTATTACCTACTAGATCGTTTTGAAGGTGTCATAACATAGGCTAGTTTGTTGAAGCTTCCTATATGGCACTCTTTCATTCTCCAAACAAATGGCCTACCGTGACTATCACAGAGTGCCATCTTACTGATGATTATAAGAGAAACAAACATTAATCTCATAATGAAATGTCATTCATAATTTATGGTCTTTATTTTCCATAGGGATGGAGTCAAAACCTACTATGCAGACAAGGAAGATGCCAGTGAGAGTGATGTGGAGGTTTTGCGTGACTCACAGTCCCAGGATTTGGATGACCACTCTCATGTGCACTTCTCTTTAGATACTTCGCATAAAAATAAATGTGAGGTTAGTAGATTTTTCTGAATCTATTAAATTGATAGCCCTAAATTATGTAGTTGCAAATACTAGTCAAACTACCATCTTTTTATAATAAAATAATGCTCTATATTACACACTAGATTCTGCCTACAGCTTCCACTCATATGGAAGTCAACTATACTATGAAACAAATCCCATGGCAATCGGCAATAGTTTAGTAAAGGGCTCAGTACTTCCAGAGCTAACCTCTTACAAACAAACCAACAGATTTTAGTTAAGATTCTATTCCATGCTAAATAGATACCTACAATTTCAATCCCTCAGAGAGATGAAGGTGCAAGCTGCTACTGCAGTGCGTCCCACACGGACAACTGTTGCTCCACTGACGAACATGACGCTGGACACACCCATGCCACAGCATCCCATGCTTTACAACCCAGTGACAGTGGAGCAGACCTCACTTACCAAGACTATCACTCCGATACTCATGACAAACTCGAACGCATGGACCAGGACTTCCCAGATACAATAGAAAACTACATGACCGAAGATACCTGGGACAAGTTCTGGGCTATACATGGAGAGAGACTTATTTGGGCATCCTGGATCAATAAGTACAGTGACTACATCAATCCAGCATACCTAGATGAGAATAATGGCCTAGTTATGGATGAAAACAACATACCGAAACAGCATTCCGTAGATCAGATTTATAAGATACAGACAGATGCTAGCCCCAAGGCAGTGGATGAGGAAATGAGAGAAAGGAAATTCTCATATGATTCTAAAGTAAACCCGTACAAGAAACGCAACTCTATACTGAGTCAAAATGAGAAAGTTGATAGGAATAATGAGATTAGTAAAGATGAAGCTTGGTTGCCGATAGTTAGGCGACGGTCTTGTTCAGAACATGATAGGATGTTAAGTCCTAGAACTGTGGCTTGGACGGACTCAATGACTAATGTTACTAAGCTTACACTATCAAGCTATGACGTCAATTCTAGTCATGTGACTTCAGAATCAACGCCTACCGACACTGACTACAGCGTATCATCATCATCTTCATCAGATGACCCTTCAAATGATCAGACAAGAATAGTTAATCTAGATGAAAAGTTCGAAAATATAGAAATTCCATCTGAAGAGTTAGACACAGAACAATACTGGCAGTTTCTATGGAAGAAACATTTTGGGGAGCAGTATGCGCTACACTTCGCAAACTTTACTGAAAGCCATAATGAACCAGAGAAAGAAGTCCCTGAAATACAAATTGAAGTGATCCCAGTTACAGTCCTTGAAACGGTTAAAATTGAAGAAAAACCTTTAGACATTGAATGTGAAAACAGTGAAGGAAATTCCCAGGAGACACCAACAGTTATAGAAATTCAGAATCAGGTTGATCAGATCACATTAGAAGACAAAAGTAACATCAGAAAGAAGAATAAAAAGAATTCTAAAAGGTACGTAACTTCCGTTGGGGTACTGTTACAGAATTTGTTGAAAGAAGAACAGGCGAAAAAAGAACAAGAGCCAGTTGGAGCGGGCGAAAAAGACAGTACAAATAAGACGGAAAATACGCAAAAACCTGATATGGATGTGGTTGATTGTAAAACCGATATGAATAGTACACAACCAGCGAATCATATAAATTTAAATTCAAATAGCTGTGATGGTGATGATGAGCCACCTGAAGAAGCCCCTGTGGTATTAAAAAGAAGGTAAAATATTTTATTCATATAATATTATTTATAAACTAGCTAATGCTGCGGCTTCGTCCATGACAAGGTCTCAGTATCCCACAGGAAGTTACTACGTAGATGTTTGTTAGTCTCACAAAAACTCGAGAACGGCTGAACCAATTTGCGTAATTGGTTTTGAAATATTTGTAGAAGTCCAAGGAAGGTTTAAAAGGTGAGAAAGTAATAGGTAGGGAAAAGCGCATTGCAGCTAGTAATGGTATAAAGATAATTACGAGTTCTTATGTAGGTGCCAGGTCTGTATTGAGAGAGTTGAGGTATTTCATTTCCCTGTTCTCCGCCTTCTACTCGGTCTGTCTTAGCCGGCCTTTTAAGGTCCTCGGTTCATCCAGCTGTGAATAGGTGTTGTGGAGTATCTTGGGAAGGTCCTATGTCCATTGTCCAGAAGTGGATGTTTAGTGCAATTTATTGTTTTAATTGATTGATTTGTTGAAATATCAAATGCATAGCAAGGTTTAACATAAGAGTATTTATTTTATCATCATCTCCTAGCCTCTTCCTAACTATGATATCAGAATGACCTTGCAAGATCCGTGAGAAAATTTGAATTTCGCGGGCTACCTTAAAGCATCCTTACCATCTTATAATTACATCGCGTTTACAATGTTGTCTATGACAAGGACTTCCCGCCATTTATAACACGACAAAATTGAAAAGGCTTTAACTATTCTTTGGCTTCATATTTTAGTGTACTGTGTAGGTACTATTCAATTTAGTAACACTTTAAGTGAGAGAGAGAGACAATGCGCATTGCACTATAATTTTGATACGTAATAGCGCAGTGTTTGAGAAAATGAGTACCTGTGCACTTCACTTGAAATAGTTTATTGTTGCTAGTGTGATAGTAACTATTAACAAGTTTTTTTTCTTGAAGTTTCCATAATATTCTTTCAAAATGCCTAAAACAAACAGACCTAAACCCAAACGCCCTCACTGTAAGAAATTAGATATAGCATCTTGGTATAAAAAGTGTAAAATATGTGGTACAGTTATTGTTGCTCCTGACTACGCCACCGGTATGTGGTTACATTTCAATAAGTTTCATCCTGAATTGAACAAGAGCCTTGTTGTACCGGAGGTACAAAAACTAGGTACTCAGAGTTCTACATCATCAGGTCAAAAGCCTCCACGTAAGAGACTGCCAAGAAAACCTCGGAAGAATTTACGGCAGCCAAAACGTAAATTATAGTATGTGTCTATTATAAGTTATGTTTATTTTATTTTATAATCTTTGAGAAAATTAAAGAAATAATAATGAGTTAAGAAATAGTTGTGTGGATGCCTTTGTCTGGATCCATTTCTAGATAGTTGGCGGTGACGTAATTGAGTCAGTGCACCTAGCTCCGATATGAGCAAGGTCAAGTCTAGAAGTTCTAGAACTGTCTAGAAGAAATAATGATTGTTGTCATCATTGGATATAAATTATTTAGAAACCTATCTTTTCAAACCTACATTTACTTAATTCTAATTTATAGAAGATCATCTATTATTCTGTTTAATGGATCAACATCTTTACACCAACCCAAGCAGATTAAAGTTCTAACTATACATTCAGTTTTTTAACTAATTCACACATACCTAAACTCAAGCCTCTTTCTCATGAGGTAAGTACTTCATATGCCACTTATCCCTATTAATCCCTTGTAGCCACGAAACTGAAGAGGCAGAGGAAGACATTGCCCATGCCAAGATCAAGAACACGTTCCAAATGATGGGGTTCTGTGTCCACCCTGAAAAGCTGCCAAAAGGAGAGCTGATCTATCGTAAGCGCAATGCAAGACTTCGACCGCCGAGGTTCAGGAAGAACTTGAGCAGTAGGAAGACTTACTTCGATGATGATGGGAACCCTTATACTTTGGATCAGGTGAGCTAGTCATGTAATTTTGTTTCACAAGTATAATACCATGCTGCGAGTTGTCTTTATAAACAATTATTGGGCTTCAAGCATTTTTCAAAGTTGTTCCAGCTCTTTATTTATAAGCTGGAATAGATTTTTAGTAGTTAGTAGTAATTTTTTATAGAACAAAGTCTTTGATACAATACATCTTAAATTTTTTAAACGACTTCAAAAAAAGGAGGAGATTCTCAATTCGGTTGCATTTTTTTGTGTTTGTTACCTCATATCTTCGTCATTTATGAACCGATTTGAAAAAAAAAAAATATCTGAAAGGGTATACTTCCCGATTGGTGCCATAGAAATTTCATCAAAATCGGTTCCGTAGTTTGGTTTTTAAATCAAAATAGCCAGAAAAAATATGTCATTCAAGTAAAAGAAATTGCGAAATTGATACTTGACAAGGTTTTGTTTGTAATAAGAAAACTAAAAAGGGTAAAATAAAAACTTTTTTTGGAAGTTGGTTGTTTTTTGGCAAAAAAGTTTTTATAACATGGCAATTCTATAAATGTACGTTTTATAGTTATATTACCTAGATATGTCCTATATTTTGAGTCTTTCGTTGAACTAAATATATATTTTATCTATCTATTTTCTCGCTCAAAAACAGTCCAAAGACTCTCAAGATGAAAGAGAGATGCAGACGGACGATGATTGCGCAGAAGTCAAGTCAGACACAGACCGAGCGGAGGATATGCCTCCGGGTACTCCAAGAACCCATCACGTTATGTCACAAGACACGAGTTTGGATGACGAGAGCATTAAGCTGGCTGAAGCGGCAGCAGTTCCCTTGCCTTGCGACGCAGAAGACTATGATGATGAGAATAAGGAGCAGAAAATTGAGGAGGTTGAAAGTGCAGGTATGGTTCTGTTTATTAATTACTAGCTGACCGGCGCAACTTAGTCTGCCTGTAGCCTATAGCCTTCCTCGATAAATGGGCTATCCAACCCTAAAAGAATTTTTCAATTCGAACCAGTAGTTCCTGAGATTAGCGCGTTCAACCAAACAAACAGACAAACTCTTCAGCTTTATAATATTAGTATACATTATTAGTGTAATAAAACTTGTGTCGAGTAAACCTCGAAAAGCGCTTTTCACCAGTCGATGTAGTGGTCAAGAGTAGGACATTTTTAGTGTGAACTATGAATTTGACTTGAAATATTAATTATGATTATAAGTCTGTTTTGTGATTATGGCTTAAAAAGGTGTGTGATGAGATGACGAGTAATCGCTAAGTATGGAAGAAGACATGCTGCGCCAACCCCAAATTAATTGGGATAAGGGCAGGAGAATGATGCTGATATGAGTCTTGTGTCAATCCCTTTAGGTCTAATGACCAGAAAGCTTATGAACAGCATGTAATTTACAACTACTTAATAGCTGTTCACAGGGTAATTAGCAAAATGCGAAGATCTCAATGAAGTACCTTTTAATTGCGATTGGACATAATAAGTTTATTACAAACTGTGTGAAATTAAAAAAAAAAAGATGAATTAAGAACATCGTTTTTAAAGTCAGTATTAAAATGAGTATAATTATGTAAGAACTTTTTCTCCAATATCTGGTTTGCAGTAACTCAACAAGTGGAATCGACGAAGCGTAGAAAGAGACCCAAAAGGTATTCAAAGTTGGAAGACGACTTTGACATTTCTGACATGCCGGCAGAGTTGAGAGATGATCCCAAGATGTATAAGTATTGGAAGAAGAGGCACTCGCTGTTTCACAGGTTAGTTTCTGTACTGTAAACATCAGTTTAAGAGTTTTCAGGATAAAAACATTTCCTTAACGCCTCTTGTTACTGCCAAATTACTCTCTGTCTTATTCAATTTAGAAAAAAAAAAAAACTTACCATATCTTGTAAATAATATTTTTTATTCCAGTTTCTTTATACCGATATAAGTATTTTGCTTATAACTAACTGTACTATGGCTTATGGAGGTCAGATAGGCAGTTGCTTCATGTAAAATTCTGGTATTCAGCTGCATCCAGTTAGACTGGAAGCCGATCCCAACATAAAAAAGGCTAGAGAAATGATGATTTATTTTACTTATTGTCGTTGAGTCAGCTATAGGTATGGGTGCCTACGAATGATACACCCATTAGGACCAGAGCCTTTCGGGTTCTGGGTCTCACGGCCTAAACTTTAGAAGGCCGCTATTAGAATAGAATATACTTTATTGTACACCAAAATTGATACAGAACGGTTTACAAAATGAATGGTTTATGAAATGAATGGAAATGCTATTCTACGTGGATGAACAAGATATCATTGTATACCCTCTATACTAAACAAATACCCAACAGATTCGACGAGGGCATAAAGCTGGACCGCGAGAGTTGGTTCAGCGTGACGCCAGAGAACGTGGCGTGGCACATCGCCAACAAGTACGTGTACGACGTAGTGCTGGACGCCTTCTGCGGCGCCGGCGGGAACACGATACAGTTCGCGTACACCAGCAAGAAAGGTAAGCGTAGCATCACGCCTGTTATCCGCAATGGGCAGGTAGAGGAGTACCGCATAAGTACGCCCACATTTTGTCATTTATATTTTGGGTAGCGGCTATTTTGTGCAGGTAGAGGTGAGTCCTATAGTACACCCATATTTCACCCCTGAAATTATATCGATGGCGAAGCACGACGCAAGTGTGTACGGTGTCGCATCGAGTTCATTGTGGGAGACTATTTCGAGCTAGCGCCGGCACTGAAGGCTGATATGGTGTTCCTAAGTCCACCCACATAATTATGTTCTGTTCTGTTTCAGTCCCATGTAATAACGAAAGAACCTATTGCCGCACAGGGCTGACCAGACTCTGGGCTGCTTCTGAGAAAGGAGAATGGGCAAAAATATATGAACCTTGGTCTACCTGCTCAACACTAACGACATCTATGCTAATGAAAAGATTGTAATGTAGTCAAACTAATAATTAATCATATTAAAGTACTGGGCCTGGCAGAATTCAGAAAAAAGGAAAACAAAAGAATTATAAAAATAATGTGATTTATTACAAAATAATGTTATTTATACAGGTTTACATTATGCTAGTATCTAAAATAACATTATCAAGGTGGGCAGCTGGCGGTGTGAGACCTTGCTGATGACGAGCCCAACATAAGTACCACAATATTGAAATAACATGTGCAGTAATAGTGCCTGAATGCGTCTCTTCCTTCAACTCCTCTGTTTATAAGCACGTATGTGTAATACTGTTTGGCCCTAGGGGCCTAGTATGTCTTGATTGTATTCGTGCCCTGAGTAAAAAACTTCCCTGTTCTACTTCAATGTTGTATTCATTGATGCCATTGAGTTCATTATCTCTGTATAATTCAATTGTATACATTCCATCGCTTAAATGTTCAGCACAGTAAGATTTGGCTATCTTAATGTGGTAAGTGCCCAGAGCGATAAGGATAAGGTGTTCTTCTTCTAATTGAGGAATATCTTCAAAATCAGGAAGATTCGCTGCCATGCATGTAAATACTACTCGTTGCCTATTCAAGTTTTTTTCTATAACGTATTGAGCTAAATGATTGTTTGAATTAGTTCTTTCATTAATAATAATTATTAATGAAAGAAATAATAACGCGATAATTACAATTATTGTAATTATCGCGTCAGCATACGCATTGTCTCTGATCTCCAAAAAGCGCATTTGGTATCAACAAATTCTTGGCAAGCGCTTCGTTTCTACTTAAATGATCAACTCCCAAGTGCAATGGCACGAAGTTAGCCAGTAAGCATTCTCTCGCTATCATTAATTGGCGTTTGAATGTTCGATGAGATATTTTTAGAAGTGATGCTAGGCGTTCGTTAGGTTCACCTGTTCGAAGTTTTATGAGATATCCACCCAGAACCATGTTCGGTACATTTGACTGCTGTCGCAGTGATGGGGTTTATACCGACGGTTTTTAGTACGTAAAACACACAGTACACAACGACAAGCGAAGATCAACTGCGAGGTGCGTGGTAGTGCGAGCATAGACGAAGCCGCGCGGGGGAGGGGGCGCGGGCGGAGATTGCGAGCAGGTACCCAAGTTGCGCTTGCACCGGAATTTAATCCTACCTGCCTACTTGCCCTATCCCTAGCAACACCCGGTCGAACTGCTATAGAGAAGAGAAACCCTTTACTGCTATTATTTTTGGCATTTACACAAAGAACCCCATGAGCTACACATTTACGGTCATATAAAAAAATTAAGTAAAGGAAATGTCCTTTTCGTTGATATATGGCTCATTGGTGTTGAGTAGGTAGACCAACTTGCCCATTCTCCTTTCTGGTGGGAAAAAACCAGCTTATAACGATCCATCCGTCAACCGTATATCAGTCTCACTTAAACTGATATGAAAAATGTAAAGACGAAGAAGTCTGTAACGACCCAAAATCAAAATAGCGTACATTTATGTTGTGGTTTTAATTCAATTATATAATTTGTTCAACAGTAATAGCAATAGACATCGATCCTGAAAAAATTTCAATGGCGAAACACAACGCAACGGTATACGGCGTCGCCGATCGCATCGAGTTCATTGTCGGAGACTTCTTCGATCTCGCGCCGACGCTGAAGGCCGATATGGTGTTCCTTAGTCCACCGTGGGGCGGGCCTAATTATGCTGATGTGAGTTTTTGCAGTATCTTCTATACGTAGTCAAAATCAAAATATTTTATTTCACATAAGCCTACATGGACACTTATAAAACGTCGAGCAAAGGTACACGGTTCGGGTTGGTCGTTTCCTATGGAGAAGAACCGGCAAGAAACTCCATGGTAGTGTAAAACAAAGTTGCTTTTCGTGTGTTTGTGCCCGCTTGGTTCTTCTAAACTCGTCCAAAATGTATATAGTTCCGCGTTTCACCATTATTACAGAAATCTAGACGTATTGACATGATACCATCGCACCCGTGCGAAGTATGGGCGGGGTTAGGACGTTCCTAATAGAGAAGTCTCCATATTTATCAAGTTATACAAACCGTGCGAAGCGAACCATGTAGAAAAGTTCATATTGATAGGCCTATTTCAATCTACCTGGCAGATAATTCCATACAAGTTCTGTTCCTAGTTAATTATTCTGCAAGTAGATTTTGCATGGATGAGACATTAATTTCTTCGGTTTCCATTCATCTACTTATACAAATAAATAAAGTGTCCGTTTGTTATTTCAAAATAACAGCTTTTTATTCAATGCTTTAAAAAAAAAAAAATTGTCTGTGTATGTCTGTCTGTTTGTTCAGGCTAATCCCCGAAACAGCTGGACCGATATTAACTGATGTCATAAGCAGTAATTTAGGCTACTTTTATTTTAGAAAAAGGTTTAGGATACCGTGCAAAAAACAAAATCAGATACAAATAGGGAAGTAATATTTTTATAATAATTTCACGCGGGCGAAGGTCGTGGGAAACAGCCAGTTGTTTATAAAAGTCTCACATTTTTGCTCCACAGAATCACGAGTACGACTTAGAAACGATGTTGGAACCTAAGCCAGCATCTGAACTTATGAAGGTGGCGAGAACGATATCACCGACCATAGCGTTCTACCTTCCCAGGAACTCGAGGCCGGATCAGGTACGGATCAGTTCTCCTGTGTAGCTTAATCAGCTAATAATGTTCCTACTGCTAAGAATTAGGCTTTCTGTATGTGAGGAGTGAACAGTTTTCGACATCGCGGGCCCAATGGTTGGTTTTGATGGCATTGTCCTGCATATCTGTTAACAATAAGTAGTATAGCCTATCTTCAAAGTCCTCCAAAGGCCTCCTCTCAGTGGAGCGTCTAAGTATCAACATTACGACAAGCCCATAGCGTAAGCAGAATGCACAGAAACCCTTAAGTAGAGCATTAGGTCAGTAGCAAGCCAACCTTTCGGGCTTCGCCATTTTAAGATCAGTGGTGATGAAATAAAGTATACAATACAAGAACTTGCTACATTCGGGTAATTACAAAACAGCACTGTTAAAGAAAAGTATAATGACAATGGGACCTGTAATTTATAATAGAATACCTCATGGTTTTAAGAATTGCTCTTTAAATTTTTTTAATCTAAGATAAGTGCACTACTTTAAGGAAAATGTTATTACTCAGTAAAATACTTTTTAAATTATATGAGTTTATCCAAATTGTGATTGTTATAATTAATTACAAATTTGACCATATAGGACTTATGTATCTGACTATATTACTATTAATTCAGTTCACTTTAATTTCTGTTTTGTTTTGTGACATTATTTTGTTTATTTTAATATTTATAATAATTTGCACGCCGTAAGGTAGACTGTATCTGATCTCATTAATTTATGTACAACATCTTATACCTGTACCTACATTCAAAGCAAATAAAGTACTGACTGACTGAAGTAAAGTCCTGCGTGGATCTGAACCCACCCCAAACCCCACCTACAATACGTAAGTCGGGGCCATTACCACCACCACGACTCTGACTGAAGAGTACATAAATAAGAATAGGTAGAGCGTATTTGACTAAACTTCAAGGAAGTAAGTAAACATGTGGATAACACCACCCTCTAATGTATCAACTTTATTTCGAAACTAAAAAAATAATTGCGGGATTTTCTACAGTTATTACACACATGTTACTTACTTCTTTGAATTTTAGGCAAATATGCTCTACCTATTCCGATCCCTGATAATAAAACTAACTATAGGTTAAATCTATTTGCTATTGTTTCAGATATTGAACCTAGCGAAAGAAGTCGGCGGCTCAGTGGAGATCGAACAAAGCTTCCTAGACAGAAGATTCGTAGCTATTACTGCATATTTCTACTAAGTATATTACCGTTAAACAATTTGAATGTGACTAATAAGATTATTTTAATTATTGTGACCTGAAATGACTGTGTTTAGGGATTTATGACCGAGTCAACTAACTTTAAGCGACACTTAATGTGCTGTCAAATTCGTATTGTTGTATGTTCAATGCAGACGGTTGAAACTCTAATAAGGAAATATACAGGATGGAAGGGCACACAAACGGTTACCACGTGATCAGCATATCATTCCGAACTCCACATAGAAATATTTCATCGATATTTTTTTATTTAAATTGTTGTTTCCAACAACAGTGCGATACCTTTATGGTCAAAAGGTATGGAGCTGCTGCTTTTTTTTTTAAATAATCGATGAAAAATGTCTATGTGGGGGATCCGGATTGATGTACTTACAGAATATGTGGTAACCGTTTGTGCGTCGATCGTTACACTCTGTATTTAGGTATTACGTTTACGTCTCGCTTAGTGTTAGAGTAAACGAGCATTAGGGTTACATGATACTACGGATTAGATAATAAATGGATATCAAATTCGGTCAATTGGAATGGTTTAATACATATGTATATTTCTCCAGTGGATGCATCTTTGGTTTGCCAACCCTTGTATGTGCCTAGCTATTTAAACAGATCCTTCCGAATCCATAATTGTCAGGTAATTACATAATAAATACAAGTTAAATTTAACAATTTATTATCTTCTCTGTGTAAAATACACTATGTATTATCTGTACACAAGCTAGTTCTACTCATAAGGTAGTGCATTGTTTCTTTTGGTGATTAAAAATGACATTGACAGGCAGATAATAAGCATTTGTGAAATTGTCTGTGGAAAATACAAGATGGCGGCGTTAGGCCACGCGCCAAGGCGATCCATATAAAACTACAATAATTATTCATTGTATGTTCATCAGTTCATCTGTTTAGTACTACATTCATTAAATATTAATGGTGAAGGATAATTATTATGTATACCTAAGCCAAAATATGTCTACTTTAACTTTAAGTATAACGACAGAAATTTCACCTGTCATTTATATGTATGTTATAAATACTCGTAATGTTCGAATTCACCAACAAATCCCTAATAATGTCGGATACCTAATGTTTTCTTTTCAAACTTCGCGAACCCAAAAAAAACATTTACTTTGATGAAGGACGACAAAGGACTTGTTGGTGAAAATGGCCTTATAATCTACCGTTGAATGTTTAGTGGTAAGTAAATAAACGATTTTCATTATAATACATTTCGGAATAATACACTGACTCCATACAGTGAGTCAACGAAAACCTTTTCAAAAATCGAAAGCACACTTCCGAGTGACCATTCTTCCAATTTTTGTCTTCATTTATCCAATTTGCCGATCACTGTCTCCTAAGATTCAGGTCTCCTAGTTTAAGAGACAGGGTTCATTAAGCTTATTGTATTTCTGCCACTTTGTTTTGGTCTGTGTTTATTATTTGGATAAATAAATAATTTTATTATATTATTATTTACATTATTCCGAAATGTCGCATTCTGATATAAAAAACAGGAAGCTTGATGAACTTAATGTAATTTCACGTATCATTTAGTACTACTGTATGGAGTAGTTACTATTACATAGATATCACACGAAGAAAGAAACACATTACCTAAAATAAACGTTTTATGTCTATAATCATTAACAGTAAGTGAAATCCTTAGCACGCTATGTGATATATTTTAGCAATTTCATCACTTAGAGTATTTTAGAGTAAGTAGAAAACCGGTTAGTCTCTTTTCATTCGAAATAGAGTATATTTATCATACTATTATGTGATTCTGTAAACATTCATGTTTACTATTCTTACAGCAATAAATTATGTACAATTTAAGAAATCGGCTCAAGGATATATTTTTAAGGTAAAATGTTTTCTAGCACAATATTATCATAGTGGCAACAACTAAATACGTAAAATATTTTGCTAACTCCTCTACCAAGGGCGCACCCATCGCAATAACAGCCCTTTCAGTTATTTTGCCTTTGATTTGCCATCACTTTCAAAATTAAATTAAAAACATAACAGCACACCTGTAATCCCTGAAGAGTTAGGCTGAGATGTACCTAATAGTAAACCCATATTTCGCCAGTTATTTCTAAGTTCCATATAATAGGGGGCGAGCCTATCGCCATCAACCGGGCACAAATCAAGACTCCGTGGAAAACCCAATAATATTTTGCCCGAAAATCAGTTATCTTTATTTGTCGCTACATTAAAGATGATATTGGGTTGATCTTGATGCCGTCAGAGTTCAAATAACTGAAAAGTCTTAAGTCAAGTTATGCCTCTCCATGTTGCATGGTTTCTGCTAGAGCTTAGCTACATTTTTACTAGTAATCTATTCACGTAATTATAATCAAAAAGCAAATAGTGCCAATTCTCGATGTTGTACTGTTTATAGGACGGCCCCTAACTGTAGTTAGGGGCCGTCTTTTAATCACGTGAGGATTTTTAGGCCACTTTTAAAGCCCCCCTCCCCTTGGTGATACGTCGTGACGTTTACGGCAACCCCTCCTCAGCCCTCCCAGTATCACGTGTATTTTTTATTATTGAAGACTGATAACTTCAGAAACTGTTTAAAAAAATATATTTTAGAGATAAAATCGCTTGATCGGGTTTTTTATTAATTATTGGTAAAAATATTTTACACGTCACATATTAAATCCATATTTTTCGACCCAAGAAAAAATACACGTGATTGTCACATTATCCCCTCCCCCATCGTGATTTTTTTCTAACCCCCTCCGCCTGTCCAAACCTCGCGTGATTAACGGACGACCCCTTACAGATAGCTTAGTTACATAGTATGAATTATTAACCTGATTTAACTTTACCTCTTCGGATTTAATGCTTATATTGAAAGCGCCTTTGATGTAAAAATGTATTTAAACGCATAAGCATTTACGTGTTTGTTTGCACAAACAAATTTTATAAAACAATATTACTTGAAGTAAAGTCGTAAGGAAATTAACTTACTGATCAGAGTGGCTTAATAGTAGTATTTGCTTTTTAATCATATTTCAAGGGAAGAAGGTTCTTTATCATTTGCATTTTTTCAATATCCAGAAAAGGTAACGAATTTATTTTCACAGCACATAGGGTATCTACCTTTTTCTAGTGCTTTTCGAGTAGAATTAACTACATCATATTTTAGTAAATTTTATATTGAGATAACTTCCATATAGTGTTCACTTGCTTAACAAAAAGAAAATCTTCATATATTATGTAGTACTATTTCAAAATTATGGTTCTTCATTGTACTGTATTTTGCACAACAATAACCATTTAATGTATGACGGTATAAATGTTGTGATCTCTGTAAATATGATTCGTTAAATAATAAAGAGAATACGATAACTTGTGTATTTTTTTTTTGTTGAAATTGGTAAGGGGTCATCCTTTAAATACGTGAGGTTTTTAAGGTCACTTTTATAGCCCCCTCGTGATCAATTTACACCGCCGCGGAATGGAATGGAAGCGACTTTTTACAACGAAATTGTGCATAGCATAGTGAACTTTACGTCAATTGTATAACATACAAACTAAATACGAGCCAAAAAAAAAGGTCACGCGTCTTCCGGGGAATCCTTGCGCATTCTCGAGAATTCCCCTAGCTACTGTCGGTGCCGTCTGTAGAATCCACGAGAAGTGGCGCGAACGGGGAGTCGGTCGGGTCGGTCATCAACTCATCACAGTAGTGCGTCGTCAAGCTTCTACGAAATACTCGCTGGAATGCGCGAGAATTCTCGAGTTCGATTCGTTCCGCGACGGCGTAAACTGAGCCTAAGGCTTCCAGCATCATGATTATTTTTGACGATTCAAAAGTTCAGCTAGTTTTAGAATGTGTTAGTGATTTTTAGACACAAACACTCTTGCTTTTTAATTTATTATCTACTGGGACGTTTTGTATGGATGATAATTAATTGATAACATAAACAAAAAGTATTGGAACAAGCCTTTTTATTTGGTTTGATATCAGATATTTGGAAATGTAATAGCAAGTATATTACACTTACTTATAGTTGAAGTACCTTATTTATTAACAATCTAAAATAGGAATGAGGGAAGAAAACAAAACATTTTGGCTTATCCCAGAAAATGTGATACAGAAATCTGTATGGCTGTTGAAGAACTTAGAAGTATGGGAAACTTAATCTAATCCTTAAATATAAATAGTTACATTTAACTTCATTATTCTTTCATTTCTCCCTCTTCGTCTTCTTCCTCGGCTCCTCTTACATACAGTACATTGTTACATCTAATGAGGACTTCTCCGAGGTTACCTGAAAATTAAAAAACCCTGTAAGTTGTTTTCAACACAAAAAGCTATAACTCTGTTCGTCTTGAAGAACAGATTTGGATGAAATATGACACATAGAAACCCTGGGTTGGGGTTGGAACATACAATACTTTTATCCAGGCAGTATGTTCCTGCGATATAATTCCAGACCATTAAGCAGGTGAAGCCGCGGGTAATAGCTATACATATGGTACTCCCTTTTAATGCACAAAAGAAAAAAAAAACAATGAGTAAACAAATAAATGGGTGATCTTACTGCACTATTAATACTGTTAAATTTTGATGAATAGAGAGGGAGACGAAGGCCAAAGAAAAGATGGATGATATGAAAGAGAAAGGAGTAAATGATGGCATGACGTCTGACGGGAGAATGGAAGAAGAAAATGTTTTGCTCCAACACGAAGTAGAACGGGGCAAGGGCAGGGAGATGATGATGTCTTACTGCACTATTATTTTTCTTCTAGACAAACAAAAGGAAACTAACTAATCAATCAACTCAACTGGCTTAAGTTCAGTTGGCGAGTTCTTAAAATTACCCTGTAGCCTCCAGCCAGAAAATTAAAAACAACAACACAGAATTTTTTACCCGGAGATCATAATCACTGCTTCGGTATTTATTTGGTAAGTTCTTAGAAAGTACCACAAATGCCAACTTACCACTGCTAGATTTATGTTTCTCAATCTCAATACAACCTCTTTGTACCTACAGCATTGTTTGTTACCATCACAAATAAACTAACCTGTACATGAGCCATCGACGATTTCTTCGGTATTGGCTAGTTGTAAGTTCATGTATCCGTCAGCAGACACAAGTAAACCTTTGTATTCATGGCCCCATTTTAGTTTAACTAGCACAGATTTACCCGTTAGACTGTTGAGGAAGGGTTTAGGATTTATTGGCATAGCCGTCGACATTTTAGTAGTATTTTCTGCAAAAGAAAAAGTATATTTACAAAACTATTTGCACTAAATTTGAAAATACTCAAAGGAAGTTTAATTTATGAAGTACTTGTACCTTTTTACTTATAAAACTGAAAAATATAACCTAAACACGCCGCTTACGCCAGCCGCCACGATACGATATGTGTTCTGTGGCCACAATATAGCATAAAACAAAACCATAGACCATTTAGGTAAATAACTAAAAATGACACTTCCATACACATCAAAAAATCTTTAATCTATGGTCACTCCATTAATAAAATTGGATTATAGATTATCCTTTTCTGCCATACTAAGATTGGCCATTTTAAGCTAAGGTTGACATATTATTTTTAAGATATAGAAATAATATTATTATAAAATCAATAACACAGTTTTTCCTGCAGTTTCCGCAGGTTTTTATTAAGATTTTATTTCTTCAAGAATGATAAATAAAACGCAAAAACACGTTACCAACCACGAAACGTCTCTTACGTATTCTCTTCCATCAATGTCATTTTCTCACAAACGTCAATTTGATCAACTTGTCATCTATATTACTATTACTATACTCTATGAACTAAATGAACTTGTCGTGTCGACTGTCGTCAGTCGTCACTGTTTGCGACCTCAGTTTTCTAACAAAACGGCTAATTATTAGTTTTATTTTATATATTGTGCAGTACAATATAGACAATTATCATTAGTGAGAAAGGGTGACCCCCACATCCTTGTACTATGTCGACATTCTCGGGTTTTAGTGAAGAGGAACTGAAACGAATAAAATCCGGTGAAACGGGCTCAAACAGCGGTAAATACATACATCCTATTCCAATCCGTAACTAATTTTAGCCAATAGTTTATACCATGACTACGTATGAAAAGTTAATCATAAAGGCTATAACAGAAAAAGGTTGTACTACCGAACTGTTAATTGTTTACTCTAAAAAAATTGAGAACACTTATACAAATAGATTCACATTGAAAAACCACTGAGAGGCATGGAATAACTACTCAATATCCAGACTCAATAATATGATAACTGTTAAAAAAATGTTTTGATAACACTAACCCAGATAATAGTGTATTGTTTCTATTATTTTATAGTTGTACTTGACTTGTTTTCTAATTACGATGATCTCACTTTATGATGCAATTAGAATATCTCGCAAATTTAGAATCAAACTATTAAAATTATTGAAGAAGATTGAGTTTTTTTTTCAAGAATACAAATAAAAAACGTTTTCTCTTCAACCAGTACCTTTGTATTTAAATTACATATTGTGAATGTGAATCGACCATCTAATGGGTAATCATCTAATCATCAACATTGTTCACTGATTGTATGTATGTATCACAATTAGTCAGTAGTAGTGGTTATTACATCAAATGGTACAGTAAAGCAAGTTAACAAAAAAAAAAACTAAAAACCCAACTGCGGGAAACAACTGAAGAGCAAAAAACCAGCACATGTGGACAGGCAGGACCCATTTTAATATAAAATATGGAAAGGGCCCTGCTTGCTTCCAAATGTGCTTGGTTTTCAGGTTTTTAAGGGTCATCTTTTAATCTTGTGGGGTTTGAATAGGGGGAGGGGAAAATGTGATAATTACGTGTATTTTTTTCGTTTTTACCAATAATGACATAAAAACCCGAGTAAGTAATTTTTTTAATAAAACAAACTCTAAAAGTATCTGATAGTTTTAATAGTAAAAATGCTCATAATCAACACTGGAAATACAGTAGATTTACACTATATAAACTCTTTTGCAAAAAAAACGGGCACTTTAGATTTTTTTCTCTACTTCAATGAAGAAGAACAAGAAATAGGTTTGATTAATTTGACGATGTATTGGCATGTTATTTGAAGCATCCTGGCATGATTCTTTATGTTCCAAATTTAAAATTTGAAATTAATAAAAGAAAAATAATGATTATTGTGGATTATTCTAAAATTGCTTTAGTGAGTCGTTCAACTGTTCAGAGGACTTGGCAACGGTATCAAGAGACCGGTTCGGTCAAAAGAAGACCCGGTTCGGGAAGAAAACGGTGCACAGAACCAAGAGATGACCGCTTTTTGGTGAGTCAGGCGTTGCGGAATCGTAAGGCGTCAAGTGTGGACCTGAAGAAGAGCCTTGAAGAAGTAGAAGTTAGCTTGTGGACGGTCAGGAGGAGGCTTTTGGCTGCCAATATCAGGAGTTACCGCCCCAGCTCGGGGTCCTAAATTACTCCGTGAGCACCGTGTTGCTCGACTTCAGTTTGCTCGGAACTGTGCTTCATGGACTCTGGAGGACTGGAATAAAGTATTGTTTTCTGATGAAGCTAGAATCTCTTTGTGTGGAGAGGACCGACGCCGGCGAGTGCTGCGAAGACCACGGGAACGCTATGTAGAAGTGTGTTTCGAAGAAATCACTCCTTATGGCGGAGGCTCCGTTATGTTTTGGGCAGCAATTAATTCGACGGAGTGTACGGAGTTAGTTTTCATAGAAAATGGAACATTAAATGCACACCGGTACATACTGGAAGTCCTAATTCCATATGCACAACCCACATTGACTGCACTTGGGGAAGATTCCATTTTTATGGATGACAATGCTCGCCCGCACCGTTCTGGCGACGTGGAAGCGTACATGCAAGAAGTTGGGATCCGTCGTTTAGAATGGCCAGCTCGAAGTCCTGACCTCAATCCAATTGAGCATGTCTGGGATGTTCTAAAGAGACGGGTAAGATCAGTGCAACCTGCTCCACAAAACATCAGGGAGCTAAAAAGAATCATTGCAGAAGAGTGGGAACGTATTCCTCAAAACGTTATTAAAAACATCGAGGAAAGCATGCCCAGAAGGATTCAAGCTGTGATTTTGGCAAGAGGAGGTCACACTCGTTATTAGGTTTTTACATTTGTAACTTTATTTAATTAAAAAAAGTAAAAAAAAAAATCTTGTCTTTATTGCCGACCACTTCTTATTGTTTGGGCGTGTACATCGGTTTTAAAGAATACATCGTTTTTTTTCTTTTAATTGCCCGAATTCACTTCACGCGCATTAATTTACACGATTATAAGTATACAGACTACGTCAAAGAAATAAATTTCATTTAATTAACTCAAATTGAGCTTAGAACGTAAATTTCCTTAGGTGCCCGTTTTTTTGCAAAAGAATGTATTAGGCTGCATAACATTATCACCATTGCTCTGTGAAGAAGGTGTTATTTTCTGAAAAAAAAAAACCCACTACTTAGTCTAATTTTAGAAGAAAAAAAAGTTCACTATGCAGTAGGTAGAACCAAGACCAGAAATGATGGAGGCTTTCTTCCTTCTTTATTGTGTGGTTAATGCCTAACCTGGTGTCAGAGTTTTAGTGCCGCCCATGTGGCTCTGACTTGGCTTTAATAATGGAGCCACTAAACTATGTATTAAGCTGCATGATAATATCACCACTGCTCTGTGAGGGCCAGTGCTGCTTTTTAAAAACCTAGTTGATCTCACCTTTACAAAATATCATACCAGCTCTTGAGTGTAGTAACCAGCAAATAACACTCGTAATGATGGAGGCACTGTATCTTGTAAATGTAGTTGTCGTAATCATTGATATTTGAAATATCTAAATATAGACATTGAAACCATCTAACCGATGAGTCTAAAACTGGTTTCATTCGAAAGGCAATAATGCGGAGATGGTTTTAGACCACTAAAATAATGCATTAGACACTATAGCGTAGTAGCACACGCCGGATATCCGCTAGTCAAATATAAAAACCTAGATGCACAGTTCCTTGCAAATGCCCTCAACAAATCAAATCAAACTAAGAAATAAAACCATTAAATCACAAGTTCTGATTGACTAAACACTATATTTCACGGCTTGACAGCCATTATTATTCGAGAATTGAATTAGTAACGTGCGTAGCCTTTATGTGGTCGGTGTAAGTTTGAATTTGCAAGCAGTGAAAAGTGCGCTCAATTCGAAATTGTGCATAGTTTTACTACGGACGTTTTTGAGGCCAGTGCGTATCTTGGGTTTTTTATGTATTAATGATTGAAATGTTATTTTCTTAAGCTAAATTTCGTCATTGCTCTGTTAGGGCAGTATTTTCTGGGAAACTAGTTAATCTTAGCTTTACAGAAAACTATTGTTGGCTCTGCAGGGTCTTAACCAACAACCAACACTAGAAATTATGGAAGCACTGTTTTATGTATTTGTTGATATGATATTTTCATAAGCTGTGTATCATCATTGTTCTGCGAGAGCAGGCGGAGGGTGGGTAGCAAACAAGCTTTTATGTATTCAACTGTCTTATATGTATTTAAGTAAATACATTTCTTAAAAACTAAGAATATCTACTACACATATACTTATTTAATGTATAAGTGTAATATTTAAAAATCTTTGTTTTAATAATTGTATCTAAGATATTTGCACGCCATGAGAACTGGCAGACATGTCTTGAGGCACTCTTATTTAAGATCTTGCATGCATCTTGCATATTTTAATTCTGTATGCATACACATATTGTTTTAGTAAATAAAATTTCTTATTCTTATCAATAAAATTCAGCATTTTATGAAGTACATCTATTGTCTACCGATAGCATGCATAAGCTTTTGTTTTATTTTGCATTTATTTATAAATCTTTTAAAACGTTATTTATTGTATTTCATGTCTAACTCAGATGACGAAGTGTAAGTATTACTTGAACATTATGAAATAATTGAAAGCAGTAACCTCATATCCACAACTAAATAATATTTATTTGTTCATGTCCAATAAGGTTATTTTCTTCTATTACAGCCCCTAAATTAAACGTAACAAATGTGAAGAAACTCGACAACCTTGGCCTACGGATGAAGAGACTGACTTCCCAATACAAATCACCAATATTACAGAAACTCAATTCAGATGATGCCATAGACAACATTGAATTCGACAAATGTAAACTTAGCATAAAATCGCCTACAGCACCAAATCGAGACATGACCGAGACTACTGAAAATAACAAAGAAAATGTTGATAAAAACGACAATGTAGACACAGAAGTTAGTCTAGAAAACAGTATAGAAACAAATATAAAAATCAGCGAAATGGATACTACAGAAAACACATACAAAAGTTTTAAAGAAACAGATTCGCCAGTACTTGATAGGCAGAACAGTATAAAAGAAGCGCCAGACATAGTAAGGGGTGTCGATAATTATTCAGAAGATGAACTGGAGAATCATAGGGTGAAGTTACAAGAGTTGCAGCTGAGGCAGAAAATGATGGAAGAACAAAATAAGAAGAGGAAGGAGATGCTATCGAAAGCTCTGGCTGATAGGTATGATATCATTCAAATAGATCACTTTAGCCTATCGCAGTAGGTCGTCTCGAATCACCCTCGTCAGAACACCCTTCCTCTGCCTTCCGCATTTAGGCTGTCCCAGCCACCTTTTAACGTCGTTGGTCTATCTACCTGAGGGCATCACTCTCACACTCACTGGCCCTCACTACATTTGCTGGAATTAGGTCTCTCCAACTTGTTGGAAACTAACGCTTACTTCATACCTATTCCCATTTCTTTACATACTCTCTTAACCATACCTCAAATCCAAACGGTCTTATTATACTACAAAACAAGATGATCTTTAGACGGCGGCCATTTTTGAATTTATAACTTATTAGTTCTAAATACAAATACTGGCTATAAGGTTCACGCTTGTATCAAAGTTAGAACTCGATTTCTATTGAAACAGATAGTGGCGTGGCACAAAACACACACTGCGGTTGCTAAAGAAGTGTGCCAGTACATTAATTTCGGGCCTCCCATTGATGAATTGCATTGTCTTTTTACCCATAAAAATATGATGTTGAGAATAAAATAACAATGAATTGAATAATAAAGTAGTAGGTAATGGCATATAAACTAGGTCAACAGTTGTTTAATCACATGTTTCTATTTAATTTCCACGCTCGGAAATGTCGATTATTTTGCATCGGCAGCATTTTGTCATGCATTTGCCTCACAAATTATATTTCGTTCGATATGATATAAATATTATACCATTATGGGATAGTACGAGGTTGGTATTTTTTCCGACGTCCTAATCGATATATAGCTGACCCATACTTCAGAACAGGCTAAGCCACGCTCGTCTCTGTTAGATACAATGGCGGCATAGCTTTTCAGATCGAGATATAACTATATCGCCTTGACCTTTACCTATATTTTCATGTGCTCCATCCTAGTGCAACAGAGAAATCCACGCAAAATCTTTATTCTATAGAATAAACTGACCATTTCAGGCATCTATATCTCGTGTTATCAATGCCCACTATCTGTACAAGTGGCTTTATCTGTTCCTATGAATCAGTATTTTGTATTCCGTTCAAATGTCCTGTAGTGATATTTATTTGTGGTTTACAAATAAATTTATTTATAAAAATGGTTAATATGAGTAAGTTTTATAATCTCGTCACTAAGACTATATGGTTAGTGGTTTGTGTTTGATTTTAAGTGATGTTTAAGTTAAGACTTCTTCCGTAGATAACATGTGTATGGAAAATTCAATAAGTTTGTTACAGCATCTCTTCTCCTTGATTTTCATCTGCGGTTGTATGGTCACTCCGATCCTCCTAACCCAAATGTTTTCTGGCCACACAATTTTTTTTTGCAATTAATTTCATCCAAATCGAAGTTGCAATCGAGCATCATCCAAGGCCTTTTTCAACCCAATGCAGGCATCAAGACATAAACCTCCTCCCTTTCAAACGCCATATTTTGTTCCCGTTTTCGCACTAATCTAAAAATCAAATACCCTGCATCCTTTGCATTTGTTTTGTTTGCCTACATTGTATCCCACCCAGGGGCGTAGCTATCGCCGTATCAGCCGTATCAATGATACGGGACCCCCGAATAACAAGGGCCCCCGACGAGTAGAGGAAAATAAACAAAAAATCTTCGTATAACCTCAAATTCTTATTTATAAGAGGCTCATAATGAGTAATTCGTGAAAATCTAACTTATCGCGGTCCTAAAAGCTCGTAATTTTTCGAGCTCGCTCCGCTCGCTCTTCAATAAGATGCACTTCACTCGCCGACCCCACAGTCAAACCATTACTACGGTTTTGTGGGGCTTAGATTATAAGTTTACTTACCATTGTGTGAAATCAAATAAATAGTAATAATATGATAAATGAATAAAGGAGATAATAATAATAAACTTGTTGCGAACCAGAAACCTAAAATTTTTTCAAGCTCACTTCGCTCTCTCTTCAACGGTAGCTTCGTTTATCGCGATCCAGAAAGTTAAATTGGATGCCATTTGAATATAAGTATTTTGCAAAAATCGTTATTTCCTAATCCTCTTTTTAGGCTTGGGCGCACTCGGGTTCAAAGGGCCCCCAAAATTTTTTGATACAGGGCCCTATTAGGACTAGCTACGCCACTGATCCCACCGCTGGGCAAAAGCCTCTCCTTTCTCATTTTTCCTCCTAACTTCTCTGCCTTATCCAATATCTGGCTGCGTATGCCCCAGAAACATGATCAGGTCATTACACTACCTTTGCCACGGTTGCAAATGCACAAATGTTGGTTGTTTAATGTCACAGGACCAAACAAACAACTGAAGAGGTGTTGAGACTAGAGAAAATCAAGAAGGAGCTTCAAGTACTGGACAGCCAGTTCTCACAAGATGTTTCAGTACTGAGGCAGAAGATCGACCAGGCTTGCTTGAGTTATGCTGATGCTGAGTAAGTTATAAGTTCGTTTGAATTTTATGTAGTATCGCTTTATCGGTGGTATGGCCCCAAGGTCAGATGTAAAAGGACTGGGTTTTTTTAACAGGAAAGACTTCTTTTTATAGTTGCTGCCTGTCGGCTTTAACGTTAAGGAACATTGATAATATCGACGTTTGAATGTTAAAATGTCGTAAAGGACGTTGTATTTTAAATATGTCTTAAGACATTTTAAATTCCCACAAGCTATACGGTATTTGTGCACTAACAGATGTTCAGTTGTATGTACTCCGTGCTTGAAGTGTTAAATAAAATAAATAAGCTTGAATTTTAGATTTACTGGCTCCGCTTTGCGGTGTGCACTATTTATTCTTCGATTAACATGTTTGACGTTGTTTGAAAATACAAAGTCACGCACGACTTTAGCCTGCATTTGTAACAAAAGAAAATAATTTCTTTGAAATGTTGTTGAACCCATAGGATGAACTACCTTCGTGTCTTTATGGGAATAGCTCATACTGACGCGAAATATGAACCTACTACCGCTGGGTTCAAAATACGCCCGAGTTTAGCATCATCGCTTTTAGGTTAATCGCACATCTGATGGAAGATCCGCTCCGCATTGTCGTGTTGGTCGTAACGCCAGAACAAATAGATAGTAAAAAATCCAACCTCACTCAAATAACCGATGATGCGTTAGTACTCACGACGACCACTCAAGCTATGCAAAACAAGTATACAATGCACAATGATCTCTCACTATACGGGAAGCTCATACAAAGCGAGGCCAGGTTGGATATGTTTAGCTTGATGTGTGGCCGTATGTAGGTATAACGATACGCCGGACGCATCTTCCGTCTAGAGGTGTGATCAGCATTAACGGGAGCAAAGGCATTGATTTAGTTGAACAAATAACAAAGTACTAACACATACGCAATTTCTAATTCCAGAAAACACTACCTAAAAGTCGAAAAAGAGTTCCTACAAGCGAAAATCCATTTACAAAAAGAGAAGGAGAAAAAAGAGTTATTAACAGAACATTTATGTGCTTTAATCACTCACAACGAGACCAGAAAAGCTCAGAAATTAGAGACCTTAATGTTAGAACTCGCTACGGATAAAACACAAGAGGTAAGAGTACAAGTGAATGATGTGAAAACAGTTGAAGACGACAAACCAGTGATTGTTGATGGTGTTGATGAAAGAACTGGTAAGATTGTTGAAATGACACCTGAAAGTTAATTTACTGTAGTAGATTTTTCGTATGTTGCCGGCAATGTAAACAAAGCATAGACTAGACGCTGTTTCTTCTGTAAGTTTAAAGTCTTATGATAGAGGGCGCCACTTTGAAAATGGTGTGAGTGTACTTCTAAATCACTCTTGGTACAAAAATGATAACATAGTTATGTCAGTCTCAATTGTGAGTTCTTTAGCTTGTTAATGTTACACTTTGGCAATCACTAACAAATCGTGTATAGTATTTAATACTGGTGCATTTATATATTAAAATATCCTCATAGACTGTATTGCTGTCTTTAAAATAATAATATTATTCTAGTTTTCTTGTCATAATAACTTTTAAAATATTAAAAATAGTTATTATTACTAACTTATTCTAATTCGTCAGTAGGAGCAAATAATACACTGAATAAAAAGATAATTTAGTTTTTTTTACTAGTTGTAGCTTTATGGCAACGAATTTTTAATGTAGGCAACTAAATACGAAACTATTTACTGAATTAAGATTGTATGTGCCTTATGTTTATGTACCTTTTATGTGTGTTGGGCTGTATTTTGGTGGTTTAAAATGATAATAAATTTAAAACAACACATTGTTGTATGACTTCAGTTAACTAGACTTGTGCCTCTGTTGGAATTAGGCCTCTTAATTTACAAGACTGTGTAGCTCAATATAAAACATAATCATATACAACATTAGTTTTAGTATATGCGAAACCCGAAACCCGTGTCTAGTATTTTTATATAAAGAATCCATATACAATTTCAAACTGTATCAAGAAAAATCACAAAGTTATAAGCTTGTTATGTTACCTGGTTGTCCTTGTGTTGTGCGCGTATGATTGCGGATAGGTACTAAGTATCGCTCGGTGTCCAACTCGTAACCTTTTTTTAAATATTTTTAGGACAAAACATGGTATAAAAATTATTGGAATCGATTCAGTTACTTATAATGAACAAACTATATTCTGGTTTCGCATATACTAAAAATAATGTTGTATATTATTTAGCGTTAACGTGTCAACTGCGGGGGCACAGGCCTCCCATCGTTGAGAGGGAGTGGGCCAAAATTCATTTGTACCAAGTAAGCTTGTGACTAGGCCTAGGAAAACTAAAATACAGCTTAACTTTTGAACACCATTGTCGCCTATACGTGACAAGCAAGCGCGTGCCTTGTACGCCAACAGCACAAATGTGATTAAAAATGCGATGCATTGTAATATAACACGAAATAAACAATAAAATCATTATTTTTGTGTGTTTTCATTTGTATGCCTTAATATTTAAACTCTTGTCTTGGGTCTTTAATAATATTGTTTCTAGATAAAGTTTTAGAATCCCTGTTCTTTTTGAAGGTATTTTTTTTTTGTATGCTGTGAAATTGTGGTTTGGCGTGGAGGGCACGCGCTCGCGCGGGTTGCGCGTGTCTTTATACTCTGGCGTTCAAAAGATTAAACATAACTTAATTATAAATTATTATCTAAGTTATTTAATAGTCGTGTAGGACATGACATAGCACTAAAAAAACCATGTATTATCATAAGGTTGAATATTTTCGGCCAGTTGTACTAAAGCCAAAAAAATAAAAGTAACTATTTTTTTATCTGACGTTTAATATGTTACATAATTATATTTTGTAAATTGTTACTTCAGATAGTTTATCGAGTTATATGTTTATTTTTATTAAAACTATGATATTAATAAAACAAATTAGTACGCAATTACTATGTAGTTTATTTTTAAAATATACAAATAGACTTAACCAAACTATATATTAGTGTTTGTACTTTATGCATAATCAAACTCGGAGTATGATCAAAATACTCTTTGAATGCATTTTCTCTGTTTGTGCACGAAATGCTATGCAGTTGAAAAAGGATTATTCCTTCGACCATGACTTCAAAATGTTCATTCTAAAACATATCACATTTTCTCAGGAATTCTCATACAACACCGAATGTAGCGAAATCATCAACATTTAGAATTACTAATAAAATATATATTCTCAAATCACGCATTCATTAAAAATAGGCCTATGGACAATGACTATGACATGAACATATAAATCTAGTATACTGACTCAAATTCCTTTTAGTTCTTCTAAGAAAATACTGTTCGTTCCGTGTTTTATAGAAGAATGTTCACCGTCTCTTGGTGAAGAACATCCTTCTACCTGTATGCTATCCCCAATTCCAGTACGAATATTTCTTCCCGTTTTCTTTCAATATTTGTTTGATGTTAGTATCGGCGTTTTGTAGCTCTTTGCGATTATCTCTCTCCATCTTGATGAGTTCAAGACCACGCTTTGCTGCGCAATGGTATCGTTGACTGAGCGACGCTTCAGATCCTTTGATTCGTGGGATGTGGCCGGTGTAGCCTGCTATCGGTGGAAACTCCGGCGATATTGTGTTCTCTGAAACATGAAACAGTTAATCAAACGAGGAACTGAGATAGATCCTTGTGAAACTCGTGATAGTTTTTATGAAAGTAAATTGAAAGCATGTTTGATTTTCATTATTTTAGGAAACTTGTTATGTTATTCGAATTATCCGCAACCGCTAAAGCTTCTTTACATTCCTGATCTATTGGTTTCCCAATTCAATCTCTTCTTTCTTTCATCGGGCTTACAGTATCAAAGGCCTTCCTAAATTATGTAAGCTCACCTTTATACTTGTTGATCTCTCTGAATCTGTTCATGTCCCGTCGTATTTCATCTCTAGAGTGTATTGTTTCCATCTTGGGCGCGCTTCTTGATCGAATATAGCTTCTGTTTAGGTCTGCTTTACGTCGAAGTTCCCGTTGTCTATCCGTGAAATTCGCCATGCAGTCATCTGCGGTTCGTCCGTATGATTTTCCATAACTGTAAATTGGCATAAAAAATCATTAGTTAAGGTTGATTTGTATCATGTTCAGAACTTACATTTTAATCTACTTATCTTCTATGAGTGATAATTTCATTATAATTTTTCGTGTCAGATTTAATTTGTATAGAATCCGATAAGATTTAAAATCAATTTCCAGATGGAATTTATTATTATACTTTATGATTGAAATAAAAAAAATCTTGCTGGCGGCGTCTTTCATGTAGTGTCAAGCCTACTCTTCTATTTTGTTACTTTGAATGTCTTCAACGAAAGCTTGCTCGCCTATCTTACTAGTTCTTTGGATACATGGCTGACAATTGACCATTACGCCTTAGCATGACGTGTTACCTGCCCATGGTATTATAAAATAATATTTTTCATTATTGAGTATGACGCACAGACAGCACAGTAAAGAACAACCAATTATCATGTAAACGTTTACCTATCACGCTATTTCTTTGAACTTGATACCGAATCCGACCCGTTATGTCGATCGTAAATCCTAAATGCAAAATAATCCTTGGCATTTGCGTAACGATTGATTTTGTGTCAGTTTTTAACCGACTTCTAAAAAAGGAGGAGGTTCTCAATTCGGTTGTATGTTTTTTTTTTTTTTTTTTTTTTTTTTTTTTTGTGTTTGTTACCTCATATCTCCGTCATTTATGAACCGATTTGAAAAATTCTTGTTTTATCTGAATGGATCTACTTCCCGATTGGTCCCATAGAAATTTCATCAAAATCGGTTCAGCAGTTTGGTTTTGAAATCAAAATAGCTGGAAATTTTTGTGTTTGTTACCTCATATCTTCGTCATTTATGAACCGATTTGAAAAATTCTTCTTTTATCTGAATGGATCTACTTCCCGATTGGTCCCATAGAAATTTCATCGAAATCGGTTCAGTAGTTTGGTTTTGAAATCAAAATAGCTGGAAACAATATGTCATCCAAGTAAAAGAAATTGCGAAATTGATACTTGACAAGGATTTGTGTGTGATGGAATTTGAACTAAAAAGGGTAAAATAAAAACTTTTTTGCAAAAAAAAACCGACTTCCAAAAAAAACACTAAAAAAGTGGGAAATAACTTTACTTTCGGAAGTCGGTGGCAAAAAAGTCAATGAAACAAACAAAGTCACCGACTTCCGAAAGTAAAGTTATTTCCCACTTTTTTAGTGTTTTTTTTGGAAGTCGGTTTTTTTTTGCAAAAAAGTTTTTATGTACGTCAAAGCACAGCTAAATATAAGTTGAGACAGCTTTTTTATTGGAATCAGACTGGTTACCAATCCATATCCGACTCAACCAAAGACTGCCATAACTTGAGAACTCGTAAGGCTTTTAGTAAGATCTTTTTTATTGCCTGTATATCCAGGCTTGTTTGTATTTAATATTTTTATAAAAAGCAGCTTTTTGTGTTTTACGAAAACGAGCCATGCTCACTCATATTTTTTTGTTCTACCTACCAATCATAGTGTTGGTTATTACTTATTTTCATTTTGACGCATAATGTGAAATGTGAGCATCTTACAGCATCTAGCATCATCAGCGTCATTAGAGTTCAGACTAGAGGAGTGAAAACGAGAAAGAAGGGCGTAAAGGGGACGAAGCTCTGTACCCTGATATAAAGCTTGTTGATTGATGTTGATGATTTGAGTAAGTACTTCTTCCTTCGTATCTTTGGTCTTATCAAACTTACTTGGGCCCAGTAGCTTGAGTATGGTACTACATTTGGCTTACCTAAAGTTCATTCCGGGAACGAATCCCGTGTAGCCGGTCATGTGCGCGGTAGGCTTGTTCCGGATGCCGTCGTACACATCACGCTGGGGCGCCTCGAAGCGCGGCAAGTTGTTCAGCTCGTAGTTGTCTCGGGGACGGTATTCTAGTGGCTTGCTGGAAATGCACAATGGGTAACTTTAATATATTTAATCTAGGTTATGGCGAAAACATTATCCTTACAAGCCCAAACCTTCTAGCTCGTTCATCATCTGCCTAGGGCCCAAGCCTTTCCTCAACTATGTTGGGATCGGCTTCCAGTCTAACCTGATGCAAATGAAATACCAGTATTTTACATTTTCATTCTCTCCTACATTTCCAAGTGTAGGGTTGAATCTGATTTAGTTATTTTTACCATCTATTCGTATTGTATTCGGCGGGTAATCCCGCAATCATCATCATCAAAATATGAGAACGTCAAAAAATATAGAAAAAATCCGATTAGCGACAATATCTTTCCAAGTCCTTACATATTATGAACAATACAAGTAGGTTGAATTTACCTGGTTCTAAGGCCGGGTTATTTTTATACGTTGTTTCAAAGGATCCCGAAGGGAGTGGGAAGTGAAGCCTTTTACGTAAAGCTCTTTGAATTAAGTACCTACCTAATCTAAATACATATAATCTGGGGATGTTCCATGACTGCTTAAATGATTTACTTCCAAGAAGAAATATGTTTTTAATATTGTGATAGATTACTGGAAACTTCAGTAAGGGCGGTACTTTCATATACCGTAAGCCTAAAAGCTTGGCTTGCCCTTATAACCTACTACTCTTCATGGTGTTGGGGTTTTTGAACAGTCTGCCTTATAGGGTTGCCGTATTGTTGGCCCCTAGCCACGCCACTAATTACTTGAGGTGGTTTGGGAATTAGGACCTTAGATCTTGCATCAGAACCTCTTTTTCTTTGAATACATGATATCACCACGCCTGTATTCGCTGAAAGGTTGGACTTAAATTATGTTTAAGTCTCATATAAAGCGACGCGAGCCTATTTGTAGTCTTCGCATACGATGAAGATTATACCTTTGTGACCCGCGCCCGCGTGTGTATCGGAAAATCCTATAGAAGCACTGCTTATCTTAACTCAGCTCATGGTCTATCTGTGTGCCCAAGTTCACCCATACCTATCTGTCAACAATTAAGCCAGAAAACGGAAACAGACAGTCAGTTACTTTCAGATCTATAAAAATAATATAAGTTTAGGATCAATAAAGCCTCATTAATATTCATAGCAGCGCGTATAAATCTAGTTAATTAGGTACTGCTCACGTGGGCGTACTTAATAGGATGAGATGGGGATACTATTTAAGATAGGAGCTTCTCGAGCTTGTATTTGTTCGTCTTGAAAGGATGTGCGCTAGTTTCCTTTCTAGAAGTTATAGTTTAGATTCTTAGGACTCGGGGTCGCATGATAACCAGTTTTTTTGGCGTGCTATCTGCAATTTATCCCATAACCCCGACTCATGGTAGTGCTAGGAACCATAAAGTATAACTCGGCGTCGTTGGTCGGAGAAATTTGCAAAATGTAAGAACCTAGTATTTGTTTGGGTTCTTTTCATGTTCATCAATTTTGTCAACTGATTTGATTGATGAATGGTTCATTTTTTCGGTCAACCGATTTGAAAGGTTAACATGAGATTTGAAAACTAGTTTACGCAACAGAGATTTCATGTTTTCGGTGTACATTACGGGAGCAAGTTATTGTGTTGTGGTTTGTTACTCCATATTACGTAAGAGGAGCTCGTGGCTAAATAATAACAGCCGCACAAGTCGATCATCAGGTTAAGCCACGCTCGCTTTGGTCCGTGGATGGGTAACCACCCATTACATACTGAGTTCCCTCCGTGCCTCGGAAAGCACGTTAAAATATAGCCCCCGGCTGTAACTTGTTGATCGTTGAAAGTCGTTACAGGTAGTCTGGCCCGTAAGTCTGACAACCAGTCTTACCAAGGGGTATCGTATTACCTAGTACTAACTGGATTGTGGAGGTCAGATAGGCAGTCGCTCCATGTAAAATTCAGCATTCCGCTGCATCCGGTTAGACTGGAAGTCGACCCCAAGATAGTTGGGAAAAGGCAGATGATGATGACGATGACGGGTAACCTTTTTGGTCCCGGGTTCAGTTTGAGAATCTATACCACATCCTTAAATATGAACGCATCTTTCTGATCCATGCTGTATAAAATAAATGCAAAAATAGATAAGCCAAATTAGGATAATAATAATGGTCGTATTCAACTAAATCGTCCGTCGATGTCTGTGAATAGTAATCCTAGATGCTTCACAATACAATCTTCCAAGCGTATACATAATTCTAACTTACTTGAACAGTCCCTTAGAGCGTATCTCTCGAAGTATTTGCCTCGTGTTGTCCCCGTAGCATTTGCCGAAGCGGAACTTCAGCATGGGACAGTGCCCAGTGTACCTGAAACGAAACGCAGTCATGTGAGTATGCGTCTTTTGGAATACCGTTAGTACTGGGGGTCTCTAAGTGAGCGTCTTTTTAGAATTCTGCTCGTAGGTACACACGGCGTCCGGACAGGTCTTGTAAGAGGAATCGGTGCCTCCCGCCATGTGCGGATGAATGGTGACCACCGCGGTGGTTTTAGTGAGGTAGAAATCCCACACTCCCCGGTTTTGTCCCCAAAGACCCCTAAGAGGCCTTTTGAAGGTTTCCCCCCGTAACAAAAAAGGTACACATGGCGACTTATCGAGATATATTACCAGTATAACATGGCCTCGCTTTGTATACAGTTTTGTAGGAAACAGCTTTTTTTTTTAAATTAGCGAGTAAATTTCCACGTTCAGAATATAGTGTCGGTGTCCCTTCCACCTTGTAGATTTCCCGTACAATGAGAGATCCGCTTATATCTAGTTTTGCATAGCTTGATTGGTCGTCGTGCGTACGTGGGGTCTTTGGTAACGAAGTAGTATGGAATAATGTTTGAGATTGGTTCTATCTAATGAGTGATCTGGGTTTATACTTATATAGTCCTTCTTTCTCAGTTAATTGTATTAGAATATTTAGAAAGAATTGGGAGCACCTTCCAATTCTTACCAGCGTTTGCAATGAACAAGTTTTCGATGGCGACTCAGGGTTTTCAATTTAAATTATCGAACAAGATATTTCTCAACAATATCCCCAAACGTATCTCAAACCTCTACTTAACATTAAAAGGTACCTACGTAAATAAAAATTCAATCAACAAAAAAAAAAAAACGCAATTTATTTCTCATATCAAAACGCATCAACTCCAAACTTGTAATTTTCCACTCCAATGACGGATGATATATCAAATCACGGACAATCTTCATACAAGAAGCAATAGCCTGACGACAGGTGTAGGACGAGGGGGAAGTCGCAATCGCATCGCGACCAGAAGCAAATGACGCCCATGGATATTGCGACTGGTTCGTCGCAGGTCCGCTGCGACGGGGTCGGCCGACATTCGCTGTTAACTCGGTGCATCGCCTCGGGGCATTGTTCGACACCTGTATAAAAAATACATTAATTTAATATAATTAGTCCAATAAATCTGATTTAAGCGTTTAGTGCTGCTTAGTACTATAAGGTACTCGCCCACCCCGAATTTTTGCACCGATGCAAACGTGCGGCACCCGCCCTCCGTGCATTGTTGCAAATGCGACTAACGCACGATAGGAGTGATGCAGAAACGCGTAACACAAAACGTGCCAAAATAACCTTAAATGCAAACTCTTATGGGTTGTCATCCTTCTACGGCTACCTAGGCAAGCATGGCTTAACCTAAAATCAACCCGAGCGGCTATTATTATTTAGCCACGAGCTCCTCAACTCTTCATAAGAAAACAAAGCAAATAATTGTTATTCGTTGGCAGTCAAGATAGGATAGGGCTCATCTAAGCGTAACGTGGTTGAAATTATCAGGTGTGTGATGTATTTAATTAACTTTCTTAACTGGCCTACACCCAACAGTGGAACCTGACAGGGCAGATTCTAGGGTTTAAAAAAACAGCTCAACTAATTAGATAGATTACCTAGTTTATTTTACGGCTAAGCTAAGTCCGAAGCCTCAGTCCTGTTCAAGAAGCTAAGTCCAATTAGTGAAGTATTCCCATTTGAGCACACATTGATGGGTGCTCAATTGGGAATATCTCTGGTGCTCTAAGCATTGGTGCTCTTACAACCAGGGGGTCTAAAATGGCCACTTTAGCAGAACATAATAGGATTATAATATGAGTCACATTAAAATTCTTAAAATGGTCACAGAAACAGTTAATATGTTGAATTATCAGTTTGTGACCATTTTACGATTTGTAACGTAATTCATATTATGTTCTGCTAAAGTGGCCCTTTTAGACCCCCAGTGCTCTTGTGGGAATACATCCAATTAGTGACTAGTGAGAAAAAAAAAAACAAAATACATTGATGCTACTTACAAGTTCCATTGTACATCAAGCAGCCCATCTTCCCTACTCTGCCGTAGTACCCAGTCTCTATGGCATGTAACAAGCACATAAGGACCAGAATTTGTTGCATACTAGCGTCTACACTACTGATCGTCTTCAAAGAAAATGAACAAACACTTATTATTGTTTTCTTTAACATCTTCCGCATTTGAATGGATGTTGATAGGCTTGGTATACATAGCAGATATTATTTTTTGTAAACTTATGTGAATAATCTTGAACAACGTTTTACTGGTTACTGTTAGCCGGTGTCATCTCATTGCTCACATGACTTCCAGTTCTTTTCATCCAGGACTTATGTGGACCACTGGTTTTTGGCTTCTACTCCGCGAAGACGATCTATAGGGGCCCACTTTTTTCCACTTGTGGGTCGTGGTCAAGACCAGCATTGAGGAATGCTGCTTTATGAAGAGGTGGTGATCTTTCATCGATCTATTTTCATTAAAAATGCTATGTGTTCTTAGAGACGTACTTACAATACCGCAGCATAAGTATATGCATGGTTAATCCATTTATCTACCCCTCCCTTATAATTTATTTCATTTATTTATTTAAAATAGGTACGCCAACAATACATACATCAAAAATTAAAGATTAAAAATTTATAGGATAAGGTTCTTATGTAGGTACCAATTACAGGTGTACACAACATTCTCATAAGTTCAATAAAGCATCGTAAAGTTATATAAAATTAAAAATAAAATTGAAAACAAAACATCTATGACTAACAAAGATCAAATAACAAACAAAAAATCCATTTAAATACTAACTATTAAATGACAGTTCAAATGAGAGCGCATCAGGGTTTTGAACTTCGGAAGGGAACTAAAGAACACATCCAAGTCGGGCAACTTCGAATTAATTCTTGATACTGGTGAGTGTCTCCCAATGTTACTTCTACTGGCTGGAGGTTGAAAAAGTCTAGAAATTGGCTGTCTAGGTCGATTATATGGGGCTGACAACATGATGCGTTCTAGCAACTGTTCGCATTCAATTTGATTATTGACAACCTTATATTACTTTATATTACTAAGTCATGGACGGTGCGACGACTTCGAAGTGACTCAATATGAAAAAATGCCAGACTTTGTTCGTATGGACATCTGTGGGATATTCCTGGGGACAGATATGCTATATGTCTTGTAAACGCTCGCTGGATGTTCTTGAGACGCTGCGAATGAACAGCATAATTACATAGGATTCCATGCTATACTAGCATACTCTAGTTGAGAACGCACCAAAGCCTTGAAAAGGATAATTTTAGTTTTAGCCCCAAAAATTTTGCATTTCTCTTGTTAAAACTTAACATTTGAGCCAATTTATTTAGTGTCAGAGATATGAGAGGTGAACATTAGTGTTGGTCTAAATTTATTCCTAGGTCACGGATTTCCAAAACCTCTTGTAAATTAATGTTATTTATTTTGTAAGGGCAAATTAAAGGCTGTAATTTACGGCTGAAACGGATACAAAAACATTTCTCAGCATTCAAGGTCATCCCGTTAGATTCACACCAAAGACTGATTTGAGCAAGATCGCGTTGAAGTAGCCTGCTACTTCAACGCGCAGATGTCAGGACATCTGCTGGTGACTCTACTCTATTGTAGATTTTGAGATCATCAGCATAGAAAGAAAAGTCGCAGCTAATTCGAGAAGCAAGATCGTTGACAAAAATAATGAAAGAAGATGACCCACGTGTGATCCCTGTGGTACTCCAGACTAGGCATAAAACAGGCTAGACTCGTAGCCTCCTACTGAAAGTGCTTGTTTCCTTCCGCTCAAATATGATTTAAACCAAGCAAGACGGGAACCATGTATACCATCAGATTCGAGTTTCTGTAATAAAAGTTGATGGTTTACCTTATCAAAGGCACTCGAAAAGTCTGTGTATATCGCATCAACTTGGTATCCACTATCAATTTCTTTTGTTAAAACAGAGATAAAATAAGTTAAATTAGTCTGAATGGAACGATCACTTCTAAAACCGTGTTGATGAGTTGAAAGAAATTTACTACCATGTCGATATAAAACAGGATAAATTAGGGATTCAAAAATTTTGGCCAAGGTTGAAAGAATAGCAATGGGTCTATAGTTTTTAATATTGTCCTGATCGCCTTTCTTATAAACAGGAACAATTCTAGATTTCTTCCATTCTTCTGGAAAAATTCCTTCGGCAAGAGAGCGGTTGTAGATTTTGGCTAACGGTGCAGCCAGTACATCGTACATACCGCTTTAGAAAATAGGGATGTAATAAATCAGGACCCGCCCGTTTATTGGTATCAAGCTAATTCAACTTAACAAATATTTCTTTTGCGGTGAACTGTATATTGCAAGACAAGGAGTCGCTAATAGCTGTGGTTGTTTGATAATTGTTTGGGAATCGTCATGGTATACAGAGAAGTGTGAAGCAAATAGATTAGTAATATCGGTACCATTTTCATCAAAAATGTCGTTAAGATACATGCGTTCAGGATATGAGGTGTTATTGTTACGGTTTTCCTTATATTGCCAGAATACTTTAGCATTTTTAGTCACTGCCTGTTCTATTTTCCTTTTATAAGCTTTATGGCAGTTAACAAAAAATTTGGAACATCTTTCGCGTAATATTGTAAATTCAATTTTTTTTATTTTGTCACGCGGGTTGTTGAACTTGCGGTTCCGTTTCCTGATTTTGTCTTTTTCAGCTATTAATTTAATAAGTGAAGCGGAAAACCAGCATGGATATTTCTATCGTGGCATTTACCGTTTCATAAAATGTAGACACATGTCATCAAGGGTACAAAAAGAAGAAAGCGTTGATACCCAGTCAGTGTTCCTTAGTTCTCTTGAAAATGCCGCATAGTCCGCTTTAAAATAATTAAGATTCCTGTTGACCTTATTGCGGAGCCAGACAGTATTTGATGAATCAATACAATATAAAAGTTAAGGATGGTGCGGGTCTAATTTACTCAGTATATGTGAAGGTTGGTTTATTTTCCCGTTCTCAATGCTACTCATAGCTAAATCTAGAATTGTGCAGCTAAAATTACAGATATTGTTATGTTGAAAAAGATTATTAATAGCCAAAAAATCAACTGAAAAGCATTCTAATCTACGGTTAAAATTGCTAGGTACTGTGTAATTATAATTAGGCTCAGTAATCCACTGAATTCCTCCTAGATTAAAATCACCAAAAATCACCACACTGTCAATCTGATTCATAACATTACTTACGTTATCAAGAAACTTAAGTCTGCGTATCAAGTTTCGGAGGGGGTGGTACATATACAGCACATATCGGAATTTGTTTAGGGTTGTTATCTTGGGTTATATTGACTGTAACCCACAAATCCTCAGATTCGGATTCCCAATTAATAATTCGACAAGACACTTTCCTTGAGATTGCAATCAACACACCTCCACCATCCAATTTCAAATTTTTATTATAATTCTGATTAATAGTGTTACCTGTTACACGATCTCTTCGAAATACAATTTATCTTTTGTCAATGAACTCATTATTAGATATGTTTTTGTTAAGTCAAGTCTCAGTAAATACAGTAGCATCATATGGACAAAGTAAGATATTTTTATACAATTCGTTTGTTTTGGTTCTCATTCCTCGTAAATTTTGATAGTAAATAGTGAATTTTGTTTCTTAATACATAATAACACTGATATCAGTAACAATGTTACATCATAAGTTTTAAACTTTCAGTACTACGAATTAGAAGTGGTTGAGTAGTCTCATCTTTGCGAGTAAGAATTCGGTCATTTCTAACCCAATGGCTGAAGGGTACTAACCCACGGATTTTATAACAAACAAAAGTACACTTTACAATTTTAAGCATTCAAATAAGTGAGTATTTAAGGTCAAATCAAACAAAAAAAAAATCATACTTTTTTTAATAACAACCTTCTACGGTAAACCCAGGGATGATATGCGCTTCAGTAATCTTTGTTTGCGAATGAGTACGAACGACGCCCCACAGAGGCAAAGTTTCTAACTTTATCGAGCCACACTTTGTAGGAGTGCATTATCATCGCGCGTTTATATGAGAGGTTCCCTCTGGTAGGTTATTTGTTCCAGTCAGTCCCAGTAATGTAGCGTGAAGTAGAATTGCATATCTTGCCTAGCCAAGTAGAGGAACATAGGGCACAGGGAGCTCAGGGCACCCCGACACGTTTAGGTTAGGTTCCTTTAAACCCTGCAGACAGAAATAGGAGTCCCGCTGCGCGAGACTCCGTCGTCGAGGACAGTAATTTCAGTTACCAAAAACTCGATGCCAGTTTAAATTGAAACAAAGCTAAAAAAATTATTATTAAACTGCTACTTCTTTAAATTATCCTTCGCTGTAGCTGCCTACTATTTTGCTACCGGCTTTATTTATTTTTTAATCCCAAATTCAGATTCATTTGTCGCCGCGTTAAATACATTCGTTTGACGAAGAAAAGAAAATGCATATTATAATGCATTTTTTCTTCTTCGTCATATATACGTATAAATCATAAAGTACCGAAGCAAAGTTAATAAATATATGGGACCAGACCACCACGCGAGCCCCTTCTATCGAATGAAGAATCACTTAAATCGGACCAGTAATGACGGAGAAAGCGGTGAACAGGCATGAAAAAAAAAAGAAAAGATGGTGGAATACATAACCACCTCCCTTTTTAGAAGTCAGTTAAAGAGTTAGACATAAACGATTTCCGAAGATAGACATAGAAAATGTTTTCCGATGCGCACACGTTTCCTTGGGGATTTTTGCCAGATTTAATATTGAGAAAACATCAGCCTCGCTTTTCGTTTCTTATGGTGTCCAATATCGGGTTTCCCATCAAATCTTGAGGTTTCACTTTGGGCACACGGAATGACTGCTTTTCCTTCTTTCTACGTCGTTGTCGCCTAGCCCTACGTGGCAATTGTGGAGGGCACTCGTAGACATCGACGCAATAGCCGAGCTCCTCATTCAGTGCCATATTGCCGTTGCAGTCGCAGCGAGACCAACCGCATGTGTAACCTGGAATAAAAAATGGAAATAAAATATATTTACTTACCACAAACTCATGTAGTCTGTGCACACAACGATTTAACACAATGATGATAATGTATTTAAGACAGCGGTAGTCTAATGGCAGCAACTTCAAGTTTTAGGTCACAGATTCGAATATAGACAAGCTCTTTGTGTAAATTAATTAGGATCACCACAGCTTAAACGGTGAAGTTAAACATCTTGTCATCATTAGCACTATGCCTGACCTGGAAATCGAACCCAGGACCGATAAGAGTTAATAGGTTCTTAAAATAACATAAATCAGTACCTAATACGTATGTTGTTGGACTGTGACAAGTGCGTTGAGACATCGTCTCGCCGTCGCACCGCGTGTGGTACGGATGCATGTTTCGTGGACAGTGATCCACGCCTGAAACATAAGTAGAATATTTTAATAGAAAGAATAGTTATAATAATGTCAAAGAAAACATGGCTAGAAACTAGAACATGACGAGTAATAAAGAAAGAAGAAGACATGCTGCGCCGACTCCAAATTAATTGGGATAAGGGCAAGAATGATGATGATAGGTCTAAACTTGGTAACTTGAGGTAACATGCTTCTTCTTATGATGTCACGGATTTAAGTCTGCTGCTGGCTGATTGGTTTAAAGGAGCTTTTCTCTGCCCCAATCATCTCACTTCCTCCACTACTCGTAGAGTAAAGCACACGGAACAGCAAGATGCTCGAGCAATTTTTCAATCAATAGAGAACTAAATTAAAACTGTACTAAGAGCGCACGCAGAAATTGTGGGACTATTTTTCCCGTACCGATCGGTACTAATCCGACTGGTCCGTACTGGCACAGTACTGAGAACCTGTATCTTTATGCAAAGAAAGTAAGGCCCTATGACCAGCCTAAGATATGATTTCCTGTCAAGAATTTCGAACTCGAGCATTTTGCTGCTCTACCAGCACTGACCTTACTCATCGCCAAAGCTTTAAAAAAATTGCTCTATTTCACAAATTATATGATAATAATTGGCACTTACATTTCTTATCGAAGAAGAGACACCGCCGCGTACTGAATGCATCCACTAAACCCACAAGACATACCATAGAAAGTAGAACAACTGCAGAGTCCGCCATTGTTTGGCGAACATAATACCGATGTAGCGGAAAAATCACTAACACTTCTCACGCCATAATACCACTTTTATCTTCATCGGCGTTTACATTAAGTCCGTGTTTTGGAAATATTACCTAGATGTTAGTTGTTTCGGCCGTTGATTGTGATGCAATGGAATCATGCTACTTAATATTATCTCACGGTCAGGTTTGTTTATTTCTGTATTCCGCATTTGGATGATTTTTCAGTTGTGTCGTTCTTCTTTGCAGTCTTAGGCTTAATTTTGTTTGTGTATCATTGGATTGGAAGTCATTACATTCTCTTAACTTCTTACATTATTTGGTATATTGAAGAATGAATCAGGGAAAAGCTTAATGTAAGGTTCAACATATTCTGCTATTCCTGCTGCAAATGCTGTTCAGAACAGTAATCACTGCTGGTGCTGGGTCTGGGTCGAGTCTCGCTTCTATGAGAGGGAGTGGATCGTAATCAACTACCAACGCGGGCGCAGTGCAGGTTTGTGATCACAAAGTCTTTTTATGTTTTCCTCACTATGATTTCCGGAGCATCACAGAAGTAAAGACGATGAACGCAATTGAAGCAAACTTGGTCAATTTCTCTCAATGCATTATAAGTTATGTAGGCAATTTTCTCTTACATTTGCCTATATTTTCTAACCGGTATCATTTTAATCTAAGTACTAATAAAAGCGATAGCTACCAATCAAATTGATTGCACTATTAAACCCATACCCAAGCAGAAACTTCAAAAGTGTTTATTAAAACTTCCCCGTACCTAAGTGGTATCAAAGGAAAACAGCTGTTAGCGAATCCTAACAAACGAGCTTTGATCACGAAACTATGACCTGTTTAACGCTATAAAATATAGGTGAGTAGGTGGTATATACCGTATACGTATACCACAGTAGTCAAGATATCAAAATGTGCCGGTACGAAACCGTGCGGCGTGCGGCCTTCCTAAGTCGAATCAACTGATAGTACCGTAACTGGTACATTAAAGGTAAGCTGATATCGTGATAATTTCGCTACTATTGTCTTTAATTACTGCTTGATTGTATCATGAATAAAGAAGGGCATTGATTATCTGTTAGCACTAGTAGTCGAGTTACTTTCTATGTTGAAAGTTACATGGCACAGGGCCAAATAAATGATTACTCGATGGGTACTTTTGTGCTATCATAAGTGATTTCATGGCTTCCGGGTTACTTATTTAGATTACTATTAGTCCTCGGATTAATTAGTTTGTTAATGTTGTTATTGTTTTGCAGATAGACATGGGTAAGACAGGCTCATTGTAGGAAAACGTGAACCTGGTATCTGGGGGTCTAAAATGGCCACTTTAGCAGAACATAATAGGATAATAATATGAATTACATTAAAACTCTTAAAATGGTCACAGACACAGTTAAAATTTTGAATTATCTGTTTGTGACCATTTAACGAATTGTAACGTAATTCATATTATGTTCTGCTAAAGTGGACATTTTAGACCCCCTGGTCCTGGTGGCTTGTGCAATAGTGATGAATTGATGATGGATATCAAGTATCAACTAAGCTATAAATCCTACTATAGCCGGTAGAACTAGAGTGGGATTTTATTATGTTATTAGAAATCTAGGTTAACTTATAAATACAAATCCAGTTTATAAAATCTACGTTGGAAAATATCGAGTTCAGCGAGTTGGAAAACGTGGAAATTCTATTTCATTCTACAGTTCGCCGCACAAAATCATAGAATGTTAGTTATGAGTTTTCCACTCGCGTGTTTTGAAATGGAAGTTCCAAATTAACTTATTACGTAATAAACTTCATAATTCACATACATCAAATAACATGGTGCTGGGTCGAAGGTTATAATCGATTTCCCTATTCGATTTATTGTTTTCAAGGTTGGATCGATTAACTAATTTGGTGAATTCGAAATCGGAACATCTCATAATTTCTTTTTTAGGGTGGATTGAAAGAGTTTTGTTACAAATGAGTTCTGACATGCATGGGTAGGTGTCAGCTGTTCTGTGGTGAAGCAGGGTTGGTCAGGTCAGACCTAGGTCAGGTGACCATGACCCAAATTCCACCCTATGGTGTTGGTGATATGAAAGCATTTGCTTTGTGGTTTGACCGTATTATTACGCGTGTTCACGCTTTACCTTGATTTGCCACTTTAATTATTAGAGAAAGGGCTGGGTGGACGTTGATGTTCAATCGATGAATGGACGTGAATTGTCAATTGTCTTCAGGGTCGTTAGAAATAATAGCTGCAGTGAATCGATGAGTTGCAAAGTACCTAGACATTGACTTGCAGCAAACACTACAAGATTTGTAGGAAGAAGACAGTTTCAAATAGATGACGCGAATTTTGGCCAGCATAATGGAAAGGCATTTATTTGCTTATCTTTTTACCTATTTCATTGCTTACCTGCTTCAATCGGTATTATTTTGATTCTACATAATGACCAGGTGACCTTCCAATGTATGCTAGCACAAGCGGGCCATAATCAGTCTGTAATTATTTCATTGCCTCTTTTGGTCTGGTGGTTGCAATCGCGACTGCTGAGGCCCTGGGTTCGATTCTTGGGTCGAGCAAATTGTCATTGAGTTTTTTCACCAGCAATTTCTCATTAGCAGCCACAGAGTCCGGCTTTGTGTCCGGTTGATGGCAATATGCTCGCCTCCTATTACATGGAACTTAAACATAACTGGTGAAATGGTAGGTGTTCTACTTTAGGTACATCTCTGCACCCTTCGGGGATGACAGGCGTGATGTTATGTAACGTTTCCACTGCTTCACAGGGAACACAGGCTTCTCTCTTTGAGGTGAATGATGGATGGAAGTTCCCATCAGCAATATTGAAGTTCTTCCATACAAAAATTTTCAATTACCCCCTTTAAAAAATCCTTCCTTTGTCGCAACGCAGTCTAAACCGCTGAGTCTATTGACTCGGTGGTTTAGACTGCGATGTCTATCAGTAGGTAATATGAATGAATTTATTTTAATTAAGTAGGTGTACATTTCTAGTCGGCAGCATTTACTGTCGACATCTCCAAGTTCCAAGTAGATCGATTAAAACCCGGATAGCTGTTAATTTGATTTTAATTTGTATCAAATTAATGTCAATTTAACGATGATTCGAAGCAATTCGTTTCGATGCAGAACTTGACGATTGCGGTAATGAGATCGAATGTAACGTTGCACCTGCGGTTTAATTACTAGCTTTCTAATTAAAAACCCATGCTTCGTTCATGGAAGTTGGCGGCGCTCGTGCTACCTACACACAAAGCTCGGGTCGTCATGATTCGGTACAAGCGAGGGGCAAGATCGAATATAATAACCTATGAACATATAATAATAGGAACGTCAATGTACTGCCAACTATCACAAAAGTACGTATCAACAGGAAGATAATAACTTTTGATCTGCCTAGCTTTTTCCCAACTATTTTTGGGTCGGCTTCCAGTCTAACCGGATGCAGCTGAATAGGGGTCGTCCTTTAATCACGTGAGGTTTGAAAAGCGGGGAGGGGTTCATAAAAAAAACACGATGGAGAGGAGGGTATAATGTGACAATCACGTGTATTTTTTTCGTGGGACTAAAAAAATGAATTTATTGTGTGACGTGTAGAATACGTTTTACCAATAAACGATTAACAACCCGAGCAAGCAATTTTTCTAAAAAACTAGAGCAAGCGATTTTTTATTTAAAAAAAAAACCGTTTTTTTTTAATTTATTTTTTCGTTTAAACAGATTCTAGAACTACTTATCTAATATTTTCAAATTAAAAATTACACGTGATGCTGGAAGGGGGACGGAGGGGTACCCTTAAAACTCACGACGTATGTAACCAGTATAAGTACATGGAGCCACAGCCAGTAAGACTGGTTGTCAGACTTTCTTTTGAGCCAATGACTACCTGCAACGACTGTCAAAGATCTACAAATGACAGCCGGGACCAACGGCTTAACGTGCTTTCCGAGGCACGGAGGAAACTCGACATATATGTAGGTAATGGGTTTTAATAACCGAAGACAAATGTCTATGTGGGGTGGGGGGGTTCAGAATGATGTACTGAATACTTGATTATTTTTTTTAGCTTAATTGTTTTAGCGTCGGAGTCCCTTCTACCATGTATTTAAATGTCTTTAGCTTAACTAAATGAAGATCTCGCCGCAAATATGTCTAGTTAAAACTCGCAAGATGGCTTTCGTTGGAAAACGTTCTTGAAAAAAATGTTCTTGGTTAAAATAGATTTAGTTTTCATATCAATCATGTTGGATTGGTTAAATCTAGACTAGACACGTAGAGCACACCGCGGGGATCCAAGAGCTCTTGAAATCTGTCGTTTGGAAACTTCAACTTTATAGACAGATGAGTAATTGCTAGAAAAATAAAACCAGCAATGTTCATGTTTTATTTTCGAGTCCCACTTAATGTAGAATTAAATCAAAAACATATTTTCTATATGTTTTTATTTACATGCAAACAGTAACTAATTACAGCACCGATTAGGTCAGCATACCAAGGAATAAGAAAGAGAATTGGAAAGAGAGCTGAGACGGGTTTTTTTTTAATTTGCTCTGTGTTGCCTGTCTATACAGGGTGAACCAACACCGATTTTTTTTTAAGATGTCTAAGTAAGTCCCTACCAATATAATTAGCAGGAAAGGCATCAATCACTACCTAGTACATATCCAAAAGCATATAATCAGCCTATATAGTTCCTCCTCACTGTTAAAAGTGGGCCATAATCGTACACGCCGGCCCAGTGCGGGCTGGTTGATCAGTGGAGGTCACTCAAGTACATACACGCCAACAGTTAATTGGCTACCCTTAATTATTCGAACCATTAACTACCACCATACATCTAACCACAAACCTCTAATCAAACACTACAAGCTCAAACAATCCCTATCACTATGGCTATAAGATTGATAATTGCTTGACATCGGTTTGTGCTACATACACAAAGAATCGTGTTAAAACAATCCGTGCGAATCTTACTTGAGAACAATGAGAGTTTTCACTATTATCGAAAAGAATCGAACAAGAAGATATTGTTTGAGACTTTGTCTTTTGATATCTAACGTTTTCGCTTGTTGGACTTCACTTTCTCTCAGTACTTACTAAAACTATTGTGAGAAATATAATTATTTTATACAGGCTGATTTTGATTTATTGACAGCACGTTCACACGAGGATGATTCGTCGATTTGACGGCGGTTAGGCTTTTATTTATGTTTAATTTATGTATGTATTTTAAATTCTTCATATCTACTATAAATTTTGTATGAAATAGCCAATGATTTAAATAATTAGTCCTTGACTACCAGTTACTACAAGTCTACAATGCAGTGTGAAAGGTGTACCTCAACAGGTACATATATGGACACATTTCGGCTGAAGAGAAACCTCAAATATCTAATAAATAAATATATAATAGAATACCTAGGGATCTACTTTTTTCTTGCCTGTATTTCCAATTCCCCATTGCTATCTGCATCATCGTTCTTAATTGAAGTTGCAAAACCAAATCGATAGGTAATCTATGGCTAGATTTCCACAACGATAGTTTCTGCGCCGCATGCAACTAACGGCTACCCCTAGTCACGTGGCTATCAGCCGATAGTATCACGTGAAACAATGTGACTGAGGTGGATTGGATAATAGATACCTATTATCGGTTAAGGTCGCAAACTAGCAAGTCGAATCGAAACGTGAGTGAAAATCTGAAGAGATTTTCGTGATCAAGGCTTTGCAATCCTACAATCATTGAATCAAATCTGCTGATCATAACCAACATTTTTAGAGGCCAAAAACCGCTGGTTGTTTTTTTTTTCTTGAAAATCAACCCACCACGTCTTCGGAGTTTGGCTAGCTAATTTCATTTGACCCTGTTACTCTATACTATAAATGTTACGCCCTGTAGTAAAAATCTAGGTCCAATTCCTAGAAATTTTAAGGAGGCTCCGAATTTTGGCAAATATGTACCTAACATATACCGCTTGAGGGAATATGGCGAATAGGCAAGTAACTAAGGACAGATTTTTTTTCTTGTTACAAAGGAAACATATTTGTTGGTAATACAATATTGCCAGCACAAAAATCACGAAGATAACGTATTACCACATACGAAAATTAAGTAGAAACGAAATGAGGCAAAAGCCGATAGCACTATCATATTTTCGGTATTTTCCCATCAGACATTTCCATTTTCCGCTTAGTAAGCAGCGATGCCGGAAATGAGCTGAGCTGAGCGAGCCTATTAACTTAAATGCCTTGTTTTTGTTGTCTGTAATAACTTAAGTAGTAAATTCGGTCGTCAATCTTGGCAACGAAATTAATCTTTGATAGTTTCAGAATGTTTAAAGTGCCTCTATTCGTCGCCTTTAATAACAGTGATAAATTAGTTCTAGGAAATGTTAATCGTTCTAGACTCTAGAATAAGTTTCTAAGTTTTTGAAGTTAATTTTAGATTTTCTTGCCAACTACGTTGTAATTGTTGAAAGCTTTTATCAAAATATTATGCTTTAAAATAACAGGATTTTACGTTTCCGTTACCCATCTGTCACTTATTTGGAATTAATCTGATTTGGGTATTAATAAGTTCATAGCAATCATGTTTTTTTTTCGGATATCTAAGCCATCATGACTATAATTTCTGTTACAGGGTGAAAATAGTGAGACAAACCAAAAACAAAAAAAGATACTAGAGTAGGAAGGTATACAGCCGTGATTATTTAAAAATGCTTACGTAAAACAAATGAATCCCTAGTGGAATCACGTGTTAATTAGCAGTATTAGCACAGTAGCCTTCCCAAAAAAAAATAGGTTTAACTAGATTAGATAGTGGTTTACTAAAATCCGGTAAGTAGTTTTGGAGATTAGCTAGCTGTTCCACCAGAACGCGGTGTGGAGATTGCAGACAACGTGCTTTTAACGTAGTGAAATGCTAGAGGTTTTGTAATCCAAAAAATTGTCGAGAAAACTGTAACCGCGCGAATTTTGTAAAAAAAACCCAGGATTTTTTTAACGAAATCAGATTCAAAAAGGGAAGTAATATTTTTATAATAATTTCACGCGGTCGAAGGTAGCGGGCAACAGCTAGTTCAAAATAAGAACTCTTCAGATTCACTTTCAAATAACCAGCCAGACTCACGTTCGTAATTTGAATTTGGGTACCTACATAATACCTACTTAGTATGGATTGTATGTGGCGGTCAATTGGCTAACCACAATTCAATTTCAAAATAAGTATGTACTTACCTAGGTACCTATTTACTCTGCATTCTAGATTGCTACTTTTGCATAGCGTAGACACCTGATTGAACTGACTGAATACTGTCATTTCTTCTTTAGAGAGACTGTTTCCTTAAAAATTTGCCCGCCCGACCCTTGCAAAACGAGCCAGACCGCGACGCTGAGCAAGTAGCTTTAAATTCCCTAGATAATAATCATTTGGACCCAGCCTAGTAGCTGCCCTTCCCTCAATGACGCCCTAAGCCGAGGTCCGAACCCCTCAGGGGGTGCCCTCAGCGAGCGGTCATTTAATTGTGTAAATTAGTCGTAAAACCTGACTGGGGGCCTTAAATTCATTGTTGTGGTCACCACAGAAAAGTCCTGTGGATCAGTCATGCAACCGAGTCGAGTCGACTTGATCTGGGTGACCAGGTCAAAAAAGGTCAAAAAAAACCTCAAGTTTTGTTGCGGTAGGTAACATTTTATCGCTTTGCCTATGAGAACTGATAGGAAATCTATGCTAAAACTTCCCCAAAACTTTTCAAGTCCTGGCATACCGCAATCTTCTTTTCTTTCAAGGATCCGACTCCGTATGCAAATTCCTAACTTTTCAACTTCGTCAACTCGTGAACGAAATCGTTTAGATTACCATCTCAACTTTTCGTGTTCTCTGTTCAGTTAAGTCCGGAGTGCCAACGATATATCAGCGGCAAAGTCATGAATATTCACATGTTAAATACTGCAGAAGTATTTAAATAAAAGCTGGAGATAGCATTTTAAGACGGTATATTTATTAGATGTTTATCAAAAGTGCAAACACCTTTAGTGGATTGTTTATAAGACTTCTATAACAAAGATGTAGAGAGGATATTCGTTTGGAACAGTGTCGAAGCCAGGAATACAAGACAGAGCTAATGGACAAAGTTAAAAAGAAAAACTTCATCGCCTGCCTAGGGTTTTCCCAACTATGTTGGGCTCGGCTTGCAGTCTAACCGGATGCTGGAAGCTGTCTGCTGGTTGCTGCTGGTCCCGTAAGTGTCCGTGCTAGTTTAGTTTTATACCGTGAAAGTTTAAAACAGTTTTTAACTGAATACCAGTATTAAAATTAAAAAGGAAAGCAAACCCTGATACTCAAAGCCAGGCCAAACCTGTGACAAGAAACAAACAGAAGCTACTAAAGCCTTACCGTTAAAAAATCTTAAAGGTCCCACACCAATAAGAATTTTTAGTTGAGCAAGTTGATATTTTCCAGGCAACACCATCGCAGCTTTAATCAATACAGTTTTCCCCGTCAAATAAAACACGACAGATCTCAGGAAAGAATCCGAATTACCATGTTTAGTCAGCTCGGCTCATCAGTATGTTGGATTGGCAAACACCGTGACGGCAATATTTACGAGCGTGTATCTACTTTCTCCGTTGAGAAAACATTTCCTGATCAATACAATGTGTTTAACGCAATTCTCTGATAGTCGGAGCTCTTGAGCAGCATTCGCGATCTAAAAGTTACACGATTACATTTTTGGACATGGATTTCGTACTGAGAAGTTAGATACTCAAGTCAGGGTCTATGGGTGGATAGACCCTTAGTGTTAGGGCCATGCGAAAGTATTGCTATCTGCAGGATAGCCCTTCTTTCGCATGCTCAGCTTGCTTCCAGACATTATCATATATGTACATGTAATACAGTACAGGTACCTACAGACAAGCTTTCACGGTTTATAACAAAACTTACACTGTCATTTACGGGATATCTTCTGTGATTACAAATATTGTTGGGTCATCCCACGATCATGGTGCTTGCATCAGCGTCGATATAGCGGGAGCTCACAGTTTTCGGATTCTGGGTGGTATCCGGGACGTCAGTGTTCCAAATAGGGAATGCAGAACCAGGTCCGGTTAACCAGTTCTGCATGCCCTAGTTCCAAAGCATGCTTTCACATAAAAAGCCCTGATTCGGAAGGAAAGAAGAGGAAGCCCTGATCCCGAACTGTGTGGATAGAACATAAAAAGGAAAAATAAATACACGTAGAAAGATTCTACAGCAGTCTAGGGTTAAGGTCGAGAGGATGGGCACCGGTATCCTCCACCTACGCACTCGCTAGTCGCTAGCAACAGCATGCTCTGATTGCCAATTTACCACACATCAGGCACAATAGAAAATTATTGCTCTTGTGTCACTTTTGATGAGGTGTGGTTGTGAACAGTGCTGTAAAGATAATAGTGATGCCCTAGTTCTGTAAAGAACAATATTAAGGACTTAAAGAAGACAATCATCTCTTTAAACCATGTAGTAATCACTATATATATATATCTGATGTGGGTGGAATCTTTAAGAGAATGATAAAAAGGCTAGAAAGTTCCTCAACCTCTGTTAAAAAGGGAGAATCCTCCGAGCAGTTGGGTGTTGTGTCTGATGGGTGACTGCAGCTGTTGTCGGGCTGTTGTGGGTCTGTGTCCTAATCTCGCTTGCAAGATCATATGAATTGATGCGTATGTGGTGTTGAAAATGGCACGATAAATACATTATTCATGGTAGAGATTTAAAATGTAAGTGAAGCCCTTGGTGTATCTAGCTCTGTAGCACGTAATCTTTCGTAATCTTTACGTGTTGTCATAAAACTGCAATTTATCTTGTAATTAACTCCCACATTGTTCTTCACAGTTATTTGAATTCATTAGCTCTTGTTATGAAGATATAGCGTGACTTGGAATAGATGTCTCCTTTATATAAGAAAACACACCTGCCAAGCCATTGTATTTATTTATTTACACACAAAACACATTGTTTGTCAGATAATAGGAAAAAAATGCGTTTTATTAGCTCTGGTAGCTCTGCTATGTGGAGATGTTTTGTAACTGTCTTCGTTATTTTTAGGGTTCCGTACCTCAAAAGGAAAAAACGGAACCCTTATAAGATCACTTTGTTGTCCGTCCGTCCGTCCGTCCGTCCGTCCGTCCGTCCGTCCGTCTGTCAAGACCGTTTTTCTCAGGAACGCGTGGAGGTATCAAACTGAAATTTCTATATGATACTTAGTTCTACTGTCCCTGGAAGCTGTAGAAAAATCAACCTTCTAAGTCAACGCAATCAAAAGATACAGCCACTTAGGCCGCAAATTTCCGCAAATTTAACTCGCACGGGAATCAAAACCTACAGGGTACTTCCCGTGAACTTAGAATCTTGAAATTTTGTACGAAGTCACGTCTTATAGTACAGATATAGGAAAAATTACGAAAACCGTAAATTTTTAGTTTCGTCATATAAAAAAAAGTTATATACCCACAGGTTTGTACGGAACCCTCGGTGCGCAAGTCCAACTCGCACTTGACCGGTTTTTTTGATTGAATGTTTGTCTCTAACAGTAATTTCATTTAATAAAGTTGACACTTGTGCCTATCACTAGGTACCCTGGCATATCAAGACCTGGGAAAATGGAACCTAGCGAACTACCTTCGAGTAATTTCCTCCACTCCCGGTCCCAATTTTCAAACAAGCAGAAGATATACCTACTTACCTTTTCAAAACACAACTTAACATCACGTCTGGAATCCCTGAAGGGTTGGGCTCATTTGTACCTACCTATAGTACACCCACATTCCACGGTTAGTCCTGTTAAATCCCATGTAATAAAAGGCGAATCTATCGCGAGACAATCTATCGAATTTCATCCTTCCTGGCTTCCCGTCCATCATGTGATACCAGATTATAAGGAAGACCTTGAAGTTCCGAAAGTCACCCTCACCGAATAACAACCTGTCATGTTAGCTACCTATTATATAAACATGACAAAACGCGAATCCTAACGATAAGCATGACCTTTGAATTCCGACCACAATCCGGTAAAGGGCCTTCTCTACCTTGGAACATTTCCGCACAAGTTAAACGTTTATTTTTGTAAAAAGATTATACTTGGATTAAAAATAAATGGCCAGTATTAGGTACCTAACCTAATGTAAACAAGGCATTTTAAAAAATAATATTGTAATTTCAATAAGATCAAGGATATAGGGAAATCCGTTGCAGCTGGATTAGGAAGTTTGATGCTATAGATAGAGGGACCCGACTGCAACGGAGCCTAAAATAAAGGTAATGTTTTCAGTGAATCCAAGAAATACTTTACGCGTGCGATTGGGATTCCTTTGAGACACCGAGTTCGACTCCTTATTACTTAATGTTGTAGAAACTGATGTTTCTGATGTCCATCAAAAGTGGAATTGGGTTGTGGGTCTAGCAGTGGGCGGCTATGAGCTCGTGAGTTGTGACTTCTTTAGATTGACCCTCAATGGGTCTAAATCTTAAACCCTATTTTCTACTCTAGCAAGATCCTCGGCCCTACTGCCCTAGAGCCTTGCAAACAAACTAATTAATACACACGTAAGGGTACCCACCTATTGTTCTTATAAATACTTGTCAAACTAAAACTAGGTGGCGCTGCCGTCACATAAACATTGCGCGCCGTTTACAAATTTTTATTTAATTCGGAAAAATATTTAAAACAGTCATTCCGTTTCGATATTAGTATTAACATGAACCTTGGTGTCTAATAATTAAGTGAAAGTGTTATCCAGACTGAACTATCACAGTGGACTAATCTACAAAGTTTTTAATATGTGAACCTTATTCTGCTCCAAACTATGTGTTGTGCCAATAAAGTGACAATTAAACAAGTTAACAATTGAATACAAACCCTCCCAATCATTAAATAATTACATTACAATAGAACTATGCCAATATTTCAAATTATCAAAACAGTGAAGAAGAATAACAAACAGCGCGTCGATTTTTAAAAAAATCCAAACCTAGTAACAGTCATTATAACGAACTTTCTAAAACACTGTAATATAGAAGCTTAATTTCGCCACAACTTACGTATACACAGTTGACTCGTTGAACACATGCATTGATTTGACTGCATGAATGCGCGGGTTCAAGCCCTACGAAATGCTTCTCTTTTTGTATGTTATTACGGAATAATTCTATTTCGTTATCTCATATTGGGTTAAAAACATCAAATATAACTTCAAAATGAATTTCTTTGGGAATTTATCGCTTCGTAGATCACAACGATTACGTAATAATCAATCATTATTGGAGACATCGGTGAATGAAAAGAATTCTAACAGCTTGACACCACCGATGGCAGATGGCACCACCGATAGCATACCAAATATTTCAGATTTTGAGAACGATGAAATTCAAGAACTAAAATCGCAAATCGATAAACTTAATTCTGATTTAAAGGCCGCCCATAATAAAATAAATGAGCTATCTTTAGAAAATATGGATTTACAGAAAACAATCTCAGAAAGCACCAAATGTAACACGATAGTAAGTACACCAGACATATGTTCCAAACGATCTACCTCGAAGAATTCTAAACACCGGAAGAAATTGAATATACCCCAATTTTCAAAAGAAAGCACACACCACAACGTGACACCGGTATGTACTACTCCTGTTACTTTGACTTCCACCAATTGCCGAAATACACAGACGATAAAAGGACCGAATATTGAATTAAATCCACGGAAACGTAAATTATGCATTGTAAGCAGTAATAAGAAAAACAAATTACTCTCAATAGCTCAAGAGAAGTTCCAGAGTTTTCAATTGTGCCATTATCTGACACCTTATTGTGGAATCCGGACACTTATCAGGAATTTAAACACGAAACTTGCAGACTACTCAAAAGAAGATTATTGCATTATACTAATAGGTGATGAAGATTTTAAAAAAGCTAATAACTATTCCGATATAATTGTAAATATTCGTGAAACTTTATTGACGATAAAGCACACTAATGTTATACTATGCTTACCTACGTATAAATGTAACAGCTTTTCACATGTATTTAACTGTAGAGTTGAAACTTTTAATAATCAACTACATTCAGATGTTCAAGCACATAAATATGTAAAATTATTTGATACCAATTTAGATTTATCTGCTGATTATACCATGTTCTCGCGACGCGATGGATCTCTTAACGATAATGGAATGCAAAATGTTGTAAAAAATCTAGAGCAGTTAGTTAATGTTGCAAAATGCAAGAAAACCGAAAATTCAATGAACCAACAGAACGAGGAGCAGTTTTTTCTATCATAATAACCAGGGCCATCTTTTCCATAGGGCACTCTGGGCAAGTGCCCAGGGCCCCACGATCCAAAGGGCCCCCAACTTTCTGTCAGTGTTATACCTAGTGGCTGTCAAAAGAAACTTAACTTATCACAGGCGGTATACTAAAATTTTCGAGCTCGCTTCGCTCGTTTTTGCATCCCAAATTCTTATGACTCTAGCTTTTCAGCCTAAGTCAAAAGTTCTTCATAAAGGATGTTTTTTTAAACGGCGGTGAACTCTCGCATTGTTCCGAAATACAGCTTGATATACTGCAAAGTGTGTGCATGTTGGACTTCCAGATTCCGCTATGTACCCACCAGGCGCGGTGGCCACATGCCCGAAATTATATTTTTCAAACGCAAAATAAAACTAATTTCATGGATATCAAAAACATTTTGTTGTGTTTTATTAACCGACTTCAAAAAAAGGAGGAGGTTGTCAATTCGGTTTTTTTTTTGTTTTTTTTTTTTTTTTGTGTTTGAAAAATTCTTCTTTTATCTGAATGGATTTACTTCCCGATTGGTCCCATAGAAATTTCATCAAAATCGGTTCAGCAGTTTGGTTTTGAAATCAAAATAACTGGAAAAGATGTTATCCAAGTAAAAGAAATTGCGAGATTGATACTTGACAAGGATTTGTGTGTGATACGATAACTAAAAAGGGCAAAATAAAAACGTTTTTGCAAAAAAAAACCGACTTCCAAAAAAAACAGTGGAAAATAACTTTACTTTCGGAAGTCGGTGGCAAAAAAGTCAATGAAACAAACAATAGTCACCGACTTCCGAAAGTAAAGTTATTTTCCACTTTTTTAGTGTTTTTTTTGGAAGTCGGTTTTTTTTTTGAAAAAAAGTTTTTTCAATTTAAAGTTCTCCGCCTGTAAAAAAACACCCATTATTTTTTATGAAAGAGAACCTATCGTAAGGCGGGGTGTAAAAAATTGGACCTTGCTTCGCTCGCTCTTGCTTGATGCATCCTACAAGGGCCCATTAATCTCAAGTGCCCAGGGCCTCTGATTGGTTAAAGACGGCCCTGATAATAACCTAGCAATAATACACCAAAACATCGCTGGCGTATTGAATAAAAGTAATGAGCTTACTGTTTGTCTTGAAGAAATGTCGGAGAAAGATTCAGAAATCGATGTTATCTGTCTATCAGAACACTTTATGATGGCCGGTCATGAGCAGTTATTGTTTATTCCCAACTACACCTTGGCGGCATGTTATGCCAGAAAAGATAGCAAGAGAGGTGGAACATGCATTCTAGTTAAGAAAGGACACCAGTATAAAGAAATTTTAGATATAGCGAAACTGTCGATTTATGGAATATTTGAATGTTGCGCCATTGAGTTATTTGATAGTAATACAATAATTGTCTGCATATATAGAGTACCAAAGACTGATAAATTAAGCATATTTTTTGAACAATTTGAAAACTTGTTACATACTGTAAATAAAAAAAATGTAAAAAGAAATGTCGTAATAGCAGGTGACTTTAATATTGATGCTCTTAAGCGTAATAACACTTTGCGGGAACTGGAATGCTTGCTTTTAAACTTTAACCTAAAATTAGAATTATATCAGCCCACACGACTTGTAAGTGGATCGTGCATAGATAACTTTGCGCATAACCTTAGACAGAAATGTAAATCTGAAGTGATTGATTTTGGCTTATCAGACCACACAGCTCAGATACTAAAATTACCGATTAAAACATATTTGTTAAAACAGTGGAAAATAAAAAGACGTGATTTTAGTAAAGACAATATGCAAAAATTTAAAGATTGTATACAAAATATCTCCTTCTCCGAAATATACGAAACTGAAAATCCAAACACAGCCTACAATGCATTTATGGAACAATTCCTACTTCTATATAATTTATGCTTTCCATTTAGAGAAATAACCATTAAAAACAAAAATAGACCAAAATGGATATCACACGGAATTAGAATCTGTAGTAAAAAAAAGAGACAGCTAATGTGGAACTATAGACTAAATCGAAATAATCATAATAAAATAGAATATAAAACATATCGATGCTTCCGGCAACAAATGTCGTAAACGCCATTTTGGCGAAAATGAGTTAAGAATGCAGCTCTACTTAATTTTTGGCGCTGCGTCGATCTAAAAATGTGAAAAAAATATTCGCCTAAAAAAAATACTTTTACACCCAAAATTTTTACTAGTATAATCAAGATTTTTTAGAAAAGAGGGTATGTATAACTCATATTGCTTAGAATCGAATAACCGTGCAGGTCGTATAATACAACGTACAAACAGCTGTCGGTCGTAAAAACATGAATACATAATTAATTGTAATTACACCCCACAATCATTTTTAAAACGTAAGCTCTGCTGAGAAACAATTGTCGTAATGTCACTTGGTCTTGGAGAATTAAAAGAAGAAAGGAGAATTAAATTGAAATATGCAGTCTATAATTTTACTATTTACGAAAGTAGTACTCAAGATGGATATTGCTTCACATGGGGAGAAAGTGATGGAAAAAAGGGCAGCGATGAAATCGCAACTTGTTTGTATCAATATTTAAAAATGCTGATGAAAAAGGAATTCGGAATTTACTGTTCTATTGCGACTCGTGTGGGGGACAAAACAAAAATAAAACCGTTCTAGCCACATTAAATTATTATTTAATGTTTTCTAAAAACTTACAAGTTATCCAAATAAACTTTTTACTTCCGGGACATACTTATATGCCAGCAGATTCAATGCACGCTACAATAGAGAGGGAAGTTAAAAGAGTCATAGTTTGGAGTCCATCTCAGTGGCCTTCATTTTTTCAATCAGCTAGAAAGCGGCCAAGGCCTTATATAGTCAATGTGATGGACTACTCAGATTTTTTGAACTGGAGTGAAATAGCATCAAACACTTTTACAAAAGAAACCTTAAAGAATATTAATTGGAGAAACATTAGAGTAGCAACTTTCAGAAAGACCAATTTAAACCAAATAGAACTCAAGTATTCAATGAAAGAAGATGTAATTACACATCGAATCAAGTTGTCCGAAGATGTCAAGCGTAAAAGAAAGGGAAAAGGGAAGAATAAATCAAAAGAAAATACAGAAGAAATGTTAGAATTACAATATAATCGAGTAAAGCAGTTGACTCCGGACTTCCGGATTGGTAGTTTATCCTATACGGATAAACTACCAATTACCGCAGCTAAATACAAAGATCTGCAACGATTGTGTGATCAGGGGACAATACACAAACGGTTTCATGCCGAATACAAACAGCTTCCTTGTCAGTCTCATAATGTCATTGATACTCTTCCTGAGACTGACTAGGAAGATGAAATTTCTGATTAATTATCTTCTATCAGAAAATCAGGTCTTCAAATTTCTGGTTAATAATCTTCTATCCAATGACAGAAGATTATTAATCAGAAATTTGAAGACCTGATTTTCTATAACTCTTCGTCGTATTATGTTTTGCATCTACTTTTTTATTATCTTGTCGATAACACTTTCCCATTTTCACCAACGACACTAAAAGTTAGGTAGACCATAGTACAGAAGCTTTCCGAACAAACAAAATCTAGAAAGATGAACTACCTAAATTTTTAAGGGCGTTGGTGAAAATGGGCATTGTTTATTAAAATGATTAGAGCAGTAAGCTTGGTAGAATGTTTACTTATATTTTTTTGTAATTCATTATCAATACGTTTTAAAAAAATGTCGTGATTATAAAATCTTCTTGAAATCAATGAAACAAAATTATTACTTAACATTTTAAGTAATCATTTAGCCATTTAGCTTTTTTAATTATTTCAATTTGTGTTTTATTTTATTGTTTTTATTACAAGTAATGAAAACTCAACTTACAGTCTTAAATTCATTGATTTGCTTCAGATATTTCCATGTTTGTTACATACCATCGCATCAGATCGTGGTGTTTACACTCATTTTTATTTCAGTATATGGTTTTTAAAACCAAACCCAGAACTATTGTATTTAAAAACTGGTGCATACTTCTAACTTCCGTTAGACAAATCGTTCTCCATTGATTTGTTAGTGGTCGTAAATACCAACTTCTTGAATTTTCTGGGGTGTATGTCCAAGCTAACTTTTAAAATAAGGCTTTGACATAAATAGCAATAATATATTATGAAACACCATCGTATTTTACGTATTTCTTGTATAGAACACAATTTTACAACTTTTAAAGTTAAAAAGATATAAGCCAAAAACGAAATTATTTTTTGTTTTTCGTTGATTACCAAAAGTGCTATTTTGGTGTTTACGACCTTTGTTGTCGGAAGCATCGATATGCCAAACGTTATAAACATATAATTAAATTAACACAAAGAGCTCAAAACATTCATAACATAAAAACAGCACCTAATAAATCCAAAGCCACATGGGCAATAATAAATGGATCAAAATTTAACAAGCCTAAGGATAACATTTCTTCCATAAAAATTGGTGATAAAACAGTAACCCATCCACAGGATATATCAAATGCTTTTAACAATTTTTTTGTAGACAAAATTAAGCCTTTATCTGATTCTGGTGAGAAAGTAAATATTAATATTAACAAATCAAATCAATCTATGTTTATGGCACCAAGTACACCATACGACATACTTCAAATAATTCGTTCGCTGAAAAACACTTCAAGTGTCGGGCATGATGGGATATCCACAAAAATTATAAAATATGTCGCTGATAATATTTGTGATCACCTAAGCTATATTGTAAACATATATATAACATATATATGTTTAATCTCGACATGAATGATGTAACCGAGACTTTGTAACAACATAATGATTTAAAAGAGTGTCCATGGAGTTTCTTGCCCATTCTTCTCCATAGAGATCTACGCTTTCGAATGGGCAACTACAGTACTTTCACAAGTTATTATGCCCTGTGACTGGGACTGTAGCTTAGTTTATTTTTTGTGTTTTGACATTCAAAAGTGCCTGTAATGGTTTAATTGAAATAAATGCTTTGAGTTTGAGTTTGAGTTTGAGTTATGTATAAGCACAGGAATATACCCAGAGAATCTTAAAACGGTAATAGTAAAACCATTATTTAAAAAAGACAATAAAGAAAGCATGAACTCTTACAGACCCATAGCCCTTATTCCCATATTATCTAAAATCTTTGAAAAATATATATATACACAAATGTACAATTATTTAGAAAAACAAAACATTCTTACAGAGGATCAAAAAGGTTTCCGCAAAAATAAAACTATAAATATGGCCATTTTTGATTTCATTAATAATGTCATGGCTAACGTAGACAAAAGAAAGCCGGTCTGTGCAATTTTCTGCGACATGACCCAGGCTTTCGACTACGTCAATCATGATATTCTCATCAGTAAATTAGAAGCATACGGCATCAGGGGAAACATACTAGAACTAATAAAAACCTACTTAAAAAATCGTAAACAATACACTGAAATTTCCAAAATAAACATCTCAACTAAAAAAGAAGAAGTATATAAATCGGAAGAACGAATAGTGAAGTACGGAGTCCCACAGGGGAGTGTATTGGGACCCTTACTATTTATTATCTACATAAACGATCTACCCGGAATAACAAAATATCCGATTTCACTTTTTGCTGATGACAGTACGGTCACCATAAACTCTAATAAAAATAATTACGAAAACGAAATTAATGAAACAATTACTTCAATAATTAAATGGCTAAATAACAATAATTTAAAAATTAACCTAGATAAAACAAAAGTGATATTTTTCAGTCAACGTCTAGCAGCACCAAACCTAAATATCAATTACCAAGGATCAATTCTAAAACAAGTGAACTCCACAAAATTTCTAGGTGTAACAATTGATAAAAGTCTAAATTGGAAAGAGCACACAGAGCTTTTAAATAAAAGAATTAATTCCTCGGCTTAAGCACTCTACAAACTTGCACCCGTTATAAGCACCGATGCGCTTCTTACTGCCTACCATGGGATTGTCGGTTCTATATTAAGGTTTGGCGTTATATTCTGGGGAAACTCGGTCAATAAGGAAATGATATTTAAGTCACAAAAAAGGTGCATTAGGGCTATGTTCGGTCTAAAGGTTACCGATAGTTGCAAACCATATTTTATTGAGCACAATATTTTAAGTTTACCTTCCTTATTTATATATGAAGTAGCTAATTTTGTACAAACTAATCTTAAATTATTCAAAAAAATGTCAGAAGTCTCGATTCGGAGTCGTCGTGATAATGATATGCTAGAAATAGTTAGGCCGAACACGACACTGATGCATACAAGCATATTCTATTTGGCACCAGTAATATATAATAAAATCCCTAAACTTATTAGACAATTACCAACTAGACTCTTTAAAAAACAGCTTAAACGATTTCTTTTAACTAAATGCTATTACAGCCTATCAGAATTCTTAAACGATTAAAAAACGAAAGTATCGGCTATTCAATTACGACATTTCTTCATCTAATATAACTAGGTAATTACCTCAACTTTTTAAATTTTATAATAATTAAGTTCATCCTATGGCATAAGGCCAAAAAAAAATTTGTACGCCACTCCTAAATGGCAAAACATGTAGCTACATCTAATTTACTTATAAGACCTGTATACATACTACTCATGTTTTTACAAAATAAATATATCTTTATCTTTACTAATATTACAAATAGGTAACTACATTCATAATGAACCTAGTATTCGGACAAACCAAGCAAATTAAACCTACTCTACGCATTAACTTTACAAAAGGAATCCCTGGTTATTTTGATCACATCGCATTTCTCCTAATTTAGCCGTACATTTTAGCTTCGCAGACAATTTGTTACTTTCATAAGTAATTCTCTTTAATATTTCAGCGAAGAAACTTAGAAAGGCATATGTAAAGAATTTCATAGATTTTTTTATTAATAGGCATTCTAGGCACGCAACAGACTTTACTTAATATCGGAGGAAAAATGGCGGTTTGTTCATAAATGATATTTTTATGTAAGCCTGTAAATTAATGATAGTTAGGCTCGCGACTGACGTGGGTAGTAGGCCTGGAACTTTGTTGACTTTTGTCGTCAAACTATCTAGCGTTCAGCTGAAAATCAACATTATAAAAGACCGCTACTGCATAGTCTAATCTGAAGTCCCATCCTCCCGATTTCCGAACTCGCAACCGTTGGCCGTCGCGTATATCAATATTAGCTACCTACTCTTTACTGGGTTAGATGTCGTCAATAGTAGGTACCTAATTCAAAAATATAATCGTAAACTTCACTCCATAACTTTGTAGCACACAATACGTTCTTTAACTACTTCGAGATATGTTTAAAATTACATTTGTATTGTAATTAATTAATCAGTATTTAAGTCTCTGATCCTGCAGTCGTCGAGGCTATCTTTTCAGAAAGCCGCAAGCAAGCCAGGGCAAGTAAAAGGAAAAGAATCCACGGCAATGTAGGTTTATAAATAAAGAACAATGAAGAACTTGTAGTCACTCATCAAGTCTCATGCTTGCGTCGTTTATTAAACGTATAGGTAAAGCGCCAAAAATCCACAATGTTTCGGCGGTGAAACCTAGATACAGTGAAAACACGCATCATAAATATAATTCAAACCGTACATAATTATTGATGTTAACATCACAATTACTACCTCGAAGGCTCTAACAATAAAATCATTGACGTCACAATATTTTTTACTACATACGATACTTATTTCGTGACACAGAACGGACGCTTTCCCTCCAATATTTTCCTTATCAAAAAAAACTTAAACTATTATATAAAGCCACTTACCCAGGTATAAAAGATCCATTCGTTTGTGTGTTGTAATTTTGTTTTTCGCGCGCACTCACGTCTACCCACATTTTTAATTCAGTTTATTTATGTTTGACGAAAATAAGCCATGGCGAATTGGTCGCGGCGTTTGTCCACCAAGCGATCTCTGTCGTGACTACTGAGCGCCGCTTGTTATGAATGAAAGTTTCTGCGGTACCCACGGTGTTAAGGGCTTGCTTATAAAATAGAATGCGCGCGCAAGGGGAAATCCAAGATTGTTATAGTACGTGGGAACGGCAGACAGTAATGGCTAATAAATCTTATACTTTAAAATATGAGGGGGAATCTCGAGGATGCCTGTGAATAATATATGAGCAAGATGGATTGCTTCCGTATGATAGTAAAGTGGATCACATTCTTACCAGGCGTTCCATTGTTGTTTTTCTTTGAACATAAGTCTTTTGTTATCAAATTTGTTATATTTATAATCCTTTATCTTATTAATGAGATTTTTTATATAAAATATTAATTGCAAAGGACAGACTAGCTGCTTTGGAATACAAAAGTTGTTTTTACAGCAAAAGTTTAATGATCAATTTTGTTTATTTCATATGGCAACACCATAGTCTGGCTGTCACAAAGTTCAAAAACCTTTTCAGATATTTAGTCTGTGGCAAAAATTGTTGTGAGTCAGGCGATTTATCGGCGTTTTATTTTGCTTTTTTCCTACAATTCGGCTTCTTTATTTCGCGTAGGAGTTAGTACAAATAATGTAAAATGGCCATAAATTTAGATAAACACAAGCAGGCGTTAGTCGCTGGGTGGAAGGACGTATTAGACGAGAAAAGTGATACCAACTGGTGAGTCCAAATCTTCGTATCGTCGACCTACTTGCTAGGGAAATTAAATAAACAGCCGCCGTTGATTAAAATTATGAATTGAATTAATTAGCGTGGCGTTTACAGTGGTCCTTATAAGTGATGACAATAGATTGGAGTATTATGCAGTGCATTCACTTGCGCTTGCATTCCATTTACCAAAAGCGGTCGCAACGAAACTGCGTTTGTGAAAACGTTCCACTCGAAAAAGTTGTTAGTTTGGTTGTTGCCCTGATTTTTTTCAATTAGCATGTAACCCTACCACAAGCGGATACCGCTCCTTAATTTGCAATCAAGTGTTGGATGTAATTGGTAGGCAATTAAATTATTCAGCAGCTATAATTTCAGTTAGGGTTTATAATTTGAATTAAGATCATTAGAAGTTTGTTACAGATGTACCTAAGCATTGTATCAGCTATCAATCTAAAATAAAATTGTTAAATTAATCACCAACTCTTTAAAATATATTTTGTAAGTTGCACTATCAGAGTTTTATGAGTAAAACTATTTCCATATCATTTCCTTCCTCATTAACCCAATAAAATTCAAGGATAAAATAGAATTATAATCCATACCTAATTCCTCATAGTAGGCATGATTATAAAATAGCCTATTTTTATCAAGACAAGCTTATCATGATGCAAGCTTATTATAATACCTGTATGTTAATCATTCATATCTTGAGTCACACTCAAAACATTCAATATTATGTTGAATGAAAACTGAGATAGTTTCTAAACATTCAATATCTTATAGCCCTTGTATCTGAGACTGGTTTTATAAACATGATATTATAGATCTAGTAAGAAGTAATATCTTCCTTCGCATGTTCTTCTTTTGTTTTGGAATATGCTATGCAATGACAACAGTGGTGTCCCAGTGGTTCAAACCCAAACAGGCCCTTTACTGTGTATTTATTGCATCACCACTGCTGCCATAACATGATTATCTACCAAGCCATTTCCAACTATGTCGGGGTCGGTTTCCAGTCTAACGGGATGCAGCTGAATACCAGCGTTTTACATGGAGCGACTCCCTATCTGCTCCCATAACAAAAAATGAAAACATTGAGAGAAAACTGACATGTCCTAAAATCAAAAGTAAGAAAATATGAAGTCTGCCTGCATAGTGCATGATCACTCTCTCTCACAGGGCCTAGCTTGGGGCTGGCTTCTGGGCCAGTCTAACCCGATGCAGTTGTATATGTTGTGGATAGTTAATAGTATGGTGGTAAGCAGATGGTAGCAGGTTTGACTCTCAAGAGTCCATGGGATGTATACTGTCAACATCAAACACTGACTCTAGTAGTCTGTATTAGTTAATTCATATAAAAAACTCACTTCTACAAAAAAGGCTAGCCATAACAATAACTTTTATTCTTTCAGGGCCTTATTTGGCTACGATGGTCAATCAAACGACTTAAAATTTATTGACAAAGGCGACGGAGGGATAGACGAACTCCTAAACGAGTTTAACAGTGGCAAAATACAGTATGCTTTCCTCAAAGTGGACCAACCAAATGGAAGCATATCTAAATATGTGCTTATCAACTGGCAGGTAATTAGATAAGATAGTAAATGATATGAAGTGTTTTGTTTTCTTGAGATAAAGCATGTATTTTCAATAAGGCCTTTTGTAGTGTCTGAGTAACATGATTCATTTGAATAACTTAGATAGGTGTGGCTGTTTTCTAATGAAATTGTAAATGTTATCTATCAATGGTTTTGTAACTAAGGTAGATCGTAATTGATTATTGCAAGAGAGGTTTATTGCACTAGTCTGGTTCAATGGAAAGTTGTCTATTTAACATTAACATGTTTAAAAAGCATGTGTAAAAAGCATGTTTTGTTAAATAAACAGTTATGTACCTAACTTTTAATCTCAACTAAACTTTTTTCCACGTTTTAATCATATTAGAAACACTATATTCCCAAAATTTATTTTATCTATAGGATTCACATACTTGAAACTATAAACAACACATTGTTTTTGTGCAAAACTAAACAATTGTATCATACAATTGATGGCATATTTTACTAAATGGGTGGGTGTTAAGATTAAGACTTAAGCATAGTTTATTTATATGTACTATTATCATTCACCCTATTTACTACCTATCATTTATATTAACAACTGTTTTCCTGTCGAAAATGTATAAATAAATCACAACATTCCTGTAAATAGTACCTACATAATGATATATAAAACCACATGGTAACTGTGGATACAGGCAATTAACATACAAAAACAATAATTGTGGCCGCATAAAGGAAAACCCAATTACGATAGGTGCAGGAAATAATGTTATGAAATGGAGTTACTTTTATAATAGTACACTGGTGTATCCTGCAACCTTGTTGGGTTATTAAGCCTGACAGCTGATTGATGATACAAAACATAGTAGAAATTCACAGTGTACCAATGATTTTTACCATACAGTGACTATATTTGTCACCAGAGACTGGCTTCTCTCGGCTGAGTCGTTGGACTGGCATGAAGACGTGTTTACATGAGGCTAAAACAACTAGCACTTGTTTGACAGTGAGACTAGCGTGAGCTACTGTAGTTATATAAATTAACCTCCTTTAAAAACTATGCATGCTTATGTTGTTGTGGTAAGACACCTTCGTAACTAGAGATTTTGTGAAAGCCCCTCATCAGCATCTCGGCCTAAAGAGTTCCATTGCTGGATATTGCCCCGCTTACCCTCTTTGCTTCATCTTGAGCTTTCCGCATCCAACGGATACCCTTGACCTTCGCTTATGTGTAGCAGGTCGCCGGCATATGCCCCTTTTATGCCATTTTAATTGTGCTCATAATGTTGGTTTGTACTCCAAATCTTTATACTTATTTCTAAATACTTGCCATAAATATTAATTATGGGTTCTCCATTACAACTATTGTTTACTCCTGTATACCTACATAATTACATATTCATGTTATGTATAGTGTAGTTCTATAGTACATAGGTGCCATTGCACCCACACTATCGCAAACAGTTCCGTTCATCATTAGGGAGGAACGTACCGATAAATAAGGTAGTTGACATTATGACGATACCGCGATAAGAACTAATTATGTGATCGTTTTCATTTACGTTAGCCCTGTGCTTATTGGCTTAGGATACTCGACAATTGCGTCAGCTGTGTAAGAGGATCATATTATGTTGGTTGGATAATTTCGATAGGAATTTTCCCCTCCCTTGCGTCTTAATCCTATCGGCCTTGTCGCAAAATGATACTAATACATCAGAAATCTACCAAATAAATACGGTAGGTGTGCAGTAAAATTCGCCTGTTGTTATTAAGTTCCATATAATTGGAGTGAGCCTATCCTATTGTCATCAACTGGGCGCAAAGCCCGACTACTATTAAGATATTTCTAATAAATAGCAAAACTGAGAATACTGATATTCCACTTAGGAGCCAAACCCAGGACGCGATCCTCAACGAGGCCCCTCACACCCATCTTAAATTAACCATAATCTTATCTTTATAGGGAGAAGGCGCCCCAACAGTGCGCAAAGGCACATGCGCGAATCACATAAAGCATGTAGCGCACTTCTTCACCGGGTTCCACCTGACCATGCACGCAAGAACTGAGGATGACTTAGACGAGAGAGTCATTCAAGATAAGCTGGCGAAGGCTGGGTCGGCCTTCAACTTCAAGGCCAGTCGGCCAGAGGAACTGCCTCCAAGTGGGCCCGTTGGAACGGTCTACCATAAGGTTAATCCAGGTGAGTGAATAGTTGTCGATTTTTCCAATACATAGATATGAGTCATCATCATCATTCTTAGTCCAAATTTACCCACTGCTGGGTATAAGCCGCTCTTTTCTTGTGCCATTTTTTTAAGTGGTGAAAGTGTCTGACGCATACCGCACCGTCCGGGGAGACGGTTTGGTTATGTTGGGCTTGCACCCAATGAAAAACACCGTCGTGAGCTCACTGTCCCCTTGGTGGATAAGCCGCGAGACTGCTACGCATGATATTCGCGACCCAACCAGCGCAGCCCTCCTCCGGTCACCAAACTCCTTTGGTGGTGTCCGGGCTCACCTAAGACATCGCCACCACTCACGAAGGCAGTGCAATGCGACGACGATAGACTGTCCCCCCCTATCGGACTGACTGTCCCCGTTCTGTCCTCATACCTGTCTTTATCTCTCAGGAACTAAAACGGTAACAAGTGTCAGAAATAGCACAATATACCTAAGCGACTTAAAAATTACTAAGTTGGTTCGGCCGGCGGATGTGCGTTAACCATACTCCTCGTCTCATTTTTATAGTTTCCTTTTCGGCCTATTTAATTAAAGACAAGTTTCGTATTCGGGACTAAATGTTTCACTGCGTTGTTTCTATTGGTCGCGTGGTATGTGCGACTGCTGAGCGGGTTTCTGGGGCCCATTTGGATTCTTTTGTAGCAGCTCTCGGAGCCAGGGAGTTGGTGGTGTGATAAAGTATTACAGCACCTTCACGTGCCTCGAAAATCATGTTAAGCCGTTGATCCTATTCCTGATCTCGCCACTGTCGCGTAGAATTTCGGTCCCATAAAAATCTTGTAAACTGTTCATTACATATCTCCCGCGAGAGGAAAAAACCACATAACATCACGCTTGTAATTCCTGAAGAGTTAGGCAAATGTCTACCTAATACTACGCCCACATTTCGCCAGTTATCTATAAGTCGCTTGTAATAGGGGGCGAGCCTATTGCCATTAACCGGGCACAAATCCAGACTCCGCGAGAGAAATTACAGATGGAAAAACCCAAAAACACTTTGCCCGACCTGGGAATCGAAGTTAGACCGTCATGCTAAGCAGGTGCGCTGGCGACCACTAGACCAGAGGTAGAAAATCTACCTCAAAACAGAATCAGGTTTAAATACCATTTCCAGTCATAAAATTGTGTCGACATAACATCATGTTGGAACTGATGTTTACAATAACTTCAACAACAATAGCACCTCACAAAGGATTTATTTACCATTCTGCGTCAGTTTTAAACTGTAAATATAAACAAGAAACGGTTGGCGTTTGTAACAGTGCGGTGTGCGCGTACGCAAGATGCGTGGTTATTTAATAGTTTACCTAGTGGTTAGTTAAGCGGTGTTTTCTGTACAATGACAAGGAAGGGGGCGGAGGAAATAATTAAACGGAAGAGTAGTTTGAGACGAGGTATAGTGTCGTTGAAGTTTCGTTTTTTAACCGACGAACGATTTACCGACTTCAAAAACCTCGTCGGTTATCAAATCGTCCGATATTTTTTTCATCAGCATAATTATAGCTCACATATTTATACGCTTTTCTGACACTGATCCAAGGCGATGCCGTTACAGTGCTTATATGTGTGCGTTGCCGTTTCATAGACTAAATATTATATGTATAATAAAATAATATGCATGTGTGTAATGTTCAATGATTTGAGTTAAGGTGCAGCGCTTACGTGTCAACCTTAATTAAGTGTAATTAACTTAATTTTCGGTTTAAGCTTGGATTGATAATTATAAAAGTGTCTTATTAATTTCCGTAAAAGAACACTTGATGCCTTTAACTTTATAAACAAGTGTGTAATTACGTATTAGGCCGTACGGTAACAATAATTATTTATCAAGCCCTCTGTTATAGCCTTGTATAAAGTAAATAACGGAAGCCCTGTCTTGATATCGGATAGCGTGTCTGTCCAACAGTTATGTAATCTACATAATTATAGATAATCACTCCTAATCCCTGCATGAAGGAGGCAACGGACTTGTCTAATGAACTATCTCTCATTCCACTATAAGCTATGGCAATGCTCTCTATTTAATTATTTAATCACTTTATAGCATGACGTCATCCATAGCTGGGTATATCTATTTATTTATTTAACACTTCAAGTACAATGCACAGAGGCGGACTTAATGCCATAGGCATTTTCTGCCAGTCAACCTTTGGTATAGGCCTCTCCTTGTTTGTGACAATCTTCACGCTCCTTTGCCAGCCTCATCAATCGCGATGGCAAAATGTGTTACTAGTCAGTGGTGTGCCTAGGGCCAACAATACGGCAAGTTCATAAGGCAAGCAGACTGTTCAGAAACCAAAGAAAGATGGTTATAAGGGCAAGCCAAGTTTTAGGCTTGTATTAACATTTTCGTCGTTGCCGAGAGAGGCCTAGAAAACGCTAGCGTAACGACTTAGAGGCTTTTGTAAGAGATTGGCCGGAGAAAACCGCACGGAGAGAAGAGTGTAAGGCTATGAAAAAAAAAATACACTTTCGCTTCTAAGTTCAAATAATTTGAATAATTATTATTTTATAATTCCATTTTACTTATGCTCAAAGTACGCACAAGTCATTATAGCTCAGGATCATTACGACTCGGGAGGCGGGTTGTGGGCACATGGGTGAATTATTTTTCGACCCATATGCTGGGTGCTTTGCACCGAAAGTGTTAGCCTCAGCAGCAATCGAATGTTTCAGCAAATCTTTTGTGTTAATGTTTCATAGTTTGAATGTACATAATACCGATTCGGTACGTTGTTTCAGTTCAAGAAATTAATTCTAAAGAGAGGGACCAGTTTTGGTTGAAAGAGGAACAAGAAGAGAAGAAGCGAGTGGAAGCCGAGAAGAAACGTAGAGATGAGGTATGTTATCATTCTTTTTTCCTCTTTCATAGCTATCACGTGCTTCGGTGAAGGAAAACATCGTGAGAAAACCAGCATGCCTGAGAGATGTTTCTCGACGGCATGTAAAGCCAAGTCAGAGGCCCATGGACGGCATAAAAACTCTGACACCAGGTTAGGCACTAACCACACGAAAAAAAAGATCATGAAGAATCTTGAAATACACACATCAAAAGTGTCTAGGGATCAAGCATTTTTATGCGGATTTCTTGAGATTGAGATGTGGCTTTGTAATAAATTTATGATTTTATAAATTTATATGGATCCTTTTTGGTGCATTTCATAATTTGAATCAGGAACTCTCAATCAAATTCGAGTAAAAGATGAAAATAAGCTGTCAATATTTTCCCTATAAAAACATACAACGCATTGAAGACATTATTAGTGCTACTGTTTCCCTACTACTGATTAAAACCAACGTTATTATGGAGCGGCGACGTCATTTAAGCAGGGAAGAAATGCTCAGAGCCGTGGGAATGATAGAAGCTGGTTCCCGGCAACGTACTGTGGCTTTAGCTCTGAATACAAGTCAGAGTGTTATCAGTCGACTTTGGACACGTTACCGAAGCACTGGTACCGTGGCTGAGCGCCATGGAGGACGGTATCGCTGCACCACACGGAGACAAGACCGATACATTCAAATCTTAACTCGAAGAGCTCCAACAATAACCGCCATGATGTTAGCCGTGAGGCTTCATCACTCTTCAGGGAACTTAATTAGCGACCAAACAGTCAGAAACCGCTTGCATGAAGTGAACCTTCATTCCCGAAGACCGCTACGGGTACCACCTATAGCAATGCACAATCGTAGGATTCGATATCAATGGGCTCTTGAACACAGAAATTGGGCAGAAGAACAATGGCGTTTCGTGTGCTTTTCTGATGAGTCTCGTTTTGGTATGAGACCGGATACAAGACGTATACGACACTGGAGAACCCCTGGACGCCAACAGCGATTAAAATCCTGCCAGGAAGTCCATCCTTATAGTGGTGGAACCATCATGGTATGGGCGGGGGTATTTGGATCGGCGGAAGAACTGAGTTGATTTGGATCAGAGGCAACCTCAACGCTCAAATTTATGCTGAGACGATTGTATCAGACGTCATCGTTCCTCTACAAGTGCAAATCGGTCCCTTATTTCAGTTAATGCATGATAATGCACGACCGCACACCGCAAGAGTTGTAAGACAGACTCTCGCCGCAGCTAACATCAATGTCCTGCCCTGGCCTGCTCAGTCGCCAGACTTGAACCCGATTGAGCATGCATGGGATATGCTACAGAGAAGAGCTCTGCCGAATATGGAGGGTATCCAGTCGCAAGAAGACCTTTTTTTGTTGTTGCAACGAACATGGGCGGCCATTCCACAGCGTGATTTGGATGAACTCATTTTGAGTATGCCAAACCGATGTTCTTGTGTTGTTAGTGTTCGCGGTAGAAACACGGATTATTAATTGTTTAAGTTACCCAATAAAATTTTAAAGAAAACTGTTATTTCAGTCTTTTTTTCGAACTTTAATGTTAGTGGTTCAAATGTCAAAAATCCCTTTATTAGGAAAATGGCAAATTTCTTTATTAATGCAAAGGTGACTTGGTTTATCGTTACTGTGACAAACGAAAACACTTTATTTGATGAATCCTTAACGAAAATTTTAATTAATATCAATCAGGAGAAAAGTTATTGCAAAAATATATGTTGATCCCTAGATACTTTTGATGTGTGTAGTTAAGTAAATGGCCATCTTTTCCTTATAATATGGCTGATGCTTTACCACTGGGCCCAACGTCACGTGGCTGTTGGCCCCGATTTCGGTCGTAGTTTCGAACTCAGCCAGGCACTTCACCATCATCTGACTAGCCTTTATCCCAACTATGTTGGGGTCGGCTTCCAGTCTAACCGAATGCAGCTGAATACCAGTATTTTACATGGAGTGACTGCCTATCTGACCTTCACAACCCAGCTAGTACTGGGTAATACGATACCCCTAGGCAGGCACTTGATTGATTAAATTATGTCAATACCACTACAATTAAAACGTTGCAAAATTTTGTGGTGCAGGCCTTCGTGTGTTATTCTTGCCTTGCAACAGAACTAGCCAGTAATATTTATACAAGGTGTAGTTTTGCATCCTCGTCAACTTCAAGGAGGTAATGCTAATGATTCTCAAATCAATAATAAAATGGGTAGGTGTTTTTTCTTAATATCGGAAATCGGTAAGTTTACACCACCCGTATTAAAACACGGCCCGTCTTATACTAGCCCTATAACCGCGCTTTCACACACACAAACAAACGCAAACGTTTATTCGATGAACGGGTGATTCTCCTCTTTCGAGAAGAAGGTCTTCATTCTGAAATAGTGTCAAATTAAAACAACAAAAAAGCAACGTTTATTATTACTTACCAGCTACCGTAATTTATATTGATTATTTACGTCTTCTATAGCAACCTCCTGAATTTTGACGAGGATTTTTTTTTCTTTATTTATTAAAGAGGGTTTGTTCAAAGGACGTCAAACGACCATGCCACCAAACCGTCCTACCGTTTGCCGTTTGGCGTGCCGGACGGTCGTTTGACGAGGATGCAAAACTACACCTGGTCTATGACATAAATCTTTGATTTCAGGAGAAAAGGAAAGCGGAGGAACTCGCCAGGCGAAGAGATGAACTGGAAGGGGAGAGGCGAACTAAAGCTGAGAATGCGAAGTGAGTAAAGTGTTCTTATTAGACTCACTACTATAACCGGTGATGGCCTAGTCATAGGTCTCAAGTTCGAACCCAAGACACGCACCTCTGTTTTTTCGGATTCATGTGCGTATTGTATAATTATCACTTGCTTCGGTGAAGGAAAACATCGTGAGGAAACCAGCGTGCCTGCGTGCAGCGTGCGTTTCTCGACGGCATGGAAAGCCAAGTCAGAAGCCCATGGGCGGCATAAAAACTGACACCAGGTTAGGCACTAACCACACGATAAAGGAAAAGGAAGATTAAAGTCTACTAATCGTAACGACTGTCAAAGATCTACGATAAATGGGGCCTATTTAGTTAACATGGTTTTGGTAAAGGGGTTTTGGTATGTTTGAGGTGGTTACCTATCCTGTTTTGCTGCTAAAAAATCCTCACCATAACACCACATCTTCTATCTCCCCAGGCCAATTAACCAAGACACCCCTCCCTCGGAGGGAGGAGTGAGTGCAAGCGAGGCGCTGCGACGACAACGTTCAGCCGAAGCGAGACAACTCATAGGATCCTCTACATCTTCAGCCAGGGCAATGTTCCAGCAGAACTTGGCACAAGGACAGATTGGTGTTACCAGGTTAGAATATAATTTCCTATTTTTCCTAAACTAGCTAGCCCAGAAGTTTCTAGTCGGAGCTTAGGTGCTTTGAAGACAAGGTTCAGCGTACGCAAGGCAACTCATAGGATGATGAACACTCTAATGCTTCAGCCAGAGCTCTGTTCCAGCATAATTGGCACATGGACAGATTGGTGTTACTAGGTATAATTATGTTCTATGTCCGTAGATCACTTAGTCCATAGTTGGGGTGCGATATAAATTGTGTTTACTTAGTTTTATTTAAAATTAAACAGAACAATCGATAATGACCGGGCCGTCAGATTTTTAACTTTCGTCACTGAGCCAAATGGTGCACATACAACAAATCACTGAATGTGCTTTACGTCATATCCAATTTCCATCGAAATACCAAAACCATATGCGTTCCACAATCTTCTCTAGTGAATTTGTCAACTGGACCTGACTTCAAACTGCTAAAAACTCAGTAGACATCAAGATGTGACGCCAATATTCATTAAATCCTGTTTACTTCTCAGATCCAACTCGAACACACCAGAAAAACCAATCCGCAGTTCCGTAATAGCGCAACGCATCAACACATTCACTCAGGCGCAATCCCCACAAGCTTCACCAATCAAATCTCCAACGAAGCTAGAACCGAGACCGATACCGATACCAGAGACCGAAGAACAGCCCAAGACCAGCCCTCTAAAGAACATAGACAAGATAAAAATGAGTCTAGAAACTCCTTCACAGATACAATATGAACCCATCATCGATCCTGCAGATTTGAGTCCTTCAACGGAGAATGAAGCCAGTTCATTCAGTGCCATCAACTACGCTGAGACGAAACTAGAAAACGCCTACAGAGATATTGAACCATTGAAGCAGAGCGAGCCGATGATAAAACAGAATATTCTAGAAAACGACATGTTTGACGCCTCATACTCCAGTTCAAATGAAAATGATGACGAAGACAGTGATAATAAGTTCAGCACTATTAAACGGTCGCCGTATAGCAAGAATAATATCGCAGATGAAAACGAAAGGACGGAGTTGACGAGGCAGAATACGGTGATAGAGAATGTTAATTTTAAAAAGGAGACCAATGGGACTACGCTTGATGGTGAGGATTTTTGGATTTTATTTTGTTTTCATAAATCTTTGTATTGTTTGGGGTTATTGTGCCAGAACATTTTCGGGTATCTTCGCCTGTACTCTGCTAGTGCCTTGATGTCCTGGGGGTCTACTCTCTAAGTCCGTCAGCGAAGATACGGGCCCCCCCGAAAGTAGATCGAAACATCCAAATGAAGGGTTCACGTACTATTATTATTATTTTCGGATTCATGAGTTTTGAAAATACATAGGAAGTAGGGACAACTGTTCAATCGTGTTATCATTAGTTTTTAGTTCGGATCCCATACTAATCGCATGTCCGTAAGTGATACGGAGTAGGAAACGCCCGTATCTTCGGCTGAATCTACGGGTTTCGTGCTTAGAGAGTAGACCTCCAGAAAACGCTGTAAACGTACGTAATAAGAACTCATGTTTTTGTTCGACTCTTGTTTATTTGTTTACCCACCTAATTTAATGTGTTTTTATTTATTCGGTAACCTACCTAATTTAATGTGAGTGTTTATTAATATTTGCATGCTATTTTTATGGCGAAATGTGTCATATGGGCTAATATAGGCCGAACAAGTCCTGCGTGTATCTGGACGCCTGCATGTGAAAGAGGCTTTCTATTTTTTGGCAATGCTCATGCCTTGACATCCGTCGTCGTAGCGAGCAGTTTACGCTCATAAAACGACTTGTTTAAGACGACCTAAGAAAGACTATCAATTAGTAATTCATCTTTCACGGTCTCTACAGCAATATTATCTGTATTCCAGACGTATCACCAGAAGGTTTGGAAGATGAAGGCGCGATATACGAAGATCTAGATGACGACCCCGGTCTTACGGCGCGAGCATTATACGACTACCAAGCCGGTGAGTTTATACATTGTTTATAATACTATAGCATTTAGACATGTCATAATAGTTTACTGCATAAAAACACTTGCATAACAAATACTTACAGTCATTGAATAAAGATATTGAAAAAACAATAGTATTTTTACCGTGTGTAATGCGCTGGAGATGCAGAAGAAATTGCTAATAATCACCATCCAGAGCCTCATTTCGCCTGCTGCCTGTAGTTCTCGCTTTTTGTATCAATCTTCACATTCTTACTAGTTACTGATTTAGAAGATTCAAAAAAAAAACTAAAACCCAACTACCATAAAAACAGCTAGTTTTTTTTCTTCTAATTTTTTGGTATAACCTGAGTTACAGATTGTAAATATATTAATGAACTCGGAAAGTTATCCTGTTTCATTTGACATCCCATTCGATAGGTTAGCAAAAAATATTTTCAAAATCGGCTCAGTTGTTTAGGCGCTACGGTGGAACATAAAAATGTTACAAACATACACGCAAACATGCATTTCAAGCTTCTAGATCCAGCGGTTTAAGTTTAATATTCGTTTTTACTTAGATATCTAAAATATAAATCCAATTCCTTCCAGCCGACGAATCAGAGATCACATTCGACCCTGGCGACATTATAACCCACATAGAGCAGATCGACGCGGGCTGGTGGCAAGGACTCGGCCCTCAGGGTGTGTTCGGACTGTTCCCCGCCAACTATGTGGAGCTACTGCCGTGCCAACCTCGTTAGGTCGATAGCGTGAGGTTTGTGGCTTGGTGGGAGTATTTGTGGACTTGTGATAACTTTGTGCCTTTAAAATGATTGTTTGAAGGGTCCCCAAAGGGTAAGGTGAGGTGAGGTGTACAGTGACGAGCAATGAAATATATACACTTAGCAAAATTCAAAAGCAAAGCAATATTCTCCTACTGTATTGATTATTATCGGTTTACATTTTCTCAAACATAGGGTTTTGGAAGCCATAATTTTACGAAATAGTTCTTATCTCAAAGGTAGAAACCGTTATTTGACTTTTGAATTTTGCACTTAGCAAAATTTATACATTTAATTGCCTGCAAGTGCACCTAATAGTTCACCCACATTTCGTCAGTTATGTAAAGACAGTTTTTTAAGAACGCTCAAAGATCTTGTGTAATCATATGATTCTATACTGTAGTAAATATAGTTAAAAGTAAAAACATTGTTTTCAATATTGAGAGATAATTTGCGTTGTAACTACACATAGGTAATGATATAAATAAAAAAAATCCCTGTGCAAAAAGGAATAAGTTGAGGTCCACAGATATTTCTGCTAAGTACCTAGGATGTAAAGTGTAGATTACCGATATTTTTTAATACCCTCTATTTTACCACCAATGTACTTGTACGAACATAAGGTTAAAGGTCGACTAAAATATGGAACGGAGAGGTATTAAAAGTTACTGGTAAAACTCCTGTGTATGTATATGTGAAATGTATAATTGAGTACATGTGTGGGTGGCTTGGTTGAGTGGATTTTAATTCGTTTCAATATAATTAAATTTTTGACGTCACAAAAGTTATTGCACAAAAAACATTTCCGATTGACTTTGATAACCATACTCTCTAAAAACTTTTATATTAAAAAATCTGACGAAAAGTTACCATAACTACTTGTATCTTTCAATTTAATATTCGAATATACTTATGGTTTGCATAGCGCATCAGTTGCTTGTGTGCGCGATTTGGGTATGTCGTGCTTACATTTATACAGGGCTGGAAGGGACACCGATGCAAAAAGGTTACCAGTAACAAAAAACAGCGGTTCCATACATTTTGACATTTCGTTTTTTTTTTAATAACCGACAAATAATTACTTTGGTGGTTTAGAATGATGTATTGAAAACGTAGTAGCCGTTTAAGCGTCGGTGTCCCTATTCCACCTTGTATACCAAACTACCGACACATGTGCTCAATGCGATAATTCTAATTTGTACGCTATAAAATGTGAGTTAAATGTGAGAGAGTGTTATTAACTTAAAATAAAATTAACGAGGACTGATGCAAATCGCACTTTATGAAGTATAATCGATTAAAAAATGCGTAAAAGCGGTCCCGGATATAAAATAATACGGCTTATACTCGTTTAAATGAATTATATACCATGATAAATACATGTATATTCTCGATTATACATCCAAATGTATACTTTGATAAAGCAGGACGTGCTTTGACAAAAAAATCACCCTGCAAAGAGTCAGGTTTTAATTCTTATCTTTTCGAAGTAAATTGCTATGTTCCATGCATGAAAACTCCTTGAGCGGATCTCAAACTTTTGTTAGTGCTAGCATTCGTCTGGGACTGAGAAAAATGTATTAAAAATCTAGAATATGTAGTCTAGAGTAATGTCTTTATAAACTAGTCTGAATGGTTCAAAAATTGAAGAATGTTTTTTTTCAAAAATAGTCAAGTCATAGCATTCTATAGACTAGCGATAGATTCCATCGACAAATATTTCGATTCGAATTCAAAACATTCTCAATATAGCATTTAAAATCAATAAAAAATAAAATAGTCCATTTTCTAACTTCGGATTCAAAAGTTTCAAAAGTTTAACAGTAGGTTGGAAGCAATTTAGACTGTGATGAGAAAGAATTTTTAGTCGACTTCGTGTTTTCAAAATTTTTGATCGGATGAATTTTATAGATTAAGATTTTTTTATAAAAACTACTTAGATTTAGCACGTATAGTGCCGTCTCATGAAATTAATAAAAAAAAAACGGTAGTCGACTTACGAAAAATAAATGCACACTTTTCTCACACAAATTAAATAGTTGTTGCCTTTTCAATAAAATTAGGAATGCATTTTCCTTCTTGTAAGGTAAGGATATTAATTAAATATCAGAGAGAATTTCGATTTAACACGAATGAGGCCTAAAGGGCACAAACATTTTGTCTATGGCTTTTATAATGATATCTTTCTTGGCCCAGAAATGCGAGCTGGTGATTTTTATAAATTGCATTGGTTCAGATTTATTAAGGATGAAAAAAATAAAACTTTTGAATAAGAAATGATATTGTAGGTTCGCTTTATTATAAGATTCAGTAAAAAATTGATTTATTTGGAAATATTGTTATTATCGCTTTATTGATCGTTTGTTTGAATATGAAGCAATGATTTGAATTTATGTAGTTAAGTTATTAATTTTTAAAGAGCTTATTATGAACTGCGTTAGTAATTTTCTAGCTTAGTTTCTAAGTTCATCAATTTAGACTTATTATTGAGTCATTAGACTGCCATTTATTTATGAAAATTTATAATATTTTAGGCATTACTATTATTTGATGAAAGACTATTTCTGCATTTTGTATTTTAAAGCATTGTAGTTTAATTAATTGGCAACACAAAAATCGGAGTAGCCAACATTTCGGCCAAAGCGAAGAATAAATAAATATTTTGATGTACTCCTTATTACGTACTAGTGTTTAATGTAGGCTTCAATTATTTGATTGCTTTAATTATACCTTTGACTGCATTTCTATTAAAGCTTTTTAGCTGTACTTAGAAAAAATGTTTGCGAGAAGAGAGAGTAAATTAATCAAAATGTAATTTTTATTTATAATGACATTTATTATTTGATTGTAAAAAAATGAAATGATGTATTTTGGAATTCTTTTGGTACAAATTGTCTAAGTAGTGCCAAACAATTTTAATAAAAAACATATTTTGATCACAAAGTTACTATGTCACAAATAGATGCTCACTACCTTAATGTACTTTAAACACTGCATTTTTCGATAATTTAATTAGTATTTATATTTGCAGATGTTCCTTTTCTTAGATATTAAATTCTGTCACAATTTGTAAGCTTTTGCAATGTTCTGTGTTTAGCTAAATAATGTAGAACTTAGGGCGCTTAGACGACGACTGTATTGAAATGTGATCAGCAATGATTTATTCTTCGGTGCATTTACTCAAAGTGGTGCTCTTCTGTGTTCCACACTGTCATGGCACGCACATTAGATCATATTTGTTGAAAAACATAATCGACCCGAAGCCAAAAGACCCTGTCGGCAAAGTTGATTCGGCAGTGACCATCGCTTTATCTTGTTCGCGTAGGCTCGGCACAAGTCGAGCTAACCCGAGCGGGTTTTTCTTGAACGTATACCTACATAACCATGCTGACTTGGACATGTGTGGTGTGTACGACGCCGTGAGCGTCAGATTACTTTTTAAATCACAATAGCAACCAAATGTACAGATAGGTACTTATTTTTTAATCGAACAAAATCACTTTTATTGTACAGAAAACTTAACAGATGCATAAGTATAAGTATCACACATTGCATTGTTATTTCACCACTACTTACTTAGAGCGGCGATGAGAAAATTTCAATCTAAAAGACGATTTTAAAATGTGTGCTGTATTTTAATCCTTTCGCCAATACTAACTACGCTTTATTTTTACAGAAGAACTTAACATTATATTACAAAAGAGTAACCTGACTTCCACAAAGTTTTAAACTTAATCCTCGATTCATTTTTTTTATTAAAGTATGAATTGTGTTTTTGATCTATATACCTGTATAACCCTAACATATTAATAGACTCTTTTACATTTGTTTTTATATATATTCAGCCTTGCAATATTGATAACTATGTATTTTTAAGGGATATTAGAGTCAATGTGCCCCAATTAGGAGATTTACTAAGACTAAGCTTCGCGTTTCTCCTTCTATACATATAGTCATAAGTGAGATGTGTATTTTTTGTATTACGTTGAAGCATGTTCTCTGTATGTACCTATATTATTGCAATATAATTTTATGTGTATGGTGCTCCATTTTATTGTAATTTGTAACATAGGTTTACATTTGTACCCTAATATTTTCAAAATAAACAAATCCTTGATTCCGGTTTTTTTTTATTTTATTTATTACCGGCTGTTGATCGTTGGTCTTAGTGATTAGCCTACTAGCGGCTATATCCCAGACTTACATCTTCATATCGTCGGCGTCAGCGCAGGACCTTGTTTCTAAATTTTTTGGCAAAATAGGTTTTTCATCAAAATGGATAAATTAAGTACCTACCGTAAAACGGGGTGAATAGAATTGCAGGGGTGAATCGAGACAAAACTTTGAAAGGGATTTTAATATAGGATAAATATGGTATGTTGCAAACAAAGCCTCTAAATAATTAAATATAATAAAGTCAATAAGATAGAGTCCTTGTTTGTAACATACCATATTAATTCCACGTTAAAATTCCTTTCAAAGTTTTGTCTCGATTCACCCCTGCGATTCTATTCACCCCGTTTTACCCGGTACCTGGTATACATTAAGTACCAAGGTAGCCTGCCATATAGCGGCAAAACATTGAGACGGCTAGTCAGCACGCACGGTCGGTATAACAGACTAATTTAGGGCCTTCGACATACTTGTTTTAAAACAGTTTTTAACATCTACTGTAAAAAGGGTTTGACGCCGACGATATCTATACATATAATAAAATTGTAACAGGCCGATGTCTGTATATTGGAGATATTTAAAAAAATATCCCCCATATTTTTTTTTATGTGAGCAACAGAAGCCAAAACAAGTTTTTAGAATTTTTGTCTGTTTGTTTGTACGCGCATCACGCAAAAACTACTGCATTGATTTGAACGCAGTTTTCACCGCTCTACTGCTAGATGCCTAACTTAAAATATAGGCTACATTTTACTACATAATGATCTGTTTTTTTAATTCTAAGTACCTACTTCACGAACGAAGTCGTGGGCAAAGGCTAGTTATCTAATAAAGGTCTAAGTTATCAATGCAGTATCAATGGCAACAGTCAACTGGTAAACATACACGCATCATTACATTGTAGTAGGTATGCGTTACGATTCTGGGTTTGGGGGTGATGACAATAAAAAAAGAACTTAGTTAAAATATGTATATAATCATATCAACATTTGATACATAGCTTTCACAAAAGTTACACTTATAACCTATTTACTCTATTTTTCTTGTACTTTATAAATCTTGGTAAGTTAGATGATGCAGTAGTGACGAGTGCCTTGTATTCTTTTGGCAGACTCTTTTGCTGTCTTGATTTATTTTTCAGAATTGGTGCTAGCGTGCTCAACTTATCAGTCAGCTTCACTTTAGCAGCCAAAACATCAGTTTCATCTTCAGAATATATATCGATGAGTGTGTCTATTGCTTCAGCTAAAACCCATACTTCATTCTCCTTATGTGCCTGTTCTAGTATAAATTCAGTGATGGAGCATATAACGTCGGATGTGACATCATTCAATTTGTTGACCAATAGTAAAGCTAGGATGCCAACCATGCGTATTAAGTTCGATCTTATTTCAGGCACCTGACATTCTCTAACTCCAGTGAGCATTATCTCTATATCAGATAAAGCCAAGTCACTAAACAAGCTACAGTCATTACCGTTGCCATTTTGGTGAAACTTTATCTTGTCTAAAGCAGCTCTCATGACTGCGGTCGCAGATTCCGACAGAATTACATTTTCAACGTCTTGTTTAAAAACTAGTTTTCCTGTATCTACCCAGATTTTATAAACGCCATTGACTCCGCCGAGATTTTCAATAGGAAGTGTTGATAATAAGTTATTTATGCATAGAAGTGCTCTGGTTTGCAAGTTGAGTAACTTTTTGTTAATAAATTGTGATCCTTCATATTCTTTCAATATTAATATAACATTCTGTGCAGGTAATTGGGTTGTAGCCCAAACTTTATTAAATATTTCCAAAGATATAAAAGCTTCCATCACTTCAGGGGGCAGCTTGTCTTCTGCAAGAACAGTCTCATCACCAGTTTCAAGAATTTCTTCATCAGCACCATCACTTTCTGATGAGTTATTACTTTCTATGTCATCACCATCTTCGGATGAACAAATATTAGCAATTATTTCAATAGAACTTTGTTGCGCAGTGAGCATTTGTGACACAGATTTTATCTGGCTATCCAATTGTTGTGCTTCTTTGCCTTTGGGTGCTTCCACTTTTCCTGATCCATCAGCCAAAGGTACAGCGCTTGATAACTGACTACAAATTAGTCTGTGATCAAATGACAGTGTATTAGCTAATATGGACATAATTGTATTGATTACATTAGCTGGCAATGTTGCTATATTACCACCACATGTATTGATTATCACTCCTGCTGCTAGGGTTTTCAACAATAGTATTGTAGGATCTCCTCCCTCCAGCCCCAACAAGGCTTCTAGTTGTTTTTCTGCATTTGACTTAATCTTAGCCATTGCTGCGGGATTGTCCTCCACAACCACAAACAAACATTGTAGAACTGCTATTACTATGTCACTATTGAAAGTCTCAAGATCTAAATAACGAGGTAATATTTCGAATGTTCTAGACTGTCCTAAGTATTTGACAGCAAGATCTGAACTCTCACAAAGGTTCAAAAGTAAATTAACTATTTGAATGAATGTATCAATATCCTCATCCGATGATTTGGATTTTTTATCGGGAACCCAACTTTCAGCGTGCTCATGGAAAAAACATGTCACAGGAGTCATGATGTCTTGTTCCATCATAGCATTGCAGGTGTCCAAGTTAACTGTGGATAAATTTCGGAGTGTGCCCGCCGCCGCATTCCTTACTGAGCTCGCTTGGTCAAGCAATAATGGGGCTGCCACTTTCACCAATCCTCGTCCTATAAGCTGAGGTATACTCTCTGCATTTTCTATCATCATGGCAAAAGTTTGTAAACCACAGTATTTTTCTTCCACATCGGCAGCCTGTAACTGATCCAATATGGTTTGAATAGCATTTTCCTTGCTGTCAACTGGGAGTTGCTCTTCCTCATCACTGTTATCTTCTGTCACGCTTCTCCTCGCTCTAGCTGGCTTCGATTTCCTTATTTTTCCCATTTTATGTTATATCTAACTAATCTAACCTTCAAAATTACGAAACGAACACGCCGCGTTCTGTTCCGTTCGTTCTAAAAAACAATGTTTGACAGTTGACATTTCTCTATTTTTTATTTATTTATTTTTTTTTCTTTGGCTTCGCACGGTTTGTGCATTTAGCCAATTGCAATGTCACGTTTATTTCTCTATTTTCACTATGTGAGTGTGACTAATGTACAAAAATAGTGATGTTCCGTTAAATGAACGGAACATACATTTTCATCGATAATGTGGATGAAGCCTTTATGAGCAGTTTCAGGATATCGTTTTTTTTAGCACGTATGAGCTCGTTTTTGCTTACGCGCTTACACGGGCGCCACATGTTGAGCTTTAAAAAACACTTATTCCAGCTAGCATGTTCAATCGAAACGGTGGGTTGTAAGTAGCAATTTAGATTCCGACGCAGAAAAAAATGCTTTTATGTACTATAAGCCGCCAACAGTGTGTTTGTATTATATACTCAATTCTTTCGACAACGCATATTTATAAATTAATCCTCCTAACCAAACACCCGCGAATGACAGCCATCTTGTTATTTTAATTAGCTGAAATAGGGTATCTCAATAATTGTATTGAGATACCCTATTTCAGCTTTCAGCTTTCTCTTAGATTCTTCAAAGCATTGGCTTTGAAGAATCTAAGAGACCTACAGACGGGGTGTTGGGTCAGCTGCTTCAGTTTAAGCCGTGTTTGCCTAGGTTGGTCCGTGGATGGGGTGACCATCCATTACATACCGAGTTTCGTCGTATATCTGTAACTGGTATTGAGTACTATTGTTCCTCCTACATGTTTGTGATTATTTGTGTAGAATTATATAAAAGCAAAAACCTTCCTTAATTAGGATATTTTTTTATAAATAAAAAATAAATACAAGAGAATTATCTTCAAACATTTTATATTTTAATTAAAATATTTACACAACATAACACTAATAACGTCAATTCATTATCAATTAACAAAACTCACTATCTTAAAACAAATACTGGTATCTTGTCTGTCTCTAGTCTCTCAGGATATCGGAGAACACTCCGTGCCGGGGAAGAGGTATTTTGTTTACGATATCGGGAACAACCTGGAACAAAGTTATATTTGAAGGAGATTAATTACATTGCTCTTTGAAAAGTCAACTGCCTCGTTGGTCTATCGGTCGCAATCGCCACTGCTGAGCATGAGGTCCTGGGGTTCGATTCTCAGGTTGGGCAGTGGTACTAGGTTTTCTATCAGGAATTTCTCAGTAGCAACCACATAGTCTCGATTTGTGCCCGGTTGATGGCAATAGGCTCGCCCTCTATTACATGGAACTAAAACATACCATTCAGTGACGTTTTTGGTCCATTTTTCAGGTCATATGTTGGGCCAATATAATACAAATTTTATAACTGGCGATGTGGGTTTACTAAGGCACACCTCTGCATAATCCATTGAGGATTACAGGCGTGATGTTATATCTGTGTTGTAAACGTTTTTAGTTTGGGGTGATGATATTACTCTATCGGCCGCGACAGCTGTTAGTCGCTGCAGCGTCCAAACAAATTGTCGTAACCTAGGAGGCATCTGTACGACTAGTTGCGGCCATGACGATGACCAATCGAACCGCCGTTGTACCTACCCAAAAATTTATCAATATTTTAAAATTGCTGTGGAATAATTAAACCATAAGGTTTGCATAATCAGTCTATATTTATACCACCGCTGGGACACAAGCCTGATCTCTATGAGAGGGAATGGGCTACACAATCGATCACGGGCCCACACACACGTCTTCGAATTTTCGGCTCTAGGACATGTAGATTTCCTCACGATGTTTAGCTTCATCGTTTTGAGAGCAGTGGTGATAAAATAAATTACACAAAGTAATACGCCTGCCTGGTTAGAACCCACGACCTATTTTACGAATACTTTTTGGTTTAAAATAAAGATATTCTTCCATCAATCTCGCCTCATCTTCAAACTCACCTTAATACGAACTTCTCTGGGCATAAACTCGTGAAAGAACTCGTAGAACTCGAAGTGCGTGCGCACAATGTCTAGCCTGGCGAACTCGTGCTTCAGAACTTCGACGGCGTCTGTCGGCGCTACGTTGTGGCGACGCAGGTCTTTGGTGAAGTTGTAAATCGTTTCTGCTAGCTTTTCGGCTCGGACGCGGGCTTTGTAATCGTATCTGGAAGTAAAAAAAATAAGGCTTCATTACTGTTTTACAAATTCTTTATATTTACAATACACATATTTATTTATCTTAGACAATCGGTTTTAATCAACAGCTTCTCCTCCGACAAAGGCTTCCTCAACAATTTTTCATTTCTGCCTGTCTCTTGCTGATTCTCGTTGTCTATTGTTGATCAAGAATGCGAAAGTGATAGGAACGATGAGAGTGATGAGATTTTCAAGACACGGTCATTTTGAGAATTTATTTATTATTTATTTATTGACCCACAGCCTTAGAAAGAAACGTGATCGAATCGCGTTTTTTTTTCCGTAAGGATATGTCTGCCCTCCATCGTGTTTTACAGGTTCTGGCTGTGTGTGTATGTGATCAATTATCAAGGTTCTGCTGCTCGACATGAGTTTTGTAAATTCTCTGACGTAGCGACAATAAGTTATAATTTTGTTTTGTGATAAAGTATGATTAATATTTTCATGGTTTGCAACTATAAGAGTAGGGTAACTCCAACAAACCGAAATAAATTGGGGAATTAGGGTGACTTACTTGGCCTCTAACTTTTCCTCCAAGAACTTATACAGTCTCTTAGTGATCCACGACGCGTTGGAAGGTCGGAACCTCTTCGGGGGCTTATACTTCATATCCTGTATCACCTCAGCAGGCAATTCGTCGAGAGGAATGAGAGACTTCAACTGTTTCTTAGGCTTGATCTGTGTGGGCTTCTGGCGGCGTGGGGCCGGCTTGTTGGGCACTTTGAAAAGGCTTAGTGAGTTTGTAGGGGGGTTTTTCAAGGAGTTTCTTACTGCTGCTTCCTGTAATGTGGAATATACAAAAAAATAATTGGCATTGTGAACTGTTAATGATACAGGAATCTAATTAGTGATAGGAAGAGTAAAATATCAACTGTTACCCTGGTGTCAGTAGCATTGAAAACATTGAAGCTCGAGGTCAAAAAGGCCCTTTTGTGGAAATGTTTTAGTCTAAAAAAGTAAGTTGTAAAAAGTAAAAGGTGATAACAAAACGAAAAATGACGTATATCACAAAGAGATTCACTGAAGAGAATCAACCCAAGTGCATCCCATGCAGCAAAATACATAGCTTCAAGACATTCATTTACTGTTAGGCGGTACGAAGTTCACTGGGTCAGCTAGTTAATAAATAAATCTGTAATCTATTTGCACACATTATTGTCTACATTTCTTTTGCATTTTGTCTTTTCACTGATCTGTTTGAAAAAATATCATCGTGCAAAGGAACTATAAATAAAAAAAACTTATAACATTGTTTTCTACTGTGTCCTTGTATAGTAATAATGTTTTGGTTAATTCCAAAACATGAATCTTTTGCATATGAGTAATATTTAAGATTAGAAATACAGAGCAACTTACCAGTTTAAGTCTCTTCTCAATATTCTGTTCCTTAATTTTCTGCAAAGCCATTTCTAGCGTCGTCAGCCGCGTCTGCCTCGATACTTCATGATCTGACTCCACAATATCTTCAACATGATGATTAGAATCCTCAGGCATTTCCGTAGAATTCGCCAGAGGAAACTTCATAGTTTCTGAATGCATTTCCGTATGTTCATTTTGCCTTTTGGCTGATTTTTCCATGACCCAGGCTCGTAAAGACTTTCTAGGGGTAAAATCTTTCCCGAAAGTTTGGCGTAAAGTTTTCCGGGTGGTTCTATGTGAATCCCACCCGGAACCTTCGGCGCTGGAGTTTCTAGTACCGTCAGAAAAGCCTGTGCTATCTCTGTGAGGGGCTAAGCTTGGTCTTATGTTTAGACTCTTGTTTATCATACTTTTGGTTTTTCTAACACTGGTATTGCGGCCTTTGACTGTGAAAGAGTCCATTTGGTTCGTTTTATCGTGTAGGATCACTTCTGGAGATTTGTCTAAATGCTTCTTTCTATGTCTGCCGGTAGTATCATGTGTTACGTTTGGCGATTCTTCAATTTCTTCACTTTGTTCTATTTCGTTCTGTTCTTCAATCTGTCTTTCTTCATGGCTTTCATGTTCGTTATGTTCACTTTCGTTTTCCGATTCTTGTTCTTCGTCTTCGTCGTCATCAACTTCCATTTCATCGGGATGATTGTCGTCAGAAATCTCTGGGTCACTGGCGATTTCTTTGTCAGCCTCATCACTGTCGTTCATTTGCTGATCTTCATCCTCACTTTCGTTAACTTCGGCTTCACTTGCTACTTCATTACTTTCCTCTTCGTCATTTTCAACTTCTTGGCTTTCGTTTGCAGAAGTTTCATTGACCAGACTCTCATTTGCTGCCTCTTCCTCATCTTCACTCATTACTTCGACGTTCTCGTCTTGAGCATCATCATCTTCGACTTCTTGCCCTTCATTTGCTTCTTCTTGGCTTTCATTTTCTGCTTCCTCGATTTTTTGGCTTTCATTCGCTTCTTCTTCAACCTCTTGGCTTTCATTTGCTTCTTCTTCGACTTCTTGACTCTCATTTACTTCGGCGTCGTTTTCTTCGCTCTTATTTGCCACTTTTTCGGTTTCTTGGCTTTCCTCTGCTTCTTTTTCGATTTCGTGGCTCTCATTTGCTTGTTCTTCGATTGCTTGACTGTCATTTGCTTCCTCTTCTATTTCACGACTCTCATTTACTTCAGCCTCCACTTCGTGGCTTTCATTAGCTTCTTCCTCATTATCATCGCTTTCATTAGCTTCTTCTTCATTGTCATCGCTTTCATTACCTTCTTCGTCTTCATTTTCAACTTCTTGGCTTTTATTCGCTATTTCCTCTTGGCTTTCATTCGCTATTTCTTCTTGGCTTTCGTTCGCTATTTCTTCTTGACTTTCATTCTGTTCATCTTTATTTTCTTGGCTGACATTTACTTCGTTCTCTTCGCTTTCATTTGCTTCTCCATCATTTTCTTTGCTTATATTAACTTTATCCTCACTTTCATGTTCTATCTTTTCATCAGTGTCTTGGCGGCTATTATTCACGTCTTCATCAATTTCCTGATCTACCATTTCTTCATCTTTATTTTGTTCAGTCTTTGCTAAATGATCTTGGACACCGTCAACATTATCATCTGCAGAACATTGTTCTGTTTGTGATTCCACGGATTCTTCAACAGTTTTTGCGGGTTTTTTAATTTTCTGTAAAGAAATGTTGGTCAAACTGGATTTGTTACGCTTTGATTTATTGATTTCACTTTCTTGACTATCTTTGTCTAAGACAATGGTATTGTGCTTCTTAGTATTATCTTTCTGGATTTCGTTGGGTTTGTTGTGGGGCAAATCTTCGTCTACTACGTCATTGTCATCATTTTCGTATTCTAATGTGAAGTTATTTTCATCATCCTCTTCTTCATTTGATGCAACATCATTTGAACCAGTCTTATCCACTTTTTCATGTACTTTGAGAGTAATTGTCCGTTCTTTTTCATAAACACTTTTATTTGTAGCTGTAGTATTTGGAAGACTCTTGTTTGTCGATTTGTTTATGACCCGTGTTACGTTGTTTATGGCATTGGCGAAGTTACCGATTTCTTCTGAATCTATTTCGGTTTCTATTGCTCTCGAACTATTCCTCGTCCTGCTTTTATTTTGTTTCTGAGATTTATTCAATGTGGTACTTTGTTTATCTGTGTCAGACTTCGAAGAACTTACATCTAAGGTGTTGCCTTTAGAATTATTTTGAGACTTATTCCTCTTGGCATCATGTTTTACAGAAGTATTAACATGTTCTTCATATTTCAAGGCATTTTTCATGCTTCTTGTAGTCCTTGAACTGTTTAATGACTTGTCTCGTACTTCTCGTGAAGCTTCAGACTTGTTTTTAGAAGAAACAGACTTATTAGATTGCCTGGTTTTATCACCAACTGTAGAATTGGTTTGTAGAGTATTAGTTCCTGCTTCAGATTCTTTAGCTTCCGATAGTTTACTGAGTCTAGTTCGTTTTACAGGTGTGGTTATCATCATATCTTCCAGTTGATTTTCAACCATTGTTGATGATGGTAACATGTTCCTAAAATCCATTTCTATATCAGTAGTAATGCTTGATGAAGGAGATGGATCCCGCCCTTTAGATGCTGAACTAAATCGCCTTTGTTCAAATTTCTTTTGAAAACCAAATACTTTAGGTTGAATTTCAGATAGTTCATCCTCACTTTCAGAAACAATGAAGTCAGCGAACATGTTCTTTCTTTTGTTTCCTGGTCTGTTACCAAATATGTTTCTAACTTGAGGTTTGGGATCAGCAAGAACATTTTCTTTTGTTTTATCAGCAGCTGTTTTATTTGGGGATATATTGAGTAATGCTGCTGGGAATATAGGTTTTGACCTCTTTGCATTTCGAAAGAGTTCTCTTGTTCCAACATCAACTGTCTTATCAATGTTTGCAGTGTTGGTCTTGTGGAGTTTGGCCAGTGATTCTCTGTTGTCTATTAGGTGGCCAAATTTCTTTTGAGGATGGTTCTCTTTCTGTGTGAAGAGCTTTCTTTGTGGGAGAACTATGCTGTTGATGGATTCATTGTCGCTGCTCTCTGGTAGGTCAAGAGTGTAGCTCTTTTTATCTTGACTGAAAATAGAAAAATATTGGTTTATGTCAAAATAAAAGTACCATTTTGAAATTAAAGTATTTTTGCTTATAACAGCAGAAATGGTAAAATCATACTGCCAGTAAGAACAATGGTGGCAGGAACTACATAAACGTAAGTTTACTAGATGGCCATCCTACTACCACTTGAGGTGGAAGCACCAGGGTAGCCCGTGAAATTAAAATTTTCTTATGTTTTTTGCAATTTTGTCATTCAATGGGGTTGTATGAACTTTGAGGGTTGTTTTGATGATTTGAATGATTATAATTCTGTAACTAAATACCTATTACAGCCGCGAATCATATTTTGATCAATGTACAGCCTGACAATGACCGGCAAATTGCAAAAAACGCAAGAAAATTTGAATTTCGCAAGCTACCCTGGTGCTTCCACCTTAAATAAATATCACCCCAAAAAGATTGCATTGTAGGTAGCAGCAAAACATAAGTTTTATGAGTTCATGAGATTGATTGACAATTGACTGATACAATAAAGTATAATGTTTTATGTAACTTGAAAACTAAGCCTATTACTTCTGCTAATATGTTATTGTATAATTGTTTTTGTGAAATAAAGATGATTATATTATAAATTTATATATTATTATATATTTAAGGTCATACTAGCTTTGCCTGTGGCTTAACTAGTATGAAGGTTTCCTGTGGGTGTTCCCACTACTACTGTGACCTGGGTTAAGAAGTAGGATACTTTTTATCCTACTTCTTAACCCAGGTTACAGTTTACCTGTTTTAGATTTGAAAAGGTAAGATAGAAATACATTAAACAGTTACCTCAAAACTTCAATATCAACAAACTCTTCAATGGCATTGTTTATTATCAATTTATTATCTTCTAACACTTCCATCACATCTTGGGAGTTCTCATCGAGTTTCCTCCACCAACTTTTACCTGAAAATTTATTCATGTTGCATAATCATGTGGAGTTGCCGCACAAACGATGGCATACTTGATATTGTGTCCTGCCTGTCTTTTTGTTTGTACATCACAGGAGCTGATGAATGCTACTGCAAGTACTGAACTCGTTCCCAATTTTAGGCTGACTCAATTTGAATTGTCAATGATATACTAAGAAGAAGATCATGTCTTATTAGGTGCTTAATGTTGTTTTGCTTGTAACTTACGAGTTTATTCAATTATTTCAAATTCTGATTTGTCTATTATAATTACTGAGAGGTTCCCAACAACAATAATACGATTTTCTCAGCAATAAATAGCTACAATTCAACACATGAAAGTTTTAAAAATGACCATATGGCAACTTCAAAAAATTAAATTTGTTATATCAGCTTGGTCATGGGATGTGAAGCTACTAGTTAAAATACAACACAAAAACTACTTAACATGCAAAATAAGTAGCACAAGAAGTTTTGCACAAGTATTTTAATTTCAACCAAGACAATAATTCCTTAGTGTGGACAGGAATATTAAATGTAGTTAAGATAACTTGCTATTTATTTAAATAAAAATACACCGCTTACACTATCATAAAAGTTAACCAAATACATTTTCATATTTTACTTTTAGTGGGTTATGGTTGGGGTTCCTGATTGCAGGTTAACCAAGATTTTGTGACTGCGTGAGAGATGAATTTTCTAAAATTCTTTCTTATCACATATCTACGCTAAGAAGATGACAATCAGATATCTACGCCATAATAGCTATCTGTTTGCTAAATTTTAGCCTGATCCTTCCAGGGATTTGAGTTGCACATTGATAGTCAGGACAAACAGTTTTATAGGTCAGGGATCAGGGTCAGGGGTCGGGATCAGGCTGCTTACTGCAACTCCACCACAACAACCCTGGCAACAGTCTAAGAAAGCAGTGTACTCACGTCTAGGTTCCTCGACCTCAGTATTGTCATTCAACACAGATCTGCCGTTCAACGGGGATAGTGCAAATGATTCCATATTCTTGTCTTTGAACTGGTCTATGAGTGATGTAAGCCTGCCGGACGCCGTGGACAGGGCTGGAGAGCATAAACTACGGCTGCCTCGGGTTGACTTGCGTTTCGGCGTGGGTATACCGCCCTGAGAACGCGCCGGGGACGCAGCCTTTGTTTTTGGCATTTTTACTGTTTTTTCTCACCTGAAATTGTTATTTATAGGGTAATCATGTAGTTTCATCTGATATTACATAGAAATGTATGGGTTTAAGGCAAGCAGACTTGAATTTATACTACGAAGTTCGTACACAAGCGATGTTGAAAATGTCATATTTTTTCCTACATGTAATTCCTCCTGCTCTTGGTGAATGTACGTTTGTTTATATAAACGAGTATTTAGTACATTCTGAATAAATGTAAACGACTACAATACATCTAACAGTATAACAGAAAACTTTTAGAAAAAAGTGACAGATACTATAACATTTTTGCGAACGTTACAAATAATTATAATTAATTCACCTTGTTAAGAAATGCGCTCTACAAACAGTAATAACTATATTATACAACGCACAAAAACTTCCATTTGGAAAGTAGTGATTGTTATTTTCTCTTTTGATTACACTTTGCTTGCTTCCATCACACAAACGTTCGTTTCTTTCTGAACTTTTAAAAATTGTCACGTTCCGTTACACGTGCTATTTTGACGACATTTAATTTAAGAATTTAAAGTTAAGAACAATATAAATCAATATTGTGTCTGTTATGATTTATTATATTTAGAATAATTTCTATTTTTTCTGTTGGTTTTTTTTTTAAACGAGACATTGAATCAGAAACAAAAAAACTTGACTGGAACGTGGAATGTAACGGAATGTTTAATTGCGTTTCGTTATTCCTAAACAAAATATTGCAAATATTGTAACGCATCATAAAGTGTTATTTTATCTAAACATATTCAAATTCAAATTCATTTATTTCAGGTTTCATAACCCTTATTAGAAAACATCTTAAATTATTCAATAATAAATACAAAATCACACACAAATAAATACCACGGAATTAATCAAATTTAAATACACCAAACAATCAAATTAGATAAATCAAAATTAAAAATCAAATTAAAATCATTTCAATTTCAATTATCACAATATTCATATCATTCATATTATAAATTTATAAGGCATAACGACACTTGGCCATCATCAGTCAATTCTGGGTTCATTTCGGTTGCCGAGCTATCGTGAGTAGGCGGGCGAGGACAATCAAAATTACGTGTTGAAGAAAATTAACGATGCACGATTATTATTTTAATAATCTAATAGCAGGATTGCAATCAGTTTTCAATTAACTGGAATATAGCGAGTACACTCCACCGAACACATCTTGCTTGTTTTGATACAAACGGATCCTGCACCGCACCGTCTGACGGCCGCCTGCAAGAGCCCGGTGTTGTGTCCACAGGTTGTGTCAGAGTGAAGAAACGTCAACCCGCCCTTGTCAACATGTCCTCTGTGATTCTGGACGTTTCTTGATACTCTCAAAAAAAGGGCGAAGCGCCGTCAGGCACGTAAACTTCTGTTGCACAACATTATCACAACACTTGGTAGATAAAATGTTAACAACATAACATTACGCTTGTAATTTTTTATTAACTAATTTAAATATAATATTATTTGATTTAACTAAACATACCCCGCGTCTTTGTTTGACTCTTTGTAGAATTTTCTCAGTAGGTACAGTCTGTATATTACAATTTTTGCAAGCATCAAGTAAAGAGGTAATTAATATCTAAGAGGTGGCCGAATAGAAAAAAGCCGGTTAATCTTATATTGATTTTCATACTTCACACTCATCAGCCGTAATCTAGGTATACCTACGTATTATCATTTCTCGTGACTGCACATTGTTGGCTTCATAAGTGAACATGATTCTAAAAGGTATAAAGAAATCCACTTAGAAGGAATCTATTTTATCCGTACTTGGCTTTGCACGCGAGCTGCCTATCTACCTAATACTTTGGTCTGGGATAGCTCATAAAACAGATCTAGGATCAAGGAAGCTTAAAAGAAAGTTTGGGGCTTTCGTTACTGCGAAAAACCTATGGACTTTCACTTTATCTGAATAATGGATGGTATAAAATAAAGATATCTATAAGTTGCCGGCAGACCTTTTTTAAGGTTCCGTACCTAAAGGCTGCCAATAGCAACAGGTCACTGTTACTAATGCGACAGCGGCGCTTCAACTCTCCGTCCATATCAGGTAGTCACACATACAACATATCCTTGATTTTTTGGGTCTAGGATGCCGGTTTCCTCATGATGTTTTCTTGCCACACCTCGACCCTCTATCATCTCTAAAAAAATGTAACAAAAAATTACAATATTTTGATTTTAACTGTGTAATGCAAGTGAAGTAGCAACTATTCCAAGAATTCCAGCCGTCTGACATACAAAATTCCCCACAAACGTAGGCTAGTACTTAAGTGAAATTATTTTGCCGTATACGGTGGAAAACTCTTGAAGTTTTATTTGCAGAAAGCAGTTTCATTTTAAATATAATTGTACAAAGGGGAACTGCCTAGAATTATAACCTTTCCAACCACTTTTAAACGAAATATCAAATACAAAAGCGGAATTGGTTTTGTAAAGTTTATTTGTGGCTACTGCTGCAATGCAGTTTCAATTTTTAATCAAGGGCGGGTATGTACCAGTTGAATTCTTTGGATATTGAATTTTTAATACACCTGCAATAGTTGCTTCGTATAATAATACATATATGTACTTAGAGAAAGGAAGAAAAGCATTAAAGGGCGTCAGAAAATTCGTCCACATCGCTGTCAACAGGAATAGTGCCCAGAAGGTTGGCAGCATTGCCACGTTGAATGGCAATGCTGATTCTTTGAAAAAAATAGGCCAGCCCTCTGGTCACGAGAAGAGTCGACCAACCGCTTGGCGATGTCCCGAAAGACTAGGTGCCCACTCGGACCCCGTGGCCATAGTGTTTCACCCCCAAACGGCTCAAACACATAGCTACCAATGAGGTTATTGTAGTTGGTTTGTTGTTCTAGTAGTTGCAAGCGCTACGGCATGTGGGCTTTGATTCCCAGGTCGGGTATAATGTTATTGGGTTTTTCCATCAGAAATTTCTGAGTAGCACTTCGGAGGCTTGATTTGTGACTGGTGGGCTCGCTCTTTATTACAATGGACATAAACATAACTGGCGAAATGTGGGTGTGACATATTATACGTAGGTGCACCTCTGCTTGCTCGTTCGAGGTTATTATGTTATGTGAAATATTTTCAGCAACACTTTTATTCGTGGTTTGAATACTTACTATGAATATGATGGTAAACGTTACGGGCAAGTATGGCGATGGTACAAAGATTTCATGATCGCTGTATTACCGTCTGCAATTGAAGCTAACTCCCCTTTTTCTTAAGTAAACTTTAGCATCACGTTTCTTGAAAATAAAAGTGAACTATGCAGAAATTCTTTAAAATTCATTGAGATTGGTACCTATTTCTCTTCTATTTTCTAGCTGACTGTCTCCATCGACAAAGGGGATGCCAAACGTTGCTCCCGATCGTCCTTACTGATTGCATTGAGTCCACTCTCTTTAGGACTTAGACGAGACCAGGGTTACCATTACGAAATTTGAAAGTGAAAAGCAAAAAAAACTTCCGGATTTTTATTTTTAAATCCTTCTTTTTTTACAAGCAATGTTTGTATAGGTCAAATTCAAATTATCCCCAACCGATTGAGGTCAAATTTTGCATTCACGTTTCGATGATAAGGTATGGTTAGCTATGTGACGTCATTCTAAATCCAATATTTCGGGCTCCCAAAGTTGGCGGACTAGTTATTTTTATGCACCCCCATGAATGCCCATGACGTGGGTATCAATTAGGTAAAAGGCCATCAGGTCAGGCTTGTTGCTGGGAAGTTTTTAGTTCAAAGGCAGGACGCAATTCGGACGGAGGGCGAAAAAGCTGGATATGTCAGGACTAATTCAGACGCATGGTAGCCCTATACAAAACTGACTCAACGTTCCGTAAAAGAAACGCGCTCATATGACTTATATCAACATTGAGATTACTTTCCACCTCTATTTCCATAACCATAAGGTTTTTCCTCCTCTGTTTTGGTAAAAAGTCTTCAAAATTTAAAACAATTTGCGATTCATTGCCGTTTCGCAGCGTATTTCGTAATAATACAATGTTGAGAAGATGGCGGAGCGTTAAAAATGTATATTTATTACTTGTTGTGTTGTGTAATGGCTATAATTTAGTCTTGGCTAGGTTTTGGAGGTGATTTGTCAGTGGGGAAATAGGATTTTAAGTGAGGAGTTCCATTGAGGTCGTTTTGTTTTTTCATTTGATAGATTGTACTTTTCGTGGAAGCTTAAAAGTTTGGCTGGTGCTCAGGCCATCCGGGCGCCATTTAATGCCTGAAAAAGTTTTTTATTATATGGAGGTTTACTTTTTTGGTTAAGCTTTTCACGTCCTACTTGTTTTTGTTTGAATTTGATGCTGAACCGTTCACGTTTCATCCATATTATGAAGTTTTACCATAGTGGTATTATATTAGTAGGTACAGTGTGTTCGAAGTTATGTAGGTAGGTATACTTTTTTTTTAAGGAAGATCCATCACCTCGATAACAACTTGTTAGGCATCCAGAATATTCAACATTCCTTATTTTATTTAATGATAAAATGAATTTGATTGTAAATCTGTGTACAACATTTCAAACCAAAATTAAAAGTAGGTTTTAAATAGGCTTAATTTATTTATTAGGGAGCGCTCTCCCGAACAAACCTAACGTTTATAACAAAACCCTCTAAGCCCTAATTTAGAACAATCCTATTACGAACTTTAATTAAGGACTTTCCATACAAACTCGTTGGTACAGTCACGAGCAGTTATAAGTATTATTATACATTTACCATCTTCTTAAAGAGATTTTCTCCTACTGTACTGGTTTCAATATCACGTTGTTACGAACGTAATGGTATTTCGGAACGCGCAATAAGATTATGATTTAGGGATGGAGTAAGAGCCAAACACATTAGTGTATCGGTTCATAGAAGACCTACTCTCTAAATATCATTTGTGTGATGGCACCAGTCTCGGAGTAAAATGGCCGTGACATACTGTCAGACAACCTGACAGGAGGAATCAGTAAGGGTTCCGTTTCTTGCCATTTGGCAACTGAACCTTAAAATGGAAAGAGAAGGGATGGATGGAGTTTGTATGATGGCGGTATGTTATCCCGTCCCTCGGAAAGTACGCTGATGTGTTGGTCCTGCGCCTGATCTCTCTCCGGTCGCGTCGCATAGCTGTCCCATCGGACAATGAGAGTGAGCGAACAGAGAGTGTATCTGTGTCTCCGCAAGTCCGTACGCACTTATGCACTATTAGTACCTCAAGATATCAAATCTCCGCTGAGATTGGCCGTCGTGACCAAAAACTGTCTGGAAGATTATCTCTCTCTCAAAGTTACAATTCTAATTCAGGTATACATATAAGTGCTCGTGAGTGTACGTGTACAATTTTGTTCATTACCCACTCAAATTCGGTGATTGATGGCATGGCTGGTCAGCACACAGATCTGTCATTAATCTCAATAGTCTGTGTCTAGATAAGACATGCGTAATGAATATGTATGTGAAAACGGGGATCGAATGAAAATTAATCAACAGCGAATTGTTTTCTGCAATACCTACCTATCTTTGTATCGTGCAAATGTTTGTTTTTCAAATGTCGAAGAAAGAAATTTACTAATATTAAAAAGAGGTACTTAGGTAAATTTTCTATGTTTGTAAGTTTTATGTAAGGGGTAATCTACGAAACTACTGATCACGTAGCTTACCCTCCGGGGATTTAAAGGTGTGATGTTATATGAAGTATCACTTTAAGATTTTATCATATTTATGTCAAAATATATATGGGCAAACACAAAAGTCATGTAAGTACTTATTTTACTACAACTTAAGCGTATCAGAAGTTTACGAAAGCGTAGCGGCAAGATGTTTTTTTTATGTATTTTTTACTTTATGTACCAAACAGGCCTTTAACTAATGTAATTTACCTTTGTCCAAATAAATAAATAAGACGAACGAGCTATTTTCATGAATTATAAATCAGTATAAAAAACAAAATGACTAAAATGCTTTATTATCTTATATTGTTGTTCGGCCCAGACTGAATCGAAAATCAAGTTAGACTTTAAATTACTTCTCTGGGGCATTATTTTTACATTATTTATCAATTTTCTTGGGAATTCACGGTCCGATATTTCGAATGTCTGAACGATGTCGAACGAAAGTGACTTTATGAAAAAGTATTCGATAAAAAGCTTGTAAAATGTAATTAAAAATTGGTAGTTTTGTTTATTTTGAATTAAAATTTATTACAATCCACAAGACCACCATCGTCATCACCATCTGCCTAGCCTTTTCACAACTATGTTGGGGCCGGCTTCCAGTCTAACCGGATGCAGCTGAATACCAGTATTTTACATGGAGCGACTGCCTATCTGACCTACACAACCCAGTCACTACTGGGGACTACGATACCCCTTGGTAAGACTCGTTGTCAGACTTTCGGACTACTGACTACCACAAAACATTAATCACCACCACAAATGACAGCCGGGACCAACGGCTTAACGTGCTTTCCGAGGCACGACACCGCTATGCTCATAAAGAATATTGTTTCACAAATAAATAACAGTTCATTGGTAATTTTTTATTTCAATTGGCCTTCCATTTTAGTTCTATGTAATACATGTAACTGAAATATAACTAGCGACATGAAGGTATACTAGATGACACCTCTGCCAAACCCTACGCGGAATACAGGCGTGTTGTTATATATGACTGCCTCGTTGGTCTACTGGCCGCAAGCGCAACTGCTGGGCATGAGGTTCTGGGGTTGATTCCCAGGTCGGACAAAGTGTTATTGGGTTTTCCCATCAGGAATTTCTCAGTAGCAGCAACGGAGTCTGGATTTGTGCCCGGTTGATGACAGTAGGCTTGCCCCCTATTACATAGGACTTAAAAATAACCTGTAAAAGTACCTATACCTAATCTTTAGGGGAGTATACGCGTGTCTTGTATTGTTACATCGGTGACCACACTCCAAAATAGCTGGCTTTATCGCCAACAAATAAAACACAGGTAATTTTAAACCGCTTTCAGCCGGTTTCACTTCGCACTTACTTTTTTAATTAAGGCCCTGCGTCCGTAGCCTCTGGCGCGGTCTGATACTGATCTTAACGAGGTTAATCAGCTTTTACAACGCAAAGCCTTATATTTCGGTGGATCTAGAAGCATAAAATTCTGCACAAGTAATTTTAAGGAAATATTTTCGAAAATTAAAAAAAAATTGTTGAATGCATCTGAAAGTATATCCGGTACTTCTTTATAACATTTTTTTTTTAATTTTGTTGTTTCTCTGTCTGTTTCTTCCGGCTAATCTCCGAAACGGCTGGACCGATTTTGACGGGGCTTTTACTGGCAGATAATTGATTTTATAAGGAGTAAAAAAGTTTTTGAAAAAAAAATGAAAACCCATGAAATTGATAACAGAATCCGATTTAAATAAAAATGTCAAGCGGATGAAGGTCGTGAACTACAGCTAGTATCATGTAAATTCGATAGATTTTTAATCGAAATTACCTTCAGCATTTTGCCTAAAATTGGAAGATCGATTCCAGTTCATTCTTTCAACTTTGAAACTTTCGTTCAATAAAAGGGACCCAAGTAGGTACCGAAACATACATGAAAATAAGAAGAAAATCTTATCTCTTCTGTTATTTCCAGCCAGTCATGAAGCCTTTGTTTCTAAATAATGAGTGTTTCCATAAAAATATAGCTTCACGACACGTCAACGTAAAAAATATTCAAGTCACGACTTCGAACGATGTCGAAATTATATCTCCTTTCATCCGAACAATTTGTCGTGCGTACGGACGGTGACGTGTGAAATATCGACTGTCTCTCGGCCTAGCGATGAGCGGCAGACAGTTATTTGTCAACGACAACTCTTAGGAAATGGTGTAAACGATCGACTGAAATTATTTTTGAAGGCGGAGTGAGACGAGATGGGCTGACGACATAGTTGCCATCGCGGGAAAATCTTGGATGAGACCGGCACAGGACCATGGCGATTGGTAGGAGAAAAAAGGTCTATACCAAGCAGTGGCTTAATTCAGGCTGTGGATGGTAATTATGACGAGGCGGAAGCTATCGTCCCGCGAACGCTGATGCGACTTTGACAGCGAACCCGAACATTGGTGATGGTAATGGGTTTACAAAAGGAACCCTCTGATCAAATGACACATAGAGAACGCCGATCGTGGATAATTACGTGCGGCCGATCGCTTTGGTTAGAGCGTGGGCTAATGCAGGATTTTTTGGAGGTTCGAAAAATCTTTGAAATGGATTGTTTTCTTCGCACCGCAAAACATTTGCGTCTTTTCACAAGTTGTAGAGAAAAGAAAAAAGTATTTATTAGTACAGGACAAAACAAAATGATTTAATTGATAATAAATCAAAATTAAATTAAAAAACATAAGAAAAAAAAAGTAAGACCTGTCTAATGCTCTCGTACATAGGTGGGGAGCCCTATCTCGGCATGGAGAGTCCTATCAGCAGTACCATTGTCGTTGCGCCGCTCCTGCTGTATACAGGGTGTATGGGACATCGACGCACAAACGGTTACTACGTATTCAGTACATCATTCCACAAAAGTGCAATATCTACACGGTCAAAATGTATAAAACTGCGTTTTTTTTAAATATCTGGTGATAAATTTCTATGCGCGAGTTCGAAACAATGTACTGAGTACGTGGTAACCGTTTGTGCGTCGATGTTCCACCCTGTATAATCTTCAGCCTAGCCTTACCCAACTATGTTGGGGTCGGCTTTCAGACTAATAATAATCTGCAGGCTTATTTACTTTTAATTCACGTGAAGTCTTTTCCAATTTAGAATTGGTAACGTACCAGTAATTGGTACCAGCAATTAGGAACAGTCATTTGGCACTATTGTCTTTGTTAATGTTACTGCTGCTTCACATGCTAATGCCTCCAAAACGATAATGACGCCTTTTATACAAATTAAGGCATTTTGGCGATTAGTCGCAATAATGTGTGACTTAGTCGTTGGTCGAGTAAACAAGTGCGACTGCTGAGCATGAGGTTCTGGGATCTATTCCCGGGTCGTTGTTGAAATTGTTATTGAGTTTTTCTAAGAGGAATTTCTCAGTAGCAGCCACGGAGTCTGGATTTGTGCCCGGTTGATGGCGATAGACTCGCCCTATTGCATGGGACGTTAATATAACTGGCGAAATGTGGGTAATCTAACCTAACCTCACCCTTCGGGATTGCAGGCGTGATGTTATGTGTCGCAATTATGTTTAATTAGTATTTTCATGGAGCTAAAAGATATGTAACTAACATCGAAAATTCAAATAGCAAATTAAAACTCAAACTCAAAGCATTTATTGCAATTAAACCATTAGAGGCACTTTTGAATGTCAAAAAAAAACCAAGCTACAGTCCCAGTCACAGGGCATAATAACTTGTGAAAGTACTGTAGTTGCCCATTCGAAAGCGTAGATCCTATGGAGAAGAATGGGCAAGAAACTCCATGGACACTCTTTTAAATCATTACGTTGTTACAAAGTCTTGGTTACATCATTCATGTCGAGATTATACATATATGTGAGAACGATGTAGAAAGACGTGCGAGTAAGAGCGTCCAGAGTAAAAAGATAAAATTCACAAGTCAGAAATACAATAATCCATGGCCGCTGCGAGATGACCAGTCCCTACTGACAGCGTCCGTTCACGAACATGACGCATGGATCAGCCATCATTCAACTCAACCATTTTGAAGGGAACTAAGCGACCTGACACACGCGCCACCATCAGCGAGACATTTGAGTGAGCATAACATTTTCTCAACCGCCAGGGCAAATTCGAGTCAGTAAAAGATGTAAATGGTAGCATGGTAGCTTTATCGTACATATAACTCACACATGTGCTATGAGCAATTATATTCCTCTTAAATTCAAAGACAAGTTACATAAAAGTCTAGCGGCAAAAATCGCGCGCACGTATTATCCATTACATTTGTCGTCTTCCATAACGGAACGGTACGTCCTTAACGTAAAAAAGATTTAATGTTCTACTAGATAAAGGTGAGACTCGCTTACAGCGGACGTGGAATGACTTCATGAGAGGAAAAAGATTTTCTCTAATAGATTTCTTTGGATTCAGCTGTGACGTGGACATTATTTTTGCTCGTATTTCTTTAGGAGATTACCTACCTGTCTCTTACCTACATATTATTCTTATTTAAAATGATGGGTGTTCATCTATCTTCACCTTAATGTGGAAGCGTCTTCATATAGTTTAGCAGAGGGATACACTCTCATCCATTAAGTAAGTAGTCGATCCTACGATTTGTAAAAGATAAATCAAGTGGTGGCTGGATTTAATACTGGTTGTTACGAGAGTGTTTTTGACCAATTTTGTAAATATATATATTGTATGTAAATATATATATAATATATGTATATAATATATGTATGTAAATATGTGTATTGTATTCAGATAGATTCTGAATCATCGTCATCGTCGGTTATTAAAAAAAAACAGCTGTTTCCTACAAAACTGCAATACCCACACGGTCAAAATGTATAGAACAGCAATTTTTTTTTAAATTACCGATGTAAAAATTCTATGTGAGTTCAGAATGACGTATTGAATACGTGGTAATCTCACGTCGCATAGCTGGTATGAAATCCGTTGTATACCTAACACACGTTCACCGCAAGACTGCGCGGACGAGGGGCGCTCGCCGCCTCTCCGCGCGGCGCACTGCAATAAAATCTGATTTGCAGCCTCAGACCGCGCGGACGAGCGGTGTGTGAGAATCGGCTAACTCGCTGGTCTACAAGTCTCAAGTGCTACAGCTGAGCATGAAGATTTAGCGATTTACTATCAGGAATTTCTCAGTACCAGTTTAAATAGTCCCTAAAAATATATACAAAGACACCTTCATTCTATCACAATGGCAGTATATTCGCAGTAAAGACCACCCCACAGACTTTATCCCACCTAATAACTGCTGCGGACCGCTAATATTGTTCAGAGTCGCTTTATACTCGCCGCATCATCGCTACTCATTTTTCATATCTTTTTGAAGTTTCTATCAAAAGCTGCTTTAAGATTAAAGTACGCTAATAAGCCACGGGAACCGCAATATAATTTTACTAAATATAAACGGCTCTTAGAAATTGTATTGTACATTTTTGTTACAAAGGGATTAGGTTCTCTCTGCTTTTCGGATCAGTTACGCTTCAATTAGTTGCTGGAGCACGTTTTTGTGTTTCATGGATTAGTAGGAAACGGGACTGTTTTTATTTTCACATAACATAACATCAAGCCTGTGATTCCCAAAGGGTTAGGTAGAGGTGGACCTTTAGTAAACCCACATTTCGCCAATTATATTTAAGTCTTATGTAGTAGGGGGTGAGCCTATTGCCATCAACTGAGCATACATCCAGACTCCGCGGACACCTCTGAGAAATTCCTGATGGCAAACCCAATAAAACTTTGCCCGACCTGGGAGTCTAACCCAGGACCTCATGTCCAGCAGTCTTCAGTCGCTTGCGGCCGTTAGAGGATGAGCTAACCGAATTTTGCCATCATCTTAGATATGTGTCGTAGTCCAAATCTAAAATCCAAGGCTGATGTTAAAAATATGCTAATAACACAACAGCACGCCTGTATTTCGGGATTGAAAGAAAAAAAACCGAATTCCAATAAAACACAAAAAAAGTGGAAAATAACTTTACTTTCGGAAGTCGGTGACTATTGTTTGTTTCATTGACTTTTTTGGCAAAAGTCGGTGCCAAAAAAGTCGAAAGTAAAGTTATTTTCAACTTTTTTTAGTGTTTTTTTTTGGAAGTCGGTTATTTTTTTGCAAAAACGTTTTTATTTTACCCTTTTTAGTTATCGCATCACACAAAAATCCTTGTTAAGTATCAATTTCGCAATATCTTTTACTTGGATGACATATTTTTTAGACACTATTTTGATTTAAAACCAAATTGCTGAATCGATTTTGATGAAATTTCTATGGGACCAATCGAGAAGTACATCCATTCAGAAAAAAGAAGAATTTTTCAAATCGGTTCATAAATGACTAAGATATGAGGTCACAAATCACAAACCCAAAAAAAATACAACCGAATTGAGAACCACCTCCTTTTATGGGTAGATAGCTTATATTTGTGCATAAATGCGCGCCGAAGATGAAATTTGTACGTCGACCCACTTTGTTTAATTTTAATTGATTTACCTCTTCATCTCACACACGTGCGTCCTCGTTCTTAATTCTAAGCTCTGAGATACCACGGCACGCATTATTATGTTTATGAACGTCGTAGGATTGAAATATCACCGTCATTTCTGTCTGAAGTCGTGTTTATAATCAGAGAAGCTAATCAGAATAACAATAAGCGACTATTTCCTAGAAACGGGGGCAGCATGTGAGGCATACATTATCGTTTGTTACGATTAGGTATGTTAAACCGTTGGGTAAACCAAACATCTAGTTTTGAACGTCATGTTTCTAAGATATTGAATTATTTATCAACTATGTATTATGGATAAGTTTTAGAACAAATATATACATATACGGTTTGGCTCGTGGCTAAATAATAACAGCCACACGGGTCGATCTTTAAGGTTTAGCCGCGCTTGTCAAGGCCGGTCTGTGGATGGGTGACCATTCCATGGGTGATCATTACACACCGAGTTTTCTTCGTGCCTCGGAAAGCACGTTAAGTCGTTGGTCCCGGCTGTCAATTGTAGATGTTTGACAGTCAGGTCAGTGGCCCGAAAGTCTGACAACCAGTCTTACCAAGGGGTAGCGTATTACTCAATACTCAATACTAACTGGGTTGTGGAGGTCAGATAGGCAGTCGCTCCTTCACTTTAGTGCAGTAGTTTTTTTTTAAATACTTGTGTCTACAACTAAGGTAAAATCCATGAATGCTTTAATATCTAATTTGCATTTTACCAAGCAACATTGTAATGAAGCATATTTTTTACTGACACAATATTTTATTGCTTGAAATACTACTCTGTCAAGAAAGTACTGGGAAACGATCAATATTACACAAAATGTTAGTTATTCATCCAAAGTTATTTTATCGCCGTCAAAGTATGCTCCTTCAGAAACGATACACTTACCTACGCCAGCGAATAATCCAATCATCAAAACATTTTTTAAACGCTTTTTCCGGAATTGAGTTCAGTTATCGCCGCGAATTCTCCTTTATGTCTTCTAACGAATGAAAATGGGTGCCACGAAGTGGTAATTTGAGTTTAGGAAAAAGAAAGAAGTCGGCTGGAGCCATAACTGGTGAATAAGGTGGTTGCTCGATGGTATATGTTGAGTTTTTGGTCAAAAATTGTTGACTATGATGGCCTTGTGCGAAGGCGCATTATCGTGGTGGCAAAATCCAAGAATTTTCTTTCCACAAATCTGGCTTTTTCGTCGAATTTGCTCTCTTAAACTAATAATAATATTCTTTATTTACTGTTTGACCTTCCGGCAAGAATTCCGAGTGCTCATCACCGCAAAAGTCAAAGAAAACGGTCAAAATGACTTTGACTTTTGATCTACTTTGGCTTGGTTTTTCGGTTTCGGTTCAGTTGGAAGGCACCACTCCGAAGCTTGTTGACTAGTTTGCATGTAAAAGTTGTAAACCGACGTCCCGTCACCAGTAACAATGCGTTTCATGAATGTTGGGTCGGAATTGACTCGTTCTAGCATGTCATCAGCGACTCTTATGCGATTGAGTTTTTGGAGAAAATTCAGGTCTTTTGGGCGGCAACATGTTTTATAAAAGTGATCATTTAAAATGGTACGGATCAACTCGTGAGACACAGAAAGTCCTATCTCTCTCAAACTTCAATGAGGATTTTCAGTCACTTTTCCCGAGAGTTTTCCTTCACTTTTGCGATGTTAACCTCAGTTTAAGACGTTGATGGCCTACCAGAGCGAGGCAAATCTTCCATCATATCTCGACCGCTTTTGAACGCTTTGTACCACTCATAAGCACGTGTTTTTGATAATGCCGATTCACCGTAAGCTTCTGTAACATTTTCACGGACTCCGAACACGATATTACATTGGCCATTCAAAATTAAAGACAAACTCGTTGTTCGATGTTTTAGTCCATGAAATTCGCAATACATACTAGATTACGATCTAACTAAAAACCGCACTGTATTTAATCTAAATAACAGATTCTATACAACTCAAACTCCGCGCCAGAATGAAAAACAGTTGTGCCAATCTAACAACAAAAAAAGAATTAAAAATTGAATTTGGAACCATAAACAAATCATCCATTCCCGATACTTTTTTGACTGAATGTATGATTGATTGAAATTAATCTGCCGCCAATAGATAGGTATTATGTCAAATCAAATCAATCAAGTCAAATCAATCTTAATCACTTTAAATACATTTTAATTAATAAATCTATCAATTGATTTAATGAATATTCATTAATTGAAATAATAATACGTTATTTACTGCCGTGTAGGTCTAGTGGTCGCAATGGTGACTGCTGAGCGTGAAGTTCGATTCCTGGGTCGGTCAAATTGTTATTGGATTTTTTCATCAGGAATTTCTCAGTAGGCAGCCTCGGAGTCTGGATTTGTGCCCGGTTGGTGGCAATAGGCTCGCACCTACATGGGTCTTATTATTGTATACACAGTGAATTATGGTGTACTATAATTAGGAAGGTACATCTCTGCCTAACCCTTCAGGGACTGCAGGCGTTATGTTATGTATGTATGTAACTAAAAATCCTACCTACCTTACCCGTATCCTACCTTTAACTGACTTTAATTTACTTTTGATCTAGAAACAATCATCATCTGCCTAGCCTTTTGCTAACTATGTTGGGGTCGGCTTCAAGTCACCGGATGCAGTTGAATACCAGTATTTTACATGGAGTGCCTGCCTATCTGACCTTGATACTGGGTTATACGATACCCCTTGGTATGACTGGTTGTCAGAATTTTGGGCCACTGACTACCTGACAAAGGTCTACAAACGAGGCACGGACAAAACTCGGTATGTAATGGGCGGTCAACCATCCACAGATCAACCTAGGCAAGCACGGCTTAACCTAAAGATCGCTCCGAGCGGCTGTTATTATTGAGCCATGAGTTTTTGATCTGGTAACACTGAAACTCTAAAATAAGAAGCTCAACGAACATCTCACGCCTAGAGAAAAAAAGCCGGATTTTTAAAGTTGGCATTGCATTTTTCCGCCATGAATAATTCACGTTATTCATATTTAACGAGAAATCTGTATAGTCGTCTTGTTGGTCCGTTTAGAATTGCAAATGGACGCTGACACTACTCTTGTACTATGATTTTAGGGATATTTTATACGAGGAGAATTTCTTGCTTGGAACAGTCGATTCTCAAAAACACAAAAACAAAAAAGACTCGTGTAGACAGTACGTCCGATATTAGTACCGTGAATGACAATAATCGCCTTGACCTTCAAAATTGCAAGTATGTGTGTAAACACATTTTTGTGTCAATTTCATAATACATATAACATCACGCCTGCAATCCCCGAAAAGTTATGCACAAGTGTACCTAATAGTAAACCCACATGCGCCAGTTATGTTTAAGTCCCATGTAATAGTGGGCGAGCCTGTTGCCATCAACCGCGAACAAATCGAGACTTCTGGCTGCTACTGAGAAATTCCTTATAGAAAAACCCAACAGCACTTGGCCGACCCGGGAATCGAACCCAGGACCGCATTCTCAGTAGTCGCGCTTGTGACCTCTAGACCATATAAATTTCGGTCTGAGAAAATCGCGTGACGAATTTTGCTTGCGATAATCGTTAGTGAGATTTATTTCAAGTGTGTAAAAATTGCTTACCGATTCTTGTCTGCGAGTCTCGCTTATGGTGGATCCACATAGCCCGGCGGCACTGCCGGCGGCTTGACCACAAGCAAAGCCGCCAGGTAAGTGCCACCGGCAGACGCGGCAAGCGCGGCTGTGAATCGTACAAGTCATATTTTGCTTGCCGTGGTTGATGCGAATTGAAACTTTTTGTATGTTGATTTCGGTTGCCAAGGGCGCATATCTGATGGTGGAGTTCTACGTAAGACTAATTTGTTTCAAATGACACAAGATGAATCTGCACACTTACCACAACTACAAACATTAGAAAGAAGAAATATGTCAGTGCGTTTTGATTGGACCACCATTGGACATTAACGACAGGCAAGAAATTCTACTCGTGTAAATGAGCTTCTTTTCTTTATAATAACGGTATCAAGTTATCACTTAGTGTATAAAATATTTAAATTGAGCAAGAAACTTCAATCTCGATGTAAGAAGAAATAGAAAAGATGAGCGTCTTTTTTTTTACATTTCTCAACTGAAAATAGGAAAAATCGTTTTCAAAGTTGTAGACCCAAAGTAAAAGGGTCTATAATTTATACTGTATAAGTAAAATAAATTTTGAAGTTATGGCTCATTTTATTTACCCATGAAACTGAACGTTATCAGCACATCAAAGGTGAAAGCGCACCTAGACGAACCGTACGAGCCGTACGCGCCGCGTCTCTGTAAATGAGCTCTTAAACACGAGTTCGAGAGCTGTCAGTGTTAGCTGTCGAACTAAGTTTAGATGTGCGAATTGCATTCTGTTTCATCGGTGAAATCGACTCTAAATCAGATAAAAGGCAATATTATTGGTTTCAATATCATTCTCCTGCCCTTGTCCCATTTTATTTGCGGTCGGCGCAGAACGTCTTCTTCTTCCATACCTCTCTATTACTTGTCATCTCATTAGACACCTCCTTTCTTGCCATATCATCCTTTACAAAGTCCATCCATCGCTTCTTTGGTCTTCCTCTACTCTTATACCCATTCACATTCAACAATGACATGTAAAACTGACATCAAAACATTTGAATAGGAATGAAAGTGTAAAGTAATAAAGAGTTTCATCGAGGTGTGTTGATTCGGTCCAACTCTCTCCAAAGGTTAGAAAGTAATTATGGCGGGAACACGGAGGAGGCGTTCAGAGAAAAATAAACAAGGAAAAAAAGTAACTCAATCTGTTGGAATGCGATAGGTACTATGGTAAGGGGTAGTTGGTCCCGTTTAGCATCATCACGCCTACTGCACCTCAATAGCGTAGCACACTTTAAATAGGATAGAGCACCCCAGAGGGTTTTCCAGAAAACATGTTCAGCGTGAAAACATGATATCTCAGTAGGTAGGGCGTGATGACAGAGAAAACCACCTCTACAGTTGAAAATTTTTGAAAGGAAGTCTTATTAGTCGCATTTGGAGCTACCCAAATAACGTTTTGCCGTTCTGTCAGCACGCCTACTTCGCTTAATTTCTGACAACCCAAATATTACTTTACCCTACACACTAGTATTTTAAATTCTCAAAATATGATTGTCAAAGATAATATTTTATTTTTCTTAAATGTTTTGTAAAGTAGCTAGGTTCCCAAATAACGAGTACATTGTGATAGGTATTTTATTTTTAATTAAATTTTCAGTTTGTATGCTGGATGAAGTCAACGAAATATGGGAAATTTCATGCAAATAAAGAATCTTGAATGAGAAACGGACATAAAACTTCAAATTCATTTCGTTTCAGTTGAGTTAATATGGATATTTTTTTATTTATCACTGACTTTCGGACTTTTTTATTATATCTAACAAACTTCTTAATACCTCACAATTAAATAATCCAATATCCAATCCAATTCCAATTTTCAAAGCTAATATTATTTCAATTACTAGCTACTAAAAAAATGTAGGTACAAAGGAATTAACTGGCTTCAAATAAAAGTTTTGAAACAAAAGCATAATTAATTTCAAGTTGGCTTTACGATTGAGTACCCTTGCTTCTGGAACTGATAAAAAGAGGAATTTTAGAGGTTAGATTTTTTTTTTAACTTTGTTAAACTTTTGTACTTTTTTATCTAACAGAGAAAAATGGTTTGTTATATTTGATTTTCAATCATCTTTTAATAATAACAGCCGCAAGGTTCGATCTTTAAGGTTAAGCCGAGCTTGCCACGGACGGTCCGTGGATGGGTGACGATTCTTTACAACGGGTTAACGTGCTTGTTAAGCCGTTAGTCCCGGCTGCCATTTGTAGATCTTTCACAGTCGTTACAGATGGTCAGTGGCCCGAAAGTCTGATAAGCAGTTTTACCAAAAGGCATCGTATTACCTAGTACTAACTGGGTTGTGGAGATCAGATAGGCAGACGCTTCAGTTAGACTAAAAGTCATCTCCAACAAACTTGGAAAAAGGCTAGGTGAAGGCTAGGCTATATGAAGTAGCATCGAAGAAAGATTATTTAATTAAACATTTTATTGGCACCAACAATAATTTTCGACCATCAAAACGGGATAGAACGGGATAAAACGGGATAGAACGGGAAAGGACGGTATAAAACGGGATAGGACGGGATAAAACGGGATAGGACGGGATAAAACGGGATACAACGGCATAAACGGGGATAGAACGGGATAAAACGGGATACAACGGGGTAAAACGGGATAAAACGGGATAAAACGGGATAAAAGGGGATAAACCGGGATAAAACGGGATAGGACGGGATAGGACGGGATAAAACGAGATAAGACGGGATAAAACGGGATAAAACGCGATAAAACGGGATAGGACGGGATAGGACGGGATAGGACGGGATAGAACGGGATAGGATGGGATAAGACGGGATAGGACGGGATAAAACGGGATAGAACGGGATAGAACGGGATAAAACGGGATAAAACGGGATAAAACGGGATAAAACGGGATAAAACGGGATAAAACGGGATAAAACGGGATAAAACGGGATAAAACGGGATAAAACGGGATAGGACGGGATAAAACGGGATAAAACGGGATAAAACGGGATAAAACGGGATAAAACGGGATAAAACGGGATAAAACGGGATAAAACGGGATAAGACGGGATAAAACGCGATAAAACGGGATAGAACGGGATAAAACGGGATAAAATGGGATGCAACGGGATAAAATGGGATGCAACGGGATAGGACGGGATAAAACGGGATGCAACGGGATAAAACGGGATGCAACGGGATAGGACGGGATAGGACGGGATAGGACGGGATAGGACGGGATAGGACGGGATAGGACGGGATAGGACGGGATAGGACGGGATAGGATGGGATAAAATGGGATAAACCGGGATAAAACGGGATAGAACGGGATAAAACGGGATAAAATGGGATGCAACGGGATAAAATGGGATGCAACGGGATAGGATGGGATAGGACGGGATAAAACGGGATAGGACGGGATAAAACAGGATAAGACGGGATAAAACGGGATAAAACGGGATAAAACTGGATAAAACGGGATAAAACGGGATAAAACGAGATAAAACGAAATAAAACGGGATAGAACGGGATAGGATGGGATAAGACGGGATAGGACGGGATAAAACGGGATAGAACGGGATAAGACGGGATAAAACGCGATAAAACGGGATAGAACGGGATAAAACGGGATAAAACGGGATAAATCGGGATAAAACGGGATAAGACGGGATTAAACGCATTAAAATGGGATAGAACAGGATAGGATGGGGTGACTCCGTCACCAAGGAGGAGGTGGTGGCGGCGGTCGCAGCGGTAGGGGGCTGTGGCGCCGCGGCGGTCCAAGGCCGGGACATAAGGCCCGGCCGCGGCGGAATGGGCACCATCCGCCTCGAGTGCCCAGTCGCAGCTGCCAAAGCCGTCCTTGCGAAAGGACGGCTTCAAGTCGGGTTCAGCTCGGGCGCAGTCCGGGCACTCGAGGACCAGCCTCTGCGGTGTTTCCGGTGCTTCGGCATCGGCCACACCCGGCCCCTGTGTCCGTCCAAGGTTGACAGGACGGACACATGCTACCGCTGCGGCAAGGAGGGCCACAAAGCCGCCTCCTGCCAGGCCGCCACGCCGCACTGCACGGTGTGTGCCGCCAGTGGCCGCCGGGCAGGCCACGTCATGAAGGGGAGGAAGTGCAATCCCCCCCCTAAGCGTGGCAAAGCGCAGGCGCCGACCGGGCCTGCACCTGCTGCTGCCGCTAACACCGCCGTTCCTGCGGCGGCTGCGGAGGAGGTTGCGATGTCCGACTGATGGCCACGGTCGAACATCGCATCCTTCAGGCGAACACCAACCACTGCAGGACAGCCCAGGATCTGCTGATGCAGACCATGGCTGAGTGGTTGGTGGACTTGGCGGTGGTCGCCGAACCCTACTCGGTCCCTGGCCGTTGGCTGGGCGACCGGGACGGCTTGGTGGCGTTGGTGGCGCGGTCTTCCACAGACTCCCCTCCCCTCTCGCTCTTAGAGAGGGGACCGGGATACGTGGCCGCCGCGTGGGGAGAGATCGCGATGGTGGGGGTGTATTTCTCCCCAAACCGCCCTCTCTCGGACTTTGAGGATTTCCTCGAGATCCTCACTGCTGTCGTAGGGAGGGCGGCACCACGCCAGGTCGTGGTGTTGGGCGACCTAAACGCCAAGTCGGTGGCCTGGGGCAACCCGGTCGCCGGGTGCAACGTCCGGGGACGTGCCGTCGAGTTTTGGGCGGCCTCGTGCGGTGTGTCCCTCCTCAACAGGGGGGCGGTCCACACGTGTGTGCGGCAACAGGGCGGGTCGGTGGTGGACGTCTCGTTCGCCACCCCCGCGCTTGCCGCCCGCGTCGTGAACTGGCGGGTGGAGCTGGTGGAGACCTTGTCGGACCACCGTTATGTGCGGTTCGACATCTCCACACAGCGGGGAGGGGGGACGGCCCGCGCTGGGCAATCTCCCTTCCCGCGGTGGGCACTCACCCGCCTGGACCGGGAGGCGGCCAAGGAGGCCGCCTTCCTCCAGGACTGGCTGTCGCCTCCCCCTGTCGAGGAGGTCCCGGACGTGGACGCCGCAGCGGTCCGGCTGCGGGGGTCCTTGACCGAGGTGTGCAACTCCAGCATGCCTCGGTCTCGCCGTCCGCCTCCCCGTCGCGCCGTGTACTGGTGGACGGGGGAGCTGGCGGGGCTCCGGGCCACCTGCGTGGCGGCCAGAAGGGCCTACGCGCGGAGCCGACGGCGCACCGCCCAAAACCGAGTCCGGGCAGAGGAGGACCGCCTGTACGCCTCTTACCGAGAGGCTACGGTGGCCCTCAAGTCTGCGATGGGCGCTGCGCAAGACTCGGCGAGGGCCGAGATGCTGGAGGGTCTCGACAGAGATCCCTATGGGAGGCCATATAAGGCGGCGCGGAACCAGCTCCGCCCCTATGGTCCCCCACTGTCTGAGACCCTCGAGCCAGCGTTGCTGGATGGGGTGGTCCGGTCCCTGTTTCCGCGCAGGACCGACTTCACCCCTCCAGCGATGGATCCCCCGCAAGGGGCGGCTCCGCCGGAGGCAGAGGTGCCCCCGGTCACGGCGTCGGAATTCTACGCGGGGGTTCTGAGCCTCCGCGCGAAGAAGACCGCCCCCGGACCGGACGGCGTCCCCGCACGGGTGGTGGCGATCGCCGCCACCCAAATGGAGGACAGGTTTCGGGACCTCTTCAGCGCGTGTTTTACGGCTGGGAGGTTCCCGAAACTGTGGAAGGAGGGGCAGCTTTGCCTGCTCCGAAAGGAGGGTCGCCCGTTGGACTCCCCCTCGGCATACCGGCCCATCGTTCTGCTCGATGAGGTCGGTAAACTGTTCGAGGGGATCGTCGCCGGGAGGCTGGAGAGCCACCTGCGTGGGGTAGGGCCGGATCTGTCGGACGCCCAATTCGGTTTCCGTCGTGGGCGTTCGACGATCGACGCGCTGGCCCTACTCAAGGGCCAGGTGAAGGAGGCGGTGGAGGCGGGGGACGGAGTGCTGGCGGTGTCATTCGACATTGCCAACGCCTTCAACTCCGTCCCCCACTCGACGATATTGGAGGCGCTCCGGTATCACGGAGTGCCCCAATATCTGCGGAGCGTCCTGGCCGACTACTTGGAGGGCCGAGAGGTCCTCCTCGTGGACAAGTCGGCCACGGTGAGGCGGTACGGCGCAGAGTCCGGTGTTCCACAGGGGTCAGTGCTAGGCCCCCCCTTGTGGAACATCGGGTTCGACTGGCTGTTGCGGGGTGCCCTCCTCCCGGGCACGAGTGTCATCTGCTACGCGGATGACACTCTTCTCACTGCCCGGGGGAGGAACTTTGCCGACGCGGCCATTCTGGCCTCGGCTGGCGGGTCCTTGGTGGCAGAAAGGATCCGCCGCCTGGGATTGAGGGTGGCGCTGCACAAAACGGAGGCCGTGTTCTTCCGCGGTCCCCGGCAGCGCTGCCCTGCCGACGCCCACATCGTCGTGGAGGGCGTCCGTATAGGGGTCCAGCCCCAGATGAAATATCTGGGACTGGTGCTGGACGACAGGTGGCGCTTCGGCCCGCATTTCAGCGGGCTGTCGACGCGCCTGCTGAAGGCCGCGGACGCCCTCTCATGGCTCCTCCCAAACCTGGGGGGGCCCAAGGCAAAGTGCCGGCGCCTCTATGCCGGCATTTTGCGGAGCATGGCCCTTTACGGGGCTCCCATCTGGGCGGACTCCCTCCATAGGAGGGAGAATGCCACCGCCATCCGCAGGCCCCAGCGGGCTATTGCACAGCGGGTGGCGAGGGCCTACCGCTCAGTGGGCTTTTCGGCGGCGTGCGCTCTGGCCGGCACCCCTCCTTGGGAGCTGGAGGCGTGGGTGCTCGCCAGAGTGTACGAGTGGACGGCGCGCCGAAAGGCGCTCGGGGAGCGCCCCACGGGCGAAGAGCGGGAGGCGGTGCGGCGAGAGGCGAAGGACGCCATCGTCCTCCATTGGACGGAGGACCTCGCCAGCGCCGCCTTTGGCCGCCGGACGTTGGACGCGCTCGGTCCGGTCCTGAAGGGCTGGCTCGAGCGGTCCCACGGTTTCCTCTCTTTCCGTCTGGTGCAGGTGTTATCCGGACATGGCTGTTTCGGATCGCACCTGCACCGGATCGGGAGGGAGGAGACCCCGGCGTGCCACGACTGCGGCGCGGCGGAGGACACGGCGCAGCACACCCTCGAGGTGTGCCCGGCGTGGTCCGAGCTGCGCCGCGGTCTGACCGCGGTGGTCGGACCGGACCTCTCGCTTCCCGGCGTGGTCGACGCCATGCTGGGGAGTGAGGAGGCCTGGTCGGCGGTAGCCTCTTTTTGCGAGGACGTGATGTCGCAAAAGGAGGAGGCGGAGCGCGCGCGGGAGGACGACCCTCTCGCTGCGCCGCTCCGCAGACGAAGAAGGGGGAGAAGGCGTCGTGCCCTCCCTCCTCATGGTGACGGGCGGGCGATAGGCGCGGGGGTGCCTTCGCCCGCATTGCACCCGTCACCTTCGTCGGTCATTCCCGACCCCCCACACCCGTGAGGGTGTGACCCCCCACACCCGTGAGGGTGTGAGGGGGTCCGCCTAGCAATCGTCGGCGGAGGACTGGAAGTAAAGGCTGTGCCGGTTTCCCAGTCCCCCGCCACTCTGACGAAGCGGGAATGCGCTGGGTCGTTTTAGTGGGTATACCGGGTCCGCCCGGGGAGTCCCACATACCCCTCCCGTCCCCCGACGGGTGGGTATGCGTAATGCATTTTTTCCCAGCGTAAAAAAAAAAAAAAAAAAAAAAAAAAGGATAGGATGGGATAAGACGGGATAGGACGGGATAAAACGGGATAGAACGGGATAAGACGGGATAAAACGCGATAAAACGGGATAGGACGGGATAAAACGGGATAGGACAGGATAAAACGGGATAAAACGGGATAAAACGGGATAAAACGGGATAAAAAGGGATAAGACGGGATAAAACGGGATAAAACGGGATAAAACGGGATAAAACGGGATAAAACGGGATAAAACGGGATAAAACGGGATAAATAGGGATAAAAAGGGATAAAACGGGATAAAACGGGATAAAACGGGATAAAACGGGATAGGACGGGATAGAACGGGATAGAACGGGATAAGACGGGATAAAACGCGATAAAACGGGATAGAACGGGATAAAACGGGATAAAACGGGATAAAACGGGATAAATCGGGATAAAACGGGATAAGACGGGATTAAACGCATTAAAATGGGATAGAACGGGATAGGATGGGATGCAACGGGATAGGATGGGATAGGACGGGATAAATAAATAATAAATAAATAAATAATTCTATTTATAAATAATTCAATGTCATCTGTCAATGGAAGGCGCTGTTGGTAATCATTTGTGAAATTGTTTTGGAAATTATAATGAAAAAAAAATGCAAAATGTTTTTTAGTTCAGCTTTTTTTTTGTTATTAAAAGTTATTAGCAAATCATCCACATAGACATAGAAGAATAAATATATATGATAGAAGATAAATCATACTTCAATCCTCTACTAAATGAAAAAAGAATCACGTCAATAGGACCAGTAATCACGGAGTTATGAGGTAACAAACATTCAAAATAGTCAAATTGAGAACCTCCCCCTTTTAAGAAGTCGATTAAAAACAAGATGACGCCGTTAGTTTCGACTATTTCCACGCGCCATGAACCAAGATCCATGACGATCTCAAAACACAAATCTGAAAACAGTCAAATCTGACTGAACAACATCCCGTATAAACTTTGCGATATTGTGTGGGACAGAGGAGTTAAAATCGAAATAGAAACGCCTCCTCCCTTTAGCGCATTAGGGCGAATCTAAACGATTTAAATCTTAGTTTGAAGCAACCTCTTTGGAACCGATCCAAAGTGCTGTCGATTCTCTGATTTCGAAAGAAATAAGCTCGGAGTCAAAGCCATCGGGATTCTGATTGCAGTCGAATTTACTTGAAAGTTTTCTTTGAAAAGAATAGGGTGTGCGAATATGTTATCTTACTCTATTTTCTTGGAAACAATGTCGCAGTGCACATTGCAATGTCATTTTATAAAGAATGGGGTTACAGAAACGTAAGATGGTTGGAGCGATAATAATTTTATGAATGTTGTTTTTAGCTTCGATTGACGTACTAAAAATTTGTAGAAAACTGTTACTGTTCCAGTCACATGGAAAACTGGACCAGATGCCGTCTCGCCGCAGAGATGGAACTGAGAAGAGTCTTCTGCAAACTGCCCCCTGCCACGTTCGATCATGTCGATGTTACACGGCTGCTAAAGGACATCACTACATTGAAAAGCGTAGATGGCCAAGATGCAGTCCAGAATGGAGGTTTCTGAAAAAACCAATATTGGGCTACGTTCAAAAATAGCATTATTGCGTAATGTTGGTTCAGTAATTGGGTCGCCACAGGCCTCAAAGGCGAACACGCGTCCAGGGGCGCAAAATGCATCCATCGGCAGTTTTGAGTCGGGAAACACAAGTGCGTCACCAGCTGCCGATAACGCTGAGCAAGCCCCGCCCGCCGGCCCCGTCGCCCGCACCGATTATTTTGTGTATTTTAACTATGGGCCTTAGTTGCCTGATAATAAAATGATTATTATTTTTTCTTTATTTATTTCCTTTAAACATTGTTTTACATTTTTAAATATTTCTGAATAAAACACACAAAAAAAAACATTTAAAAATATAAAAAATAGTAGCCCACCGGTATCGGGAACAGGGTCCAAGCTACCGGCCGGCGGTCAGGGCTCCAGAGAGAGGAACCTCCTAACAATACGAACCGTGTCCAGGAGAACCGCTTTCTGAATCAAGCCCTTGATCCAGCCGCCTAACGAGAGCCTCCTCAGGCATTGGTCGAGGCTCTTGGCAATTAAGCCATTGGCTGAAACGACTATCGGCACAATGATGGCTGAGTTCACATCCCACATGTCGACAACCTCGCGAGCTAAGTCAAGATACTTGATTTGCTTATCTTTCTCGGCTTTCACGAGGTTCTCGTCATGCGGAACCGTTATGTCAACAATCATTGCGCGCCGCTTAATCGATCCACCACCACTATATCAGGCTTGTTGGCCATAATAGTCCTGTCAGTGATGATGGATTGATCCCAATACAGTTTGATATTGCCATTTTCGAGAACTGGATCGGGCACATACTGGCACTTCCGATTCCACAATGATGTATTTTAGAGCAAGTTGCTGATGGATAATCCTGGCTACAAGTACTGTCTATGCAAGTACTCTCCGTTAGCTAGACGAGAACACCCAGAGATAATGTGACGGATTGATTCGCCCGGATGGTGGCATGCCCGACAGATGTCAACCGTACCGTCCTTCACAATAAATCTCCGGTAGTTATTCGTCATCATAACTTCATCCATAATTGCACAGACAAAACCTTCGGTTTCTCCGAAGAGGTCCCCAGAACGTAGCCAGGCTATGGACGCTGATAGGTCTACATCGGGCCCATGCAGGGCCCGGAAAAAGCGCCCGTGGAGCTCCTTATTTTACCATACCTCCCTACGTCAAAAACTCAAAACTCTTAAAACCTAAAATACAAACAAATGTCAGGTGTGAGTTAGATAATCGACAGATTAAACAGGCTCGACATTACAACAAAGGCGCAAAAGATATGATTCCGTTAAAAGTAGGACAAAGAGTTAAAGTCAGAGTAAATAAGAAATGGGTGAGCGGAGTAGTTGCAGCTCTTGTGGGTATAAGATCATACAGTATTGATCTCGACCGTGGTGGAAGTTTAATACGCAATCGTAGGCACTTGATAGTAAACACAGCGTATCGCCCAACAGCTGATTGCTCGTGGCAATTGCTAAACTATGATGATGTCACCGTGCCCGAACGTCACGAAGATTCTCCATCTTGTTCACATTCGCAGACATCTAACTTATACACTACTCGTTTTGGCAGGACTGTGAGGGAGCCTGACCGGTGGACTTATCCGTCGTCATAAGGTTGAAATTAGAAGTAAATATTGTAGTAAACTCGTTTATAAAAGTTGCCTAGTTTAGTGATTATATGTATGTGTTAAGGTTGCTGGCAATGTAAAATTTTGTAAATAATTGCAATCCTATTCCCATAATTATGAAATGTTGGTCATTGTATGTACTTCTTGTTTTATTTAATTGTATAAGATGTAGTAAGTATTTTCGATTGTATATTCTATTTGTAATATAATTATATTGTATTGTTATTGTGTGTTACAACAAGGCGTTCATATTTTTAACATAAATGTAATGCGTGTTACTTGTTACAAAATTGAAAAATCCATATATTATGTACTCGAAATAGGATTAATAATCATGTAATTAAAATTTGATAGTTATAGTATTTAATAACTAATTAACGTGTTTGTTAATGAAATGAAATAAATAGTTTGTTGATATAATGGTTACTAGATAAATAAATTATAGAATAGATTAAAATTAATATAAGAATCCATTGAATGCATGTAATATTAATGATATATTTCAATTTGTCAATGTTTATAATTTTTGTTTAACATTTGTACTCAATTAATTACAGTAAAAATACATCGCTTAAAAAGTAAAAAAAAAAAAAAAAGGAAATTCGGTTGCATGATTTTTTGTTGCGTTTAGTAAATAGTAATCAGATTATTTTTTGTTTTTTTTGAAAAGGGGGATGTCGGTATGAGTATCAAAATATAAATGTAACTGAGGGTAGGTAGGTTACAAGGAATAAATGATTAGTCGTTAACCTGAGCTGGTGTTTGATTGACGAGTCCCACTGACATATAAGTTCTACATGGCGCAGCCGGTAGGATGTGAAAAAAAAAAAAAAAAAAAAAAAAAAAGGAAATTCGGTTGCATGATTTTTTGTTGTTCCATCTCATCTAATTTTGATTTTAAACTTTCTTTTATAGAAACTGGCAATTTTCGTGGAGCATGTACAACTGGGCTTATACTACTATCTATACTAATTTTATATTCTCCAGGCATACAACCTACGCCCTCAAAGACATCTTTATATTCAGTAAAGATACTATCTTTATATTCTGAGCTATTAACGGCTAGCGTTAATTTTATTAAACTTAATTCTTGACAGCTATCACGGCCCAATATTGGAGGAGAAGTTACATCGGCTATTAAGAAGTTAATAATGTAATCCAACTCTTTATATTTTACCTTCAAATTACAGCTGCCCACTACTGTGATGTCACTGCCCGAATACCCTCGAAGTTTGATACTGGTCGGAATAAGATAGTCTTTAGGTATTTTTAATATTTCTAAATAATTATAGGGTAAAACATTTACATCCGCACCAGTATCAATTTTAAACGAAACTTCTGTGTTATTTATTGCCAGCTTTACACACCAGTCACGTGAAGAATTATTAAAATAATAAATTACCTGATCGTTTGACTCGTCCTCGTCCACTCGCACTTCACATACCCTACACACACGTGAGAAATGGTTTAACTTATTGCACTTCAAACATCGTTTTCCTATCGCTGGACAATTATAACCAATATGATTGATTCCACACCTTCGGCACGAGCGTCCCTGGTCTCGCTGACTAGCGTTTTTATCGTAACCCTTCGACGTTGACGCCATTGGCAAATGTTGTTGTGAATACGATGATGATCCACGGCCTGCTCCCTGTTGAAACCGACGCACCGACGCTCCTCGATGTTGCTGACCACGGCGTTGTCGCGAGACCCAATGTACTTGATTACTGGTCTCATCTTCCATATTATCACTTTTCGCTCTGCTTGTTCGTGATACACAGTACGCACAGTGTTCCACGGAATCTTTCTTTATATTTCCTGCTTGCACATGCGATAACTGGGCTATGTTGCATATTTCGACAGCCTTTTGCAATGTTAATTTGGGCTCTCGAAGAAGGCGTTCTCGAAGTAATCCGTCCTTAATTCCACAAATTAATCGGTCTCGTACTAAATCGTCGCATAATCCCTCAAACTCACATTTTGCCGCCAATTTCTTTAATTCCAACGAGAATTGTTCGACTGATTCACCATCATTTTGCTCACGTTTAAAAAATTGATGCCTTTGTACAGTTATGTTTTTTCTTTGTAGAAAAACTCCATCGAACTTTTCTATTAAAATTTTCAAATCGATAAATTGCTCCGTGAATTGTTCATAAATTTCTCGACACTGATCTCCCACAACATGTAAAAATATATTAATTTGTACCTTCTGAGTTTTCTTATTGAGCTCACATGCTTCAAAATATATTAAAAACGCATTCTTCCATTTTTCCCACTCTTTCGAGATGTTTCCTGATGTAGAATTCTCCACATTGTTGTTAAAACAAAATGGAGGCGGTGGCGGCAGTACACTTTCCATTGTAGATTTGGTAAATAATTCCCTTATATTCGTTGGTTAATCACCACTTTCGAAATTTATCAATCGCACGACAAAGTTTATCTACTTCAAGTATTTCACGAAGTATCCTACCGGCTGCGCCATGTAGAACTTATTTATGTCAGTGGGACTCGTCAATCAAACACCAGCTCAGGTTAACGACTAATCATTTATTCCTTGTAACCTACCTACCCTCAGTTACATTTATATTTTGATACTCATACCGACAGTAAGTGTCAAGTACTACAGGTTTGCGCCAGTTCTGTTTAGTTCTCTTTCTTTATAACATAGCCACAAGTACCTCTTAACGAACTTACGCACGTAACAATCTTAAATGCACTCATTCATAGACAACGCATTTGTAAACTACTGACTCTAAGCATGGAATTTTGCACAGCAGTTCCTTAATTATTATGCAAAACTGCATCTTATTGCAAGTCAAGTAGTGTACCTAATAGTCAGCTCAGTCTCTAGAGAGTCAGCTTGTTGATACAGCAAGTTGTCGCAAAGTGTCGCTGCGTTCGAAGACATTTATTGCAATCTCTGTCGGACAGTTATCGTTTTATTACGTGTCAAAGAGATTGCTTTATGTAGATAGTCGGTTTAAAAAAAGTTAAGTCTATCTTACACCCGTATCCATACACAAGTTTATTTTATTGGGTTGAGTATAGCAATAGATAAGAATTTAAACAAAGTAAAAACCGTCGAAGAAAGTAAAGCAAACAATAATCCCAACTTTTGACAGTTCTTTTCAATATTTAATAATCGATCGCCGTTATCGCAAATAGAATGTCACCATGTCAAGGTCATAGGGCGTGCTTTGTCCATAATTAAAGATTGATTTGACAGAAATAGCTGAAATAAATTAATGGAATGAATGGCTTGAGAAATGGCGGAATGTTATTTGCTAAGAGGCAACGTATGTAACACAGCAGGCTGTGTACAGACTCAGAGTAACAAAGAGAGCCGACCGAGTTCCAAACGTCGAAATCCGGAGACGTACGAAGGTTTTCGATTTTGAAAATCGCGTTATGGTGTTAGGCGGGACACTTAACAAGGTGCGGTGAGGCCGGTGGAGTAAAGCCAGGACCGAGTGGCGTCCAAGGACTGGAAAGAGAAGTGTTGGTCGTCCAGTGGCGAGATGGGCAGACGATATTGTAAAAATGCTATATTCAATTGGCTGCATCCCAAAAATTACGACCAAACAGAACACTTCTTGCATATACAGTCGTGATATTTGTAAAATATAACACCAAATGATATAGCCAAATGTAACCTACCAGGGGTGTGTGTGGGATCAAGTGTAAGATCCAATGTATGAAATCATACAAGAGCAAAAAAGAATGTGTGTGTGTGTTCTCCTATTAAAAATAAGAAAAAGATGTATGTGCAATAATAAAAGAATTTCGGGCGCCGTGGAAACGCACACTACATTTAAAAAATACTTGCCAGATAGAACAATTCGAAGAGTCAGACCTCTAATCTTCCGGGGGTGACTAAACTAGGATAATAGAAACAATGGAAATACCTTTGTTAATACCTTGTTTAATATGTCAGTAGCTTCCTTTTTACTTTAAATATTAAATTACTAATTTGAGGTTATTATTATTGTTGCATCTTTATGTGAAGAAAGTAAATTAAGTTTGGGCCAGATGTCTGGCTAAAAAAATGTTAAATTAGACCTCAAGATTTCGGCGTCGAAGATGAGAGCACGTATTCAACTCACCCACCGTACACACTCATATACGCTATACACACAACCTAACACAACCCACACTTCATACACACATCCACACACACACACTTCCAAAAGCACCAAACCTCTTGTCCTCAAACTTTCTTTCAAGCTAACATGTTAGCCATACTTAGGAAGAGACTGGACCCCACAGCATAAGGTATCCTAGTGCTCCGTGGGGTCCAGGGAATATGTAAAAATCTAGCAATTAAGAATCACTGTGTTTTGTTACTGGCTTTTTAATAATGTAACATGTTATGCGAACTAAATAAAATTTTATTTATTTACATTGTTGCCATCGCGAAAGTATCCCAGATGAAGCTGGTACAAGAACGTGGAGCTTGGCACAAGCAAAGAGAGGCCTATACCCAGCAGTAGGTGATGTCGGGCTGTTGACGATGCTGATGGATGATGCACCTAGGTAACCGAAAAGAGGACAAAGTTATGCGCAACCTATTGCTCGTAGAACTGTTGGCTGATGAGACCAAAAGGTTTTGGATTGATGACTACGAAAGCAATCTTTTTAGTAAACTCTATTGGCATACGTAACGCTTCCTCGAAAGTTGTCAGACAGGATATTGGAAATTGTTGGAAACTGCAAGTCAATAAGTATTTATGACCCGCGTGTGACTTCAACTCGTTACTGGTTTGTTAGCCCAGTGTACGGGATTTAGCAAGTTGGGGCTAGGATTTAATAGATGGACCAATCTGGACTTAGTTGCTAAGGCGTTAAATTTGCCAAGTAAGACACACTATGAAAGACGTCAGCTATAGAATAAAACTCTTTCTTTATTTGTTCATTTATTAACTCGTGGACAATGGTGTGGGTTATATGTATGTTTAACTATTTATGTAACTACTCATAATTTTAAACTTGAAACATGTAACTGTTTTAACCGACTTCAAAAAAGGAGGAGGTTCTCAATTCTGTTGTATGTTTTTTTTTTTTTTTTGTGTTTGTTACCGCATATCCGATTTGAAAAATTCTTCTTTTAACTGAATGGATTTACTTCCCGATTGGTCCCATAGAAATTTCATCAAAATCGGTTCAGCAATTTGGTTTTGAAATCAAAATAACTGGAAAAAATGTCATCCAAGTAAAAGAAATTGCGAAATTGATACTTGACAAGGATTTGTGTGTGATACGATAACTAAAAAGGGTAAAATAAAAACTTTTTTGCAAAAAAAAACCGACTTCCAAAAAAACCACGAAAAAAGTGGAAAATAACTTTACTTTCGGAAGTCGGTGGCAAAAAAGTCAATGGTTTTTTTGGAAGTCGGTTTTTTTTTGCAAAAAAGTTTTTTTTTGTCCCTTATAAATAAAATAAAATAAATAAAACATGAAAAATATACAGCGTGTTTATGAAACTATACGTATATATTTTTCGCTTTAATGTATGTTGGTTCCATAGTGAAAATTGTGCAGTTTGATAGTCTGTATTAGGGTTGTTGCTGATGCAGGTTTTTACTGTATGCTTTTTTTTTTCAGATAAATATCAGCGAATGCTGATGCTGATATTAATAAATTACTTATATAATTAATGTTAGTAAATGTTCGGTATTCTTGTTCATCAACATAAAATATTTCCTTATTGCACTTTTTATTAGAGGAGGCAATATGAATTTGTAAATGGTTTATTACTTATTTGCTATAATTTAACTACCCCTTTAACGAACACGTCACGACTTGAATGTCAGCATTAAAAATCAGTATCGATTGTTGCTGATGCTGATACTAAAAACAATGCTGATAATCCGCGGATGCTGATGTTGATGCTGATATTTGCAACAACCCTAGTCTGTATCACACTCTTGAATTTGACCACAACTTTCAAATAAATTCTATGCTCTTATATGCATGAAAAGTGATATTCTTCTATTCAGTATAAGTTTTTTAAAATCATGAACACAGGGTCTCGTATATATATATACATAAAACTCGACCAATAAATATGTACCTTTTTTTTGTTCCAAGAATTCCCCAGCTCCAACCAACTATTCAATTTATGAAATTTTCTCTCGACTCCAAACGCAAAAAATGTAGGTACGTAATGTGCTTGCCGTAAATAATGTATTTCCATTAACAGCAGCGAAGCAAAACCCTTATTATTTCTTAAACAAAAACAATCAACAGATTCATCTCGCTAAAATACAATCAGTGGAATCTTCGGCTCTCTATTGTGTTGACAATATTAAAATAAAGACTGCAGATGAAAGCCGGGTATTGTTTCCAAGTAATCTTTGAAACTGTGGTGGGCCGCGGAGTTTTTTGAAATAAAATTCAATGCTTACTATTTATTTGTCAGTCCTTTTTTGGTTCTTATATACATACTAGCTGTCCCGGCGAACTTCGTACCGCCTAACAGTCGATGAATCCTACCCCGCCTACCCTACCTGCCCCACCTACCTTACCCACCCTACCTACCTACTTCCTAGTACCTACCTACCTATCCTACTCTCGTAGTACCTACCTACCTATCCTACTCTCGTAGTACCTACCTACCTATCCTACTCTCGTAGTACCTACCTACCTATCCTACTCTCCTAGTACCTACCTACCTACCCTACCCTCCTAGTACCTATCTACATATCCTATTCTCTTAGTACCTGCCTACCTATCCTACTCTCCTAGTACCTGCCTACCTATCCTACTCTCCTAGTACCTACCTACCTATCAATGATTAAATTACTAAAATGGCTATTAAAAAATAAGGGTTGATCGTAGAAGGGTGAAATTGAAGATTGTATGTATTTTTGTATGTTGTATCATAAAAAAATAGAAATTAAAAATTTTGTCTAAAAAATAAAAAATAAAAATTTGGGGTGGACTACCCCTAACATTTAGGGGGATGAAAAATAGATGTTAGCCGATTCTCATAGATACCGGATAAGCACAAAAAATTTCATCAAAATCGGTCAAGCCGTTTCGGAGGAGTATGGCAACGAAAACTGTGACACGAGAATTTTATATATTAGAGATAAGAGAAATATTTAGCTTTTTGTTTGGGATAATCGACTCATGATGTTTTTTGGAATAAAAAGAGTTTACACCGCGGTGGGACATTAATTGGCTAATCTTAACAGACTCGCCTCCTACAACATGGGACTTAAACATAAGAAGCTAGCAAAATGTGAGTGAGAGGGCGCCACCAGTTTAATGGAATTAAACTTGGAGTCGCTTAGAAAACGCAGTTCACCGTTCATGGCCTCACGCTTCTAACGTATAATAAATAATAGGTTTTCCACACACCTGCCATCTAGCACTTGTACGTGCTAGACAGTAATATGAAATAATATATTATGCGCTATCTGTCTCCTGCGGTGTTGCGGGCAAGGTGGGACTGTCACATGTGTGTTCTTAGCCTTATGCAGAAATGCGAGCCATTACTTTACGGGTTTATGTTTGTTTGGAATGAGACTGTAAAATTATATTCCCTAGAATGAATGCGACTTTTAATGTCAATTAAATTGTGTTATCTGTGATCTAGGCATAAGATATCAGTAACTCGAGATCGATCTTACCTCCTCAGTACAGCAGTTTAGTTCTATGAGTAACTAACCTCTGAGTCAGAACCTTAAAGAAATTACTGAGCAGATTTAAGTCAGCCTACCCCGTCATAGGTTATAATATCCACACTTCCATTGGCAACACTCCGGACTCCACCGAAGTGGAGACGAGACGAGAGGAGAAATAAAATTCTACATTTCTGCTCTCGCCGCAGACCGAGAGCATTATTCTGCTTGGTGGAAACTAAACCTTACATGGTGGTGCGCCGCGCGAAGAGACGTGACATGGTGAGCGCCGCACGTCTGCGCGGCCGCGCGGTTTACGTATATTAGTCATCAATTTCATACAAGCCAATGCGAAGTGAGATCCGCTTCACCGCCCGTCCGTACCTGGTCGTGTGAGAGTCACCAATTTTTAACCGACTTTAAAAAAAAGGAGGAGGTTCCCAATTCAGTTGTATTTTTTTTTGTGTTTGTTACCTCATGTCTTCGTCATTTATGAACCGATTTGAAAAATTCTTCTTTCATCTTAAAGGATATACTTTCCGATTGGTTCCATAGAAATTTCATCAAAATCGGTTAAGTAGTTTGGTTTTTAAATCAATATAGCTGGAAAAATTATGTCATCCAAGTAAAAGAAATTGCGAAATTGATACTTGACGAGAAAGTGTGATACGATAACTAAAAAGGGAAAAATAAAAACTTTTTTGCAAAAAAACAACCGACTTCCAAAAAATACTCACGGACTTCCGAAAGTAAAGTAGTTTCCACTTTTTTTTTTTTTTAAGTCGGTTATTTTGTTTGTGCATTAGGTACGTAATTCCAAACAAACAAAATAATTAACAATTCTCGTACACTAGGACATAATAAATTAGTCAATGCGACCTGTACTGCCACAAAACGTATGTAGATACGGGAACAAATAACGTTGGAGCACGAGCTACGTGGCCGTAAATATACTGATGTTACCCAGGACATGTTTATAGTAAAGATATCGTTTGACGTGGCACCTAAAACGTACGTTTAAACAAGACTTAGTGTAATGTAACATAGGTAGGTACCTGAGCACGACACAAATGGTGCCCGAAAAACTCATTCTCTAAAAAAAAATTCTCGCTTTGGAACTAACATACTCGTAATATTATGTTTTCGAATAATTTAGGAGATTATTTCTAGATAAAAAGTAAATCTTCTTTCGTGTCGATGAAACGACTTGTTTTAATTTTTTGGGCCCAGTATGTGTGTGAAAAGATGGCGTCGTAATTTTTTCTTTGCACAGCCTTATGTTACAGTCTCAAGTCAGCACACCCCTAGTACAATATAGTGACAAATAAAAGCGTCGGTATGTTTATCTAGACAGAACTAGGAAATAATAAATTAGTCTATCTCACTCAAAATGGCGCCCAACGTTGGAGACATGCGATATGAATATTCAGGTGCAATTCAGGACTTATTAGCACAGCCGCAGTTTGCTATACGTGTCCATTTTGAAATGAAAGTACACGTGAAGTTTATGGAGACAGAAGTAGGAAGTAGGAAATGTCAATCTGACTATAATGGCGCCCAGCATGGGCCACCTGAAATGTGAATATTCAGTGGCAATAAGGATTTCTTAGCACCTAACACTACGGCTTCTTACGGATTTTAAGACTTGGCAAAACAATGAGGTTTCGTTTTGATTGGTAAGTTTAATGTTAATGTATAATATTACCTTTAATTATATAAATGATGGTAGAAACCACATCAAAATTATCGTTAATATACGTGATTTAGATGAGAATAACAAAACGATCACAAATAAACGGGCCTTCAATATTATAATAGATAGGTAGGAAATGTAGTTCGCTAGATTATATCTCTTGATAATATGATTTGTAAAATAACAAGGCTAATTATATTCCAGGTGACTAACAAATCAAAGGGCGACTAACTATTTGCTTCTAAAAAAGTAGCTTGGCAGCGAAATAAAATAGCTTGATATAATTTGGAGTTACATAAATTTTCTTGCGTAGCCAAGTAGCAGAACATAGGGCACAGGGAGCTTAGGGCACCCCGACACGGATACGTTAGGTTCGAATGGTATGACGAGCGAACTTAGCTACCGTCGTGCCATTCAAGTTAAGTTACTTTAAAGCCTGCAGACAGATGTAGGAGCCCCGCGCAGCGGGTCGCCGTCGTTGAGGCCAATAAATTCAGTTACCAAAACAGAAACTCGATGGCAGTTTAAATTAAAATAAAGCTAACAACTGATTATTAAGCTGCTACTTTCTACCTAAAATTATCCTTCGCTGTAGCTGCCAACCTACTAGTTTTGCTACCTGCTTTAATTATTTTTTAATCCCAAATTCAGATGAATTTGTCGCTGTGTTAAATACATGCCAAATAACAATGGCGCCCAGTATGGGACACTTGCGATGTTATTTACATCGCAAGTTGCAATATAGAACTCATTAGAAAAACTGTGTTTTTATTATGGTGCCCAATCTGGGACACTTCCGTATTTTCGATTTGTTGGTCTCATACAAACAAAATGCAAATCGTCAGAAGTATCTTTGACAAAAAACAAAAACTGTAACTGGCTAAACCCGAAAACAAATACTGCTGCTGAATTTGAACAATACAAAAAACTCTTTTGAACAGAAAACAAAACTAATCTTACTAAAACTTCAAACATCCAAAGTTGTGTGCTGGATCTAAATGCAGCACAACTTGAACTGGTTCAAGCTCGTAAATTAAAGTAAGTATCCGACGTTTCACTATACGAAGACACGGATAAGATATATGTCCAGTTTAATGTTCAAAATTTATCGATAGCTGTATCTCTTTCCGAGTTATTGGGTTAAGAAGTTTATTGTCTCTACTCTCAAGCATACGGAATTCCTTTTCCCATTTGTAAGTAAGTAAAGAGATGGCTACACAAATCCAGGAAAGAATGGGATAGAATGCCCTCTATACTGGAATATTCAGAGAGAGAGAGAGAGAAGGATAAAAAACATTGATCCCCATTCTAATATATTTCCGTGCGTGCTGGTTGATTCTTACGAGTCACGATGGTTTCAGTCATTTTTCTGTGGTGTTTATTAAAATATAGATACAAAAAAAAAATACAATGGCTAAGTTTTTGAACATACTTTTATAAATAAAATAACCAGGATAAATAAAATAATTCAATACTATCAGTATTATAAAGGGGTAACGTGTTATCTAGTAATTGGATTGTGAAGGTGAGACTGGCAGTCGCTCCATCTTAACCACCGGTATTCAACTGCCTCCAGTTAACTTTCGCTTTTAAGTTCAAATAATTAATTTTTACTTGTGTGCAAAAGTCGTTATAACTACGAATGTATTACGACGACTCGGGAGGTGGGTTTTGAGCACACGAACGAATTATTGTTCGACCCATATGCTGGGTGCTTAGCACCGAAAGTGTTAAACTGGAAGTCGACTTAAACAGAGTTGGGGAAAGGCAGATGATGTCGATTATAAATTGTTAACATTTACACTTTATGTACATGTCTGCGGAGGTGGGTAGTCTTCTTTATGTATATTCATGTTCGTCGTACATGGTGGAAATTCCAAAATAACACTCGGATGTTGTTCAGTACACTGATCTTTATAACTGTTCTGATTTTGGTTTCAAAATATTATGGGATGCTCACAATATTTAACGATTAAAAGTCAAATCAGATAACCACATGGAATGTAGTGAGGGTAGTAGTAACGCAATCACGAACGATCGTTAGCTCTGTTCACAATCGATGAACTGTCATCCGTCATCTGCTACCTTTCAGCTGTCAGCTGTCAGACGTCATCGGTAATCGCGTTACAACCAAACACACTCAAGCAATATTAAAATAAATAAATAAATATCGCTAGACATTACACACAGCGCCATCTAGTGCCACACTAAGCAACGAGGCTTGTGTCGTGGACACTAGATAGTTGATATACTACATAGATACTTTTTGTTTGTAAATACATACTTATTATACATATAAACATCCATGACTCGGTAACAAATGTCCATGCTTATCACACAAACACTTGCTCCTACCGGGATTCGAACCCGGAACCCTATGAACGTAAGGCAGCCTCACTAGCGCTGCGCCATTCGGGTCGTCATTCAAAATTCAGTTCAAAATGTTTGAACTAAACGTTAATGAAAATTGCTTGACATTCCATTACCTTCTACCCTCGGTTACTGCGCTCTGCGACATACACACAAAACGGGTACATAATGCGTACATAAAATAAAAAGAGCACAAGATAAAGTAGACCACCCGTGCATTTGACACAATAGCCTTGTTTGCCCACAAATAATTGGTTATTATCGGAAATGGCAGCCATTTATCAACATTTCGTTAAAATTATTTGCTGCAAACATCGGATAATGTTTGTAGAAAGCATTCCGAAGGCAATAAAATTGACCATTTAGTTATCAACTTGGGTAATTGGTGAATGTTTGTTTTGATTGGTTTAGTGCTACCTAACGAGAGAAGTTGGTTGTCAACTGTGTGGGAAGAAGAACCATGACTTGAAAATTGACTTAAAATTATGTCGTTCGTCTTAAATTTCGATAGGTATTTAACTTAATTTTCAGTAAAGTAGTGATTACTATGAAATTCGTCATTACCTTATTAGCTGAAAGACATGCACATCTGAACATGGGCCTCCCAAGTGTCGCCACGTTATGTCGATTGGGCCTGTGCTTTGCGCATCAAGAGGATAATGAAGATGAGGAGGAGAAGAGGTAATCCCATAGCCTTCACTAGGTCACCGGTCTATATTGTGGGAGGCCTTCCAACGCTTCCGGTAGTCTGTATTAAATTATTTAAAAAAAAACGAGTGATATATTAATGTGATTGATGATATTTATGTATATAAGGTTGTCTGGAAGAGATCGCCATCAGCGATAAGACCGCCATTGTAACCATAAAATTAACAATTTTTGTAAAACCATTCTGTATCAATTTTGGTGTACAATAAAGTATATTCTATTCTATTCTATATTTTTTCAACTTTGCTATGCAAGACCAAACATATATGAGTAAGAATAATACTGTTTACGAGCACTAAGAATGACCTTTAGAAGCTTATCCTGTTATGCATAACTGTAATATTCCGTAAAATATTTTGCTGTTGTATTATAATCATCTCCCACAGCCTAGCTTTACCCCCTGATAGGTATAGGTCTCTGTTTGGTTATGTTAGTCTCCATTTGCCGGTGAACCTTATCCAGGATTCACCCGCAATGGCAACAATAACTGATGTTATATAGCCAACATTAATTTCAGCTGCAAGTAATTATTCGCTCTACTTACTAAGTCATACAATCATGGATGAAGAAGCAACTCCTAATCTAACTATTCACACTCCAGCTCTTCTAAGAACAGTAAATTATGTTAAAAGGCCCGGAGCACATTACGACGAACAATTATGCATAATGCTGAGACGCACAAACATAATGTTAGTTTATGTTTATACGCGAGGATTCAAGATTATGCATAATTTGTTGTTGTGTAGTCGGGCACAATACATTGTCTACGTAAAGCTTAGGTTCCCAACGGGGGCAGTACCGCCCTCTAGTGGGCGCCGGAGCTTTTCATGGGGCGAGTGGGTCCAAAGGCAAATGAGGGGCGTTATGGAATACCTCTAGTTTCATGAAAAAAACATTTTATCTAGCCATCTAAAATGTTTATCTTATAACCATTTTGTAAAAGGGGTCGTTGGATTTTTTTTCTTGTAAACGTGGCGGTAGCCCATGAAAGGTTGGGAACCTATGACGTAAAGCTTAACCCTCAAAAATAGAGGTTAGAAGATTGTTTAATGTTCATTAACAAATCGAGTTTTTTATTAAGAATTTAAAGTAGTGTTGCTAAAGAAACAGCTGTTTCCTACAAAAGTGCAATACCTACACGGTCAAAATGTATTGGTGTAAATGTATCTGAGGTGTTCCTTCCAACCTATGGTATGGTAGGTATATGACACTTCACTTTTGAGACGAGTAATTGAGTTGAACTTCTCTATTACTGATAAATGCACTGACTGGACAGGTCCACTCAAATCTGTGTGGTATTTTCCTCAAAAGACCACCTCAGACATTGATCTGCATGGTTCACTTAAGGACCTTAACCATATTATGATTGAAAACAGCCACTGCTAGATAATACATATTTGACATATTAGGAAACAGGCGATTTCTATTAAAAAAAAAATAATATGACAGATTTTTTCTTTTAAAAATAAGTCGACTTTTCTCAAAAGGATTGCCAATTAACAGCACTCTATAGGGACAAGTGGAAGGAAGGAAGGGAGGCCTTTGCCCTTCAGTGGGACACAAATGGCAGATAAAAAAAAAACTAACAAGACATGACGTGCTGTTGTCTGGTTTATCGGTCTTTGTCTTGTCAACTTAACCATCTTCTCATTCTTCACCTTGCGTTGATCCATACAAAGATTAGCTATTCCTTAATAACTTTCGTTATTTAGGTTTAACCCAAGATATCGTCAAGCTCATATACACAACTAAACATTCTAAGTGAACGAAGTAGGGTGAACTATGTTTTGTGTAAAACAAATTGAGGCGCAACGTGCAACAAGCAATAGGATTTTAATCATTAAAACAAGAGTGTTACAAGTGAATAGGAAATCTTGTATTAATACTAAAATATTGTACGTACGTTGATCTAAAGGAAAAACGATTCCATTTACAAACTTACATTTAAATGTCCAATTACATGTTAGCTCTTACAAATTGTTACTTTTGACGTGCTTGACAAAAATAAGGGTCATGTTCTCGATCATTTCGGATCATGTAAATTGATACGACGTTTACCTACAGATTACAAAGGAAAAATAAACCCACACGAAAAATTACTCTCTTAAGATACAAAATATACACTTAGGTATATATTCCAAGAAAATCCGTACCGAGATCACGAGCGTTCGATGTAAACGTAACGTAAATAAATACCTCGATTTTTTTTAATCGAAAGTACAATATATTATAGCAATACATGTTAGCAAAATTGTTTGCAACAAAGGCAATCAGTATCATCCATAGACAAGGAAAAATTCTTTAAATTATGAAAATATTATATGTGAAACGAGTATTTTTTTTGAATTTTAAAATCGTCGTATTTACGTTACGTTTACACAGGGCGTCATGCTAGGCCTCCGGGTCATAACTTCCAACTAAAATGTACCTACGTATTTACGTGAAAGATAATACTATCGGAGGGATACCTACGTGATTCGTGACCGCATCACGTTTTTCGATAAATCGCGACCAAATGTTTTTCCTATAACCGTCCTACAACCCCAATGTTTTTGTTTTCAAAGCGCGAGTGAAAAGGAATACGGAAAATCGTACAGAGTGAATTGAAACGAACAAGTTTTTTTTTTATTTCGTTCGATTTTTTATTTGCCTCGTCAGCCAGCATTCAGTGCTTCGACGAGAACCCCTTGAATATTGGCGGGAAAAGGAATATTCTGGAGGGTTTTAATAATAATACGTTATTTCTGAATTTCTCTTTGTGTCAACCATTTATTTATAGAGGCACACAATAGAGAGATTACGCTTATTAATATTTCCACAAGGAAACCGCATAGCTGATACAATTGTGCTCCAATGATGCAGAAAATTTAATCAGATTAGTTTCGTTCAAGAACATTTTCAGCAGCGCCATTGTTATGTTAAAACGTGCATTATATAGATTAAATATTTTCTCGGCATGAAATATGAAGGCAATGCAGGGTTTTCTTGCTATAACTAATATTAGGTACGGTAAATACATTTGCAATATTCTTGAAGATAATTCACAGATGGGTCATATCCAGTGATCGGAATAGGCAGAGCTAAAGTTAAAGGAACAGAAATGAAAAGTGGGGACTTCCTTACGACAAAAAAAAAATTGCGTTTTTTTTTTCTGAAACTCGGAAATGTCTCGGAATCAGTTAAGTACATTAACAATAATAATGTTATTAAAGCGGCTCTCCTGGACACGGCTCGTATTGTTAGGAGGTTTCTCTCTCTGGAGCCTTGACCACCGGTAGCTTGGACCCTGTTCCCGATACCGGTGGGCTACTATTTTTTATATTTTTAAATGTTTTTTTTTTTTTGTATTTTTATTAAGAAATATTTAAAAATGTAAGCAATATGTAAAGGAATTAAATAAAGGAAATAATGTTATTTATTAATCAGTGCAGTAAACTAATTAAATTCATTATTTTTCCTTTTTAACCGACTTCGACAACAAGGAGAACGTTCTCAAAAAGCCAGTAGATACGTTTTCTATTGTTATTAATTTAGGTAAAAAAGCTGTTATGAAAATTAAATTAACTTCCGCACTTACTTACGGCGCTCAAACGAAGATAAGGAGATTACCTTTATTTTTTAAACAATAAAAATCGTACACTTTTTTTTTAAACAGAAACTGTAACTGAATTCGATAGTATTTTACTTTATTAATTTTAGTTCTACTTAAGTAATGTTCCGACATTCGGAACAAATATACCACACACACACACACTAGTTTTAAGCCCAGCTGTAACTCTATGCTTGTGTAAATTGTGCATTAAATAAATAAATAAATAATATTCCGAAAAAAAAAATTGTTGTAAGGAAGTCTCCACTTTTCGTTTCTGTTCCTTGAACTTTAGGCACATTAGCTCTACCTATTCCGATCAGTGGTCATATCGCACAGCCCAGTGAGGGTTGATTGGGCTGGATATGGCTTCGTACTTTTGGTTCTAGGACATACTGGTTTACAAGGTGTTTTCCTTTACCGTTTTGAGAGCGGTGGGGATGAAATAATTAACGAAAAGTAAATTGCCTTCTGGGGTTGTCCCATGACCTATGATTCAGATGTTGTGGCTTCAACGGGGCACCGATGCTCTAACGATAAATAGAAGAATTGTTTTTAATGAAGTCTTTAAAAATTCAATCAATAACATCACAACGTAACATAACATCACGCCTGTAATCCCTGAAAGGTTAGGCAGAGGTGTATCTAATAGGACACCCACATTTCGCCAGTTATGTTTTAAGTCCCACGTAATAGGGGGCGAGCCTATTAGCCTATTACCAGCAACCGGGCACTAATCCGGACTCCGTGAATGCTACTGCCAAATTCCTGTTGAAAAAACCCAATAACACTTTGCCCGACCTGGGAGTCGAACCCAGAACCTCATGCTCAGCAGTAGCGCTTCCGACCACTAGACCAACAAGATAGTCAGTAATTTCTGACTTGCATTATAAATGTAAGTCTAAAATTACGAATCCGCCTTTCGCAAGCGTGGAGAGTAGGGCTCATGACTTCTCTGCATGATGAGAGGTCTTCGGCTTGCAGGAGGTCAATAATAGACTGGTATCATAAAGCTTACATTTAGAAAACCCCTGAGTAAGCTCAATGTGACAACAGCGTCCAGGAAAATTGTCAACAGAGACTAATTTATCATCCTGTGTGAGTAAAATAATCATTAATTTTATCTTGTGCTCATCAATAGTTAGTGATTAATGACGCGACGTATGACGACAGCACAAAATGCTAACATAGATAGAATGGATGTAGTTCATCCATTGCTTAGTAGGTACAAGATGACCATAGACTATAGATGTTGGATGTTTTTGAACGTGAGCCAAGTTGGTCCATTGTGTAGATTGGCTTTCTTACTTTGTAACAACATAATGATTTAAAAGAGTGTCCATGGAGTTTCTTGCCCATTCTTCTCCATAGAGATCTACGCTTTCGAATGGGCAACTACAGTACTTTCACAAGTGATTATGCCCTGTGGCTGGGACTGTAGCTTAGTTTTTTTTTGTGTTATGACATTCAAAAGCGCCTGTAATGGTCTAATTGAAATAAATGCTTTGTGTTTGAGTTTGAGCTTGAACAGATTTCTAAAAAAAGGAGGTCATTTGTTCGGCCGTCGTCTTTTTCATAATTTCTGCAAACAGTTTGTCCGTGATTACTGATTCTGATTTACGTAATTCTTTTTTTGGTAGAGAACTTGCGCGGTGGTCCCATATAAATTTTATTAACTTTGTAATTCAGGCGGATTCGGCCAAACGCAAGCCTATTTAGTATAAAAAAAAACTATAGGGAAATCTTTAAAAATATTTTATTTTTTCGTACGTTTAAACCTTCCTACTAAATGACTACAGCATAGATTTCTTGGCTGCTACCAGCATAGCCTATTTGCCGAGACAGCAGTACTTGCATTAACGACGTGTTTGCTTGAACAAACAAGCTGTTGATTCAAGTATTAGCCTACTTACCTACCTTCTTTGTAAACACAAGCTACGTTTCCACAGCTATTTGCTTTCAATCCTAACCTATCAATATATAATTTCGCTTTAGTAGCTTCTTAAGACACAGGTACAGAATAGCAACGTATTTAAGTATCTTTAGTCATTAGTGGCCCGAAAATCTGATAACCAGTCTTACCAAGACTGCCTATCTGACCTCCCCAGCCCAGTTAGTGCTGGGCAATAGAATAGGTACCCCTTGTTAAGACTGGTTGTCAGGCTTTCGGGCCACTGACTACCTGCAACGACTATATCATAGCACTTTTCAAAAAATTAGAGATCCATAAGAAAATTGCAATAATGTAAGTAGCAAAATTTTACCTATAAAATTTATTATTTGGCGTATAAGAAAACTATTAATAATAAAAAATATTAACCATAGAAAACTATTGATGATACATAAAAATAACAACCGAGGAAACTTGGTAATTAATGGGTGGTCTGCCATCCACGGACCAACGGTTGTTATTATTTAGCCAAGAGCTCGTCTTACACCGATACAAAACTTCGCTAAGCTCAAATAATTAATTTGAGCTTAGCGAAGTTTTGTAACGGTGAACATAGCCAAACAACAAGACTGTTTTCCCGTATTGTTAGCCAGAGGTGTACCTATCCACATTTCGCCAGTTATGTTGAAGTCTCAAATAGTGTGCCAGCAAATTACCGTAATTATCTACACTCAAATAAACCCAAAATCTTGAACAACAAACACTCATAAAATAGAAGTAGACCAGGAAAACAGAAACAATTCGCGACGACCAGCGACATAGATTTATGACGATGACACCGTCAAATTTAATGATTGATAGTCTTAATGTTTGTGACGCAAATGTAGGGCATTAGGATTGACTGGGTCTTTCTTGATTATCATTTATTTTCAGTTTTCCGTGTTAATACACTTCTAATACAGAATATAATCGCGAAACTTCTAATTCTCTTAACTCTCAAAAGTTGTGACATTCATTGCCAAGTGTTGCCACATCAAATAATTATAATTAGCGAATTCAAGATGGCTACCGTACAGTTTAATTACGCTGTCAGACTGTCTGGCTTATCTGAGATGTCGTGAGAGACGAGGGTTGAAGGCCTGACGTCATAATATACGGAAGTTAGGGTACCAACAAGACACATGATTTATTATTTCAATTAATGCCGCCTAACTTTGCTCTTTGCACTTAATTTTTTGGCTTTATCGTGTTCAGTTGCTCCGAAGCTAAGCTTATATAGGAATTTAAATATTATGAACTATCAGAGCGCTGCGGTTTGGATTGACTGAGTAAAATTGAAAAAAAGTTTTATTTTATTACCAATTTCATTGATGTTAATTAGCTACTTATTAGATACTACAGTATAGTTCAGTATACGAACAACCTAATGACTGACATTTTTAAAAACTTTTAATGCGGTTCATATTAATTCTGTAACAACTGTCAACTGGCTTTCGGTCGCAAGCTTTTCGGTAGCTTATGTCATTCCTATACAATCTTGACTTTCCGTAATGAAGAATGTCACATTGTTTAGGCCCTTTGGCAATAGACAAGAAACAATCCAAAGAATTCCATAAAAAGTTGAGGCCAATGGCAAAGCCGCAAACATTTAAAAATGGAATGTATTTGTTCAAACTGACTAATTCAGCCAGCACGTTCCATAACTAGAATCTCGACGACAATAAAGGAAATTCCACATAAGCTATGCAAATTCCGATCTTGGTATGTAGATTTTTCTCATTAACTTTTAAATGGGAACGCGGCCGAATCCAATTTTTTTTAAAAACGAATATTGGAGCTCTTTTTCAAGTTTCATGCACGTTTTTAAAGCTTTTGGTGTTATTTTTTGCGTTTTATTTGAGGTTTTTTGAACCATTAGTCTCGAATAACTCAGAAAATGGGACTCGGATAAGCCTAGATCTACCGTAATAGTCATTTGGGGTTTGCCAAACGAGATGTTTCTTTTAATAACAGGATCCCGTTTTTTCCGTCAAAATATACAAGATTAGCCCGCGGCTTCACCCGCGTGGAGTTAATAGATTATTGTCCCACAGGATCGTACTACTGGAATAAAAAGTACCTATCTTATGTGTTAATCCAGGTTACAGAGTACCTGTGCGCTAAAGTCCATCCAAATCTATTTGGTAGTTTTTGCGTGAAAGAGTAACAAACATCCATGCATCGTTCCTCAAAAACTTTTAACAGTGAAAACTTCTATGTTATTTATTGTCTTAATAAAAGTCACTGTTACCCCATTAAATCTGTGTAAGCTTTTCAGTTTGTGCGAAATAATAACCGAATTTTCTTTATATTTTCGAATCAAAATGGAAGTATTAGGTACTTTTATTTACATATTATTCGTATTATTAACAATGACAGCGTGTTTCCCTGGGGTAAGTATTATTTTCCCTATTTTCTTAGTTTTGTTTATGCATTTGCGAGAACCATGTTTCTGTTTACGTAAAATTGTGTTGGGAATAGGGAATTTAACAATGCGAAAGGGACAATAGATGTTATTCGTGCCAAAACCGGTAAATGATCAACCCACCGCCGCCGCCGGGCAATTTAATAAACTGTCAAGATATTTTTTGCTGTGACCAAGTTACATAATACTAGGAAAAAATCTATGTTAAATAGCAATTCTTTTCCCATTTTGATACTTGTACATTTCTTTATTTTAGACTAGCCTTTGCTAGCGACTTCGTACGTGTGTATTTAGAAACAAAAAAAAAGAACATTTCTGTGGTAAAATGTAGCTTATAATTTAAGTAAGGCATCTATCAGTAGAGCGGTGAAAACTGCGTTCAAATCCATGCAGCAGTTTTAGCGTGATGCGCGTCCAAACATACAGACAGAAAGACAGCCAAAAATTCTAAAAATTGTTTGTCTTGTTTTGGCTTCTGTTGCTCTAATAAAGAAAAACAAATTATATGGGGGGTTTCATATAATTTTTTTTCAATATCTTCAATGTACAGACATCGGCCTGTTACAATTTTATGTATATTAATTTTATATATTTTATTTTATATATGTATAGATGTAAGTATTAGTAGTTTGTAAATAATGTACTGACTTAAGCTAAAAACTTATATGTAAAATAACTGAACATTCAATATCGCCTTTAGTCACTAATAAATATTTTTTGCTTCGTACTTTATTTCTAGTCACAACTTGCGACCCGCCTCTGTTTTGCATTATGTACAATACTTTTACTTACATTTCTGAACAGAGAGTTTTCTGTGCTATATCAAAGGTAAATATTATTCTATTAGGCACTTAAACCTTCCGGTATAAATGCTCTAGCTTACGACAAAAACCGCATGGATCTCCACACAAATATGAAAAGTGAAAGCGACTTCATTTGATAATATGTTACATGTTTTGTAGATAAAGAAGATATAAATAAAATCTGCTCAAATTAACTAAACATCTCCGTATCACAAACAAAAGAACTCTTCCCCTGAACCATTTTCCACAAACTACATTCATTTGAACAGTTTCATTTGAACAAACCGGGTAACACCAATTTCCATTTGTGAATTTTTCACGACAGCTATAGAAGTAGAAACAATGGACTTTAATGGAACCAAAGGGGCACAGTACAAACATGTAACAGTAATTCAACTACAGTAATGCTACTTTTGTGGCCGTTGGTCTCATGATCACAAGCGCGACTGCTGAGCGTGGTCAGGGTCCTGGGATTAATTACCCAAGTCGTGCAGTGCCGAGGTCAAGCAAAGTATTACTGGCTTTTTTTTAAAGACAATCCAACAGTTTGCTTTTATTTGACAAAACGTTTTTGGTAATCATTAAAATATCGCTACAGTGTTAGTAATACTGCATCAGTGAGCGGAGTTCGCGTGGCTGAGTTTTGGGCTAAACATAACATTTTAACTTTTTTGCCATCGATACCGTAAGAAGAAGTGTTAGTTATAAAGAATATTATGGTTATTAATGATAGTTTACTAAATAACCACAAACGGTGAGGCACCTTTCACTAAATTAAAGTACATGTCTCGCATGTATGACGTCATTGCCAAACCTTGATTATTGCGCGTAGCTGACAACGGCAGAGTGACACAGCTTTAAAGAGATCTTTCGGCGCGTGGTCAAAATCTGAACTAACACCGCCATCTTCTTTTTTCAGTCAACGTTATTCGAGTACCGTATGTAAGTTCGATTTGAGCGTTTGTTCGTAGCTGTCCTACTGTTTCTAACATGTACCCGGCTCGGGGGAACTATTTTACGCTAATACGACAGCTAGATGGCCTAAAAGGCGTCGTGAAAGCAAGACAGGTATTGTTTCATACAGAACGTCTAGTATGTTCTGCACTACTACGGGTACTAAGATGAAATGAAACTTTTGTTTGAAGTTAGGTCTTGGGATAGTTCGTTGACCTAAACATTTAATTGGCATTTTTTTATAAGAAGTAATAGTTATATATATTTTTTTCAGGGATTTCTAGTTAATGTCGACAAACTCGAGAAGTTCTCTATGAAAATCCATAATGTAACGCCAACTATCTTAAAGGCTTTGCCTTGGATTAGAATCTACAAAAAAATTGTGAGGTAATGTCGTACCTGTGCAATGAACTTTACGTCACTTGCTGTTAAATACTATAATAACAAAACTACATAACATAACATCACGACTGTAATTCCCGAAGAGTTAGGCAGTATTAGGTGTACCTAATAGTACAGCCCACATGTCGCCAGTTATGTTTAAGTCCCACGTAATAGAGAGCGAGCCTATTGCCATCAACCGGGCACAAATCCAGACTCCGTGACTGCTACTGAGAAATTCCTGACCGAAAAAACCCGATAACACTTTGCCCGAACGGGAATCGAACCCTCCTCATACTCAGCAATCGTGCTACCATTAAGCCAACGAGGTCTTATAAAAGACGTTTAATTAAAATATCAATAAACCTACAAAATCATCTTTTGTAGGTTTATTGATATTTTAATTAAACGTCTTAGCTTTCACCTTAATCCTCATATTTTTCTTAAGGTCGTGAATTTGTGGTACCCGTATTACCAGTATACAGCACTTGATACCAGGGATCGTATATAATTCTGAGTATAGACGTACACACAGCAGGATGCTGCCTCATGCCGTGATTACCAATCAAGCGCTCGGAGATCATTACATCTGAGAGCCGGATGTATTGTGGTTTTGATGAAATTGTTTTTCATGAGTAATGTTGGTGATGGCTGGCGTAATTGGCTACTAAGGCTGCCTCGTTGGTTGAGCGTGTTCCTGGGTTCGATTCCCGGGTCGGGTAAAAATGGGTAATAATAGCAGAAGGCAGTGATTCTAAACACATGCAGGCTAGTAAGAAAGTTCCTGCATGTGAGTCGGACAATATCATACAATCTGCACACGACCGCGCGGAATATAATATTTCCACACCCGCACTTAACCCAACTGGTGAATACTTGGTTTAGGCCCGTGCCATCAGAACTTCCCGGCTAGCCGGAGGAACAAAAATAATATTAATACCAGCCTGTAACTGTCCCACTGCTGGGCAAAGGCGTCTTCTCATACAGAGAAGGCACGTGCATAGATCACCACGCTCGCTCAAGACAGGTTGGCGAAAAAAAAAAAACTGGGTACTACTGGGTTTTTCCATTAAAAATAAGTTACACAATTACAGCCCGGAGATTGGAAATTGGCGGTATGATACCTCCGTGCCTCGGAAAGCTCGCTAAGCCCAACGGCTTACAGCACCAACGTGCTGCGCTTGATCTTGCTCCGATCGTGACGGATTACCGACCTAAAGACTAGGAGAGTAGGGACAGAGAGTGCACCTATGTCTGCGCACACACTTACTTGTGCGATAAGTTTGAGTCCCATGTAGTAGAGGGCGAACTTATTGCCATCAACCGGGCTCAAATCCAGACCGTGACTGCGAGAATAATTCCTGACAGAAAAACCCAGTATCTCAATAGCTCAGCGGTACCACTTGCTTTACACCAAAGAGATTACTGCACTTTACGACTTGCACTATACTTTTATCTAGATCTATTCTTCCTTTCTTTAAAACTTACTTAACAGAACTTACCTTTACTTTAAGCGGTTCAAGAAGCACGTAAAAGTCAAGCTCAGCGGATTGGAAACTCGTTTGACAAATAAAGGTGTATAAAGTTCTTGTCCACGTCATTGGTTGACAAGTTTATACCAACTCTAGCTTTTGTTTACGGATTTTTTTTTGTTGTTGTTGAGTTGTAGTTGAATAGTAGTGCTGTGGTTGAGTGAACTTCAGGTTGTATGAAGGTAGGTTGAATATAAAGGATTTATGTTCATCTGTTGTGTAAGTAGTCGTGAAAGATTTTTTATCGTGAGATAAATAAATATAAGAGCTGAAAAAAAAAAAAACGTTACTGACTCATCTCTAACATTGGCAACATCAAAGTCGACTGACTTTCAAAAACAATATGATAGTAATACAAACAATAACGGCTAAGGTTTCCCTATGACAGGTACCTAAGTCCACATTTCAGCAGTTATGTTGAAGTACTATGACAGTGAGCAGCCCTATTGCCATCGATCGGGCACAAGTGGCACAGCAGACGGGCTGCTACTGAGAAATTCCCCGATGGAAAACCCAATAACATTTCAACCGACGTTGGAATTCAGCCCAGAATCGCTTCATGTATAGCAGTACCACTACTAGATCTACGAAACAGTGTGAAAAAGACATCAAAAATAAATATGCAACTGTTCCAATCGGCAGAAAACAACAATGCGGCAGGCTCCGAAAGATATGGCAAGATGAGCTGACTTGAACTGACTGACTGTTGATGCTTGACTTGTTTCTAAAGCCTCCACTCGCATAAGATCGAAAAAAAAGTAGAAAGATGGAATGGGACGACGATGCCTAATAATAATAACTTGTTCCAATCGCGATAACGTCTCTTTTTTTACCGACTTTCTAAAAAAGGAGGAGGTTCTCAATTCGGTTGTATGTTTTTTTTTTTTGTTTGTTACCTCATATCTTTGTTCATTAGTTTGTTGTTTTGAAATCAAAATAGCTGGAAAAAATATGTCATCCAAGTAAAAGAAATTGCGAAATTGATACTTGACAAGGATTTGTGTGTGATGCGAAAACTAAAAAGGGTAAATTAAACACTTTTTTGCAAAAAAAAACCGACTTCCAAAAAAAAACACAAAAAAAGTGGAAAATAACTTTACTTTCGGAAGTCGGTGGCAAAAAAGTCAATGAAACAAACAATAGTTACCGACTTCCGAACGTAATGTTATTTTCCATTTTTTTTGTGTTTTTTTTGAAAGTCGGTTTTTTTCTGCAAAAAAGTTTTTTTCTACATCAAAATGTGTGAACGAGAATAATATTTGTCAGTAAAGTATTTTAATACCATCTGTTATTTTCTCACGCCAAAAACGTCTTACAGAATATCTCGTAATAGATACATACGTGAGGCAGCTAATCGGGGCTTCGGTAACATTTTATTGATTGAGGCGGACGGTAAGCCGGAGTTTGTGTAGGGAAAACATGTTTTTTTTGAAATAGGAACCTATAAAAAACGCAAAGAAAAAGATTTCTCGATTACTTGCTGAATTACTATCGTTTGTATTAAAAGGAGGAAGTAAATCGTAAGTTAAACATAACTGGCGAAATGTGGGTGTACTATTAGGTACACATCCGCCTAACCCTTAGGGATTATCCGGCGTGATGTTCTGTTATGTCGTATTTTCAAATTCATTGGGCGAAGTAAGCCACGGCAGTAGCAGCGTCAGAGGTGATCATTATAATAAATAATAATAAAGATAATTATTCATTTATTCTCAGGTAAATAACACCCATTGCGACATACAAATTAATATAAAAGAAAAGAAATAAATCAATTAAAATTACATAAAAGCCCATAGGAGCAAATCAAATCAAGTAATTTAGAATAAACTTAAATAAATACCAATTAAATTAAAATGTATTAAATCTAAATAATCAAGTCAAATTAAATCAAACACAATCAAGTTATCATTGTGTGGGAAGGATAAAAGCTGATCATGATGAGTCACGTACAGATGCCAGCTCATTAAACTACAACAATGTGTAGATTTTCAACTTTATTGTTAAAGAATTAGGTTCAAGGTTGATTGGGAAAATTTGACAGTTTCGGGTAGCTTGATGTGCTGGTGTCTATACCAAAAACACGCATTGCAATTGTCAACTAACAAAGAAAAAAAATCGAAACATAAATCAAATTCTCCTGCCACACTAGATTTTACCCGCGCTATTCATTTTGCAATATCTACGAGGGAAGCAGTTTGTCGCTATATCCGTTGACAGCGGAAGTACCGACAACTCGTACAATAGGATGCCGCGGCATGTGCCTAGCGGGCTCGAGGCGAACTTCGATAGCGAAAACTTTGTGAATAGTCGACAGGCGGATTTAATTATCGTTTTCTGTAAGTTTGTGGAGCTAGTTCGTTTTTCGTTTGGAGATTCGGAAAGTAGTTTTTTTGAGATTGTTAATATTGTTTTTTTTTTTTGGAATGCCAGTTCTGAGATGTGATGATATATTTCGTAGTCGATATACCAGAAAGTTATGAAGATGACACTAGTAAGTAGGTACTTACCTACTTTTTATATACTTTGTAATCTATACTAATATTATAAAGAAGTATTTGTTTGTAAGTTTGTATGTAGGGGATATCTTTGGAACTCCTCATCCGATTCCGAAAAATCTTTCAATAACGGGGAACATCACTATCCATGGGTGTCATAGGCATCTAAAACGTTGCCGTGGATTAATTTCCGTACATAACGGGAGCGCAGCCGCGAGCAAAAGCTAGTATTTCACATAAAACTGATGAAGTATCTTCACACCGAATTAAATCTTTTTACGCCAAACGATTACAATCCAATGTTCCCCAATCGCACCCCAGTGTATTAACTAAACACCTATTAATCAAACCATGTCATTTTGGCGAAAAAAGTCAGTCACGATTACCTGTGAAAACATTGCTGTGACGAGACTGACACGGCAAGCCCTAAAAATTTCCGATATAGAGCAAAAACGGAAATTTCACAGAAATAATTGCCTTGTTCTGTGTGGCGGCGTATACCGCGCAGGCGCGAAGCAAACCCGCGCATGTCATCATGTCGAGTGAACCTCTCAATCCTGCCAAAAACAAATGCATTTCGAGTGTTCCTTTTTCGTAATTTTAAATTCAAACGTTGCTCTTTTCTTTTTCTGTTAACTTCTAGCGTATCTGTGCTTGTGTGGGCGTACGCGTTCGATTTTCGTAAGTAACAATACCCGTATGACCTTTCCCTTGCGTGAAATATAACCTTAAAATTTTTGGTTACTGTCAATTCATGATTGATTTCGTTATAATATTTTTATCCTTTAGACGACAAAAGCTTTTTAAAAGTCTGTGGTATTTTATTAAAGTCCTGTTTTATGAGTTTTGTGTGTAAACCCGTGTTTTAAAGCTTTTATTGAGGTAGCTTTTGCACGTGTCATCAAACCTTTAATGAAGTGGATGTTAGAGTTCATTGTGGTGGTTTTGTCTATGAAAATAGAAAGAAGTCAATATAATGAACCTCCTTAGTCCATTCATTTCAATTATACTCCGCAATTTCCCAATGAAAAATGCTCTGAATACATGTTTGTAAATAGAACCCATGCCTTATTTTCAGCATCGATTTATAAAAGCGACAGAAACGTACATAAATACTTGAAGCATCGTTTATCAAAAACCTTTTCCGAATTATTTGTTGTTGTTATCGAAATTAGGGAACGTGGGCCCGCTAGTGTCCATCGCACCACCCCTAAATTATCCATACCATCAGCGAACGTGCGTGTCCAATATCAGCCATTGTGTGCAGGGCCACGTTTTGGTGATGTTTACGTAAACGCGAACATCGACAAGGTTGTGTAAACATGTACGGCGGAGGCAGTACATATTAATTTATTAAGTGACTTGACATTTATGAGAAACGATGAGATGGAGGTGTATCGCGTAACGTCGTTTACTTACGTATAGTACGAAGATGAGATGAGAATAGAATACATATATTTTGGAGTTTTATCGATTATTATTTATTATAAACATTACTTACTGTAACCATATTTAGCGAAATGTATTAGAAATTTCATTTAGAGGTATTTATGTTTTTATAACATCATCATCTGCCAAGCCTTTTTCCAAACTATGTTGGGGTCGGCTTCCAGTCTTACCGGATGCAGCTGAATATCAGTATTTGATATGGAGTGACTGCCTATTTGACCAGTCTAACGACAGCAAATCGAGGCACTTTTTACAATTAAATCTAAAGTAATCTCCTTGATTAATAAGAACTATCGGACACTGGGGAGGTTAAAGCACTTTTGCTTCGGTCAGCGCCGTGTAGTTGCGTGACCATTCCTAGAAATCCCTCAATGAAAGCAAGTTCAATGGTTGACCAGTTGTTACGTAGTGAACATGTCGCTAACTTAACCATGGATTCAATACAATTTTAGACACATCAGCATTTAAAGTTTTCGTCTGTATTCATTTAAAAATCAGCTCTTCCATGCAACAGTGCAATATACCATGTATAAACAAGCCGTTTTATTTAAATAACTGTCAAAAATTTGGGTCCTTGAATTATGAACTAAATCTTCGAAAAATGTTTGTGTTTTCTCCTTGTTTTGTTGCAAACATAAGAATATGTTCCGAACTCGGAGCAGTAGATTGTTAGCTGACTCCAACAAACTTAAAAAGAAAATGTTATCTTCTACCCACAGATCAATGTAGATCAGATCACCTAGTAATTTTCTCCTACATACATCACTTTCCCCCACAGTCATCCAATCAGTTTGTCTGACGTCACGTCTTACATAAGTACATACCTAGCAGAATCCTGAGAATAACTCCCGGGGAGTTTTTGATGACGTTCACACTTTTCTCGTAAAACAGTAGGGGAGAAACTGCTTTATTGCCCTGTGCCTGTGTTGTAGTTTTATGGAAAAAATACCTCAGGTAGATAAGGGTTATATCAGCCTGCAAATAGACCCACTGAATGACAAATGATTCTCCAACTTACCAACTCCAGGTTTTCGCGAAATCGCGAAATTTTAAACGCGTTTAACGTAATACGTATTTAAAATATCGTTCTGTTACTGACAATCTTTCGAAGATAACAAAGACGGAATTAAAATGTAAATAATATAATGTTTAGCGCATTCAGTGATTTTTCGCGCAAAAATGCTTTTATGAGTTACATCATCATCTGCCTAGCCTTTTCCCAACTATGTTGGGGTCGGCTTTTATGAGTAACAAATCGGTTAATTCGAGATTGCTTTCTGCATATTGCTGATTTTAGACTGGTAAGTATTGGTCACGAAGGAGATGGCGGGACGAACTGGACAGGTTCCGTCAGAACTGGAATGAGGACTTGCGGGTTCGCAAGTAATGGAAAGAATGGAGGTACGCCTTTGCCCAGGAGTGGGACAGAGCAGTCTAGGAAAAAAAAAGTCTGGTTTCCTCACTATATTTTTCTTGTACAATCTGATGCCATCCAATCAAACTTCGATGGCATTAAACATCATCATACATGATTACTTTCACAAATCATTTTCAAAGGAATTTAACTCTGTTTAAGAAAATTCTGCCGACCATTAAAAAGGTTCTTAGTCCTTCAAGATTTTTACAATCAATTTCACCGAATTTCTTGTTCATCTCCATTTTTAATCCAAGTATCACTCGAAGAGTTCTCAGGAGTAACTGAGGGCTCGCTTAAGCAGCAATTATTTAAAAGTAAAGGTATTTGATGTCTTCATTGGATGATTGTGTTTACTGATTGATGAAGACTTGTTGATGGCTTCGGTAGAGAGGGTTGTTGAAATGATTTTGCTATTTTTTTGTTATTTAGTTTATTGGCGCACAAAACTTGATGCTTTTCGAATAGATGGATGTAAGGACTTTCGGGTTAATTGTTTTGAGTTATCATAAAGGCAATTAATGGCAAAGTGACATTCTATTGGAGATAACGATTATGGAACAGCAAAAATAGTATTGGATTGACATAAGCTCGTGGCTAAATAATAACAGCTGCACGGGTCGATCTTCAAAGTTGGCGTAGGAACACCGTGTGGTTTTAGTCAGTAGGAGTCTGACAGACCAAAAAAAGGCTAGACAGATGATGATGGCATGAGCTAACAATAGTATACATAAGAAAAAAAGTATGTCATTCTTATTGATAGTTTTGAAAGATATCGACACTTTTAAGGCCCTAAGGATTTTTTTGCCACAAACGTTAGTTGCACGATTTATGAAAACAGGAAAAATCTTTTCGGTTAACCTTTTCCAACAAATGAAAGCAAAAATAAAAGTAATGTAAATGTAAATGAAAGCACTGTACCACACATTGCTCTCACGGTTAAACATGGTTTAATTTTTACCTTTTTCGCCGGTTTCTAAAAATCACATCAAAAATGTCCATTATTTTTAAAAGAAAAAGTACAGAAAAAAAGAATAAAGTCATTAATTCATTTGCTATAGTTGTTTTCAATGACTAGTCCCAACCAGTACAGGCTGACTATAAGCAATAAACATGGATCACCAGCATCATCGTGAGGAAACCAGCAGGCCTGAGAGATATTGCTATACGGCTGTACGGGATGTGAAGCCAAGTCAGAGTCCTATGGGCGGCATAAAAACTCTGATACCAGGTTAGGCACTAACCAAACACTATAGAAAGAAGACCAGCATCAAATAAATTCACATAAAACTGCATCTTACGTGTACATGGCCCATTCCCCCATTCCACACTGGCCCATTACGTGATGCACTTTTAATAGTTATGTCATCCACGTCGCCATTTTGAATTTATGCGCCAATAAACTTGAGTTTGAGACCGTTTGAACATTTGATAGGTTCCGAGGTCGTTACCTAGGTGTAATAAAACTGTTTGCCTTCAACTTAGAATTACGTTAAAATAAGAAACGCCTATTTGAAAGTTCTTTTTGTTAATTGATTGTTTTATGTACCTACTGAGTATCGATTCCTGTTCAGTTTTACATTTGTTTTACAAAAGTTCAAACAGAATCATGTATTTTTTAAAACACTATTTACGATGGTTGCACTTAGGCAAATTTAACGTCATAAGGCATTATGCGCCAGTTAACCTTATGTTAAAAGAACTACAAAGGTTCAAAATAATAACGAAGACATTGGTCAGGTATGCTCGTAATACAAGTGATTAAAATCATGATTTCTGCAACGCACACAATTTTTATAGTCTCTTCCCTTTTTTCATAAAATAGCCTATTTAGAAGAGAGAAGAAAATGTGCAAAGGTCTTAAAATGATCGCTCAATGGGTTATATAATTAGATAAATGAAAATAACAATGTAGCCTTAACCCTAACCTTAACTCTAAATATATTGTTCTCTTTTTAGTCTTATGTCAGTGGACACTGGAAATATTCATGTGGTTAAAACGGGCTCAAAATACTTATATGTTTAACGCTGTCTCCCAAGTCACAGGTGAAAACCTAGTTTGGGAGCCAGGGGACCTATCTGTGGGACATAGTGTCAGTATGTTATATCTAAGATGTCTGTAACAATGTTGTCACTGTATGGAAATAAAGATTTTTTTTATTATCCCCGTTATTGCATTTTTTTTGTTGTTCTAGACCAGACCTGGGAACCTTCTAGTTACGGAGATTTTGGGGGTCAAGATTCCAAATTTTTCTCATGTTTTTTTTTAAACAAGTTTTAAAATGCAAGTTTTAAATCACTTAAAATAAAACACCTCCCACGACCCCCGTACTATTTAATACGTCAATCAGCACAATGTTTTGAGTGCGTTACGTTGAGTCCTACCCTAAAACGGGATTTTTCACCCCGGAAAAAGGCGACTCCCAGCAATTCTTTTTGCGTAGAGTTACTTAGTTTGATGTACAGAATGTTGGTTGACGGTTTCGTGAAGGGTCCGTTTACACCGTGTATAGTATTATTTCAACAGAAACCACATCACGTGGACTGGACTTAACGGGATAGGTTGACGAGTACCAATGTACACCCACAATTTCATTTGTCAGTTTTGTTATGCTTATGAGCTTACGAGAAATTCACATTACATAACAATACGCCTGTTTACACCCGAAGTTTAAGTAGGGGTTTACTTATAGGAACATTTCCCCAATTACGTTATGTCAGCTGTATTAAATCCCTGATGGTAGGACCCAATAGCAATAGGGAATTGAACCTTGTATAAACAAATAAAATTACCCAGATTCAAATAGAAGTGTCATACGAAGCAAAATACAGTGTTATCTAACAATGAATACTCTCGGGGAATAATCTGAGACGATTGGTACAGACCGCATCTCGGTTTGCATACAATAACGTTAGTTCGACAGATCTATTTAATGCCCTCTAGAGTTTAAAATCGCTTGCAGGATGTGAATAAAAATTGCCAGCGGAAAACCTTTGTGAATTTGAGAGAAACTTATTTAGTTTAATGAACACCTTTGAGAAGGGCTCGTGTCTATACAAAAATAGCTGCAGGCGTCTACCTTCACGTTTTTAAGTAAAACTTTCCGGTGTCGGTCCGTGGATGGATGACTCTCTATCAAGGAGAGTGTTAGTTTTTTATTCCTTCGTACTTACCTCTTAAATCATGTTAGGTCGTCGGTTCCAGTTGCCTTTAGCAGATCTTTGATAGTTCCATAATCCGAAGCCAGAAAGTACAGGGTGAAAGGGACATCGACGCACAAACGGTTACCACGTGTTCAGTATATCATGCTAATCCCCCTCCCAAATTTTTAGGTGGCAGGGGTACCACCTAAAAATTTGCCATCGGTTTTTTTTTAACAGCAGAATCCTACATAACTGCAAAAGCTTACACAAAAACTTTCTATGTGGGGGTGTTCGGAATGATGTTCTGAACACGTGATGTCAATTCCAACTAGGATATATAAAAAAAATCTTCACAATTCTTATTCTCCTCTATGTAAAAGTATTTTTGTATTTATATCTATTTACTTGTGTTTAAATAGAGAGTTCAGCTTTTGTTAGAAACTACAAAATTCCGTTGTTATTGCTAAATAACTTTGATGAACTGTTTGTTGCTTTAGGAGTCTGTGTTTTTAATGAACTCAAGATTAGTGTTTGTCTTTGATATAGTTTCTCTCTGTCTGTTTAAAATTTAAATAATTTGGTAGCAATTTCTAAGCGTGTTGATGGCCATCTAAATTGAGCCGACCGAGAACTTGGCTGCAGGGAAACTAATATACTACTTACTTTTAAATTACTGTCCGTGTATTCAAATCACAAACTGTCATTCTTTGATAGTCTGTTTTATGTCATCATCAGGGGCGTAGCTACCGCCGTATTAAAGATACAAGGCCCCCGAGTAACAAGGGCCCCCGACGTATAGAGGACAATAACCGCAAAATCTTTCTAAAACCTTAAATTCTTATTGATAAGTTATCGAAGAGAGTAATTAATGAAAATTTAATTTACCGCGGCCCAAAAGCTCAATGTCTTCGAGCTCGCTCTTCAATAAAGGCTTACTTTATCGCGAAAGAGGAAGCTCCAATTATTCGAGTTCGCTACGCTCGCTTTTCAATAGAAACTGTCTAGAAAGCTCAAATCGTTATTTCACAATCCTCTTTTTGGGCTTCGTCGCACTAAAAAGGGCCCCCAAAAATTTTTGATACAGGGCCCTATTTGTAATACACTGGTCATCACCATCTTCCTGCCCTTGTCCTATTCTACTTGGGGTAGGCGCTACACGTTTTTTTCTTCCATTCTCCCCTTTCAGATGTCGCGGCATCATTTACTCCTTTCTCTTTCATATCATTCCTCTCCCTCTACATCCATCAAAATTCATATCCATCACTCTTTTAGTCACATGCACCAGTCTGTTTTATGTTATCCCACTAAAAAAGGTCTGCAAAAACAAATTTCAGCGACCCCACTTTATTGGATGTAGTATCCGCCATATTACTAAATAGTGTGGGCCCAGAACTGAGCCACTAGTTTGGCGCCTTCAGTAGCGTCCATCAGTTCCTGTAATGAGCCAACAACGGCACACAATTTTGAGTTTGTTAGTGGAACAGCACTACATTTACACTCCAGGGCAAAGTCATTAATGAATCTCCACCCGAGCAGGTTTTCTTTGGTGCGGCCAACCTGGGTCCGGAGTCTATTTAAAGACTTCTAGGTCAGCCATGGCAGCTCATGTCTAGGTGGGAGATTTTCAGCAGGTTGAACAAATGGGATGCACTACCTCGCCACAGCTTTAGTCTTTCCGTAGACCACTCGCCAGTATGTGGGGTGACACACATCAGAAAGCTGTTTCGGCTTTTCAGCCTTTTGCGAATCAAAATAAACACAACATAAAATGCAATAACGAATGGATTGACACCTCATTCATCAAAATCGGCTCAGTATTTTAGGCGCCACGGTGGAACATAACCATGTTAGAAACATACATCGGCTGCTAAAATCATAACCCTTTCTTTTGGCTCTGTCGTAGTCGGGTAAAAACAGCTATAACACGGCAAAGGAACTACTTACTTCATTTCAGAGTAAGTGAGCAGTGATAGCCTAGTAGGTGTGACCGTCGGACTGCCAAGTCATAGGTCTCGAGTTCGAAACCAAGACAAGCACTTCTGATTTTTCGGAATGATATGCGTATTGTATAATTATCACTTGCTTCGGTGAAGGAAAACATCGTGAGGAAACCATGCCTGAGAGATATTTTTCAACGGCAAGTAAAGCCAAGTCCGAGACCCATGGGCAGGATAAAATCTCTGGCATCAGATTAGGCACTGCCCATACGATATTTTCTATCCTAACATAACTTGGGTACCTAATGAACAACCTACTAGGGCCACTCGTTCTATGAAAGGATTACCAAGCGCGGCGAATGAGGCAATTTGCCTTTGTGCGTCTAAAATGAACGCAGTGTAGCGGTCATGGTTTGACCTAGGATTTGACCTCTGCATACCAATTACTGTATAATGCTGATGTACCAAACCAGAATTAGATGCAAGTAAAATTTTAGGACAGACAGGATGCGGACATTGTTATTTTACTTCAGTATACTATCTGTCAAAGTCTGATGTCCGGAGTTTGGTCCGCTAACTCGGACAGTCTAGTCGGCTTGACGGAACCTTTTGTCAGATACGTAATACTCATATGTATTTAAAGTAATTCATCGCTTATCAAATCTCAACACTTGCACCGTTCGAATTTTCAAGGTGATGTTCAAAAAATGACAGCACAAATTTCTCTAAAAAAATTGTTCATTATAAGCGCATATATTTTATTTACTATAGGAGAAAATCAAGAAACGGCAATTCATCAAGCTTCTTATCCTTCAACGATTACGAAATCGAAACTAACACAAAAACACCCCGCATAATTTCTCTTGGGGTACTAAGTAACCCCTATCACCGTCAAAGCCCGGGGTTGTTGGCACCCCGCCAATTTGTTCGGGTTGGATTAGTGGCTACAGTGTTGTAAACTCCACTAGTGGGATTATCTTGTATTCTTTTTTATTGTGCAAAGAAAGAAACTTTATTTATTCACAATTTCATTGTTTTGTACAATTCTTGTGGAATATATTTGGAGTTTTTTGTAATTTTAAGCTGAACTCTTTGTGCAATAGCTCGCTCAGTACTATTTAATTACTTGGAACTGAATGAAATTACTGAATTTGTAGGTGAGTACTTACGAAATCAGATATGCTTGTTTCTTCCATTTAAGAGTTCCAAGTAATGAAATAGTTTATTTTAAGGGCGCCCCAGTTGCACTTTTCCTGTTAACAATTTAAATTCAAATCAAATTACAAGAGACTTAAATATAACTGGCGTAATGAAAACAAATCGCACTATGTCTTTGAAATATTATTTTATTATATTCTAAATATATTACACTTAGTTTAGATTTGTGACAAGCGAATGCACCATAACTAGGGCTAATTAAAATTTAATCGTGCGAAAACGACAGAAGACGATCTATTTCGAGTCCAACCTTGACTTAGATACAAAATTGGAGCGTATTACCGAAATGGCTGCAATAGTACGTGGTGCGTGTTGACCGCTTTGCTTTGTTCACGCAATTGGTCGCCATTTTGGTTGGAGGTTCATAGGTCACTGGGTACGGTATAACTTGCTATGAAATGTATCAGGATGAGCCTGTGTGATTGCTCCTACTTACTGTATTTACGAATGTTTATATTGTGGTGGTCTAGAGAGGAGCTCGTGGCTAAATAATAACAGCCGCTCGGGTCGATCGTCAGGTTAAGCCGCGCTTGCCTGGATCGGTCCGTGGATGGGTGACCACCCATTACATACCAAGTTTCCTTCGTGCCTCGGAAAGCACGTTAAGCCGTTGGCCCCGGCTGTTATTTGTAGATCTTTGACAGTCGTTAAAGGTAGTCAATGGCCCGAAAGTCTGACAACCAGTCTTACCAAGGGGTATTGTGTTACCCAGTACGAACTGGGTTGTCGAGGTCAGATAGGCAGTCGCTCCATGTAAAATAGTGGTATTCAGCTGCATCCGGTTAGACTGGAAGCCAACCCCAACATAGTTGGGAAAAGACTAGGCAGATGATGATGATATTGTGCTGGTCTAAGAATTTTATTCTTCTTATATCTATGTAACTTAATTTGTTGTAAACAAATTGTTGTAACAAATTGTTGTATTTTAGACACATTCAAGAGTAAAGCGACGAGAAAGTATGCAAATAAAAAGTAATCATTTTAATTAAACTTAATATTAAATGCGATCGTGTCTATCAGTCACCTTTTCACGCCTTAATGTTTGAGTCGATTTTTTTGACAGCCCATGGTCTGGGATAGGACTATGGGATAATTAATATTTCCGACCTTTAAACCGGGCAAAACCTAGTACGTAGACCATATTTGAGATAATTATTTGCTTTATTTATTTTTCTGACTTATTTTTACATTTTTAAATATTCCTATACAAAATTAGAATAAAAAAATAACATTTAAAAATATATAAAATAGTCGCCCACCAGCACCGAGAACAGGGTCCGAGCTACCGGTGGTCAGGGCTCTTGAGAGAGGAACCTCCTAACAATACGCGCCGTGTCCAGAAGTACTGCTTTCTGAATGAAGCCCTTGATCCAGCTGCCAAGCGAGAGCTTCCACAGATGTTGGTCAAGGCTATTGGCTATTAAACCATTGGCCGACACGACTATCGGCACAATGACTGCTGTACTCACATCCCACATGTCGACAACCTCGCGAGCAAGACCTAGATACTTGAATTGCTAGATAATTATTTATTATTAACAAAGACGTGGCCCAATTTTTTGCCTATATTTCAACGGATAGCAATTTTTAGATCACTTTAGTGTATCCAGCTTTTTTACCGTTTCAATGGAGAATATTTGCGTAAAGTTAGTTTGTTACTGTTGCTTTAAACAATTAACATTTTGGTAAGTTACATTTTAACTCACTAAACTCGAGTTTCTTGTCGCAGAATTTGTACCTACTAAGAGCCGGCCGGCGTTTAAAATGTACTTTGTTTTGGTGTACAAAATACCTACCTGTGTATTAAATTTGTGAATGTACCAAACAAGTTAAGAGAAGCCTTTTGTCGTTATACTTATATCTAGGTATCTGAAAATTTCAACGATATAATATTCGTCTGAGTTGTTTCATTGTGAAGCAATACGACTTCTTCAAAACTTTTGGTTTCCAAATCTAATTTCGGAAGGCTATGTTATGTTCAGATTTTCTTTCGTTTTGGGTTTAGTTATTTAATTAATTTACACGCGCCATATATACATATAAATGTAGGTACTCAACTAATGTATTGTGAAAACAGAAGCGCCATTTTGATAATGAGCCATAGTTCAGGGATTAACTTCTTAAATTCTTAGGTAATGAATTACCAAAGTGTCTTGTTTTATGAGACATCTTGAAAAGTCTGTTCTGTCCTCAGCCGTTTAGGGGGTGACGCCATTAAAAAGAAATTAACAAATGTTTTTCAGGTCATTATCTTAAAAACTATAATTGTTAACAGTCCCCTCAGTGTTCACTGAGACAAAGATGTTAAACAAAGCTTTAATTTTGTTACAGGTTTCGACACAGATAAAATTCGGAGCATCGATGCCATAAAATTGACGTTTTAAAGCCAAAATAAATTGGTATCCAAACTTTACAACGGAGGGAAACACGGTACGATGAACGGGACTGTAGTAAATTATACGGAACTGTATATTACGGATAAATCCCACAATCTGACGCCAGACGGTCTGCCTCCCATGCACAGCGGATATGAAAACATCATCGACAACAAATGGATACAGTCTTCTTTCTGCGTCATTTACACCGTAATCTTTGTTCTTGGACTGCTCGGCAATATCCTAGTATGCTTCGTGGTCATCAGGAACAAAGCTATGCAGACAGTCACCAACCTCTTCATCAGCAACCTGGCTCTCTCTGACATCTTACTTTGCGTATTCGCCGTCCCCTTCACACCGCTCTACACATTCCGCGGCGCCTGGAGTTGGGGTTCCCTCTTATGCCACATAATGCCTTTCGCACAAGGATGCAGCGTATACATATCCACGTTGACGCTTATGTCTATAGCTATCGATAGGTTCTTTGTAATCATTTACCCATTCAGACCACGGATGAAGATTGAAACTTGTCTGGCCGTCATCGTCATGATCTGGACCTTTTCAGTGACCGTGACCTTGCCATACGCTATCTTTATGACATATTATGATCTGGATATAGGCAGGTTTTGTGAGGAGACGTGGCCGTCGGAACGATTGCGGCGAGTGTTCGGCTCAGTGACGTCTGTATTGCAATTCGTGCTGCCTTTTATTGTGATTGCTTTCTGTTACACGTGCGTCAGTTTTAAATTGAATGACAGAGCCAAAGCGAAGGCTGCGAGCAAAAATTCTCGCAAAGAGGAGCTAGACAAAAATAGAAAGCGACGAACGAACCAGATGTTGATAGCTATGGTCACGATATTCGGATTGTCGTGGTTACCTCTGAATGTTATAAACTTATGCAATGACTACTACATGTACGCTATACACTTGAAGTATTACTATTTGATATTCTTTATAGGGCACGTTATAGCGATGTCCTCGACGTGCTACAATCCTTTTATTTACGCATGGATGAATGAGAATTTCCGCAAGGAGTTCAAGCAACTGATTCCTTGTATTGATTCCTCGGCTAACTTGAGAGGCAACATTCCATTAGACCCGTTGGGAGTTGGTCCTTCTGAGAAGACTTTGAACGGCAATACGACGACTGATAGTTACTTGGGCTCTAGTTCCCAAAGGGCGACGTCTTTCAGACACAAAAGGAAGCCTAGCGCAGCCGCGGATGTGGAAAAAAGCGGTGTGGAGTTGGATGAAGATTTAATGAATGTAGACGTGAAACATTGTCACATTTCAACAAGCTACAACCTAAGAAGGGAGTCAGTGAAGCTGAGGCTTATCAACGAGGAGTCATTTGACGGGACGCCGACGCAAAGTCAATTCTAACAGTTGATGTCACGGGTAAGCACTTTTTTCTTGTTAATTTTGTTCGGGCGTCGCAAAAAAGTGGTGATTCGATCCCTTGTAACTACCATACTAAACCTTTTTCTCGGCTACTCGTAATTTTTATCGGGCGTTTTCTTGTACTAGGGCTTTGTTAAGCTATTAGGGTCTCCATCTGTTTACGTCCGAAGTAAATAATAACAAGGTTAAATGTCAAAATGTTTTGACATTATGCAAATCTCGGGCGGCTTTTTTTGTTATGTTTTTTCCTCTTATTGCATTGACATAAATATTTTTCGTTACTCTTTTAATATTCTCTACATTGAACGCCAGAATGTCTAAAAAAAAAAAAAAAAATAAATCGAGTTTTGTTTTATTCGTAGTAACAGTACCCCGATTCACAACCCTAAAGGGAATAGACATGTTGCTGTGTCACGTTAAATAATGAGATATACTTTGACAAGATAATGGTGTCTGTCTCCTTGATACTTTAGCCCTATTACAGAATTTATGTGAATCTATAACGTTAAAGAGAGGAAGAAACTATTCATCATTCTCCTGCCCTTATCCACATTTATTTGAGGTCGGCGCAGCATGTCTTCTTCTTCGATACTTCTCTATTACGCGTCATCTCATCAGACACTTCCTTTATTATCATATCATTTTTCACACAGTCCACCCGACGTTTCTTTGGTTTTCCTTTACTCATATAGCCATCCACAGTCATACTCAAAACTTTCCTCACGACATTTTCCTCATTGCTCCGCATCACATCATGCCCATACCACGACTACCGATTGCCACACAACTTTCCAGTCACCGGCGCTTCTTTTAGACTTCCTCTTATGTTCTCATGCCTTATTTTATCCATTCGAGTTACACCACACATCCCTCTTAGCATTCTTATCTCAGCCACATGCAATTTTACCTTACATTCATCCATTTTGTGGCCCAACATTCTGAGGAATTGGCTACCATTCTTACTAATAAAGAAAATAAACTTTTAATTTTTGTTAATTTGTGAATATTGCTCTTTTTTTCCACAGGTGCGTCGATGGAAGCGTTCCCAACTGTGAAAAAGAAATGAGGACTGTAGGTAGACTAAGAGTACCCGATATTTTTGGAGTGAATTTATTTTTTACAGAAAATATCTTTACTATTGCACAATCGACTACTGAATTACGCTTATCAATTTACTAAGAACCTTTTTGATAATTAATAACAATTAATTATTATTTTAATTTAAATCAATTATAACCTTAAATATTCTGGTTCAACGTAGATGTTGACCGTGAAAATATTTTACGAATTTACGAAAATAGTTGAACAATTTTCATATATTCGTAGAAAAATCCCCAATGCCTTTAAATACTGCCATAATGGTGTCCCTAGATTTTGCATAGAGATAGTAATGGTCGATCTGAAAAACAGGAGACTATCGCAAAGAGATTCTTAATACAGATAAAAAATCAATCATCTCAAAAACACAAACGCATCAACCAAAAACTTGCAACCGAATAGCTCTTTTGTTTTCGCACTGTCATTCTTTCAGTGACAGTTGTTTTGACAACTTTGCTTAACCTGCAGACATATTTAATTAAAAAACGTGCAGGTGTTGAAATGACGTTTTGAGTTCAATACCCAGGTCGGGCAAAGGAATTTCCCAGTGGCAGTAACTTGCAAACTCAGGGCTGAGTTTGAAAGTTGTTGATGTGACACTCCGTGTCTCATAAAGGACGTTGGAACTGATCCTGATCTCTCCCTATTCGTGACGGACTGCCGTTATATCGGATTATGCGAGCAAACGAACAGAGTGTGCACCAGCTGTAATTGAGTGCAAACTAGAGTAAAATAATGTCTCTTGTGTGCTTAATCCTTAATCTCAACAGAGATGAGCCTCCGTGACAGAGAAACAGTCGGGAGGATATAATTAGAGATACTTACATAATTGAAAATTTATGTAATGGATTGTAATTTAATTTAACAGAATCACCAACATTTTTGCAACTAACATATGCCCTAAGTACTTACTTCACTACCTTTTTGTTCGATATAAAAGTATTTTATTGATTGATATTTATAAATAGCATCCTGTAGAAATTCAAACGATTATTAGCGATGACGAGTCCGCGATGATTTTCTTAAAATAAAATTAACTTTATCAAATAGGTTGCGAGAAATTCTCTGCGTTAAGTTCTTGTTATTCAGATCAGACATTGGATTTGTACTTTAGATAATACCTAGACCCGTAGCCTTATCGTAGTAAGTCTTAGGCAAGGGCTCCAGTCCTGTAGCATAAGTTAGACTAAAGAGTTTTCATTTGTTGCTCCCAAAGGCACAAGTATGTAATTTAGACTATTATAATTCTTGTCTAAATATCGTATCTATAATAAACCCTTGTGTGTGAACTATGACGCTCTTTATGTTATGCTAAGTAAATATTTTATACCCTATTTCACTTATACCTAAACGAATGCCAATCAATTTTCAACGCTCGGCCTACCGTGGAGAGTTAAAATTCCAGTGCAATAATATTCAGGCATACGTTTAGGTGTGTGATAGTGAAAACGGATATATTAGTATAGTTATTAAGATTTTAGGGTTCGAAGCAACTTTAACTTTAACCCTCTTGGATTTACAGCACAATCTCCTTTAGTCCATTTATTTAAGACTAAGTTAGCGTTGATTTAGCATAATATTAAGAGCTTGTAACTTACGTGTTAAATCTTATGAATTTTCTTAGTGTCTATGTACTTTACTATAAAGGTGTGATAACACTTATATATCTTGAAATCATTTTGTAGCTCAGCTATAAAATAAATGTTATTTTATTTATGAAGCAATATTTATAGATGTATGTCTTGTTATATCATTAATTTATCGTTACAGTATTGTATGTTTATGTATATTTTAAAGTAAATAATTATCTATATTTACTTCAGTTATTAGTCTTATCTTATCGTGTAGTCTTTTGGAATGTATGAACACCATATAAATTTATATATATGTAAATACTCGTATTTATGTCAATGACGAAAACAGGGATTTCTAAAATATTGACGAATCTATTTATAGTGATCATAAGAATTTGTAATTACATATTCTTATGGTATTGCACACAACAAGATTCTATGTTGAGAATGTACGAGTGATTTTAAACAAAGCTCTAAATTTTCGAATGTGAAAATTGACAGCTGTCAAAAGTGACAGACGCCAACTGACGTTTAAAAAAACTGTAGTACACCAACTTTTTTGTTTAAGTTGTTAATAAGTATGTGTGTGATTCTAGAGAATATAGTGTCAAATGGTAATGTGAGTCAATGTTAAGCAATATGACTAGACATAAGGTAGATAGATGTTAGACTTTTTAATATTTTTTATGTCCATCACAGCACAAAATTTTAAACATACATTTACTGGATAATTAATAAATTAAATGGATTTCGTAGTTATTTAAATGAAGTTTAGGGAACTTTAGTAGATTCAAATATTACCCATACAGGGTGTTACCTTAATAGTGTTATTCCTTTTCAAATGCCAGACGAATATTAATGATAAGGTGTATGAGATATTCATATTATTCATTATGAATATGAATTCTAAAATTATTCTTTAGTATTTTTTTTCATTTTCATTCGTCTGACAGATCCTCAAAACAAAAAGAATTACACAAATAAGGTTTCAATTAATACTTTTATTACAATTCGTTGGAAATTGTATTACAATTCGTTGGAAATTGAAAGAGATTAAAAAAAAATTGCAATTATAGTAAAAAAAAAGTCTAAATAATTATTAGAATAAGATCGAATCCTGAAGACCTGTTAATTATTAAATTTGAATAAAACGGACAAAATTAACTTACAAATCCTTAGACTGAATTTAAAAAAGTGATTTAAATAAGAACTTGATTTAAGTTTCTATTTTAAATTTTGCAAAACATAATTTAATATCTACGCGGAAATCCAATACTCAAAGCATTTGTATGTAAATTACTCATGCGTCAAGCACATAACCCGTATTTTGGCTTTGCTGTATTATATTAATATAATGGTTAATTGGCACAGATTGTTTGAAAATCTTTAATATTAGGTTATATTATAAAGCTGCACCAATCGATAGTTTCTAAAAATAAAATGTACACTTTTTTAATACCAGCAAGAGTAATGCCCCTAATAAAAACTTTTGCAACGATAAATCTTAAAAATCTTTAATTCTAATAGTTCCTAAATTACATATGAGAATCTTAATAGGAATCAGAATTTAAAATAAACTTATAGAATATTTATAATGCACTACGAGAGAGAATATAAATGATTACTTAAGTACTGCTTATAGCTTTTTTTTAAATTACCAAAAGCAAAAGTTTTATAAGCAAAGTGATAACCAAATGAACAGACCTCGATTTAATCTATAAAGACTTTTTCTTAGTAGGTATACTTTTTAATTCTATCCCATGTTAACCAACCCGGGAGTTTTATTTTAATTATTTTTGAATCGTTTATTTTACAATTAAAATGTATTAAGGCACCAATCCCAACCAACTCCGTTATGCTATATCTTGCCTTACAACATGACACCAATCCCTTTGTAAACAATATTATGTATAGTTATTAAAGACAGCTTATTTATTTACACTTCTTCTTCTTTATCGTGTGGTTATTACCTAACCTGGTGTCAGAGTTTTAATGCCGCCCATGGGCCTCTGACTTGGCTTTACATGCCGTCGAGAAATAACTCTCAGGCGTGCTGGTTTCCTCACGATGTTTTCCTTCACCGAAGCAAGTGATAATTATACATTACGCACATGATTCGGAAAAATCAGAGGTGCGTGTCTTGGGTTCGAACTCAGTGTAAAAAGTGATAATTCATAATATTAAGTGTCCGTGACCATTTCAAGAATTTAAATGTAATTCATATTATTATCCCATTATGATTCTGCTAGAGCGGCCATTTTAGACCCCCTGTCACCCAGGTCACCGGATTCTGACAGATAATGAACTGAAAAGTACGGTCCGCAATCTTATCGTAACTTTTGATCCAACCTTTGCTCTTTATAAAGAAAATGTAAAATGTGCTGAATGCCATGCAAAATTTGTAAACTACAAACTGCTACTTACAGCATCTAATCATTTTAAAAATCTACAGAATGTAAAAATTGTATGATTATCTGAAATAAATTACACTTTCTAAATTCAATCTCAGTTGACACAAGATTAACAAAATCACCATATTGTAATAAGTGTAATACGCAGTAATATTGAAAATGTTATTATGTATAACAAATATCACGTTTCCTACGTTTATACGTCAATATAATTAAATTCAACGTTGATTACTGACTATTGGTATGTCGCACAGTTTGTATTTCGGCAATAATCTCGCGACAAATATAATATACATGACCACGCACACTTTGATCATAAGCTGGCCTAGCGTAGAACGAGGTTTCAATTAAATACGAGGCCAGCTCATACTGGTTTTATTACCTACATTGAATTGATATAAGTGGGTATATTATTCTGTTTAAACTGTTAATGTGAGAACGTTGAAAAGGATTGCCAATAACATTTTAAAAGCAACGACTAAAAAGCTCAAGACAAAAGAAAATCTAATTTAAAAAGACAGGAGAAGGATGAGGCAGAAAACATCTGCCGTCTACGTTTAAAATATTTTAAAACTCATTTTATCCTATCATCAAAATTTTGTCTTTTCAACATTTTTGGCGTTAGCTGTCAAACGAGATTAAAAGCAGTCGCGTTTTGAGATTTTTATAGAAAGTGCCGGCACATCATTTTCGAAATTAGAACGAAAAATAAAATAATATACGTACCTGTCAATAATACGCTTACATTTCCTACTTCAAAAAATACAATATTTTTATAGATGCCTAGAGCTGTTGACCAAGCCACGTTTTTTGTCACTAGATACAAATATTTGACTACTACAGAGAGAAATACTTGCTTTATAACATATAATTCGATATTTTTATATATATCAGTAAATAGAGATGTCAATAGTGATATTATGATACATTTATTTGTCATTGTCAATATTTAAAGGTTTGAGCGCACCACGGCAGACAGGATTGACGTGGATTCGGCGAAATATTAAAGGTTTGGGAGTGGGACATCCCTTTATCAATAAAGTCGCGTAAAACGTACCTTATATTAAAAAAATACTGAATATTTGATTTAGTTCTAAAATTTTCTTGACTTATATTTGCATGTTTTAGTTTCGTTCTAATCGTTTTTTAAAATGTCAGTTTTCGTATATGCTAACGGTTTTCATAGACTGTTTTAAAGCGTAGCTGCACTGGAGTGGGTATTTATTTGTGAATTCTCTATAATTTTCAATATACAGTGAAAATCTGTAATAACGACATCGATAGGACCACTTATATTTGGTCGTAAAAACTGATGGTCGTAACAGCCAGTGATGTTTTCGAGGTACAAAGTATTTTGTACCTATGATTTTGGTCATTAAAACTGGTGTGTTGTTATAAATGATGTCGTCGTAAACGGTTTTGACTGTATATATTAAAAAAAATGTTGCATTAAATTATATTGCAAAGTTAAAAACATGGTTTATTCAAATCTAATACTCATTTTCAACACTTATTATAATGAAATATAAAACTTAGTTTTTCCAAAATTCACTAAATTGAATACAAAACAAACGAATTACTATTAAACAAAAAAGAATACTGGCGTAAAATTAAAATCTTTGTTTTCACAACCAGAACAATTAATAAGTTTTGTTGCGAAAATAAAAAAATAACTTCACCATAGAGCAATGTCTTATGCACGAGTGGACGAGTTATTAATTTACTGATAATTACCTACTATGCAAACTACTCGTTTAGTTTTTAATACTGGATTATTTTCTCTCGAATGGCTTGCGGCCAAGTTAAAGCAATTATACACAAGCGGTAGAGCATTTTCTCCATTTTAATAATTTATGTAACGAACTAAAGCCAAGTCCTTGGCTGCTGTGGTGTGCGCCAACCTTAATAGGTAATTAAGTAGTCACCCATCCTATGTATAAAAAACAAAATAAATTAATGTCTTATGGAAAATTGTTACTTTTTTCTTAACCTGCTTTTAAGTTTAAATTTTCTATTTAAAAAATAACTGTGTAATGCTGCGGTAAAGTGCATTGTTATGGTAATGTTTGGACTAGACCCGTTGGTTTAGTAGTCGCAAGCCCGACTGCTGGGCATGAGGTCCTGGGCTCGATTCCCGGGTCGGGCAAATGTTATTGGGTTTTTCCATCAGGAATTTCTCAGTAGCAGCCACGCAGTCTGGATTTGTGCCCGGTTAATGTGTTGTGTGCTCGAATAAGTTCCATATTAACAAAGTCCTTATGTACATAGTTACATATTTAAAATACATCTCCCTATTTGCATACGCTTCCAAGATACACACAGCCATATCTACATTTACATATTACATTCACGTCAACATGAAGAATCGTCCACGTTCCTCCAAGACACGTGCGACCAAGATAAATGACCCATGATGCACTGAATATAACACCGATATAAAAACTATGAATAATGTCCCACTATATCCCTTAGATACTTAGTGATATATTATTTTGCTCCTAGGACACACTGTTTGTCCTATGACGAATATCTGGCTACACGATAACATAACATCACGATTGTAATCCCTGGAGGTGGGCCTAATGGTACACCCATATTTCGCCAGTTATGTTTAAGTCCCATATAATAGGGGCGAGCCCTTTGTCATCAACCAGGCACAAAACCAGACTCCGTGGTTACTGAGAACGTGGTACTGAGAAATTTCTGATGGAAACCGAGACCTGAGAATCGAACCCAGGACCTCTCATGCTCAGCAGTCGCGCTTGCGACTTCTACCAACACTAACGAGACAGTCACACTTAGATACACCGTGTGGTAATAACTTTCAAATTCGTAAAGCGGGCCTTTTAAATGATGGGCTCATGGCTAAATGACAATATTTGCACGTGTAGATCTTCAAGGTTAAGCAATACTCACCGAGGTCATCCGTGGAGGACACCTTCAGACACCTTCGTTCCTCATACGTGAAGACGATGTCACGAAAGTCAATAGCAGATCTTTGACAGTCGTTACTGATAGCCCGAGAGTCTGACCGGACTTTCCAGGGGTTCCTTGTGTTGTTGAGGTTAAATATGCAGTCGTTCTATTAAAATACTGGTTTCATCCGGTTAGCTACAAAGACAGTACCAAAACATACTCGTAAGTAAAATAATTAAAATGTCTGAAATAAGCTAGGCAGGAACTTTGAACCCTCTAAGGCAAAACTGTGTAAACAACATTTACAAGTCACCCAACAATCCATAGCAAGCTCATGTATTTGTTTCATGTAAGACACAAACGGTAAGGCGACCCCAATCTGTTTCACCTTATAGAATTTATTTGTAACAAATAGAATTGGGCTGACACGGATGAGTTTGGCGTTCCGTCTCATTGTTTTTGTCCACCTAGCAGGTTGGCCACTTTATTTATTAAACCCTTTTTTGTTGTTTTATTTACGGTAAAGGTTTTAAAACAAAAAAGTGCTGTTGGATTTATAAAGCACTCAGTGCTGAAAAATTCAGCAGCGCTATTTTATTCAGGCATTCATTTATTCGATTTCGACTAGCGTTAGCGAAAACGGTGATTTATGTTATTTCTGTGTGTGCAATTCACATCTCTTAAAATCTTTATTTTGTGGAAGTCATAATTATACTCAAGTCCAATTTATATTAACTACATCAAATTAAATTAAGAAAGATGAAAATAAAAAGACTGTTACATGAAATGATATCTGCTATTTATTCAAATAACTTTACTTTTGGCACCTATCGATATATGGTAGATGGTGGCGTTATAACATTATTCAAATCATCCTTCACATAAGAGCGAATCACATCAGCGAAATTGAAATCGACAGTAAATCCAAGTTTCAGAGCGCGGCTGTTATCAAAATTGATGGGAAATGATGCTACCATGCGGGCAATGGTATCGTTGAATTCGAAGCGAACTAGAGATGCGATTTGATCACCAGCGACTGAACGTAGAGCTGCTAACATGTCTCCTACTGACACACGCAGTCCTGGTAGGTTTATAGCTCGCCATTTGCCCAGCACACTGGCATCTAACGTCGCTGCATATACGATGTTACGCACCACAGTTGCAGGACTCGCCAACCACAATTCTTGCTCCTTCGCCACTGGACATTTCGATACCTTTCCGTTCAAAGGCTCCCGAATTATTCCACTGGCGAATGATGTCACTGCAGCGTTTGCAACCCCTGCACGTACACTCACAGTTGGCAGTCTCACTATACGACCATCCACGTAACCACGACGAGAGTAATCATTGACCAGTAACTCGGACATGGCTTTGGCAGTACCGTATGAGGTCTGAGGCATCACAGCAGTTAAATCATCGACGATCGGCGGCAGATCTCCTCCAAAAACGCCGACGGTGCTGGCAAAAACGAATTTCGCTTTTGGAGCTTTTCTTCTTACTGCATCCAGAAGTAGCCTTGTTGCATCCAAGTTTGCTTTAAGTCCAAAATCGAATTCGGCTTCAGCTTGACCACTGACGACGGCTGCAAGATGGAAGACCACACCACAGTTTCCATCAATAAGTTCATCAGCAGCTGATGGTTTCGTCAGGTCGAGAGCGATAACTTTGACACGGTCATCAGGTCTAGTTGAAGGTGTGATGACATCAGTAAGTACCAGTTCCGTCACATTTAGAGGGCACGGAGGTTGTTTGCTCAGCAAAACATCAGCTACTCGGGAACCAAGGAACCCTGCAGCTCCAGTAACTACGACCTTCATGATTGGCTTTCACAGATTTACTGCCGCAAGAATTGGGTGCTTATCACAGTCAGCTGTTCTGATTCTCATAAACAAATATTTGAACTTTGTCATTTTGTAGATAAGAGGGAGCAGTTAATTACTCTTGGAGATAATATTAAATAACAAATTATATAATTATTTGATTGGCTTGTGTGCTGTGATTTTTATGTAAATGTTTACATACTTTAAAAAACTGCTTCGTAACTTCGTTGGTCTAGTGAACTCAAACTACTACTGCTGAGCAAGTAGGTCTTGGGTTCGATTACTGACTGACTTTATTTCGGGTAATGTGTGGGTTTTACTTTGGGAACTTTACACACAGTAATAGCCGGAGTCTGGATAGCTTTACTTTGCTTGAAATTTACGGGAAAATGGGTGGGATGCCAATGTTATCTATTCCTTTTAGGTAAAAACACCAACGTGGCAACTAAACTCCAAAATCTAACAAGGTGTACCGTTTGTTATGACTTATGAGTATTTATGAGATAAGAAGAAGGTATAAAGTACTCTAGTTCGTTACAATATTGTATTATACGTTTTATATTGCAATTTCCGTATCAGAATACAGACCACTGCTGGTTGTCGTTATGCTAGAGAAGTTTAATAGTTTAGTTTGAGGCAAGAGTTTATATTGCCATAGTTACCAGGATCAAATTCCACATCAGAATTTTTCAAATGTATGGTCCTATTTAGATCAACCTCTGTTTTTAGTCAGTGTCACTCGTTGCGCACGTAATATTTATTTAGTTTAAAGACTTTGTTAATATATTTGGGTGATACTAATTGTGCTTGTGGCGTTTAAAAACAATATGCTTTGGGTATTCATTGAATGAGTTGTGTTATTTTTAGGGTTTCGTAGCTAAATGGCAAAAACCGGAACCCTTGTTTTGTAGATTGGTCCTGTCCGTCTGTCTATCAGTCCGTATGACACAACCATTTTACTCCGAGACTGTGAGCACCACAAAGTTGAAATTTTGAGAATAAGGTATCTTCCATGAACTGCAATACAACAGTGATATGAAATTATGAAACTGGCCCTCACATGTGAATGAAGACTGAAAAAAAGTTCTAGGTACGTATTTAACTGTGTGCGGTGTCTATCAACAGCTCTCGAAAAATGAGAGAGCGTTAAAAATATTGTTATTATATTGTTTAGTGCTACGGAACCGTTTGTACATGTCCGACTCGCACTTGGCCGTTTTTATATTTAATTAATTGAAAAAAAATATTATTACTCAACTCCCACAAATCTATTCAGACAAGCTGAACGTATTTTCTTTCCGACACAAACCAGTGCCACTGTTCCCCATCCCACCCTCATCAATCATACAGTGGGTACAGTGAGTCAGCACTGGCATGTTTACATTCGTTCGTCATTCGTTCATATTGTGACCTGGGAAGGGTGGAGTGGGCTGAAATGAACTGTGAATAGGTCCGGAGATGACAGTGTTGAATTGTGGTTCATGATTGGAATGTTTGAATATTGTTATTGTGCCGTAATATTTATGTATATTACGCCACAATGTACTAGCTTTAGGCAACGGCTTTAGAAATGATCCCAAAGGAATTGATTACCGGAATAAAACTATCTTTTGTCCTATTCTTGGGCATGGTATATCTTTTCTCGCTTCCATCACAGCTTATTGCTTGAACACCAGGGGTAGAATTAGGACAGCCCTACCTCTGAACAATGTTACACTGTGTAGATGGGAACATGTACACGACAAAGGACAAGGTAAGTGACAATTATAGATCTTGGCCTCAGTTAACCTTCGGTATCTAGATCCGCGCAATCCCGTTATACTGCCGGAACAGGGATCCTCGACAAAACGACATTAGGCGTTTATTTTTTAGATAAATTTAGTTTAGTTCGCGGAATCACGTTCCATACGAAAAGTTAAAAGGCTGAACGCATTTGAGACACAGGTAGACTATGAGTTGAGATGAGAATATCTCGGTAGTTTGATCCAACGGAAAAAAATCCAACGTCCACGTGGGCGAAGCCACAAACAAAAGCATAATATGAAGTACGTTACAATTCGTAAAATGGTCACAAAGTGGCCATTCATAATATTAACTGCCTTTGTGACCATTTTAAGTATTTTAACGTGATTCATATTATTATCCTATTATGATTCTGCTACGGCGACCATTTTAGGACCCCTGGTATTTTTTGCAAAAACCGTTAAGATACATTATGGCGGTTCAGCATAATATTGCCGAACCTAATAAAAATAATAAAAGCCCACACTTTTTAATCACATTCGTGTCCATATCAGCCCCTCCTCCTGCCCTCGGCACGTATATTGAAACACATGTCATTGACAGCACAATGACGTACTTTTGCGAGTTTATTGCTTCCGCTTCAATTGCTCGGCTGGATTAACGTGATTGCCTGTTATTGCCCGGCCGTATTATTACTCCATTAGTTATGTACTTTCACCTGGAAAGTATTCCGAACTTAATGGAACTTGAACAGGTTGTTTGGGGGAACATTAAGAAGACTATCCTAAGTTTTCGAACTCGAGGACTCTGTGCTAATTTGGGGGGGTGGGCGGGTGGGGGGGGCAAAAACTTGAACCTTTACAGTGTGGATTTTGGACCCTATGGATCTGTATCGCACTAAGTACAAATCGGAGCTCAGCTTATATTGGTGGTGTAAAGGTGTAGTTACACTTGACTGTACATAACACCTGCAATCTAAATATATAAAAACAAAAATTGTTTTACCTATGTCCGTTATAGACTTTGAAACCTTTCAACTAATGTGCCCCAGACTGATTACATTACAAAGGCAATAATACGAAGATGGTTTTAAGCTACTAAAACAATGCATTAGGCACTATAGCGTAGTAGCACACGCCGGGAATCCGCTAGTCAATTATGAGTAAACAAAGAATTACTGGACATACTGTAGTAATAGGAATTCTTAGTAGGGTGATGACCAGGCACGAAAATGTGGAAATAACATTAAAACAGGCTCTCGGTCAGCGGACCCCAACAACATCCGCCCTCCCCAGGTGACATCATATTGTGTATACAACAATGGGGTTCTTGGTGTGAGATAGGGTTCCTTACCAATCGTTCCTTACATTATAATGGGACATCGTCACGTTTGGGGGTCGTTTGGGTTAGGGGGTCATAGGTTTTCTAGGACGCTGATATTGATTATTGATCAGCATTATTTACATAGAAATGATGGTAGTAAATAGTTATGCTTTTTTTTTCATTTTAAGAATCTTTGACTTACTTTGATCAGCTGTATTCTCCGTTAATAATTGGGGTTTGGAAATCTAATTTACCAACAAATTTTAAGGAAATTTAACGTTATTTAACATTGTCCTGGAATATGGTGCACAAAATGTGCTAAGTTTAAGAGATATAAGCGAAAAACTGAAAAAAGTCAGAAAAAATTGAGGTTTTTGTCCCCCCCGCAAGTTAGCACGGGGTCCTCGAGGTCTAAAACTTAGGATAGCGTACCTCCAAACAACCTGTTAAAGTTTCATTAAGTTCGGAATACTTTCCAGCTACCTCAACTTTTTCCGACATGTCGACTGGATTCTATACCTTTTGGCGACAAAAAAGTCAGAGAAATGAAATCATGGCAGTCCTTCGATGACAGATGCATTGACGTTGTTCGTCAATTCAATAAACAATCATCAAACTTCGGCAACAGAACGCCACATTGGTATGTTCCTTTAAAAAAAACTCCTGTCACGGCAGTCCTTCGATGACAGTTGCATTGACGTTGTTCGTCAATTCAATAAACAATCATCAAACTTCGGCAACAGAACGCCGCATTGGTATGTTCCTTTAAAAAAACTCCTGTCACGGCAGTCCTTCGATGACAGTTGCATTGACGTTGTTCGTCAATTTAATAAACAATCATCAAACTTCGGCAACAGAACGCCACATTGGTATGTTCCTTTAAAAAAAACTCCTGTCACGGCAGTCCTTCGATGACAGTTGCATTATAAACATAAACATTTATTTCAGACCAGGCCCATATTTTGTTAGTAACAATGTACTTAAAAACTAAGTAGTATTGACAACAAAATTAAATTATGACATGAAGTCGCACGCACCTTTGCAGCATGGGGAATCCCACCAATCAGTAAAAACGCCCAGTATAGTGTTGGTATTGCCACGAACGCGAACGAGTAGGGAGGCACACCTTTTCCTAACGATAGCGGAAAAGCCATCCACCCGCGCCTCAGCAAACATCCCTGACGCACTACAACGCCATGGCAGCCCCAACAGTTTCCGAAACTTAAAAATATTGACTGTACCATCTCTCTATGTGTTTGAAGCTTGTACCTTTGTAAAAAACAACATGTCCCTATATAAGTCTGTTGAAAGTCAACGGCGTTCAAAAAAGGTGCACCCCCTTTTCACTAAAACCAAATTCCTATACAAGAGTATATATGCAATGGCTCCAAAACTTTATAACAAATTACCTGATCAAATAATATCAAGCAACAACATGAAGGAGTTTAAACATAATCTTTTTGAATTATTGAATGACAAGGCGTATTATTCTGTTAATGAATTTCTTAATGACAAATTGAAATAGTATTTATATAAACTTGAATGTATATGTCTGTATGTAAAATGTTGTCCCATTTTTGCCAGTTTTTAGTGACATTTTGTATTGTTTATTGCATCTATTATTTATAAGATTTGATTGACTTTGATTGTGACTTTGCATACTTGTTTTATATTTCGTTTTTAATTTATTGACATATTTTATTATTAGCGATTAGCGTTTGACATGAAATAGTGACATCTACTAATTAGTTTTTAACTTAATTTTTTTGTTATAGCTTTGATTTACTACAATATTTTGTATGCCTTCTGGCGGGACATAGTTTGGATCAACATTTATTTATTAAACATCTGTATATTTTTTTTACCCTATGTTCACAAAATGATTAAATGAATTTGAAAAATTTGAATTTGAACAGTACCCTGAGTGCATTGACATTGTTCGTCAATTTAATAAACTATCATCAAACTTCGGCAACAGAACGCCACATTGGTACGAGTATGTTCCTTTAAAAAAAACTGCTGGGGGACACTTCTGATATCGCAATTTGTCTGAAAGGCCGAACATTGACACCGTAATTGTTAATTTTCACAGTTTTGGTAGTCTTTTATTTGAAAGACGTCGTTACAATTTTACAAGAGCGTATTTTCGTATCTTGGTATGGTTATCATAATGAGCTATCATAACAAATAGAAGACTTGCCTTCCCGAAACTATTAATTTGTTATGTTCCTTTGACAACACTCACCATCTGCCTAGACTTTTCCCAACTATTTATTTATTTATGTACACACAAAACACATTACAGGAAAAATACATAAAGACAAAAGAGCACAAAGGTACCAAGGGTACCAGGTAAGGTAGGTAACTATGTTGGGGTCGGCTTCCAGTCTCACCAGATGCAGATGAATACCATGGTATTTTACATGGAGCGACTGCCTATCTGACCTCCACAACCCAGGAACTGGGTGATAAGATACCCCTTGATAAGACTGGATGCCAGAGTTTCGGCTTCTGACTACTTGTAACGACTGTCAAAGATCTACAAATGACAGCCGGGACCAACGGCTTAACGTGCTTTCGGACTCACGAAGGAACTTGGCATGTAATGGGTGGTCACCCATCCACGGACCAACCTAGGCAAACACGGCTTAACCTAAAGATCGACCCGAGCGGCTATCATTAAGCCACGAGTTCAATACTATAAAATAAATTTAAAAAATAAATTATAAAGTAATATTACTGAAAAGAACAAAATCAGTCATTACAACACTACCAAAATATATAAATCTACGTTAAAAAGTAATCTCTTAAAAAAGATCCTTCTGTAATACATGTTTTACGTTAAGTTATTGGGGTGAACACCTGTACTTGATGGGGCACATTTGTCGTGTTTCTTATTCATGAATGGCCGTTGTTGTTTTGTAAAATACTGCTGAGTAACGGTACTCCGTTATTTCGGAGCAATAACAAGCACATAATTCCTTTTGGATATATTTTCTTGTTTGTAAACCTGAAATCCCTCTCTCTCTCTACTCTGTTGGATCGGGTACGTCATACCGAAATCCGCCGTCAGACAAAAGTCTACGGCGTCAGTGACCTGGGTAGCACATCTGGCTAGACGTGGAGATGGCTGACGGAGCAAAGCTTTGACCGAGTGGTGGCCAAGGTTAGGCCAAAGAAACCAGGGCCTTCCTAAAGCTCGTTGGGTCGATGATATCGTCAAAGTCGCGGGAAACACCTGGATAATAGACGCACAGAACCGGGAAGTGTGGCAGAAAAAAGCGGGAGGCCAATACCCAGCTATGGGTGAGTCCGGGCTGGCATGATGATGATGAAACCAGAAATCTGTTTTCAAAAGACAATCGCCAGCTGACCGCGGTTGGCGGGCCAAATCAAATGCGCTGGCGGTCAATATTGTGGGCCGCGGGCCTGAGGTTGAGCAGCTTTAGAATAATGGTGACCCAGTGTTAACAGCCCCGACATACGTGTCTTAGTTCGTGCGTGCTCTCAAAATGGTGAAGGCTATCGGAGGATAGAAAATCGGTAACCCGTGCCCAAACTGATCTGGGCCCGCGTGGTCGATTATGGCCCTGTATTTAACACAGAGCAGGAATGAGTACCAGCAGTGATATCGTTGTTTGTTGCTCATGCTACTCCGCTCTTAGATGTGGTGTTCAGTCAATCAAATGGTTGTTTTTAAACAGTAATTCATTGACTTGGTCATGGTGTGACAGTCGGACTGCCAAGTCATAGGTCTCGAGTTCGAACCCACACGCACCTCTGATTTTTCGGATGTGCGTGTTGTATAATTATCACTTGCCTGAGAGATATTTCTCGACGGCATGTAAAGCCAAGTCATAGGCCCATGGGCGGCATAAAAACTCTGACACCAAGTTTGCCACTAATCACACGAAAAGAAGAAGATTGAGTTGATTGATTGGTGACCGCGTTTCAAAGTAATTCGTTGACACAGACACCTCAATTCTTTCTCATTTCTAGACATTACATTTAGTTCTTTAGCCACAAACTAAAGCCAAGTAAAAGGTGTCCTATTCTTTGCTCTCACTAACTTAGAGCGAAGTTCTGTAACAAAACCCCCTTTAAAACAAAAAGTTAGTATTCAAACAAAAGTTCACTCAGTGTAACTCGACAAAATACAGCGAACAGTTCAAAATACCACAGAGTGTAGAGAGCGAGTTCGACGACCGCTGCTAGAGGTGGTAATATCACATTTTGCTGACAAACCAAAGCTTAATTGTTTCAACAAAGGTTATTTTTGAACCCAGAGTTATCTTGACAATTATAATATTTTTTGCATGAAAACCATAATTTTAACCATAGTAACTGTCAGACACAATGACATGAAGACGTGATGACATAATGGTAATGTCTGTTACATGGGACTTAAACATAACTGGCGAAATGTGGGTGTACTATTAGGTATACCTCTGCCTAACCCTTCGGGGATTACAGGCGTGATGTTATGAGTTACTGTCCCGTTAGCACTGGGATAAAAAATAACCCTGGTGCAATTTAGACTAACACTGGTATTCCAAGACCCGTCTTAAGTCGATTGATTCACTTCAGTTATTTTCCAAGCAAGTATTTTTTTTATCATTCATCATCTGCATATTCTTTTCCCAATTATGTTGGAGTCAGCTTCCAGTCCTACCAATATTTTACATGGAGGTCCGATAGGCAGTCGCCCATCGGACCTCTAGAACTTAATTAGTACTAGGTAATACGATACCAGCTGTTATTAAAACTGGTAGTTAGACTTTCGGGCCACTGACTACCTGTAACGACTGTCAAAGATCTACAAATGACAGCCGGGACCAACGGTTTAATTTGCTTTCCATGGCACGGAGGAAACTCTGTATATAATGGATGATCACCCATCACCAAGATCGACCCATGCCGCTGATTTTTGTCTTGGAAATAAATAAAATTTCCTCAAAACAAGAGGTATGAACACTTTAGTCAAATCAAAATTTACTAATTAGAGCTATGCTGACGCCATCTGTCCAGAGGTTCCACCTTCCAACTCTATTCTGTGTTTTGTACAATGTCACTATAATGTTTGGTTACTGAAGTGAACTAAAGTTTTAACGACTGCGTGAAACCAGCGCAGTCATTATGAGGCTCGATTAAAACTATGTCGTCTACTGTTTTTATTACATCGGAAGTTACACTAACGAGCGAAGTACTTAGGTTTTTAGGCAGAGCTTACTACTTCTGAACTTTTAAAATGTCAGGTTAGTGTGAAACAGTTTAAAGAGGAGTAGTGACACGGCTGCAATTTCGTCAGTTTTGTCTTCTAAAATCTAGTCCTTGTTTATTTAGACTGGGTAGTGCCCTTCCTGATTCCCATTAGGTACTTTATGTGGTAATAACATCACGCCGTATATCATATACCATACAAGGTGTAAACGAACCCTTCACGAAGCTGTCAACCAAGCAATCTGTACTATAAACTAAGTACGCAAAATTTTTTACTAACAAACGACTTTGTTTTTGGGTGAAATATCACATTTCACGGTAGGACTCAATGTAACAAACTCAAAACATTATGCTGATGGATGCATAGAATAAAACGGGCGTCGTGGAGGAATTTAAAGTTAATTTATAATATTAAAAACTTCTGAAAAAGTTGGAAATATCTCCCCTAATGTCTCCGTAACTAGAAGGTTCCCAAGTATGGTCTAGAACAAATAATATATCGCAATTACGGGAAAAACAAATGCTTTTCGACTTCGTTAAGGGTACTTTTACACCCACTATAGCATGTATCAGAAAGGTCATCGTGTTTCACATCATGATCGCGAAGACATTACGATACATACTTAACCCAAATTTATGGGACAGCTGAAAAATTGTTCACGATTACGATGTTGTTCAGATAGGTGTGGAGGAAGCTGTTCAGGTACATGGTCTGTACCAAACCGGATAAAAATTACCACACCTATATAATACAGACTGTAGAGAGGGTATCGGTAGAAACGTCATAGAAAATCTCTGATCCGGAGTCACAATTGGGCCGTGTAAAAAAACGAGTCGGCATCGCTCACAAAGGTTTCCGTAGCAACAAACAATATAATAACAAAATTTTAACTCTCATTCATCGTTCAATTGAATTTCCACTCAATATCAATACTAAATTTGTTTTTTTTTTTATAGTTTGTTAATGAAAAGCATTGTTACTGCTGCAGTTTTACAAAAAACGTCCCATCTCTCAAAAAATAAATATTACCTATATATCATTCAACCTAATTTTGGTTAAGTAAAAGTTACACATTTTTTCAGAATTTTCTTTCACACAGACAAACGGACATGACGTAGCAATAAGGGTTCCGTTTTTGCCATTTAGCAACGAAACCCTAAAAATGATATTATAATTGTCAAGTTTGACATAACTTTTACCGATTTCACAAATGAATAGAATTAATGAATTTTGGTAAAACCTATATGCCTACTGTCTTTTAAAATTAATTAATAGACTCTTTTTATTTATTAAGGAAGTGCCTACGGGTAAAAGGTTCTGTAATGATCGAGTCAAGCATGAGCCCCATAATCATATACCAAAATCGTAATATTGAACAGTTGTTTATGAAAAAAGCTTTGCTGAATTTTCATCTAATTATTTTCAAGAAAACGTGTTTATACTCGAGTCAAATACTAATAACATAACATCATGCCTGTAATCCCCGAAGGGTTAGGCAGAGGTGCACCTAATAGTACACCCAAATTTCGCCAGTTATGTTTAAGTCCCGTGTAATAGGAGGTGAGCCTATTGCCATCAACTGGGTACAAATCCAGACTCCGTGGCTGCTACTGGGAAATTCCTAACGGAAAAAACTTGCCCGACTAGGGAATCAACCCCAGGTGCTTATGCTCAGCAGTCGCGTCAAATTCTAATAAATTAAAAGTCACATTCTAAATATTCAAATTCGTATTTGAAATTTTGAATTCACTTTAATGGTCGAATGCAACCAGCATCATTGTTTTACCAGCCATTATGATTTGAGGTCGCTTTTAAGGTAGACAACCTTTGTAGTACCAACCTACATGGACTAATTTAAATCACCTCCACCATACCAACCCTTGAATATAATTAAGGGACACCCAGAAAGCAAGAACACGTACCTTAACAGCAAAGTTTGCCACGTGCTAATTGCAAAGTGGCGTCATTTAGCGCACAAAAGTTCCTTGCCCCTCCGAGATTTTGTGCCATGCTTAAGGTGCACTTTCCAGTGTGAACGAGATTCGTGTAACCCATGTAGATCCACTTCAAAGTTGAGCGTTTTTTTAGTATTTAAGTGCGATGACCCTTATCATGTTTCCATTAGATCGTTTGATCGTTTATTGATGACTTGGGACGTCATGAAGAGTTCGTCGAATCGAAATAAAAAATATTAGTGCATTTGCAGACGTAATGGCGATATTTATTTATTTAACACTTTAAGCACAATGTACAGAGGCGGACTTAATGCCATAGGCATTTTCTACCAGTCAACCTTTGGGTGATGCAGAGACAAACAACGGTAGGTGTGTTATCTGAAAATAACTTTAATCAAATATTAAACTAAACTACAAGGATATATAAAATACTATAAATATATATTAAAATAGTATAAATATATATCAAAATATATTTAAATATATATCAAAATAAATGTAAAAAAAAACATTTATACGGATTTACTAAAATAAAAAGACAAACAATGGGGAAAACATTAGTGTTGTGACGATACTGCCAGCTTTTTCCGAATGTACTCGCGAACTTTCATTTTAAACGATAAACGATTGGTTGCCATCCTGATTTCCTGGGGAAGCGCATTCCACAGAGCAATAGATTGGACGAGGAATGATCGGTGAATGAAGTCAGTACGGTGAGAGGGACATTGATGAGCGCAGACTACTAGTGGCGATAGAGTTCCTAATGTCGAAATCCGAAGATGTATAAAGATTTTCGATATTGAAAAACGCGTTACAGAACTCAAATCGAGTTGGGCACCTGGCGGGGCGCACTGATGACAGGTGGACTAACTGTCACCGAATCGGGTCCAAGGATTGAGGAACGAAATGTGGTTCGTCCGGCGGCGAAATGAGCAGACGAAATGGTTGCCATCGGGGGAAAAACCTGGATAAGGCTGGCACAGGACCGTGGAGATTGGCACAAGAAAAGAAAGGCCTATGTACCCACCAGTGGGTGAATTCAGGGTGTGCATGATGATGATTGGCGATCTATGTCACCTTGTACCCAAGTTGCATAAATGCGTCGCTCACTGTCTATCTTTCATTCTTTGTAATGCGAATCAGGCTAAATTCTATTAGTGCTGACAAAAATGACGCATTCATTACACAATCATAGAATACCCGAAGAACTCTGGCGGATTTGTGATCATTTTGTCAATCACGCAGTTTTATATACCCGTCTTAAAAAGCTTACATAAAAATGTTAATATCATTTCTTTGCCTACAGCACTAGTTTTATTATGATAATCTTGATCCTGTTGACTTAGATAACCGCGTATAATCAGAACATTAAAATCACTTGACCGAGACATTATGACGTCATCAAATGGAGTAGAACACAGAAGCAGACGCTTGTAAAGCCGGTACTTAAACCATGGAGACAACGAAACAGAAGTTCGAGTCGTCTATTCTTTGAATATTTTGTGCATAAAAATTTATAACATTAATTGATGCTCTCACTTGACAAACATCAAAAGGTAATCTGCGGTATGCGGTGCGGCGAGTCACGGATGCGATTCCCGCACGGAACAAATATTTGTATGGCTTACAGGTAGTTTTTCTGGGTCTGGCTTTTTGTGTATGTGAGTATAAAGTACCCAAGATATAGGAGAAATTCCTAGTGTGGGACAAAGTAAAAAAGAAACTAATGGAGAGTGCCAGAACGAAAAGGTTTTGCAGTTTTCAAACACATTTTTTTAACGGAGGCACATGATACCTTGACTTATCACTTTCAGTGCTATTATTGGCAATTCGCAGACGTCAGGAATTTATAAGCCTCATGCAATGAGTGCACGTAAAAATAGCCCTTTAATGGCCAAATATTATGTTATAATGTAGATAAATACATAGCTTAATGTTTATCCCGATAGTTCAATCGCTCCATAATCCCAGCTGCTCTCAGGCAAACTTCCTATGGAAACGTGTTCTAGGACAAAAAATGACTTGTACACCAAGAAACCCACCTTGGGCCCGTATGGGGTGGATTGCGGTAATCTTGCTTTAACAGAGAAGACGCTTGTGTCCCTATAGTAGGAATGAAAGAGAGAGAAAGAAAGACAGAGAGAAAAATATTTATAAAAAATATAAATATACAAGGTGTAGTTTTGCATCCTCGTCAAAATTCAGAGAGGTTATCATAGAAGACGTAAAGAATCAATATAAATTACGGTACTTAGTCAATAATAATAAACGTTGCTTTTTTTGTTGTTTTAGTTTGACACTATTTCAGAATTAAGCCCTTCTCAAAAGAGGAGAATCACCCGTTTATCGAATAAACGTCTGCGTTTATTTGTGTGTGTATACTTACCGATTTCCGATATTAAGAAAAAAATATAAAAATTTACCTACCCATTTTATTATTGATTCGGGTCGAGAATCATTAGCATAGTTACCTCCTTGAATTTGACGAGGATGCAAAACTACACCTTGTATACATAAAAAAAAATCTGTCCCAGGGACATGACGTGCATACAAAATACCAAAAAAACAATGAACAACCCAATAAGAACGTAATATACTGATTGTGAGTGATCCTTCTGTCAAACAGTTTACCACCTAAAACCATAGCAGGCAATATATCGGTACATTAGCTGCGTATTCTCGCTCGAACTTAACTGCCGCCTTTATTGGATTCTCATAAATTAGCTAATCGATTTGCATAGCCGTAGAGTTAGCAGGATTTAATTAATTAAAGTTCTATGCATCTGATTTTTTATTGTGCGACATTAAAATTGATTTATTTTGGCTTCGGTGTTATGCACTTCATGGAAGGTTATGCCCGCGGCTTCAAACCAATATTCTGTTGGTTTTGCATCGATTATCAAAAATGGTCTTTATTCACATTACATTAAAAACGCTTCTACTGAAAAAATAACAGGACTAAAACGTAAACAACATTCCCACGTAATTCAGCCTGGAAAATGAGCCTATACAGGCATCCACATTTATAGGAGCCCTATTTAGTACCAATATAGAGACCGATTCATGTAAATGAGAGTCTATAATGGACCCATTGAAAGCGGAGCGTGTTTAGAGCTCGTTTAGACGGCCCATAGAATTCTATTTGCAACATACAATGAAGTGTTCATTGTACAAATGACCATTTGTCTGTTTTGGACTGGGTGGATTATTCTGAATGATTTATCTGCAGCTTTGGTTGCATTTCGGGTTTAATTGCATAACCTTCTCTTTTTTGGAAAGTGGTTATGGTAAGTACCTAAATGTCAAGAAGTTTGATTGGATTTTAAAAGAGACTGTGGAGATTTTCATCGGTTGACTGTTTGTCCTATGAAAATCTTGACTATAGGTAGGTACTTAATACAGGGTGTTAGGTTTCTCATACTCCGTTGAAAAGCGAGGCTCCTCCGATCAGACGGGAGTTGTATCTGGTGAGTTACTGCTACTAATTATTATTAGAAGAATGAGTTAAGTCTTTTTTTCTCGTCGGTGGGTAGTTGAAAAACTCAGACGCGAAAATTTTGCTCTCCATAAAAAAAAACTAATTTTAATTGTAATACATAGTTATCTACACAGTATTTAATGTTTCACAATTGTTAATAACTAATTACGATTTATTCCAGAAATCCCCACCGACAAATCCCCACCAGTGGGGATATTTACTGTGCAAATAATTTTATAATTAACTCTGAAATAATTAAATTGCATTTTTTTTAAATAATTTAGAAACAACACCTGGTGGGGATTGGTACTTTTTTTTCCAGAAATCCCCATTGGACTGAGTTTATATAACTAGTGGGGATTTCTGGAAAAAAAATAACGATCCCCACTGGTGGGGATTTGTCGGTGGGGATTTCTGGAATAAATCCTAATTACTACCTGCCAGTTGTGTGTTATAATAGCACTCACTTATTTCCACAAACTTATTTGCAAAACAACAACTATGGATTCACTGAAGGGGTCAATGTCCGAATTAATGGCACAATTTCACGACCGAATGTCAAAATTTGAGGCTGAATTGACCAAGACGTCACCCCAACTCATCACCCAGCAGCAGCTCAGTCAACCTCGCAGCGGAGTATGCAGCGTTCAAGGAATTTTTTCTGGAGGCTCTAGGCTGTCTTCAGCACCAGATGGAAGCCCTTGCCAAGGACGTAGATGCACTGGTGATGAGGGGCCGCAGGAAGATGCTGCTTGTCCATGGTGTGGCTGAGGTGAGCAATGAGGAGACATCGATGGTGGTCACTGAAGTGATATGTGACAAGCTGAAACTGGACACCTTTTCTGTTGCTGATGTTCGCCGGTGCTACAGAATGGGCAAGCCGAGCAGTACTGATAAGCCTAGACCCATAAGGGAATTCATTCACATGGATTCCGTCATTGACGATCCGTCATAAAACACGATACGTCATGACCGATAGACGTTCACATTGCATACGGAATAGTGTTTTATCACGATCCGGCAAAAAAAACAATTGGTGTTCACATTAGTTCCGTGATTTTTCGGGAGCGAGCGCATCAGCGAATCCGTCACAAAAAATTTACGATCCGTTTTTTGACGTACACGTACCTGATTATTAAAAGACGATACGTGATTTAAGACGTGTCCGTCATTTTTCACGATTCGTGATACGTGTGAACACGGGCATTTAAAAATCATTGCCGCCGTCAAAAAAATTACGGATTGTGAAAAAAGACGATTCGTCAAAAAAAAAAAAAACGAATCGTCGTCGTGTAAACGGGCTGTTAAAGTGGTCATACTGTAGCCTAGTTTTACTTCCTCTCCTAGGATGACTCAACCTTTTCCGAGCTAAAAACTTAAAAATAAAAATAGCAAACAAAATGCATAGTTGTTCAAGAATTTATAAAAGTGACACTTATAAAAGTCAACGATGCTCTTCTGTTTGCATAATTAAGTTTAAAAGTTTTCGCCTGCAATGCAGTGTTCAGACTGGGGGGACGCATTTGACGCAAGTTGAAGTGTAGACATTGTTTAAGTTTTATGTTTTATTTTAGTTTTTAGTTCAATTAGATGTTAACTTATTTTTATGTAAAGAAGTTTAGGGTTGATTTGGGTGGTTTATAACATTCAATGGAACTTTTAAGGTATTGTTTTAAGAGTCAATCTATCAGCAACTATACCTCCTAGTGCGCAGCATCGTTCAACATAAGGCGGGTTGCGGTCAAATGTGAACCTATTTAGTATAAAAAACTGGCCTGTTGATTTCGTGGTCGCAAACCGACTGCTGAGCGTGTGGTCGGTTCTCTGGTCGGGCGAAGGGTGATTATGGTTTTTGCGTTTAGGAATTTCTCAGTAACAAACAGGAGTTAGGGAGTTGGAGGTCTGCTACCCCGTCCCATGGAAAACACGCTAAGCCTTTGGTCTTGTGCACACGGCGACACATCTAGCTATACCAGCAAGCTGTGACAAGAATACTTTTACACCCATGGCACGTTCCAGAGCGATAGGTAATTTCCGACCTCCACGCAAACGCAACCGCATTCAAAAGCTAACCTAATATATTCTAAGGATGAAATAGACTAACTCAAATTACACTCATAACCATATTTGCAGCTACACCAGCTTGCACTAAATTATCTAAAAGTCTGCGCTAAAATTTTCGTTCCTCCTCAACTAGCTAGCTTGCACCAGCCTACCGCATTTCCTTATCAAATTACAATTAAGTCTAATGTGTGTGTTTGCTCGGCGACCGTTTAAACTAACTCACTCAAACTCACGGTTGAGCGTTAATGGAGTTAGGAACGCCGTTGTAATTATACGAACAGGCGAATAATTATGGCGGCTCAATGGGGAACGGAAGAGCATTCACAGGTGTTTGATGCAGGAGTTCGAAGTTTGCAGAGGAACTTCTCAGTTTGACTACCTCGTCGGTCTTGTGTCATGAGGTAATGGGTTCGAATTCCGGGTCGGGTAAAGTGTTATTGCGTTTCCTATCAGGAGTTTCTCAGTAGCAGTCTACGGAGTCTGGATTTGTGCCCGGTTGATGGCAATAGGCTCGCCCCCTATTACATGGGACTTAAACAAAACTAGCACAATGTGGGTGTACTATTAGGTACACCTCTGCATAACCCTTAAGGAATAACAGGTGTAATGTTGAATTTCTCAGTACCTAGATAGAAACCTATAATATTTATTGCAACCTACATTGTATCATAGCTCTCTCTTCTTTACAAGGGTGGTTTCATGGCTGATAGCGAAAATCTGATCGGCCTGGAGTCAACATTTGCCCGGTTGAAGGCAATAGGCCCGTCCCCTATTACATGGGTGTACTTGTACAATAGGTGGTTACGTACACCTCTGCCTATATGCGGGGATTATAGGCGTGATGTTATGTATGCTGCAGGAGAATATTTCTTATCTTTCTTTTCGTTTGTGGGCGTTTAAACTTAAAATTCCTAGACGATTTTCCGGTTTTCAAAATGTTTATATTTCGAGTGGTATAGACCCTGTGACGCTTGTTAATAGCTGAACCATTTTCTAAATGCTATCTATAGCGTAATTTATCTGTTGATCGATAGATGTCACGTTAAGAAGAAATGCATTAAGTACGTATTACTAGCTAATATGTATTACTAGCTGGCCCGCGCAACTTCGTCAGCGTGACATTATTGATTGATGCTCCGCTCCTATTGGTCACAGCGTGATGTTATATATCCTTTAGCCTTTCTCAAGAAATGGGCTATCCAACACAAACATATTTTTTTTCAATTCGCACCAGTAGTTCCTGAGGTTAGCGCGTTCAACCAAACAAATATACACTTTTTTATAATATTAGTATAGCAAGATTTATCTCCGTCCATCTTAACAGCAATCACTACACTTTTTCTATGTCGGAAGTCTACCTTTTTTTTCCAAATAAGATTGAAACTTATCGGCCCTTGTGTCGCCGGCGGCTCAACGCGTAACATCCGAAACTAATTTCAAGCGCAACGTGACAACGTGTTTTTTCGTTTTTTTTTTCTAACTCAGCAAATTGCGTTTTTGTCAGATTTCGACGTTGGTTCGTGGCGTCCCCCAAGGGTGTAGCGGGAAACTATTTTGTGAGCGTGTTGGGGTTACACACGTGATTTTGATTTTAATTTGATTTTATTGAGCAGAAAAGATTTCTTTTATTAACTTTACAACTAATTTAATTGTAATTCAAGAAGTCAAACCTAGGTACGTTTAGAACACTGCAAGCTAGTTCAAAGGACGCCACGGCTCTGAAGTTTCAACAAAGTCTTGGTCTTTACGACCCCTTCACTAGCCCCGTGGGTAAACTCTTCCTGACTTTACGAGTCGTGGACAGGGTGCATTAACCGTCTGGATACTCAAGAAGTTACTTTGACGTCTTGATAACAATGACCCTTAGATACATACGTCCGACAGTATACCTTTGTGATAGTCATAAAAAGTAAGTGAATAAAGCTTGTAAAGTTAATTCGGTGTCTACCACGAGTTTAGATTAAATTCCAAATAAGTTTTCCCATGGAATTTTTGAGACTCATTTCGTAATAGTCATCATCTGACTAGTCTTTTCCCAAACTATGTTGAGGTCGGCTTCCAGTCTGACCTCCACATAGTTTGTCACACCACGCATCTCTGATTTTTTCAGATTCATGTGCGTGTTGTATAATTATCACTTGCTTCGGTGAAGTTAAACATCGTGAGGAAACCAGCATGCTTGAGAGATATTTCTTGACGGCATGTAAAACTCAGAGGCCCAAGGGTGGCATAAAAACTGACATCAGGTCAGGCACTAACCACACGATAAAGAAAGAAGAAAATTCCACAACCAAGTAACTGTGTAATACGATATCCCTTGGTAGGACTGGTTGTCGGCTTCTGACTACTCGTAACGACTGTCAAAGATCTACAAATGACAGCCGAGACCAACGGCTTAGCGTGTTTTCCGAATCACGTAGGAAACTCGTTATGTAATGATGGTCACCCATCCACAGACCGTCCTAGGCAAGCACTGCTTAAACTTGGAGATCGACCCTTGCGGTTGTTATTATTAACCACGAGCTCCTACCATATGATAATACTATGGTTCCCAAAATAGTAGTAAATTTCCAACGACGTACAGTTACATTAATACAGAAGATAAAAATTAACTTTAAAAGTTGCCACATGGCAAAAATATCTTTTTTCTATACAGATATTGTTGTTAATGTAATTTAGGCTAGAATAATTTCGGAAATGTCGCACATGTTGCCGAAACTTTCGACTTTTATTACTTAAACAAAGTTCGAAATTCAATTAAAATTTATAAATATCCCGTACCTACATCTCATTAGAAAGTTCTTTATTTGAGAGTTGGTAGGTAGACGTAACACCCGTATCTATAAACTAGTCAAAGTGATCACTTGAGTAAAAGTCATTATTTATTATACGATTTTTATCCTGTAGTTTAGTGATTGCTTGAAGTTAGAACTGGCAAAAGTTAGAATTCTTAGCTTTGCTTTCATTGACGGTTCTTACTTCGTTTAAATTCTTTTCTATTGCATAAAAATGTTTGCATAAGTAATTAATTAAACTCAAGTAATTACTTTAACTTGACTATAGACACGAGTGTTAGAAACAATGGCTTGACGGATTCCGGAGGTTATCCTTAAATTAATTAAACGATGTAATTGAGTTTATTTCCGGACATCCGATAGACATTACCGAAATAGAATGGTTTAAATATTCATTAAGTGTTTTGTTGGTCCACTTATTGGTAGTGGTGGCTGATTGAAGAGTTATAGAATTTGTTGGAACAAACATGAAGTAAAGGGTAGGCAGAAAATATTGAACTCCACCTGCTACATTTTTTATATACTGTCTTTAGTTAATCCGCGTTTATTTATCACACGTTTATGACGTAAATGCACACTGGTGGCCAGTACTATATATACCTTTTTTTTTTCCGGATGGGAAATCATCAAATGACTTCTCCCGCCCAGAACCAGCCACACCCACGCCCGCTCGCGCGTGCCGCGGTCGCTCAGCCCAGAGGCTGAGCGGGAGGGAGTGTCAGACTTTTACTGACTAAAACCCACCCATGTTCCTTCATCGCCCTTTGTGTTCTGGGGCCGCGGTATCTCTTTCGAACAACCCGCAGCAAGTACTATATATACCTACACCTGAAATTTTTTATAAGCTTTTATTTTCTTAATATGTTAACGAAAAACAAAGTAACTTCTGCAGTTCCACGATAAGTTCCGTATCTCAATGATAAATCTTATTCAAACCAATTTTCGTTGAAAGTTCTTTTAACGTTTTACAAACCCACATTTTTTTTCCAGAATGTTCCACTGACACACAACTTTTACGGCTTTAGACGCGAGAGTTCGCCATCTTGGATTTCAAGTTTTTCTGTTTTTCGGTATCAGCGTTCCAAAAACAACAAACAAACTCGAGACAAGGAGGGACTTAGCGATAACTACATACGTTTTTGTTTTTACGGATAAAAACAAAAATAGGAAGACGATATTTAAAAAAAAACACTTTTTACACTTCGGTTCAGTAGTACTTTAAAATGTTTAAGAATTCAGCAACTCTTTTGTCGACTTGTGCATACTATCAACGAGGCAAAAGAAGGCACTTGAGACATCATCATCTGCCTAGCCTTTTCCCAATTATGTTGGGGCCAGCTTCCAGTCTAACCGGATGCAGCTGAACACCAGTATTTTACATGGAGCGACTGCCTATCTGACCTCCACAACCCAGTTAGTACTGGGTAATACGATGCCCCTTGATAAGACTAGTTGTCAGACTTTTGAGCCACTGACTACCTGTAACGACTGTCAAAGGTGTACAATTGACAGCCGGGACCAACGGCTTTCTAAAAATTACGTACGTTAGATTGTTTGAATGAACAATTTTATGACAAACTATACGAAGGTAAAAGCAAAAGATATAATTATCTGATAAGACAGTAGCGTTCGTCGACGGAAATAGGAAATAATTTTCTCATATATCTAGTGCATTCAATTTTCAGCGCGCTATTTTCTAGAAAGAAGCCGTTTAAGTTTTAATTTCGTGTTGAATGAGCCTCTGAAAGGGCTTTTCGTAAACATAACATAACATCACGCCTGTAATCCCCGATGTGTTAGGCAGAGGTGTATAATAGTACACCCACAATTTCGCCAGTTATTTTTATGTCCCATGTAACAGGGGGCGAGCCTATTGCCATCAACCGGGCACAAATCCGAACTCGGTGGCTTCGACTGAGAAATTCCTGATGGAAAAACCCAATAATACTTTGCCCAACCCGGGAATCGAACCCAAGACTTTTTGCTCAGGAATCCCATGAGTTAACCATGAGTTATTCACAAAAACCCGACACTCGTCTGATACTTCTGACAGTAGCCCATCAGACACCCTTCTAATCGGACCAGACACCCGTTTTCATTTAATGATAAGGAATAAACTCAAACTCAAAGCATTTATTTCAATTAGACCAGTGGTGGGCAAACTTTCCTCATGGGGGGCATGAAAGTTGAAACAATTTCAGAGGAGGGCCAGAATTATAGCAAAAATGCATTATAGTTTGAAATCTTTTAATCATAAAAATTAACATTACACACCATGTTATTTAGTAATTACAATTTAACTTGCGACCCGCAACACATGAACGCGGCTAGTATCGCTGGCTCCTTTACCTATGCATCTATTATTCTACTTTACTGGTCCGTCAAAATACAATTATAGCGGGCCATATTGTATTCATTTTGAAAGACTGTCGGCGGGCCGGATTAAATCCTTTCGCGGGCCGGAGCTGGCCCGCGGGCCGTACTTTGCCCATCACTGAATTAGACCATTACAGGCACACAAAAAAAACCTATTACTTATTATTATATACTTATTTACTTATATTTATTAATGTAAGTTAAGTTAGTTAAGGCACATTAACACGTTTTTCTCTTCCTATTCTCACACACTATCGTCTACATTTCTCCTTTTTCAGGTATTTTGGCAGAAATTTCTTAAGAAATAAGCAGTACCTTTCTACTCAAATATTTTAATGTTATTTTCTGTGTTGTCTTCTATATACATACATAATAAAATAAATAAAAAACTAAGCTATAGTCCCAGTCATAGGGCATAATATTAACTAATAAAACTGTCCATCCTATTCCTCATATCCTACCTATATTATTACGATTATTATAATAACTGTGAGCCCAAATATAACGCAAATTAGTGATCCCTGTATAATGTAATTAATATTAACCGATTAGGATTATTTGTGGGCCTCTAGAGACGGGCTGATAGGCACAAAGCAATGTCTAATTTTATCAAAAAGATGAAAATAATACCCTTTGATGTTGAATAGTAAGAATAGCACTTGGCCTTAATATAATTTTATCACACTAACGGTCTGCATCATTTAAACAATCTATTTTTAAAGTGTTAAGTTTAATTACAAGAAAGTGACTTATGTTTCTAATTATCAGAAGTAATGTTTAACAAATGATTGTTTTTATAATATAGTAGCGAAGTTTAAATGTTTTAAATACAACGCAATCAACTTAAAGTCAAAGATGAATAATTATCTGTATAATTAGTTCATAGGCATTAAAAAGTACGTAAAAGTCATAATAAATAAATTATATAAAAAACATACCTTGGAATGAAAGTGTTGAATTATTGATCCATGGGATACTTAATGTATCCATAGGGCCTCCTTCAACAAATTAAAATTAAAATAAAAACATTTAGTATACGCAAGTAACATTGAAACTAGAATTGAAAAGTATCAGAACAAAATTAAAACTCGAATGGCATACATTTCAATAGAAAAAATAAACTTTGAAAAACTAGTTTTTCTACCTTACCAGTTGCGACCGTATCGAGTTGAAAATAATATTGGAAAAGAACCAACTAGCTCGTTTGTAGCTTAGGCTGCCTCTCTACTGGGGTGGAGACTTGGAGAGGCATGGAAAACTGTAGAATCAGAAAAACGGATATATCTGCCGGAGCGAGCAGTGTAAACGTAACGACAATGCGTAGACTTTTGAATCGAAAATACAATTACATTATACTCATAGCATTTTAGTTAAATTGTTTGGAACAAGCACAATATATGTGAAACTTAAAAAAAAAAAAAAAAAACATAAAAAAACATACCTACTTATACAAGGTGTAGTTTTGCATCCTCGTCAAAATTCAGGAGGTTGTCATAGAAGACGTAAATAATCAATATTAATTACGGTACCTGGTCAATAATAATAAACGTTGCTTTTTTTAGTTGTTTAAATTTGACACTATTTCAGAATGAAGCCCTTTTCAAAAGAGGAAAAACACCCGTTTGTCGGATAAACGGCTGCGTTTGTTTGTGTGTGTGAAAGCGCGGTTACAGGGCTAGTATTAGATGGGCCGCGTTTTAATACGGGTGGTGTACACTTATCGATTTCCGATATTAAGAAAAAATATCAAAAATTACCTACCCATTTTATTATAGATTCGGGTCGACAATCATTAGCATAGTTACCTCCTTGAATTTGAGAAGGATGCAAAGCAACACCTTGTATAAAATCATACAAAAAATAATATATAAAAATAAATAATAAATGGCGAATGATGATTATGAATGTGTTTTTAAAATAATAAATTATATAAATTCATAAAAATTATGAAAATATTATATGTGAAACGTATTTTTAATTTTAAACACGACGTTCTACGTTACGTTTACACCACGCGGTCGTGCTTGGGCCTGTGGTAGCTTGCCTGGTCTGGAAGCTGGTCCTACCATGGTTGGGAAAAGGCTTCCCAATTATGTCAGGGACAGCTGCCAGTCTAGCCGGATTCTATGCCAGTATTTTAAATGGAGCGACTGCGTATCTGAGCTCTACAACACAATTCCTAGGTTCCCTTTGGTGGGACGACTTGTTGGTACATAAAACTCCAATATAATTTAATTTAACGCTTTAAAAACAAAGCAGAACGACTATTACTTTTATCTTTGTAGTATATTCTGTCGAATTGAACACACTATCTTACTATCTGAAGTATCACTCCGAATCCGGTTTAACAGAACTTAAGAGTTTCCGGTGTCCGGTGTCCGGTTCGACCGAACATTAAAACATCCGCAATTTGACCGTACATTAATGAGCACCAATATAATTATATACATTCAGCAACATTTAAAATGTATACTGTAATGATTGCACTTACAGGTGATTACGAAAATAGTATTTTAAAATTCGTATTATTATGAAATACGTCTTATCTCGAAGTTGCAATCGTTATTTCACGAGAAAATTGCTTTTAATTTAGATAAATGTATACATATTGCGAGGTATGATGGGCAGACGATATTGTAGCCTTGCATCGAGGAAAAACCTGGAAGAGACTGGTACAGGAACGTGGGTCTTCGGCTCTTGGCACCAGTAACAGAGTAAGTCCTGCAGAGGGTGAATTCAGGCTGTGGATGAGGTTTCTTTTTTTTTGGGACTAACCCGCCACACGATTCCCAAACCACTGCAACTCCTGAAACCCAGAATCAACAGTGGCGACTACCAGAAAAGCGCCGAGACAATTAAGCTCGACGAAGACCCTGAAAAACAATTTAGCTCTCTTAGATCCCATAACGAAATTAATCAGACAAGAATGTGAGGAGCAGAAAAAACATAATTTCCACTTCCCTCTTCCGCATCATCAGGAGATAGAACAGAACAAGGCCAATAGGCACAAAGGGACGTTTACAACTGGAATAAGCCCAGTTGTATATATGTTATATGATGACGATGATTTTAGTGTGATGATAATATATTGTTGCTCGTGACTGCACCAGTTTGATCATTCCTTTACCTGTAAGGGAACTCCTACTTACATCTGCAACTTTTCCCCGGACCGTGAGAAAGTTTCAACGTTCAAACGACTGTTAACCTCGTTCGAGTCAGTGTTTATAAGCTAGCTAGGTACTTAGGGTATTCTGCAATTACGGTACACACAGACGACTAGTATCCTAGGGGAGTCTCGGAGACTAGTTGCCGTAGAGTGTCTCACATGTTTAAATGGAGAATCGCACACTTCGCTACCAGTATCCAACGCGTCCGCGACTAGTCTCGCGATACCGGCCGTGCAGTCGCCAGCGTGTTGCGTCTCCTACGAATCTGTCAAAATGACAGCGGAACATGAAATAAATAGGTACCTATTAAATTTGTGCAAGAAAATGTAAAATATCCGTGTTTATATAACTTTAAATGGCCTGATTACATGAGAAAACATACGACTGAAAGGGCTTGGGAATAAATTGAAAAAAAAAACGTCCTATTAATCAGAAGTGCTGCAAATGATGAAATGACTTTATTTTCAGTAGCGTAATGTGCGAACCATGAGTCGCGAAGATTTATTCAACTGGTATTCGACGAAAGTATCGTATCTTACTAGTATCGTAACTTTTTGTTTTACTTTTGTTTTGAGGTCGTTTTGAGTTTGTAGATTCATCATCATCTGCCTAGCCTTTTCCCAGCTATGTTGGGGTCGGCTTCCGGTCTAACCGGATGCAGCTGAATACCAGTATTTTACATGGAGCGACTGCCTATCTGACCTCCACAACCCAGTTAGTACTGGGTAATACGATGCCCCTTGATAAGACTGGTTGTCAGACTTTTGGGCCACTGACTACCTGTAACGACTGTCAAAGATGTACAATTGACAGCCGGGACCAACGGCTTAACGTGCTTTCCGAAGCACGGAGGAAACTCGGTTTGTAATGGTTGGTCACCCATCCACGGACCAACCCAGGCAAGCGCCGCTTAACCTGACGATCGACCCGAGCAGCTGTTATTACTTTAGCCACGAGAACTTCGTATTGAGTTTCTAGGTTACAAAATAAAATGTTTGTTTAGACTGCTTGTAGCGTACCTACTTGTATGTTGGGTGTTTGGCTACTACTTTTCTCCGACTAAGATGGGGTTTTTTCAATGAAAGAAAAATGTCAACAACGAGAGTCATCTTTCTCCTCATCCATCCTGCCTTTATCCATCGTGGGTCAGCGCACCATGTCTTCTTCTTCCATACTTCTCTATTACCCGACATCTCAGGAATTACCTCCTTTCTAGCCATATCATCCTTCACACAGTCCATCCATCGCTTCTTAGGTCTTCCTCTACTCTTATAGCCATCTACATTCATACTCAACATTGTTCTCACTACATTTTCCTCATTCCTGTGCATAACATATTTCACAACGAGAGTATTTTATAATAATTAGTACAACAATCGAGGAAAGGGGTATCGGGACAATGGTGGCCAATCAGAACGCAATATCGCGCCATTTAGCTGTACGCTGATTGGCTGGCGATGATGCGACGCGACCGGTACGAAGTCGTAGAATGAATGCGTGTGTCCCAAACACTGTTTTTTGGTAGCTTTCGTAAGTTACTAAAAGTGGGCATCAATGGCTCTTTATATCACTGTTTTCTAAAATTATACGATAAATTTACAATTGACGGCACGGTTGGCGCAGTGGCTGAGCGATTGACTGCTGCGCTGCGTGTCGCGGGTTCGATCCCCGCACGGAACAAATATTTGTATGGCCTACAGATAGTTGTTCCGGGTCTGGTTGTTTGTGTATGTGAGTTTAAATGTTTGTAAACGCACACACGATACAGGAGAAATTCCTAGTGTGGGGCAACGTTTTTTTTAAATAAAAAAAAAAAAAAAAATTACTATTTTTCTTAGTGATTAAAATATTAATAGTAACAGTATCAGTACTGCAGAAAAACGATTAAACCAGATGCCAAAATATTCAATTACCCGCTGTCAAGATCCATTCATGTGCAAGTCGACCCTAAAGTTATATACAGATCGAATGAATGAATGAAACATGTGAGTGACTGAAAATGAACGAACGATAACAGAAAAATAGACAACCTGTTAAATTGAATTGCACGGTTCGGAAAATAACATCGAAGTCGTGAATTAATGTGTGGTAGCTATTATTATTGTGAAAAATAATATTTTATCAGAATATTGGAATTTTAATACGTTATCAACAAAAGGGAAGTCTTAAAATGCGGTTGGTATCGTTTTTATTGCTCGTGAAAAAATGTACTAATCAAAATTCAGCAATGGTTTGGCTTTGGTTACGCAGCGCAGTTAACTATAAACGATAAGTATCATCTAAACTACCATAAAAAAAATTAAAACCATTTTTTTCTGGGATATTTGAATAATCTTACTCTTTCAAAGGGCGTTGGGAAGGCGCGTAGCAGCCAGAAAAAACTTCTACGAAGCCGTAGCAATATGCTACGTCGTAGCAGCAGCGTAGACCTAAGGCTACGTACGCACTGATAGATAATTATGTTTATGTTCTCATCATAAATGTTACAGTGAACAGGAAGTATTCAATCTAATTTACAAGGTGAACATTTGTGAAAGACTGGTGCCCGAAATAGGTACACAATGCCTGTGTTATGGGTCACCAGGCTCCCAAGACTTACAGGTATACAAACTCATTTAGATTAATAAATTAACAACTCATGAGTGATGATATTACTTAAATACTAAGTACAGAATGTTGGAAAGAAATAAAGAATAAAGAAATTAATAACTCTAGAAGGACATACATGTATGATTTGTGTGTATGAGACCGTGTGTGTGTTTGTGTGCAGATAGAAGGTTAACGGATTGGAATCAAAAGACTTTCAGTTGCCTGATAATCTAAACACTTTGCTCTGATAGATGCCTTGCTTAGCACCTAAAGTCTAGTGACTTACCATGTAATTATGGTTGCGCCTATACAAGGGGTAGTTTTGGATCCTCGTCAAATTCAAGGAGGTAACTATTCTAATGATTCTCGACCCGAATCAATAATAAAATGGGTAGGTAATTTTTCTATTTTTTTTCTTAATATCGATCGGAAATCGGTAGGTGTAGACCACCCTTATGAAAACTGGGTCCATCTTATACCAGCCCTATAACCGCGCTTTCACACACACAAACAAACGCAGACGTTTATTCGATAAACGGGTGATTCTCCTCTTTTGAGAAGAGCTTCATTCTGAAATAGTGTCAAATTAAAACAACTAAAAAAAGGAACGTTTATTATTATTGACCAGGTACCGTAATTTATATTGATTATTTACGTCTTCTATGACAACCTCCTGAATTTTGGCGAGTATGCAAAACTACACTTTGTATATCTCTCTCTGTCAGCACGGAATGTTATTTTTCCATGCACCCATCCTTTTCGGTTGCTCAGAACCGTCATTTGCTAGAAAGAGAAACAGAGCGGGAGTACCATCGCATGCGGCAGCATCAACGATGCAATACCATGTTGATAGATATAGCACAACACTAACCCTAAAATTCTAGAACGTTCGCTTCACTTCACTACTCGTTAGGCTCTCAGCGCTAAACAAAACACCTATCAGTCCGTACATAGACTAACTAAATCTTGCCATAGACAGCGTTTATGGCCTTTGGAAACTGCAGCACACAAGCCATAATAATATTACATGTAAAATACTCATCACATCTCTGTCATCTACGTATTTTGTGCATCAAAGCAAGAATTATAACATAAGCCCTCCTAATCCTAATCTGTAATACTGTTGTAGAATTTAATACCTTATTACTAATGTACAGATTAATTTCACACGCACCAATTAACTATATCACACATCTAAATCTAATCTATGATCAATTCATACGATTATGTTAATGCGGAATTGTTAATTTCAAGCTTCTATTCAATAATGTGTCACGTATTGCCACAATAATTTAGCTATTAGTAAGTTTCATTTCTGTTGAAAACTTTTCTTGCATAATTTTCACACAAATATTTGAGTCAAAGAAGCCGACCCCAACATAGCTGGGAAAAAAGGCTAGACAGACGATAAGATGTGGTTCAAGTTCAAATTCATTTATTGGTGTGATTTTTGGTACATTTTACATGGGATCTTAATACTAAATAATTCGTTCCTCAAAAAATCTACCTTAGAGGTATACACTCTTTCATATAATTAGGAATTATTATAAAATATCGTCAGGATAAGCCGCGCTTGCCTGGGTTGGTCCATGGATGGGTGACCACCCATTACAAACCGAGTTTCCTCCGTGCTTCGGAAAGCACGTTAAACCGTTGGTCCCGGCTGTCAATTGTACACCTTTAACAGTCGTTACAGGTAGTCAGTGGCCCAAAAGTCTGACAACCAGTTAAGACTGGTTGTCAGAACCTTGGTAAGCCAAGGGGTATCGTATTACCCAGTACCAACTGGGTTGTGGAGGTCAGACAGGCAGTCGCTTCATGTAAAATACAGGTATTCAGCTGCATCCGGTTAGATTGGAAGCCGACCCCAACATAGTTGGGAAAAGACTAGGCAGATGATGATGATTATAAAAAAAGAATATTCAACACAATTAAAATAATTAAAACAAAATAACTACAACAAAAACAAAATAACTACAACAAAAACACAAAATAACTTAAGTCAGAGGAAGCAAGCCAAACATTAACAATTGAGTATACATCAAAAAAAAAATAGTGGTGCAACCCTAAGATGGTACAATCCAGTTACTAGCCAATGCAGATACAAACGATCTGCGATACGATTCCAGGAAATGAAGCCAAGTCATACTTGAACCGAGAATAGTGCAGAAGTTTGACTTCATACAAGGAGCGAAAACCAACGCACACATAGACATACTCCGGTTGCAGATTATTAAGTTCAAGCGTGTTTTGGCGAACCATGACATCGGCAAATCTTGTTATCCAAGTTAGTCGACTAATAGTTTTTTCGTATTACCGTTCAACGGTGAACCATGCTTTCTGTAGACAATTATATCGTTAAAGGGTAATTCTATAAACCGTACGGGACTCGCGCTCAGTTGCTCGGCGACACTCGAGCTGTATAAAAAAAAGTCGCGTATCTCGGGCCACCAACAAAGTTTTTCGACATGCAATGATAAGAAGCCGCCAGCCCGCCGACATCAAAATCGCCAAAACATGTCGGCGGGTCGGGGGCTTTGGTGACTGAACGATAACACTTGATTACTTTTGAACTATGAATGGTCGACCCCATAGTTTCGTTTTGTGGGGTCTACCTTCTGTTTCCCTTTTTCTTTATAGAATAAATACCGTTATGTAAAACACTTTACCGCCTACTTTTCTGTGGCTTAAGAGTTAATTAGAGAGCTCAAAGTTATTGTAGTGCTCTCGCAGATAAGCTGGAAATGGCTCTCTGGTTCAGTTTAATTTAAATTAATGCTTTTATTTGAACTGTGGAAAGTCTGAAATAACTGTTGCTATGAGGAAGTCTCAATGTCTCAGACGAAAGTTTCGTAAATACTTTATAAGATACTTTTGATTATGGGAATGTCAAGATGAAAATTAAAATGTCAATCAGAGGATTAAGTCTGCTTGCAGCACAAATACAAAATGCGTTTAGCGATCAACGTAATAAAACATCATCTGTGTCATCTTCCAAAGATGAAATGAAAGAGACGAAATTATTACCGGTGAGAATATGCATTGAAGAAAGGTATATAAGGAAGACCAAAGAAAATGAATGAATGAATGAACGAATGATATATTTATTTGCATTAATGACAAAAGAGATGAGTGACAAACAATTGATGAGTGAAAAGCAGGGCTATAGGCTAGCAAGAATATGAATATTGAGATGATGGCTCAGTATTAATCGGGGGTATATTCAAAGACTGCCGAACTAAAAACAATTGCGATACATATAGGAGAATTATACCTTTGCCACAGATAATAATTATAATCCTTTGCTTAAGCCATCTTCCCTTTACAGCCCGTTCACACGAAGACGATTCGTTTTTTTTTTTGGCGGCGGCAATGCTTTTTAAATGCCCGTGTTCACACGAAAATAACGGTTCGACTTAAATCACGTATCGTCTTTTAAAAATCACGTTCGTCAAAAAAACCGAATCGTGAATTTTTTGTGACGGATTCGCTGATGCGCTCGCTCCCGAAAAATCACGGAACTAATGTGAACACCAATTCGTTTTTTTTTGCCGGATCGTGATAAAACACGATTCCGGATGCAATGTGGACGTCCAACCGTCATGACGTATCGTGTTATATGACGGATCGTCAATGACGGAAGCCGTATGAATGAGCTCTTACTCAGAAACGCATTTATTATATTGACTGCCTCGTTCTATCGTATGAGGATGATGGGTTCAATTCCCAGGTCAGGCAAAGTGTTATTGGGTTTTTCCATCAGGAATTTCAGGATTAAGTAGCAGCCACTGGATTTGTGCCCGATTGATGGCAATATTCTCGCCCCCTATTACATGGGGCTTAAACATAACTGGCGAAATGTAGGTTTACTTCTTAAGTACTCCTCTGCCAAACCCTTCGGGGATTACAAGGCGTGATGTTATTATGTTGTTTTATTTATTATATTGCATTTTACTGTACATTAAGCACCACCTAAAATAGCTCTTCCAGATTTGTTTTGTAATCGAGACCCCACTTCGGCTCGTTTTCATGAAACTCCATCAAAAGGTAAACGCAATAGGGTTGTTAGTTAATTATCTCGGAATAATTCACAAAAGATAATTTGCTAGGGGTGCGATGGTCGCTCAAGTTGATTCTAATTTTGATCGTCGGTTGTTTGGGAGGTGTAAAACGTTGCTATTTTTAGATGAAAGAGATGTAAATTGTATAAACATAGAACGAACCGGTAAAGGTAATCTGTTAGTTTATTTTCACCATAAAGGCCCGGAGGGTAATTGATCTCCTGCCGGGTGCTGCGGGTTGTTCGAAAGAGATACTGCGGCCCCGGAACACAAAGGGCGATGAAGGAACATGGATGGGTTTTAGTCTGACACTCCCTCCCGCTCAGCCCAGAGCGGAAGAAGTCATTTGATGATTTCCCATCCGAAAAAAAAAGGGCAATTGATCTTTACCCAAGCTTTCCTGATGGAAAAACCCAACAACAATTTGCCCGACCCGGGAATCAAACCCTGGACGTCAGGCTCAGCAGTCGCGCTTGCAACCACTAGCCCAACGAAGGAGTTACACAGAAATCAACGGTTGCTTTTCTTTTAATTAATGGCCCATGGTCACATCTTAAGTTACACATAGCTACAGCGAGAGTATGAGAATACACAAATTCATTAGTCAATGAAGAATTGAACACCAATTCTGTGATCTGTCTAAATCAGATATCTCTGATAATATAAGGAGGAGCTCGTGGCTAAATAATAACAGCCGCTCGGGTCGGTCGTCAGGTTAAGCCGCGCTTACCTAGGTTGGTCCGTGGATGGGTAACCACCTATTACATACCGAGTTTCATCCCTGCCTCGGAAAGCTCGTTAAGCCGTTGGTCCCGGCTGTCATTTGTAGATCTTTGTCAGTCGTTACAGGTAGTCAGTGGCCCGAAAGTCTGACAACCAGTCTTACCAAGGGGTATCGTATTACCCAGTACGAACTGGGTTGTGGAGATCAGATAGGCAGTCGCTCTATGTAAAATACTGGTATTCAGCTGCATCCGGTTGGACTGGAAGCCGACCCCAACATAGTTGGGAAAAGGCTAGGCAGGTGATGATCTTTGATAATATAATCTACTTATTCCACAAGAAAATTACAAAACCAAAACATACATATAATATAAAAAGCGATGATTATTTCATGCCAGTTGGATGTCCATACCGATTTCGCTTCTGATTTATTTGACGCCACGAAATTGGAATTTAATTCGTTTACCACGTATTCCAGTGAAAAGCACTTTGTATTGTAATTATCTTACCACCTCAATTCGAATGAGAAAATTCTATTTGATTGATTGAATCGAAAACAGGTTTTTCAGTACCAAAAGGCCCACTTTCGCAACATAATAATAATTAGATAATACCTAGTTAAAATCATCTTTCTGTCTCTTTATCTTCAAAAGCTTGACAGAAATTGAACGATGTCTTAGGAAATTCTCACACGACACCGCTCATCCGTGGCGAAGCAAATTTTAATGTATTGGCGGTGCGCCGCGCGGAAAGGTTGTAAGCGCCGTTCGGTCGGTCGGTGTACATGTGTTAGGTCGGCGTCAAACGGATTACATTATGTACAAGCCGCGGAGGAGTGGTGTCGTACAGCGCTAAATGCATTAGTGAAGTATCTAATTGGATTTTGTGCATGAAAAATATTGATTTAAGTTTTCCTATTGTTCAAGTCTGTGTTGCTCAAGTTGTTTACCCGTTTTGTTTTTGTTATGTACTTTTAATTCTTAATGACTAGATTATACTTATCCCAAATCAATTAGTTATTGCTTAGTTTTCAATATCTCCTAGTTCTTTCTTCTTTATCGTGTGGTTAGTGCCTAACCTTGTGTCAGAGTTTTTATGCCGCCCATTTGCCTCTGACTTGGCTTTGACATACCGTCGAGAAATATCTCTCAGGTATGCTGGTTTCCACACGATGTTTTCCTTCACCGAAGCAAGTGATAATTATTCAATACGCACATGATTCCGAAAAATCAGAGGTGCGTGTCCTGGGTTCGAACTCGAGACCTATGACTTGACTTGGCATCTCCTAGTTGAAATAACATCATCCGAAAGTTCAGCAGAAACCCTGATTTCATAAATGCCTTTGTATCCCAAAACGTATCAAGTAAATTGTCATTCCAACGATAGGTCTTATCATAAAATCAAGAGCGATCATTGATCAGCGCAATGCGTCACCAAATGCAGACCATTAAATTCTATTTATCGATGTTCCCTTTCTTGGATTTAATATTGTACCTATCTACCACCAAACATTCTCCAATAACAATACTAATATTAATGCGGCTGCCTTGTTAGTCCAGTGGTCACAATCGCGACTGCTGATTATGAGGTCCTTTTTTTTTTTTTTTTTTTTTTTTTTCCGGATGGGAAATCATCAAATGACTTCTCCCGCTCTGGGCTGAGCGGGAGGGTGTGTCAGACTTTTACTGACTAAAACCCACCCATGTTCCTTCATCGCCCTTTGTGTTCCGGGGCCGCGGTATCTCTTTCGAACAAGCCGCAGCACCCGGCAGGCATCGGCCCTTGTGGGCCCCTTCCCTATGCTGACATCTCTTTGAGGCGCGCGTGGAACACAAACGCGCCGTCGACACGGCCTGTCGTCCTAAGACGGAGGGACGGCGAGCTAGCCCTTAGCTCACCGTCCACAGGCCCGCGTCTACGGTGACCGGGGCCCTATTATGAGGTCCTGGGTTCGATTCCCGGGTCGGACAAATTGTTATCAGGTTCTTCCATCACGGATTTCTCAGTCGCAGCCACGGAGACTGAACCGGTTGATGGCCAAAAGCTCGCTCACTATTATAATGGGTCTCAAATATAATTGGTGAAATGTGGGTGTACTATTAGGTACACCTCTGCGGAACGCTTCCGGGACGATGTGTTCCGGGAGGCGCGATGTTATGTTATGTATATGAATGCGAAAGTAATTCCGTGTCTCTTGCAGACGGACAGAACGAATTTCGATGTAAGGCACTCAAATAGAGGCACAGGTAGGCAATGATCTGAGTACGGACTCGGGATAGTAGTACATTCCGACCATCTCACAGGCAAAGACGTGGACAAAAGGTAGACCCATAATAAGGAAACTTCACCAAAACGAGCGCCATCAGAAATCAACCGGACGATTGCTCTCCTTCGCTCCACTGATCTAAGTTATCATGTGTCGGGGATAAAATGTTCCAATTGATCTCGGGCCGCGCGATTCGGAAACGCCAATTTCCCATCACTCTGCTAAATGGATGTCCGATTCGTATTTGTGTTTACTCTGTTATAGGCCGGCCGCTGTCAGTACGACCTTACTGAAGAAATATTTCAGCGAGAACGCGCTGAGTAAATAAATGTATAGTAAATCCGAACGATTTTAGGATCTAAAATACAACTTAAACTTATTTTTTATCTTCTTACTTATCTACAAAAAGACTATGCCTATAAGGAGTCTTTATCGCTCACATACATCGCCTGATAACCCAGATATTCACTGTCTAACACACACTTAAAAGGATACACACTCCTATATTCGGGTAAAGAGTTATATTAGTTTTTTTTAATATAGATTATTTTGAGTCAGATATAATATGCTTTGTATCTGCTTGGAATCTAGATTTGTGCCCGCTTAGTGATAAAACCGACACTGACTAAACATAAATGGAACTTGAACATAACTAGTGAAATGTGGGTGTGGTTTACACCTCTTCCTAACCTTTCGGGTAACGTGGGTGTGAGGTTATGTTACAAAGTTTACCTACGTGTGATAGCTAGAGCAGTTTCTTTAATAAACTAATTAGTAGGAGTTCGATTTCCTTACCTGCATTGGGTATGAGTGATATTTAAAATAAACTTACAAACTTGCACCTTAAGCTCCTACAAATAATGATTAAAATTCTAACCAATAAAACATTGTAAAAAATGACACCCAATTACGAATCTACATACGTTAAAACCGCCATTGGTGTAATACCACAATTTATTTTACGGTTCGAACCTGCACACCTGAGCCATTATATTGATTACACACATCCAATATGTCTAATCCTTACTGCTTGGCCACGAGATACTCGCTCGCATGCGACACGTACATATATTGCAACAGTCATCATCTGTCTAGCCTTTTCCGGATCAGCTTCCAGTCTAACCGGATTCAGCTGAACACCAGTATTTTTACTTGGAGCGACTGCTTATCTGATCTACACAACCCAGTTAGTACTGGGTAATACGATACTCCTTGATAACACTGGTTGTCAGACTTTCGGGCCACTGAATATCTGTAACGACTGTCAAAGATCTATAGATGACAGCCAGGACCAACGGCTTAGCGTGCCTTTCATGTGTTGCAACAGCGGATGTGGAAAAACAAATGAAAGAAATTGATTACAGTATGCTGCGAGGCACCGTGACTTGTGGAGTGACAGCACTGACGCAAAGGAAACAAGAGACGTGCGCGGGTGTCTATCGACGCAAGTTGTATCGCCTGAGGTCGCAAACGGGGCATTACACTGTACACATTATTAGATAGCTGTGCCTTTTTAGGTATTTTCTCGATTTGGGTTTGACAACGTTGATCCTTTACTAGGAAGCTGGTGCAGGTGGGGTATTAATAATTTCGACCCAAAATACTCTGTAGGAAGTCGATTTTCCATTTAAATGTATGATTTAATGCGGGTATTAACGTTACGTTTTAAATTGACCTTATAAAAGTAAATAGTGACTCGCACTTAATTTGCACGATTTTTAAAAGATGAAAATATAACTTATACTAATATAATAAGCTGAATGGTTTGTTTGTTTGAATACGTTAATCTGTAGGATTTAAAAATATGTATATTTTTGCATTTGATAGCTCGTTTCTCGCGGAAGGTGTAGGCTATTTAACATTACGCTACAACTCTCAGGAACCGAGAAAAAGAGAAATAGTGAATGAAACCGCGGGCACAGCTAGTTAAAATATGTTCTTACTAGCTTATGCCCGCGGCTTTGCACGCGTGGAGTTCGGTTATTGTCCCACGGGATCGTACTACAGAGATAAAAAGTATTCCATATGTTAATCCAGGTTATAAACTATCGGTGTACCAAATTTCATTCAAATCCATTCAGTAGTTTTTGCGTGAAAGAGTAACAAACATCTATACATACAAACTTTCGCGTTTATAATATTAGTAAAGATTATGACATCTACGTAGCAGCCGCAGAGTCTGGATTTTTACCCGGTTGATGGCAATAGGCTCGCCCCCTAAAGGACTTAAACATAACTGGCGAAATGTAGGCGTACTAATGAGCACACCTCTGCCTAACCCTTCAGGGATTACTGGCGTGACGTTATATTACATCTACGTACAAATATGACGTCACAACTTAATCAGTCAGCTCAGCAATGACTAGCCAGTCGGCAACCGCTGCGCAATTCAATTTGCAAAGGATGGCAGGACCGTCTTCTGGCCTTACTCATATGCCCTCAATCATGAGGGTCGTGACGTGACCTTTATCAATATGGGTGACATGGACCTATATTTGGAGATCTTAAGTATAGAGTGCGATGGGAACTTTAAACGTCATGCAGATTTTGATCTATCGCTTGCTAAAATAACGGGTGTAAAAACACCTTTAACAAAGCCAAGGCACGTGTTGTTCCACTGTCCACCGTCAATGCGATATTTTTTTTGTACTGGTCAAAAGAAGAAGGAAGGTCAGAGTTCCAACATTTTCATCGGTTTAAAAAACAAAAAATAATGCTATAACTTTAATTCAAATACCTCCATGACTCTTGTACTATTCAATGCATCCATCAGAGCACAGTTTCAAGTGCGTTACATTGAGCGCTAAAGTAAATCGTGATTTTTCACAACGAATAAAAAGTCGTTTCCCAGCAATAATTTTTGCGTACTGCTACTTAGTTTGATCTTTCTTTATCGTGTGGTTAGTGCCTAACCTGGTATCAGAATTTTTATGCCGTCCATGGGCCTCTGACTTGGCTTTACATACCGTCGAGAAATATCTCTCAGGCATGCTGGTTTCCTCACGATGTTTTCCTTCACCGAAGCAAGTGATAATTATAATCAGAGGTGCGTGGCCTGGGTTCGAACTCGGCACCTATGACTCGGTCACACTACTGGCTATCACTGCTTACTTACTTACTTAGTTTGATGTAAATAATGCTTGTGATGGGTTTTTTTACACCCTGTATACTCGTATATAAGTCCCTGTGTAGCTTATCTAGAAGAGGGAGACGCTTTGTTATATAAGAATTACTGCGCTTTTTAATAACAGTCATAGGTACCCTATAACGATCCCTGCGTACAGCTCTAAAGTCAATGCAGATTTATTGAAAATCCTTCAGACTTAATTCCAAATATGTACTACCTTCAACCTGTCCTGTTCTACAAGGTGTAGTTTTGCATCCTCGTCAAAATTCAGGAGGTTGTCATAGAAGACGTAAATAGTCAATATAAATAACGGTATCTGGTCAATAATAATAAAAGCTGCTTTTGTTTTGTTGTTTTAATTTGACACTATTTCAGAATGAAGCCCTTTTCAAAAGAAGAGAATCACCCTTTTATCGAATAAACGTATGCGTTTGTTTGTGTGTGTGAAAGCGCGTTTATATGGCTAGTATTAGACGGGCCACGTTTTAATACGGGTGGTGTAAACTTATCGATTTCCGATATTAAGAAAAAAATATAAAAAAATTATCCATCCATTTTATTATTGATTCGGGTTGAGAATCATTAGAATAGTTACCTCCTTGAATTTGACGAGGATGCAAAGCAACACCTTGTATTGCTTGAATAAAAATTTTGAATTTCGAACGTAGTCAGTTAAATCAAATTATTATCCTTTATTTATTTTAAATCAAATTATTTATTATTATGGAACAAGGACGTGGGAATGCATGCTACCATCAATTATGAATGACTTACCGTTAGAAATCTGCAACGCAATAAGTGTGAAAAATTGCTCTAAGGTACTAAAGAGTTTCTTTATGGTTTGTGGTGGAGTCTAGGAAGTGTCTTTTTAGTTACTATACATACCTAGTTATGTGTACCAAATCAATAATGTTGTGGCACCGAGTTACCGTGTCTGGCATACCACTGTTAAAAACTCGCGTTGGTTTGTGTGGGTATGTTTATGTTTTTTTCAAATGGCTTGTAAAAATGTTTTTGAATAATAAAAGATGTAAAAAAAATTGAGGGAAGGCACAAAAATGAAAGCTTACTCATGTCTGATATTGAATAGTTTACTTTTATCGGTTACTGTTTTTGCAATTTGGTTTGGTTGGTTCATGAAACGCATGTTACTAAAAGAGTGATGGATATTAATGTTGATGGATGGAGAGGGAGAGGAAGGCCAACGAAAAGATGGATAAAGTGTGTTAGGAGTGATATGAAAGAGAAAGCAGTAAATGATGCCGTGACGTCTGACAGGGGAGAATGGAAGAAGAAAACGTGTTGCACCGACCCCAATTAGAATGGGAGGGCAGGAAGATGATGGTTTGGTTGGTTCATGCAAATTGATAATTCCAACAAAGAGGACATAGGAGACGTGCGTCACAGAAGTGGGAGCGATATAGACTTGCTGATGCATGCTTGCTTGCTTGATGATTATGTTTATTAAAATTAAAAAGCGAACGTAAACTGAAAACAGGAATAAGCACTTTAATATGTGAGACGGACCTATTTAATTGTTCTCTGAGTGAATTCACAAGGAATGCACTGTTTATCATTAGTTATAGATATTAGTTAGTATAGGTATTAGTTATAAGTATAAAGTTAAAGTTGTAAGTTAAGTGTTTAAAGTTATTATTAATTAAGGCGCATTTATCGCATTGGGTTAGCCTGTAATGGTAAATGTAAGTAGATAAATAAATAAATAAATATTATAATTATATCATGAGTTTGTGAACCTAACTTTCGTTTCTAAAATTATCGCAACTATCAAGTTAATTTTAAGTACAGCGCCGAGTCTGAAGGTAAAGTGTATTTGCAACAACTTGTTAAATACTTTTTGTTAGTTCAAAACTCACAACGTTCACGGTAAATATGGATAGTTTATGTTTTACGAGAAAAAGTGTTTAATTTTAGATATAGGTAATTAAGTTAGTGACTGCCTCGTTGGTGGCATGAGGTCCCGGGTTCGATTCCCAGGTCGGGCAAAATGTTATTGGGTTTTTCCATCAGGAATTTCTCAGTAGCAGCCACGAAGTCTGGATTTGTGCCCGGTTGATGGCAATGGGACTTAAATATAACGGCTAAATGTGGGTGTATGTATTAGGTTCACCTCTGCCTAACCCTTCGGGGATTACAAGGCGAGATGTTATGTTTATATTATGTAATTAAGTTCTCTAATGATTCATTATAAGTAGTGTAATAAAAAACTTGGATATTATGGAGAGTGGTGCTTGTGATTTCACTCTGCAATTTTGACCGAACTTTTAAAGAGATTTATTTTAACTAGGTTATGCATTAATTAATTGCATGCTTTTTTGATATCTAACTACCCTCGCGGCCAAAGAATACGGGTCAATACGAAAAGCTAAAATTGCTCTTAAAACAATCAAAAATCAAAATAATTCAAATAATTTATTTGCATAAAAACAAAAATACAGATGGAAGCCTAGGTTCCTTATGAAATAGGTAAAACACATTTTATAAAAAGGTTCTATGTTAGATCTAAACTCAGTATTATAACCCTGCCTCTTAAACTAGGTAAACCTGAATAGAGCGATATTAAAATTCTCTGTAATATAAAGTTAGTTTCACGAATGTTCCGTTATTAATTTGCAAGTTACTCAGGAATTTTCCCCATCCACACGTATTATTTGACTGCGAGGGTAGTTTTTAGATGACGGTATGACTTAAATCACTTTATGAAGGACCAGAACCGAGACCACAGTAGCAAACAGCTGTGAGATGTGGCAAGAATGAACTCCTGTAGTCTACAGTTTCCTCTTGAACACAAAAAATACAAGGTGTAAACGAACCTTTTACGAAGCCGTCAACCAAGCTATCTGTACATCAAATTAAGTAACTCTACGTAAAAAATATTGCTGGGAAACCACTTTTTTTTTGGGGTGAAAAATCTTGCTTTACGGTAGAACTCAATGTAGAACACCCAAAATATTGTGCTGGTGGATGCATTAAAAACATAGAACGGGGGTACTGGGGGTATTTAAATTAAAGTTATAACACTAAAAACTTGTGTTTAAAAAAAAAAACTTGTGAACAAGTTGGAGCCCTCAATATCTCCGTAACTAGAAGAAAAAAATCGCGATGGCGAGGAAGAAGTGTCTTTCTGCTTCGTTAAAGGTATTTCTACTCCCATTTTTAACCTCTTTAACTGAACTCGGCTGTGAAAGTTAGATAATTATGCCGTCGCTCCATTTACAATACTGGTATACAAAAGCACAGGGTCCGGTTAGACTGAAAGCCCCAGCTTTCAGTCTAACCGGACCCTGTGCTTTTACCAAATTTTGACTAAGCTGTGAAGCGTCCCAACGTAGTCAGAATTTTGGTAAAGGCTAGGCAGATAACAAAATTGAAAATTTAGTTATAGACTGCACAATGAAATAAACGATTCAATCCCCAAAAATGGCCACAAAACATGCAAAATGGTTTAACTACGATTAACGTTTATATAAGCTAATTATTTCATTTGATCAGTGAACTGTGAAATGGTTTTGTTTTTTAGAAATAATTATATGACACGAATTGTTTTGTGCATAACAACAAAGAGCCTTTTTAATTAAAAACTTATTAGGGTAATGAAACTGTGTTTTGTATGATGCTTTTGTAACCTTTGATCGCAGCTTGATTTTGACACACATTGGTCAGAGGATTAAGTACGATTTACTTTCAGAATATGCAGCTTACCTTTCTCAAACAATACTACAAATTGAAAGAAGGCCACTGGCTTTGTTTAACAATAACTCTTCAATTTCACTGTGATTATAGAGATAACCATCAACTTTTCAGTTAGTTTTTCTTTTTGTAATTTGTTTATAGTGATTTTTTTTTGTGTAAATTATCTGCCTAGCCTTTTCCCAACTATGTTGGGGTCAGTTTCCAGTCTAACCGGATGCAGCTGAATACCAGTACTTTACATGGAGCGACTGCCTATCTGACCTCCACTACCCATTACTACCAGTACTAACTGGATTGTGGGGGAGTATTACCCAGGTAATACGATATATTCCTTTGTATGACTGGTTGTTAGGCCACTGACTAACGGTAACGGCTGTCAAAGATCTACAATTGACAGCCGGGACCAACGAGAACAAAAACCATTCCTCTTACCAAACTTCTGTTAGGTGACCATGGAAGTTAATTCACTAAATCAATTTAAACCCAACGTACCACCGATCCGATATGCAATCGGTTCCCACCACTAAACTTCGGTCGGTCGTAACCCGAATCCAATTTTCTTAGCCGATCACTCCAGTCTTACTAATAAAACTCGACTGGAAAATGTAGAATAGTTAGTAATTATTGCAGTACTCGTTAGGGAAGTAATTAGCTGACATTTCTTGTACAAACTTTGGTGCTGAGTTAATTAAGCACCAAAGTTTAGGTTATTAGGTTCGAGTTGAATAGTAGAAGCATTGAGCAGCACGATTATCCAAGAAGCAATGACTGTTGATTATTCGTCTATGTGAACGCATGCACAATGCAGATGTCCCGAGGGCTTGGTGAGAATTAAGACGAAATTAGATGAAGCGCATTCCTGCTATTTGGTCTACATTGCTTGCACCACAAATCACTAACACTAAGTGCTGAAATAATTTGAAACATGCATTGCCTAGTATTTTAAAACCGTCTTTGCATTATTGCCTTTCCAATGAAAACGGGTTAGGTCACATCGGTTGGATGGTTTCAAAGTCATAAGTACTTAGAAAAAAATGTGTTTTATATATTTAGATGTTTAACGTTAAACACACTTAATTTGGTAGTGTAACAGTGCCGACGTCATAACACAAAATCCCAATATTGCGTATCCACACATTATGGAACTGGACGTTGACGTGATAATACCACAATTTCAGGCATTTCATAAACATATCATACGTTTTGGGTGACAGCCACGATTTTTGCATTAGAACACTGCATGGTTTTGAAATGTGTCAGATTTAAATTTTGGCGTATATATTTACGATTGGGCAAATTTAATGCAGCTATTGCGATTTTCATTGATTTATTTGCCCTGTATGTACAAATATCATCATTGGGTGATGTAAAACGGATCCCTCACAAAGTCGTCAATCAAAATTACGTATTGCGGTAGGACTTAATGGAACGCACTCAAAACATTGTGTTGATGGATACATTGAATAGAACAAGGGTCATGGAGGTATTAATGTCACTTCACTACATATTATTTTTAACAAGTCTTGTACCACATTTAACGCAAACAAATAATTTTGACTTTGACTATGAAGATAGATTTAATCTGACAGCGACCCAAGGATCTTTCAGTGATGCAACCCCCCCTCCGTTAGCTGTTATACGTGTAGTTAAATAATAATCACCAACTTTGAGTTACAAAAAGAAAATATCAAAAGTAAGTATAATAACCAGTAGTTCTAAAACTCGTGGTAGCTCCTTCGTTTATATTCAGTGGTTAGCAGGGCGGTGAGTTCATACAACTTGTATTGTTTCTTGTTTAGCGTGACAAACCGAGTTGGATCATGGACGCGGTTACGATCAACAGAAGTTCCTGAATATTGAGTGAAAAGAAAATTCTTCTTCTACAATATATATTTATTTGGAAGAAAAAATATGTTTTTTTTCCCAAAAGTTATCTTTTGTTTATCCGCGGAAGATGTTTCTATTTTAGTGAGTATACAAGGTCAAATGTAGTCAGTGGCCTGAAAATCGTAAAAACAGTTTTACCAACGGGTATAGTATTACCCAGTACTAGCTAGGTTGTGGAGGTCAGATAGGCGGATATATCTCTCGATGTAAAATACTGGTATTCAGCTGCAGCCGGTTAGACTGGAAGTCGACCCCAACATAGTTGGGAAAAGGCTAGGCAGATGATGATTAAATAAAGAATTGATCTCTTAAATGGTAAAACTATAATACCTACGTTCTACAGACTCATGCAAGAAGCTCACCGGGACATAGCCCGAGAAGGTCTCTACACTCGTGCGACCTTCTCTCGAGACCGGAAGAAACCCTTTGAAGCGGGCAAAAAGACCGACACCGATCGGAGAACGAGATGGCGAGAAACCAATCATATTCATACTTCTCGGGCGTTCTCGGGGTTCTCGGCGTGAGTCTGTAGGACCCTTAAGATAAACCGACAAATAGTGTTATTCAACCTCCAGTTTTGATCCCTCACAAAACATTTTCGATCACTCCCATCTATAAAGAAAACCCTACGAAAGAATAACAACAGAGCAGTCATTAACAACACACTACATCTCGTAATTGCCTCTCTTATCGAGACGAGAAACACAAGAGCTGCTCCAGTGAGACGTGACTGATTACTGAGAGACGTGAGTGTGAAGTTACTCGTGAATATTTCGGTGTTTAGAACATGGTTTTGGTGAGGTTAAGATATAATATGAGTAGGCAGCATTACATAACATTACGCCTGTAAACATCGAAGGGTTAGGCTGAGGTGTACTGTATAGCTAATGGTACACACATTACGTCACTTATGTTTAAGTCCCACGTAATAGGGGACGAGCCTATTGCCATCAACCTATTGAGAAATTCCACATGAAAAAACCCAATAACACTTTGCCCAACCAGGGAATCGAACCCACGGCCTCATGATCTGCAGTCGAATAACGATACAGTCAACATACTGTAGAACATAAACTATTCAGATAACAAATGACTAAGCAACAGAATTTACAGCGTGCATTACTACAGCTTAAGGTGGACATTTATTAAGATTATCTCAAGCACATAGTGTGAATAAATAATGCACATACGTATGTATGCTGGGGTCTGTACGTAGAAGCCACTTGCGGTTGACCAAGCCCGCTTCCCAGAAACGCTTGAAAGATCTACTAGTTCAGTGATCCCAACACAATATAAATACAAATTTTGCTGGAAAAAAGTAAGCAATGACATAAAAATATTAAATACTAACTTAGTACTTCTAGTTATTTTATAGCTCGTTTATTTATTGTTATGTTATAACCACTTACGTAGTTCTATTTCTGTTAAACTTTTAAAGACCGACAGAATTACAATTTTTTTTTTATTGGCCGGGGCGGCATTATAATTGAAATAGGATTTTTGTGAAGCAGTATCTTTCACAAAACTTCTTTAAACTTCTTACTTTCTAAAACATTGCCATTGCCACATTGTAATACCTAATGCCATATCAAGTGTTATTAATTTAAGGCCTCAAACTCAATGCGCTAAAACCCGAACTAACTCGTAATCTTAATTAATAGCCGACGTGATACTAACTTTCTAACAATAGTTAGTTAAGTTTTGCCTGAGTTTTGTGGATGAGAAGAATATGACAGAAGTTTCAGTTCGGTAACACTAAGTTTAGGACGAGAATTTTGAATTTTAGTTTTCAATTATTTAATCTTGGTTGGGTATAACACTATATAAGTTGTTAACTCTATAACTTCAAAGTTTAAAGCCCGCTTGCACTACAAAAAACTCAAAGCATTTATTTCAATTCGATCATTACAGGCACTTTTAAATGTCAAAAATTAAATGTATTTATCGAGAAACTTTTAAAATTATTTTTTTCTATCTCGGCTTCAAACGATGGACACAACTAAATATAACAGCTCACGTTTTAAATTCGTTAACGATAAGTGTGTAATCAGGCCTTAAATTTCGATTTTTAAATTACCTTTTTTCTAATGGAATCTCATTGGATACCAGTTTTATTTCAACCAAAGACTACATTTCAAACAACCCAACGACGGTTGTTTAATGGAATCCACTTGATTTTTCGAAAAGAAGAATTTATTCTTCGTTCTGATTTGTCCTTCCTTTTAATAACTTTGAGTAGAAAGTCTATGTAAAAATAGTACGTAGCTAAATAAATAGACCTTCTAGCCTTACCCTGATATGGAATCCAAATAACATTCTAGGCAGACAATTGAATTCGACCGCAGATAAACAGGTTTGGTGCATGTGAGTAACAAATTAAAGTTACCAGCCTTAGAGGTACACTGAGAGATGTTGAAACACCATTTATATACACTTAGTTGTCGTTGTAAATAACGGCTTACAATACGGCTTTCATTAATGGCTTTGTAATAATTTGATAGCCTTTAATTGCGTGTTTTTTAAATATATAAATCTGAAAACAAGAAAGGGATCGAGGACAAAAGTTTGTTGTTGATGATTGAGCAAGTAAAACTTCGTCAACATTCTATGATTTTGTATTGTTGTTGCAATTAATTAGTAATATTTTAATACATGTACAACACAGAGCGACGCATCATAATTTTATTTAGTTATCTGAACAATTAATAAAAACAGCGAAATCCCCAGACTCAATTGAGAAGATCCAACTCCAATCTCGTTAAATGGGGCCACTTCAATGAAACACCAGCGGGTTGTGAGTATAGAGCTGTGTCACACACCATGCAACCATCCCCTATCCAGCCCTTTTAAACATGCAGCCGAAGTGACCTCAGCGCTGCCACCGACGACGCCGTGGATTATTTAAAGGATGGCTTAAAAGGAATGACTGTAGAAAGTCGATACGGAGTCAAGAGTTCAACGGAGAAGTCACCCATGTTCTTTACATGGGTGACTTCTCCGTTGAACTCTCATAATGAACGTATACGCATATACATATGTATATACGTGGAAACGTGTAAAGGCTGAAAATTTCAAGTGGGCGTGGATGAAAAAATCCGAAGCCATGAGGAATAGCGAAAAATACTCAAAGGAGTCTCGAGCCCGATTTCGATAAAAAACTAAAACTTTTCAAATTCAAATTCAAATTCAAATTCATTTATTGTTTATCACAGGTGAAATATTTGGTCTTATTATTATTATAAAAGATCGCTGTAACATACCTATAAGGTGTACAATATTTTTACTTTTGGTTACATAATATTTAACATCTTAATCATTATTATTCGTCCCAAGTCAACATCCATAGTCAGTCTGTTGTTAATTCACAAGTCAGTTTAAAAAATCAGCAAATAGGAACTTTGATATTTTCATGCACATTAAATTGAATTAATTACATTAAAATTAAATAACTCATTGATTTCATAAAAATAATATTATTCATAGATTTCATTAAAATTAAAATTAAATTACTTATTGGTTTCTTAGACATTAAATTATTCAGTGGTTTCGTTACAATTTATTAAATTAGTCATTGATGTCATACAAATGAAATGACTCATGACTCGAAACATTACAGATAGCATTAACCTTAACATTAGCATAGCTTATCTCTGTGTGTAGTCACCAGTATTTTTGTCACTAAAAAAGTCATTGATTGAATAGTAGGCTTTACCAATCAAGAATTCCTTTAGTGTTTTTTTAAAACTATGTAAGGTTACACTATTTTTTACGTCATTTGGTAGTTTGTTATAAATTTTTACTCCTATCCCAAATACACTTGTTTTAAATTTAACTGTCCTACACTTAATTCCGCTTAATACATTTTTATACCGTGCACTTCTCAATGTGTCATAGTTATTTAAATCACGTTTTATCATTACTGCTGCTTCATAAATGTATAGTGAAGGTAATGTCAAAATGTGTAATCTTGTGAACTCTGCTCTACATGAATCGGTTTGTTTAAGCCCACTTATACTTCTAACACACTTTTTTTGTGCCTTAAAAGCATACTCTTTGTTAGTTGAGTTTCCCCAAAAAAGAATACCATACTTTATTGTAGAACCTACGTACGCATGGTAAGCGGTCAGTAGTGTTCTCTCATTAACAACTTTCCTCAGCATGTAGAGGGCATATGAAAACTGGTTTAATTTTTTACAGACCTGATCAACCTGCATTTTAAAGTTTAGTTCAGAGTCAATATGAATACCAAGAAACTTAGTGTTGTTGACTTCTTTTATTTGTTCTCCTTTATAATGTATATGTAGCTTTTTTTTTGAAGTAGTATTTTTATTTGTGAAAGTCATATAATTTGTTTTTTCAATGTTTATTTTTAGATTGTTTACATTTAACCATTTTATAATATCTTCAAGTGCTTTATTAATGTTGGTTTCATAATTATCTCTGTCACGGTTCGTAAAAATAGCAGTACTATCATCTGCAAATAGTACCATTTCCTGTTTTATAATTTTCGGTAGATCGTTTATATAGATGATAAACAATAGAGGTCCAAGAATACTTCCTTGGGGCACTCCATACATAATAGTTCTAGGATCTGACGTATATGTCTGTTCCAAGTTATTATTATTTGTTATTTTTGTTATTTGTGTTACTTGAAATCGATTTGATAAATATGATTTTATAAGGTTTAGTGCATTTCCTCTTACCCCATATTTTTCTAATTTGCTCAAGAGTATCTGATGGTCCACGTGATCAAAGGCTTTTGACATGTCCATAAAAATTGCTGTTATATGTTGCTTGTTATCCAGTCCTGTCATTACATTGCGTAAAAAGTTAAAAAGAGCGCCGCTAGTGGATCTGTTTTTGCGAAACCCAAATTGTTCATCTGCAAATATGTCATTAGCTTCAAAGTAGTTGTATAAGTTATTGTAAATTACTCTTTCAAATATTTTTGCGAAGACTGGTATTAGCGCAATTGGTCTGTAAAATTTCATCTCTTCTTTGTTGTCTTTTTTAAAAATGGGATTTATAACCGTTAATTTCAGTTTCGAGGGAAACAATCCATGTTCAAGGCACAGATTTATAATGTGGCTAAGTACTGGCGCTATGAGATGCGATACCCTTTTAACTATTTTCGTGTTAATATTATCATACCCTGTACTATTAGTATTTTTAAGCATTTTTATTATTTGGTCTACATTAAGCGGGTCTGTTGGTTTCATGAAAATTGAATTGGAGTTATTGTATGTCAGTGTTTTTAGATCTATATGATTGTCCTTAGGTGTCGGTTTTATATCGTCAATAAAAAAGTTGTTAAATGACTGAGCTATTTCTGTCGGTTTTGTAACCATTCTGTCATTAACTTTTATTTGGTTTATTTCCTCTTTAGGTGTTACTGCCTTGTTATTGTTAATAATTTTCCACATTGCTGTACCTTTGTTGGTCGCTGAATTTATGTAGTAATTGTTTTGTGATTTTTGCGTTTTTTTTATTATAGTTCGTAGTCTTTTTGTATATTCTTTAAAGCGTATTTTGTCTTTCGGATTTGACGTTAGCCTATACTTCCATAGCAATTGACGTTTTCTTTTTGAGCATAACTTTATTCCCTTGCTTAGCCATTTTGGCTTCTTAGAAATTGGTATTTTAACTCGTATTATCGGAAAACACAGATCGTAAAATAATTTAAATAGATCGTAAAAAATATTGTATGCTATTTCAGGGTCATTACTTGAGTAACAATCTGTAAAACTAAGACTCTCAATGCATTCAATAAATGTTTTAGTGTTTTCTTCACAATAATCTCGTTTATATTTATACCAGTATTCAATGTTGTAGCTTTTCTTTATAGGGCATCTTAACAATTGTGCCGTATGATCTGACAACGAAAGTTCAAGAACAGTTGATTTGCAGTTGATTTGATTTTGCCGTAGGTAATACTTTCCAGAATTTGATCCTTAATAGCGAAATTATCGAACGGTGTAATAGTACAGTGTTTTTGTTTCCGAAGTAAATGGGTTCGATTCCTGGCTAGGAATAATTATTTTATAAAATGTTGATGATGCAGTTTTAGTTTTCATCCAATCCAGGTTCGACACTCCTTTGAGTATTTTTCGCTATACGTCATAGTTTCGGATTTGACCACCCCAGCCCACTTGAAAACTTCATATACGTACTACATCCTGTGTAATACGTACTACATCCTGTATAATACGTACTACTACTATAAATGTAGTTCCGAATTTTTGGAGGCAAAAACATACACAATTAGGTTATGTGGTGAAGCTGAAGCACGTTCGTTGAAGCTCTCTAAAAGATTAGTACTTTATTGCTTAATTAACTACTTTCAGTGTTTGGCACATTAACAAATTATCCCAAATTCTACATAGTAACCAACTTTGAGAGTGGAATTAAGACTTCAGAAAAAACTAGTTTAAGAGCTTTTGGAGTTAGACGGAGTGTCCCACTAATGAAGCTAGTTACGAAAGTGTAATAATTAACAGGTACACTGTAGCAATACTAGATGGCGTTTAATGGTGGGAAAGTGATTTTTTCCATAGGTACGCACTCTTAGGTCATCATCATCATCTGCCTAGCCTGTTCCCAAGTTTGTTGGGGTTGGCTTCCAGTCTAACTGAAGACCGGTTGTCAGACTTTTGGGACATTGACTATCTGTTATGACTGTCAAAGATCTACAAATGACAGCCGGGACCAACGGTTTAACGTGCTTTCCGAGCCACGGAATAAAGTCGGCGTTTCCTTCATCTTCTTCTTCTTAGCGTGTCGATGACAATTCAAATTGAGTCAGCCCAATATTTGGCGACGAGTTTGGCACTTTCAGTAGCGTCTAACAGCTCCTGTGATATGCAAACAATTGGATAGGCAGGACACGATATCAAGTGTCCCATCGTTTGTGCGGCAACACCACATTTACATGCCAGGGCAGAGTCATTTATGAATCTCCACCTGAACAGGTTTTCCTTGCTTCGGCCAACCTGTGTCCGAAGTCTATTTAAAGATTTCCAGGTCGGCTACGGCCACTCGTGTCCAGGCGACAGATTTTCAGCAAGTTTTCCCATGCGTTTCGTACACGCTCTTAGGTACCCCGCGAAATTCTTATGATTCTTCTATGCGACTGGTGTGGAGTGTGGAGACTTTTGCTCAGCGGTCGTTATGCATGTGGCTGCCGTGACCCGTCCGTTTTAGCCTAGCAGCCATTTTGACAACGTCTATTATGAGCGTTTTGGAGCGCCTCCTCACGAGAGAACTCCTCAACGCGACGGTTAAAAGCACGGACACGAAACTTTGTATAAGCTTTCAACGTTGATAGATAAACCTAATTTTATACTTTTGATTTTAAAAAAAGTTTAGGGATACGAAGAACAGGGTGTAAAGTTCTTTATTCCCTATGGGAAAGTGGGGAGCCTCCGAACAGACGGGTGTACTGTCTGGTAGGCTACTACCTAACAGTTGTTGTCGGGTTTTTCTATATACTCTTATGTCGCGGATAACTTTGCTTGCGCGATATAGGAATTGGATGTTAGTTCTTCATTTTTGTCATAGATGGCGCTGTAGTACTTGTTGTTCTATGTTGGAGTAGTACTGCTTGTAGTGTCGCTACAAAAGTTTTTTTTTTTTAAGTTTAATTTATTGCTAATGTCCACCCTCAGCGGAATCCATTTTACATCAGGTGGGCCATCGGCTTGTTTGTCATCCGACTTAAAAAAGTCAGTCTTAGGCCAGCAAGCAAATAACTTAAAATAAATAGCTTAACTTTTTATGTATTTCTGAACAACGGCAACGTAAAAGGAATTAAAAAATATTCGCATTTTCCTTTTGAACTTGTTTTGTTTATGGTTGATCGGTTGTTTTTGTACACGTGTTAAATAGGTGAAAAGAAAAATTTTCCATATACATAGGTATATAAAGCAAATAAGACATACTCTGAATACGCACAAACTTTATCGAAAAACCCATATTTGCAATTTGTCATAAATCTTACCTACTTCAGATTTTTATGAAAGTTCACGTCAAACTTGCGTCGCGTAAACATTTTCGACATTAAACAAATTCCCAAGTGAACAGACTTCCAAATGTGGAAAACTGTACGAAAACTTGGAACATATTCCGAAGTTTTTGCCTGTAAAACAAAAAAAAGAACAACCTAAGCTGTATACGACCTACTGTTGCATTTTCAACTATCGGCTCAGCGTCGAGAGTTGTAATTCTAACAGTGCAATAATATTTAGACATTCATATCATTCACAGACAGTGAAAATACGCATTGAAAATATTTTGTAACTGCGGCGACGGAATTTCGCAAGGTCTAATTATTGTCTGATTCAAAAAATGTGCTTTCATTTCCTATGTAAGAATTTCTAAAAGTAATTTTAATGCTACCATGATATTTGGCATTGCAAGTATTGCTCAGAACAGAACAGAAGCTACGTTGGTTGCAGTGACAAATTGATGAAGCGTTCTAAACGAAAAGACGAGAGCGTAGTAGAGGCCGCAAGTTCGATACCTGACGGTAAAAAAATTGGTGAGTCTTCAAAAATTCAACGACAGTTGGATGTGACATACAGAAAGCCGTACTAGGCCTGCCTGTCAGATTGAGTAATAGCCCACCCCCTCACACAGATAGGGGGCCTGTGTTCCAGCAGTGGGGATTGTATACAGCCTGATTATTATGGGGTCCCGGTCATAGCAAATTCCTTTATTAATAGTTTATTTAATTTAAAAAAAAATTCTTCTTCTTACCTCACCGTCAAGTAGAATAAACGAATAATCAAATTCTTCACGTTTAGGCGTTTCTTTTTACGAAAAGTGACGGAGGTAAGATCCATTTTATTTTCGCCCTTATCTCCTGAACACACGGGTTAGCGTTTATGGGAATAGGATACGGATTTTAGTATACCTACTCATCAGATTAGGCTTAGGAAATTGATTTCTAGTTATCGTCACCTGAAATCAATTTTCATGGTTTTTGCCACCTACCTTTAAAAGTCATTTTGATTTTGACTACCTTGTTGATCTAGTGGTTGCTAGCGCGACTGCTCAGCATAAGATCCTGGGTTCAATTCCCAGGTTGGGCAAAGTATTATTGGGTTTTTTAATCAGGAATTTCATAGTAGCAGCCACGGAGTCTAGATCTGTGTCCGGTTTATGGCCATTGGCTCGCCCCCTATTACATGGGACTTAAATAAAACTGGTGAGATGCGGGTGTACTATTAGGTACGATTTTGCCTAATCCTTCGGTGATTGCAGGCGTGATGTTATGTCATGTAAAAACAACGAATCGAAACGAAACACTGTCAATAATCAATGTTTATAGAACCTGCATTTTAGGAGTACTGCACGTAATTATGTTCATAGCCGGGACACGAGAGAAGCCGTTCAGCTTACCTTGTCTAATGAATTGGGGACGGCTTTGTTATTCAAAAAAGGCTGCTGATTCAAAACTGCCGACCTGTACAAGCCTGCAGATCCCCTGACTAAAATGAATGAATACCAGAGATTCTATAAAATCCAGCTCTTGGTCGCCTTATAAACTGATAATTCTACCAATTTCAGATATCATAACAGAGGTATTCTAAAAATGGTCCTAAGATTAACTAAATATATTGCACGCCGAAAATATGGGCTAGGATTCTCGAACGTTCGACGTAGTATTTCACCTTGGTCCCTAAGGTATAACTAAGCGGGCAATAATTATAGACAGCCGGTTTAATATCGCGATCAAAGGAAATAGTAAAAATAAATTATATGTAGATCGGTATTTCCTGAACTGTAAATATCATAAACATTATACTATCTGGTTTATATTAATGTTTCGAACTGATTTATGACAGTTATAATATACATTGGTAGATAATTTGGTAAAATGTTAGTCATGCGTTAATTTTAAACGGGCAACATTATTTTGTCCGTCTAAACACGTGAATGTAACTTAAAAGCAATCGTCTTATTTTCGAGTCCGCGTAACACTGGTCATTTTCCCTCACTCGTCACTTTAGTTAATTCGACAGTATCGTTGATTCGTCACTTTCGCTGATTGGACACTTGTGTGAATTCGACAGTTGCGTCAACTCGACACTTTCTCTAACTCGCCATTTTCACCGATTTTTATATACAGGCTGTTAGTGTAAACACCGTTATCCTTGAAACCAGTGGTTTGGTTTCACTTATAGAACGTAAATTCAATGAAAAAAAAAATAACATTTTTTTTAAAGTAAAATCTCCATTTTTCCTCAAAATTATTTCACCCTATACGCAAGGGCAAAGAGGACGGAGCGCGGGAACACAGCGCTAGATCAAACAGGCCACACGCCGCGCGCGCGACGCGGCGCGACCCCGCCCACACCCCTCAGTCTCTCCGCAGCCTCGCTATCGATCGCACGTTACGACACGCTTGCTCGCAGCGCAGCGCTCGCGCCCGCGCCGCCCGCGCACCACCGCTCATTTTTCGCGCAATTGTGTAGTTAGGTATTGTGTAGTGATTATGTCGTATACAAACGTACAGTGGACCGAAATGGTTCGGGTTTACGCCGCGTCGGGTGATAACCTAAACGAGGCTCGAAGAATGTACGCAGAGTTATTCCCTGGACAACCTGTGCCAAACCGAGAAACGATGTTGGCGGCTACTCAAAGGTTACGTACCTATGGCCAGTTCACCGTGCCGGCCCATGCTCAGGGGCGTGGCAACCAGCAGCTGCCAGTTGACCTTCAGGAACGCATACTAAATTTCTTCGCGGAGAACCCAGAGGAGAGTACGAGGCGGGCAGCCTGTATTTTTAATGTTTCCCACTGGACTGTTTGGAAAATTCTTCATATCGATGGTCAACATCCATATCATTTTCGGCCAGTACAAGAATTAAATGAAAACGATCACATACCGCGGGTGCTATTCTCACAATGGTTAATCCAAAATTTTGACAACGTTTCCATTTTATTTACGGATGAAGCAATGTTTACGAGGTCGGGCATTTACAATGTTCATAATGAACATTACTGGAGCCGGGTAAATGAACACCGCGTCCGGCAAAACAGTTATCAGCACCGTTTTTCCGTAAACGTGTGGGCGGGAATTCTGGATGGGAAACTTCTCGGACCCTATTTTATTGACGGACATTTAAATGCGCAGTCGTACATGGCTATTTTAAGACATGTGTTCGACAGGATGTTGGACAATGTGCCCCTTCGTTCCCTGAGAAACCTTTTCTACCAACATGACGGTGCCCCTGCACATTTTCAGCTGCAAGTCAGGGCTATGCTGGATGAAGAGTTTCCTGGGCGATGGATTGGCCGTGGAGGGCCAGTGGCGTGGCCCGCGCGCTCGCCAGATCTTACACCTCTGGACTTTTATCTGTGGGGTGAAATGAAGCGCCGGGTGTATGCCACTGAGTTCCGTAATACGTCGGAACTCAAAAGGCGGATTCGTAGTGCGTTTAGAGACCTGAGAAATGACACTTTTGTGCTTTCGAGAGTGAGAAACAATTTAAGAAAACGTGCGGAGGCATGCGTGGCCGTAAATGGATCCCATTTTGAACAGCTTTTGAGATTAATGTAAGTGTAAAAATAATTCAATCAGTGTAAATAAAACCAGTATTTTTTAATGAAATTGTAGATAAAAATGTGATTAACTTTTAAATACGCCAAAAATACCTACCCAGTTGTTTGTATTTTTTTTAATTTTCATTGTTGTTAAATCTAACTTACATCTGGACTCGTCACGCAACAAAGGTAGGTATTTTTGCCTGTCCTAAGCCAGGAAAAGTATGAAGGGAAAGTTACATCACAGGTTACGTGTATTGTGTTTTTATTACAATGATGTAGTTAGTTAAAACTTATGTAGGTAGTTATAACGGACGGCCAGTGCAGCAGGTCAACGCCCTTTGCAGTGATTACGTAACTCGGGCGCATATTATCCATGATTTTACGGACGGTGTCGGACAGAAACATTTTGAAGTTTTTAAAGAAAAATTCGTTTATTTATTTTTAAATTCAGATAAACATTTTTATAATTAAATCAACTACCTATGGTTTTAGTGACAACGGTGTTTACCCTTACAGCCTGTATATAATTTTATTTGAAAAATAGCTAGGCAAGCACTTTTTCAATGTTTCTCTTGGTGGAGAGGTTGGTTATAAACCATGGAAGAATTTGCTCGCTACAAACGGAAACATTGAAAGAGATATCGGTCAATGAATATTAATGCGGGTTTGTTCATGAGATATTACGTCAATAGATTGCCAGGATTATCGAGTTAACTCGACACGGCCGTCGCTCCAACCACATTAAGGTTACGGCCATAAAATGGCGCTTTTCGTGTGTTTGTACTTAATTTTATTAAGTTTTTTAGTCAGTCGCCCCTTCACATATGTACTAAATGAAAAATGCAAGGTGTCGTTACTGCTTTTGGGGTTTGTAAATGGTGTATGTAACTCCTGTCTGAATTTCTGCTCGGAAAACAGCAATAGGCTCGCCCCTATTACATGAAATGTTTACTATATTGTTTAACCCTTTGGAGATTACAAGCGTTAATTAGGTTCATGTAAGATATTTAGTTGCATCCGGTTAGACTGAAGCTGAAGTAACATAGTTGCGATAAGGGGAGACAGATGATGTTGATGGATACGGACATTTTTTAGAGTGCGTTGTAGCGGTCTTGTGCAATTTTTTTTTGTTATTGTTTGAAAAAAAAAAACCGGTCAAGTGCGAGTTGGACTCGCGCACCGAGGGTTCCGTACAAACCTGTGGGTATATAACTTTTTTTATATGACGAAACTAAAAATTTACGGTTTTCGTAATTTTTCCTATATCTGTACTATAAGACGTGACTTCGTACAAAATTTCAAGATTCTAAGTTCACGGGAAGTACCCTGTAGGTTTTGATTCCCGTGCGAGTTTCGAAAATTTGCGGAAATTTGCGGCCTAAGTGGCTGTATCTTTTGATTGCGTTGACTTAGAAAGTTGATTTTTCTACAGCTTCCAGGAACAGTAGAACTAAGTATCATATAGAAATTTCAGTTTGATACCTCCACGCGTTCCTGAGAAAAACGGTCTTGACAGACGGACGGACGGACGGACAACAAAGTGATCTTATAAGGGTTCCGTTTTTTCCTTTTGAGGTACGGAACTCTAAAAATATTAAAGTATCCTTTTTATGCCAAAATCAATAACGAAAAGACAGGAAACCCTTGACATTAATTTTAATAAATAATCTTCCTTTACTCCGAAAATCTAAAATGATACCATTGTTTCATAGTGAAAATTGGGTCTCCAATAATTTAATTATTGAGATCTGCCTTTCTTCATGAAAATGTTAATCCCCAGTTCAACAATCAGTTTCTCATTTCCCGTTTTGATAGAAATAATATTATAATTGAAGGAACAAAAAGTCATCTGAATTTCAAAGACGATTTTTGATTATACATTGGATTAAAACGACAAGCGCTACTATTGAGCTTATGGTATTGCGTGATGTTTTCAACTTATTCGTCATTTGGGTACATACAAACATATATATGTATATTGTATAGTATAACTTACACAGAAACTTTACCAAGTAAACATATTTTTTACTAACTATTACTCAGAAGAAAGGGGCGCGGCACAAACTGGGTTCGCGTAGTGGCTCGTGGCCCACTTCCTATCTTTCATCTTTATCGTGTGGTTAGTACCTAACCTGGTGTCAGAGTTTTTATGCCGCTCATGTACCTCTGACTTGGCTTTACATGCCGTTGAGAAGTATGTCTCAGGCGTGCTGGTTGTTTCCTCACAAAGTTTCTTTCACCAAAGCAAGTGATAATAATATAATAAACACATGATTCCGAAAAATCGGAGGTGCGTCTCTTGGGTTCGAACTCGTGACCTATAGCTGGCATTCCATCGGTTACACCACTATGCCATCATTGCCATAACTACGACACTCCTATAACCTATGAAGGCATGTGTCCCAGCTCTGGGAAAATTATAGGCTGCTTATGCTACGTCTTAAATACTTTTCCTATATGCATCTTCGTATGTAAGCGCCATTTTAGCGGCCAATACACCCCATAACACGACTCGATGCCAAGTCTAAACAAATGAGATTAGCGGGAAACTGCCTTTTGATCTCACCACCAAAACATTTTCTCTTGCTTGAGGTAGAGTGGCCAAGGCAATCAAATTACTTTTATACGGCACCCGAGTATAAAGCTATAGGAATATAATGCTTTCATGTGAGAAAGGTCAGTTAAGTAAAAATCATCTGTGATTACATTTAATCTATACAAATAAATGAAATTGAAGTGTCTGTTTGTAACTTCAAAATGTCAGCGTTTCAATGAATGCACATGAAAGCATATACGATTTAACTACAATATATATATATATATTTGGCTGTCTGTCTGTCTGTTTGTTCCGGCTAATCTCCGAAACGGCTGGACTGTTTTTGACGAGATTTTTACTGGCAGCTAGCTGATATTATAAGGAGTAACTTAGGATTTTTAGAAAATAAAAACCCTTGAAACTGTTACAAAATCCGATTTTTACAAACATTTGAAGGCCATTCAGTGGGATAGTTTATGAAGATTGATAAAACAAATCGGTTACTCTATTCGGCGTGCAAGCAGGCATTTAGCCGATAAATTTAAAACTGCCAGTTGCGTCTTTGTTGTTGTAGACGTAAGAACAGCATATCTTGGTAATGCCATAAATACGATTAACTACCAACTATTTCCAAGTTATCTATGAAGGATAAGCTGTTGTTACAGTACGTTTCCCAGAGGAGCGGCGTGGGCATGGCGTACGTGTCCCACGAACACTCTGGGCGCCAAAAGAAATACGCTATTAGATTACGTATACTGAACTTTGGATCAATAAAACTTCTTCCTGATTCTTTTATGATTTCCGAAATACACATGTATAAGTTTGTATTTCATAGCATTTCTCCAAAAAAGTATTTCTGTAGTTGTAACTGAAAACCTTCACATAAAAATGTTAAAGTTCCTAGCTTATGTTCTTATGCAAGGATTCTAACGCTACCACACACATCGAAATCAGTTAAAGCGTTTACAAGTTATCTTGGAGAAAAACTCTTACACAAACATACCTACAACCCTAAAAATATGACACTCTTTTGTTTTGGGCATTCATCCTTACTAATATTATTAACGCGAAAGTTTGTGTGTATGGATGTATGGATGTTTGTTACTCTTTCACGCATAAACTACTGAACGGATTTGGATGAAACTTGGCATACAGGTAGTTGATAACCTGGATTAATACATAGGGTACTTTTATCCCGGTAGTACGATCCGAACTCCACGCGGGCGAAGTCGCGGGCATAATCTAGTGTAAAATATCCATCCCACACCCGCCATCAAAGCACAATAACTGGGAAACAACTTTTATTTTATAGTGTTGCTGTAATTGAAAAATCTATTTGTTAGGTAGGTAAATACGGCGTGGAAGAGACACGTTAAAATGGTTACCACGTATTCAGTACTTACAATATTCCGAACCTGCCACATATAAATTTTTCGTCGGTTATTAAAAAAAAAAGACAGCTATTTCCTAAAAAACTGCATTACCTAAAATGTATGGAACGGCTGATTTTAGTTTTCATAACCGACGAAAAATTTCTATGTGCCACCCCCATATAGCACACCCCCCCCATAACACAGGGGGTCAGAATGATGTACTGAATATGTGGTTACCTTTTTAGCGTCGGTGTTCCACCTTGTAAAATATGTTTGAAGGTTCCAAAACGAACGATCCAAATAAATCCTAACCTGTCCGTTTGGCGTTAATACCACGCAACCTGTGGCAGTGTTTCATAAAAATACATCATCTGCCTAGCCTTTTCCCATAATATGTTGGGGTCGGCTACTAGTCTAACAGGATGCAGCTGAATAGCAGTATTTTACATGGAGCGATGCCTATCTGATCTCCACAACCCAGTTACTGGGTAATATGATACCTCTTGGTAAGACTGGATGTCAGACTTTCGGCTTCTGACTACTTGTAACGACTGTCAAAGATTTACAAATGACAGCCGGGACCAACGGCTTAACGTGCTTTCCGAGGCACGGAGGAAACTCAGTATGTTATGATGGTCACCCATCCACGGACCAACCTCGGCAAGCACGGCTTACCCTTGAAGATCCACCCGTGCGGCTGTTATTATTTAGCCATGAGCTCCTCTGTGTTTCATAAAAATTATACTCTTTTAAAAACCAGTTCTCTGTTCCGCTAGTTCACGTGTTGCAAACTTTTTAAACGTTTTTTGGTTGTGTCAACCTAATACATAGATACGACAAATCGCTTCCCAGCGTCGAGGTGCACGACCGAAGCAATTTCCATTGCTGCGGATAAGAATGGAAACGAATTTTTTACCGAAATTATACAAATCTTAATTATTTTTATGTGACAGGGGTAACGTCTAAACTATGCAGATAAGAGCTAAAAAACAAATCGCGCGTCTTCCGGAAAAATCTAGAGCATTCTCGGGAATTCCCTCCCGTAGTATAGCAGCTCGCATCTAGTTTGCACGTTTCAAAATTGACATAAGGTTCATTATGCGTTGGATAATTTCTTTTCAAAATCGCTTTCATTCCGTTCCGCGGCAATGTAAAGTGAGCTTTATAAGTAGGTATGTGTGGTAACAAGATAGATAATAAGTACCCAATCACTTAGTCAATATTTTCTACAAAGAAGGTAGGTATGCATCTTGAGCCACTTTCACGCATCGGAGATTGCATCTAGTGGATGATCCGATCCGATTAGACTTGTCTTTGCTTCGACACAACTTGAGGGGAATATGATTAGATTTTATATAAAAATATCTCTCGACTCCCTATACACCTACGTAGGTAAAAGGTAAACAAATGCACCAGAAAACGCATCTGTTAGGGTAGTCACTCAAAATATCAGCACCATCATTGACGTAAGTATTAAATAACTCTATTGATTAAGTAAAGCACTACTTACTCTAGGTACTTAATCAGATAGTGGATAAACTACACTTAGTCTGTACTTAGTAGACAGTAGAGTAGAGAGGAGCTCGTGGCTAAAATAATAGCCACTCGGATTAATCTTCAGGTAAAGCCGCGCTTGCCTAGGTTGGTCTGTGGATGGGTGACCACCCATTACATGCCGAGTTTCCTCCGTGCCTCGGAAAGCACGTTAAGCCGCTGTCATTTGAAGATCTTCGACAGTCGTTACTCATAACGACTGTCAGTGGCCCGAAAATCTGACAACCAGTCAGTTACCAAGGGGTATCTTATTACCCGGTATTAACCGGGTTGTGGAGGTCAGATAGGCAGTCGCTCCATGTAAAATACTGGTATTCAGCTGCATCTGGTTAGACCGGAAGCTGACCCCAACATAGTTGGGAAAAAGTTAGGCAGATGATGATTGATTAGTTAGAGTAAACTAACTATTTGACATTATTAATTAGAAACAATTAAATAAACTAAACTATAACATAAATCACTTGAAACATTTTTTTCGTTTGATTATTGAGGGTAACAATAGAACTTAAATTTTTGGCGAAGAATTTAAAATTACAATTTAACCATGTCGACAAACAATACCTATGTACTCGTAATTGTTGGAAAAGTGTTGTGATATAAAATTTAAACGTTCTAAAATCGATGAATGTGTCAGTAACGCCTTTTAATTAGTGAGTGGGTAATAATTTCACATACACAGGGTTTTTTTTTATACTTTGATCAGATATTTCTGGTCCATACAATGGCAGTCAATTCTTATTAGTCTGGCCTTGACCGATATCTGACTACCTTAGACTTGAATACAATAGTCTCGAAAATAGTCTTGCTTCCAACATTCTAAGCGATCTATTGTGCCCGCATTGTGGGTAATCAATCACAACATTATGGAGTAATATTAGAATGAAGGTTAATAAGCATCTCTGTGATGAAATCAGTGAAAATTAAATTCAGAAGAGTTGCTATCGAAGGTACAGAAAATGCCTTTACCAAAACTATTTTTTTTTTCAATAAATCGTCCGTCTGACTCAATCGCACGACTGAAGCGAAATCAGGTGAAGGACTGAAGACACGTGTTTCCAAACTTCGGGCTGCTACTGAGAAATTCCTAAAGGAAAATCCCAATAACACTTTTAGTAAGCAGGGAATTGAACCCAGAACTCCACGTTCAGGAGTCGCGAGACCGATAATCGTCTTATGGGGTAAATCCTACCTCCTTCTCTCGTATGGCAACAAACATTCTAAGAATAATTTATGCTCAGCTAAAATTATATGGGCCAGTCAGCAAGTTCCTCGTGGGCATTGACCAAGGATGCACCCGACGTACATTTTAATATCACCGCTCGTATAGGCCATTTGTAACACTAGATGAAAACCTTTTATATGATAGAGGTACATAAAATGAAGTGTTTTTAAAATGTGCACAACTCGACTTGAAAAATGGTTTCCTGGATGTATGCAAGTGGCTCTCATATTTCATGTTTATTATGTAGGTATGAATATTCGCGAAAGGATGTTTCGCCTTTATATCTCGCGTTTATTTGTTTAGGTAAATGTGTATATTTTATGTGGAAAGTGCAGTGTATTTATTAAGATTAAATATTGAGCGGTCTCAGCCGGGACTTTAATATGATCCTTGTACTTTCTATACTGAATTCAGCTGCATCTGGTAAGACTGGAAGTCCACACCAACATAGTTGGGAAAAGGCTAGGCAGATGATGACTTTATAAACTGCATACGTAAAAATGTTGGAACAACATTACCCTACTTAAATATGGGCTCCGCCGCAGTTGGTTCGAAAATCAATAGGCAGGTCGCCATTTCAATAAGCGATAATAATATAATTTTAAAACGAGTCTATAAAAACCTTTGCAAAAATCGCTATCTTAATTAACAGTAGTCTACAGGAACACATCATATCCACCAAAGTAATATTAGACGGGCGTTTTAAATACCAAAAGCTCTAATTAGTAATATCTCTGTTTAAATATTACCCTCTTTTGGGCCTTCCACATATAAAGCAGACGAAGTTAATTCACTCACCTATCTGCCAAAGTGCCGGATAGCAGCAGTTAATGGTAGCAAAAAAACAAATTTTGTGCCAAATCAAACGTTAATATGTGAGTCAGGATGTTTACCGGAAGTCAGGAAATCCTTTCACTGATGTGTACATTTTTTTTTTGTTATTTACAAGCTTTAAGGCCAAGTACAGAATGAACGTTATTCATGGATTTCTGTCAGCCTTTTTTGTGGTGCGGGAAAAATAATTATCCTCTTATTGAGTTTTTAATGATGATTGCTGTTATTAATTCTCTAAAAAAATTCGTGCCTTTTTTCGAAGTTTTTTTGCAGATAAACTTTCCAAGTGACCAATAAGAACCAAATTTTTTAATACTAAATAGGCTTGTGTTTGGCCGCAACTTACCTGATGTGATGCAATGATACGGCCTAGGGTGGAGCACGCTTGTCTAGAAGATACCGATTCACTCGAACCTTGAATAGACCCAGATTATAATGATCAGGAAACAGAGAAGCCGGCAGATAATTAATATAAATATTGTAAGTGATTGTAATCAGAATTATTACTTCATCGGAATAGTTTTCACATATATATGCCAGTGTTATGTCGCCCTGGCTAAGCGGTGCTAATTAGATTTTTTGGTGTGAAGTAATACCTACAGACCTAATCAGTAATTCATCAAGCAATCGCAGCACCGTGAAGCCTGCCTTACCCCGCACAGAGTATACGAAGGTCGTTTGTAACCAGACTTAAACTCCGCAATCGCGGCAATTTCCTGCAGCCCGCGTCGCGCCACGGTATTAGTGTTATTACTCTTTATGTGAGTGAAATAACGGAAATTTTGAGTTTTACTGCTACAACGATGTGCTAAATTAATCAGAAGATATTGAGTCTGATTTTGAGAAATTAGTTTCATTTAGTTTAATTCTCAAAGTGAAAGAAACTATGTAGGTAATTTCGAGTGCTGCGACATATTAAGCAATACCTTCCTTTGCCTCATTCAGCCGACACATAAAAGTACTTACTACGGCTTTGTAAAGTTTACGTCGAATGTCACTCACGTGACCGCTTAAATACTAAAGTTTTTCTTGGATTACACCACGACACCTCGACCCCTCGAAGGCACTTCTATTAAAGCCTTAAAAATACCTTGCCTCATATTCAGAGGTCGGAATAGGTAGACTATATTTGCCAAAACTTCAAAGAAGTAAGAAACATGTGGATAATACCACTCTTAGCAGCTTTATTTCGAAATTAAAAGTGATTCCGGGATTTAATACAGTTATTAACCACAATGTTACCTATTCCGATCTCTGCTCATGTCAGTGCACAACATAACACGTCTAAAGTCAAGAAGCAACAAAACATCTTCTCAAAATGGCGTCATCATAGCTTTTACGTCAATAACAATTTTCAAACTCAATTAATATTTGGCCAAAGTCTATCTTGGGCTACAAGATTACGTCTTCCCAGCTAATCTGTCGTGTCTTTGAAGAATTTCCTCGTTTCGTGCTTTCTAACTACATTTTACACTTCGGGCCTTAACTTTGTTTACCGTCTGTGAAAAAAAAAACATCGTCATTTTTTACGACTGCCCAAAAATGTGTTATGTTTTTCAACGGTGCTTATTTTTAGGTAAACTGCGGGAAAGCCAATTGGGATGAATATTTGGGAAAAGTCTAGGCAGACGATACTGAACTAGCTGTACGTTGCAATGCTCTCTTCCCTACCTAGTGCTGCCTCTTGTATTTTTTACTACTCGACCCACTTACGACCTACTACCTACCACCTACCACCTACACGTGGTGAGACGAAGCTTTTGTCCTGACGCTGATATTATTACTGCAGATCTATCGCATTTTGGGCTCCTTAACTTTTAGCCGCTTTTATTCAGTCTCGCAAAGTCTTTGCCGACTGAATAAAACAGGTGTTATACTCGACTATGATGCTGATTACGAGTACTCTAATTGATCTAACAATGCAAACATAAAAGCAATAAGATCTCTTTGTTATTGTTCCCAACTTATAAAGAGGAAAATGGAAATATTTCTTTTGGCATTTAAAAAAACCTGGACTCCTACTATAATTACGTTTTGATATAAATCAACTAGCTTATGCCCGCAGCTTTGCCCGCGTTGAATTCGTTAATTATCACACGTGTTCGTACTGCGTGGACAAAAGGTATTGAATGTGTTAATCCAGGTTAAGGTGTGTTAATCTACATATGTGCTAAACATCCAAATATGTCGAGTAGTTTTTTCGTGAAAGAGTAACAAACATCTATCTATCCTTACAAACTTACACCCGTATCTATAGTCAAGTTAAAGTAATTACTTTGCAGTTTTTTATGCAATAGACTAGAATTTAAACGAAGTAAGAACCGTCAAAGAAAGCAAAGCTAAGAAATTCTAACTTTTTACAATTCCAATTTTAGGAAATAACTAAACTACATAATACAAATCGTATCTTTAAAAATTACATTTACTCAAGTAAAGACTTTGACTTGTTTATAAATACAGGTGTTTGTAGTAGTACGATGTACAACAGGATTACTTAATTAGCCTGTGTTCCACGGCTAAGATCCTATCACTCAGGCCTAATTTCTGTGAGAGGTATGGACCGAAATCCTCTGCGGGCGCTCTGTTCGGTCTCGTAGATGTCAATTGTGTTATCGGTTTTAAGACATGCTGGTTTCTATCCACTGGGCCACCTCTGTTCTATAATTATTTTGGTCACTCGCGGCCATTATAAGACTCAAAAATAAACTATTCCGGAGGATGCTAGCCCGGAGCCTGAACTTGTGCCAGGTTGATGGCAATAGGCTCAAACATAACTGCCAATAGGTCCACCTCAGCTTAAAACTATCGAGATTACAGGAGTGACGTAATATTGTGTTAAAAAACTATTCATTCCTACCTACTATAACAGATACAAACAAAAGTTACCCACAGCAGAAACAACGTATTTTAATGAAATCACTTTTGATCCGAAAATAATGATTTTAATCGTCGGGAAAGCCGTTCATCGGTTAGCAATAATTTTAGATAAACGTGTACGGCTTAAGGATGGATGTTAGGTGAATTATATTGTTTTTTTAACATTAATACGGTCAGTTTTTTGAATGCTAAAACAGGAAGCGGAGGCGGGTTCATAATTGGAACAATCCCTATGTTAAAAACTGCCAGAGCTGCCGGATGAGTCTTGAGTTACCATTTCGATATTTGAAAAATCCTGACGGAAAGTTAGACATTTGAAGTCAGACACTTCTTACGTAGTTGTTCAACAGATTTTTTTTTGTTTAAAAAAATCTTCAATATGAAAAAGCTGGGCAAAAAGATAAGGTCACACAAAGTGTGGCGGGGCGCGTGGGGACAATAGTTGGCTGCAGGACTATAAACGTATAGTAACTAGGTCAACCAAGTCAGGGATACTTTAAGTCTGCACTAAAATAGAGGAATAATGTTTTAAGTATCCACGATTTATCTAGTTTAAATTAGTAGTACGGAAAAACACTATTTTAACTTAAAAAACCGGCCAATTGCCAGTCGTACTCGCACGCACAGGGTTCCGTAGCAACAAACAATATAATGAAAATATTTATAACGCTCATTCATAATAATATGATGTAAATTTACACTCAACAGCAAAACTAAATTAGTTTTATGATTTTGACCGGTGTGTGTATGTATGTTTATCTGTTCCCTCATAACTTCTGAACTTCTTATCATAAATTGACAAATGAGGTATCGTTGGAAGCGTCTTGACCAGCGGACAACCGCTAGTTATAGGTTATGTGACGTCACATTAAATTGGATATGGCGCCCTCTAGAGAACATAAAGTCATGAACGAAAAAATAAAATAAAGTTAATGATGTCGTGTTGAAAAATGAAAGGGCTTAAGAAGCACATTTCAAACATGTATATATTGTTACATGTTTTGCTTGCATGCACCCGATAATTGGGAATAACTTATAAAAATCATGTCTCACTCCACATCTTCCCTTAATACATACATATACAAGTGCAATTGTATAAGAAAAACTATTTCATTATGGACTATTGGTACACATGTTAATTATAGTATGTTAATGAACGGACTGATAGACAGACCGATCTTTCCGTTTTTCAATTTGGCAAGGGAACCCTAAAAGTGCTATTCTAAAATTTTTAAACAGAGGCTCTTGGATGAACACGCGATGACGTAAACTTTACGTAAATTATAACAATTTTTATATTGCCCTGTAATTCCTTTCCCATTTTGAATCTTGTAGGTACATAATTCATTATTATTTTAGATCTATTTGTAGTTTGTTATTTACAAATTTTTGTATTGAAAGTTTAACTTATTGTTCACCATTTTGATTTAAATTATTGCAATAATTTAAAAGCTCATTAAGCACCATAGATATGTACTAAGTACGTATTATATGCAAAACAACTATTTTTAATATTAAAAAATGTTCGAATTTACGTTTCGTTTACCCAGCGCGTTCGTACCACAGTCAGCTGATCTTACGGGCCCTTTGTACCGAAAACCACAAAATATAAAACACACTTTCAAGTACCAACATATTTTAACTTCATAACCAAGGCATGACCAATAGATTAAGATACCAACCAACATTTGGTACTTCAAAGTACCTACAAAGTTGAGAACTTCCCTATCTAGAGTCAGATTTAACAAATTAATGGATTAATTCAATTAGTGGTTATTGGTCGCAAATAACGAGGCTTTTCATTGGTTTCCGAACTCCTTGTCCCATTCAAGGTTCTGTTACTGGAAGCTATTATGCAAAAATAATCTATACTAATATTTTAAAGCTGAAGAATTTGTTTGTTTAGTTGAACGCGCTAATCTCAGGAACTACTGGTTCGAATTGAAAAATTCTTTTAGTGTTGGATAGCCCATTTATCTAGGAAGGCTATAGGCTATAAAACATCACGCAGTGACTAACAGGAGCGGAGCATTAATAAAAAATGTTACGCAGACGAAGTTGTGCGAGTCAGCTAGTATTAGACAGGGTTTTTCAACAAGAACTTTGTTTTCTAAAACAAAATAAAACTAAGAATTTAGATGAAGATTCAAATTTTTATTGCATTACGAAGAGAAAAGTTTGGCAATTATGATTGAAAAATGATATCTGGCAAATGTCCACCACGACCACGCTGACAGATGTCAATTCTTTAATCAAAGTTTTTAATCACTTTTTGGCAAAATGGCGGGTCTATTTCATTAACCACATCACGCGCGTCATCATCATAGCGGTCTCAGAAGGACGATTATGTTGTCTGAAAATATCACGAATTTTAGGAAATGTAACTTTAACAGAACCACCATTTTCATAGTGGATTTTAATTATTTTAAATCGATTTTCGAGCGAAATTGAATTCATTGTAACAATTGCCAAAGCATCTACTACGAATACCTCATAAAACTAAATGTCAAAACTGTCATGTTGTTGGTGTTGACCCAATTGAAAAACAAAGTTCTTGTTGAAAAACCCGTTATTATAAAAGGCATTCTGAAAGTTGACAACGTCGCAAATTCTTGTCAAATATTTCGCCGTTTTGTGCTGGTGAATGCATTAATACTACTATTTCAAAAATAGTGATTTATCGCTCTGGACAAAAATTTTGATTTTGATTTTAATAATAAATCTGGATAAGGCATTGCAACAGTTTTCGGTGCAAAAAAGGCATTTGGAAGATTTTCAAGTGCCCTATTTGTAAAAACCTACAACTAAATATTAATTGCCAGGATAAAAGTAATTGCAATTCATAGTCAACACTTTAGTACATCGCAAAGAGGTAACTCATCTTTATTTTGTAATATTAATTAATATAACATCACAACATAACATCACGCCTATAATCCCTGAAGGGTTAGGCAGAGGGACCTGAAGGGGAAAGATACTCTCGCCCCCTATTCCATGGGACTTAAACATAACTGTCGAAATGTGGGTGGCAATGAATGGCGGCTGTGGCAGCGTAGGTCTTCATCTCCGGATGAAGACCTACATTGCCACGCCTGAGCTTACAGTCACGTTTCTGAAGTGAGGCAGTACTCGCAATCGATGGAAATAGCTTGGAACACGTGTGCATGGCAAATGGTTTATGGCAAAACATAAAAGTTTGTGAAACTTTATCCAAGCCTAAAGCAAACATTCACAGATCGTATTTTGACTTTGCTTTGCCAAAGAAAGTAGACGTTTCCCACGAATATTAACATTTTTTGTGAAAGAACTATTACGTCCCCCATTCCGCAAAACTGTATCAGGATCCAACTCCCCATCCCCAGAATTTGCAGGTTTCTTAACAATTGCGATGAATAAATAGATATTTTTTCCACAACACTTCAAACATTCAAGCGCCAAGTCCACCAAAGCTAACCAACATTCAACACATTGATTTTTTTCTTTTTTCTCTTGTCGTCTTTGTATTTACTGTGTTTCTAAAACTACCCACTGTTTTTAAAAGTGTTATTTTTGCACTATTATTGTAATTTTATTGTTGTTATAATTTTGTTTTTTGCATGCTGTGTCTATCGCATCATATTGTACACTATGCTTGTATCATATTGCTTGTATTATTAGGATAAATAGTGTAACAAATGTAGATAGGCCAATAAATAAATGAAGAATAAAGCACACATGATTGTCATGATCGTTTGAACTGCTTACTTTAATTAGCAATGTAAAGTGTGTAGTTTGTATGTCATACTCATTTCTGCATATCGATATTGATTAGGTCTGCATTTCTCTAACTTAGCATGTAATCGTGTAATTATAGTTCAGTAGCAAAAAAACCATCACTCGTCTACTCATTATCGTAACATAACATGCCTTACAAGCCTACCAAAGCAATAGGCTCGCCCCTATTACATGGGACTTAAACGTAACTGGCGAAATGTGGGTACATCTCTGCCGAAACTTTATGCGATGTTATGATTGATAATTTCTGAATGGCAAGAAAAGGGCGGCATTTCAACGTCTGGCACGTGACAAAGAAATAAAATCAAAAGTATAACAAAGAAAACGGTTTGCAAGCAAAACCTTGCTTTTGTCTTAGTCTTGTAAATTGTTTAGAAAGTGGATTCAATGTTGTGATCGCAAGCAAAAGGGATAGAATTTATGCTTTCAACGGTTTCTTATTACCGTGGGAAGCTGAACAGGTGCGCTGTGTTTCCTTCATTTATTTCTAACAGTAAACCATCTTACCTAACATGGTTATGGGCACTTATCCGGTCCTACGCTGTCTAAATTGCCTGTAATGTACCTATTGTTTGCTGCAAAATCGCCTTTGAAAGCTAGTGAATCTTATGTTTATATTGCTACAGGCCATGCGCCTAATGAGAGCTACCAGTGGCAAAGTTCAGCTTCGACAGGTGACCGCCAGTCTGTGGAAGTCACTGACGGCTTCTCTGTTCCCTGATCATTATAATCTGGATCTATTCAAGATTCCAGTGAATCGGTTTCTTCCAGGAAAGCTTGCTCTACCCTGGGCTGCATCACCGCTTCACATGAGGCGATCTGCGGCCAAATGCAAGTCTATCTTCTTCTATTATATATATATATATATTTATAAAGTAAGAAACTGACCGGCTGAATGATTCACTGACTGATCGATCAACGCACATCTGAAAACGCTGGGTCTAGAAGTATGAAATTTTGCACAAACGTCCCTTACATGACGTAAGTGTGCACTAATAAGGGATTTTTGAAAATTCATCTCCGAATGGGTTAAAATAGGAGTTCAAAGATTGTATGAAACTTCGTCCACGCGAACGAAGTCGCGAGCAACAGCTAGTTTAGTATAAAAAAAATGTTAGTCCCAAAAACTTCTGTACAAACTTTCATAGCTTGTCTCCTATTTCACGCGATCTACTTGAGCGTGTAAGTCATGAACAAAGGAAAAGAAAAAAAGACAAATACGAAGTAAATGCAAATACGAATCGTATCTTCATTGATATAAATGTTACTTCTCTTTTTTCAAAACACGCTTCACCTCGCTTCAATGTGATATGCGATTGATCAACCGCTTGTTACTGCCACATTCAAACAGCTGAAATTGGACTAACCTTTCGTTCTCCAAGAACAATAAATTAATGACTGTTATTTTCTACTCAAGCCCGTAATTTGTAAACATCACTTATTTTTCTAGCCACATCAATCGATCCTGAACGTAAATAAGCTTAATGATCGATGACACGCGATCTGGAATTAGGTGCAATACTAGCCAAGGTTTCACTAGTTTAGGTAGAGGTATCTAGGTGGCGCCACTAGCAAGGGAATAGGTTAAGTACGAGCCTATAGTTGATGACAATATTCTTGTATCATCACTACATAGTATAAAACAAAGTCGCTTCCCGCTCTCTGTCCCTATGTATGCTTAGATCTTTAAAACTACGCAACGCATTTTGGTGCGGTTTTTTTAGTAGATAGAGTGATTCAAGAGGAAGGTTTATATGTATAATACATGAATATTATAGTAGAGAAAACATTAATACATTGCACCCGTGCGAAGCCGGGGAGGGTCGCTAGTATGTTATATTCAAAACTACTGCGGAATATTTTTTCTTACTTATAAAACAAACAAAAATATTTAAATCGACGAAAGATGACACACTAACCTATAAATATAGTGTTCATTACGAATAATGCCATTCTAGTGCCCTTTTAAATGTTAAGGGCACTTGAGCTAGTAGGTATAATAGCTGGTAGAACAATGGGCTCTCTAGCCTTTCATAGAGGGTAACAATGTGTAGGGTGCTTCAAACCCGGTCGAGTGATCGGACAAACTCCTCGTTTTATGCAGAAGATTAATTCAGGACTAGTTTTACTGGGGAAGCTTTAGTAGTAGTGAAAGAGGCAATGAATGCTTGAGCGAGTGACGGAGCAACGGAGCATCGGAGCAGTGTTACTAAACTGGCTGACCTGATAATCTTTACTAGATATAGCTCCCGTCACTGGCAGTCAGATTGTGGACAATTTTAGGTCGCTCAGCGCGCTATGGTGTGATCTATGCTTGAGGTTTCTTTCAAGTACAACATTCAAAGTGAGACTATTTGTCATAATTCCAATTTAAAAAAAAACTGATAGGTAGTGGTGTGGCCGTTGTGGTATCAGGTCTCGAGTTCGTATCCAAGACGCGCACCTCTGATTTTTGTAAATCATGTGCGTATTGTACAATTATCACTTGCTTCGATGATGGAAACCATCGTGAGGAAACCAGCATGCCTCAGAGAAATTTCTGGACGGCATTTAAAGCTAAGTCAGAGGCCCATGAACGGCATAAAAATTCTGACACCAGGTTAGGCACTAACCACACGATAAAGATGAAAGACCATACCTTTTTATGTCAATCCCAATTTTTTTAATTCTTTACAGCTAATTAAACGTAACTTTATATGGGCCCTCTGGTAATTTATCCGATGCTTGACGGCAGCAATGAGCTGTATGTATCTGATTTTTCGATTGATATTCTTGACATGTTTTCAAAAACATCCTGTGTACTCCTCAGACGTCCCACAGATTTCCTGTTCAGAATAAACTATAAGCTAATAATTGGCTCGGGGCATTAAAATTCATCGTTGATTACAGCAAGGCTTACTGATAAGCCATAAATTGGTTCTCATTACGATGCAAGTTGTGTCTCCCTTGCTTATCAATCGAGAAACGTGGAACGAAGGAATAAATTATTGGTAGGATGTTTTTGCATGTTATAATTAAAAGTGTAAATTGGTTAATCAGGAGTTTATAGAGAAAATTGACAGGGTTCAATGAATAGCAATGTTGGGGTTAGATACTAGGCGAGATGGTTTTATTTAGTATTTTCTTCGAACCGTCTTTGCCTATTGCACAGATTTACAAAAGCTATGAAAATCAAGCTAGTATGGGGAAAATAGTATGTTTGTATGTTTAATTTTAGTTGTTATTCTGCAAAAATGACCTTGACTTGAATGTAGGATGCAGCACCAGCCACACATTTGATGAAATGATTTACATAGCGTATGTAATCAGAAGAACAAATAATGTCGTGGTAAAAATATTAGTCGCTCAGAATTGTAGCGGCACTACAAAATGTACTACAGCTACATAGGACAAAAAGTACTACATCGCCATCTATGATTGAAATAAAGAACCAACAACAAAGTTAAAGGTATCCGCGACTTTTGAGCATACAGAAAAACTCGACATCAACTGTCAGGCCCGACACAACACCGGTCTGGTCCCGGATTCAACCTTTTCTAAAGGGGATGAAGAACTTTACACCCTGTTCTTCTTACCCCTAAAGAATGATGACGGTGCAGAGATTTGCAACTGAATAATATTAAAAGCACCAATCTTGTTAGAGCGTACTAATTAAAGTGAAATGTAACCAAATAGAGCAGTATTTATGTATATGTTCACTTTAATTAGTACTTCCCTCGTCAATCAATGTAGGTCATAATCAGCGAACTCCTGAGAGAATTTGAAATGAGATTCTGATTTCCTAAATTAATTGTATGATTTATTACGTTTGATTTATTGGAAGGCTTAAATCTGTTATTCATTAAGTAAAACGAGGGTTCTTTAAATAATATTAAGATAAGTTAGATCAATTAAGCCAATGATTTAGGTAAACAGATTTAGGATTATTTTAATGTGGACTGCCAGCTCTATACTATAAAAACTATGTTTAAAAACGATAGGCCGATTGAGCTAGAGATGACATGGTTAATTGACCTATGGTTTAATCTTGAGACGCTGCCAAAGCGAGCTGCGTGGTGCAGAGGAGTGATGATGTGCATTAGCGGTCAAATTGATGGCACGGTTGGTGCAGTGGCTGAGCGACTGTCTGCGTGTCGCGGGTTCGATCCCCGCACGGAAAAAATATTTGTTTGATCTACAGATAGTTGTTCCTGGTCTAGCTGTTTCTGTATGTGAGTTTAAATGTTGAGCTTCCTCAGCAGTAGCCTTGTAGAAAGGGGTGTATTCGGAGATAACAGCTGGTATAGATAAATATCAAAGAAGACTTATTGTTCGAGGTGGCAGGAGAAGGGTACCTGGAAGGATATGGGGGAAGCCTTTACCCAACCGTGGGAAATACAAGGCTATTAAAAAAAATACCTTACATGCAACTTACACAGCCAAAGCCACATCACTAGCTATCATAAAAAAAAACATGTTCTGTCAACTGAGCAAGTTACATTACAAACAAGCACATTAAGTACACAGAATGTCAGTTTCACAGAAAGGCCAACTCCCACGGATGAATTCGTAAGTCGTGCCCGCAGGCAAATTATAACATATCCAATATTGTACAGCAATTCAATGGAACCCTTTTAAACCTTTTGAAGAGTTGACAAGTCCCGGATAATCCGATGTTTCGGTGTTTCAGCCGACAACTTCGGGCTCACAAAAGGGCGAATTTGACAGTATTTTGGTTTATTTTTGGAAAATTGAGTGTTTGGGAGTTCTGTGTTAGTATAACTCAATAAATGGACTGGTCTTTATTTATTTATTAAAACTTTATGCACAAGTAAAAACCATACAGAGGTGGACTTAATGCCTTAGGCATTTTCTACCAGTCTACCTTAGGGTGATGCAGAGACAATACACAGTAGGTGCAATAACAGAAAATAAACCAGAAAACTAAAATATAAGAATAAATACATATATACATACATAAAACAAAATATATAGAGTTATGAGAGAAAAACTACAACAACCACTACTTACTACTACTTCTTTAAGCCTTAAATAATTCGGATATTTTTAGGTTCAGGTTTGATCTATTTTTAACCAACGACAAGTTAATGAGGTTCTCAAGTTGAAGCGTATATTTTTTGTAAATCCTTTTTTTGGCTTTGGTAGGATTTATTAAAAATAAATATTTTCTAAGTAAAACATGTGTTCTTTGCCTTCTGCAAAAATTGTTATTTTTGCCTTTAGTGAAAATGGTAAATAAAATTCCCTCAGCCATTACATAAAAATAATAAATGCTGATTACTGCAATACTATTAACCTGTTTAAGTTAACTATTAAATTATACCATCAGGTTTTTAATCGTCCAAATGAAGCTATTACTTAATTATCACGTTTACCTTAATTATTATTGTTCGGTGTCATTGTCACAAACGTTGGTGGCGCCCTCTGTGTACCATTAAGTTGATTAAATCTTCCATAATCCAACAAACAGTTTTGGTTATTATCGCCAACCAGGAAATGCCGCCGAAAAATTACGAAAGTGATTAAAAGAAAAAGAAAGTGGCGTGATTATTTCACAGCTTCATTTACAGGTGTTTTTTAACAAGGCACGTAATAAGTAGATGCAATATGAAGTCTTGAAAGCTGGATTCGTTTTTTTTTTAATATTTTTCACAATTTTACATCACTTTTGTATAGCGGTTCTTACCTACTCTTCAAATTTCAACTGTGTGGTGTCTACAGTCTCGGCGTAAAATGGCTGTGACACACGGACGGACTGACAGACAGACGGATAGGAAGAATCTGTAATTTCAAATAATAACAATAAACTAATAATAATAAAAAAATAGTAATAGTAGTAGTTTATATAAATAAATAGTAATTCATAAGTTATGGTTCTGAGTTCTACCTCTGGGTTCCGTTTTAGCCATTTGGCTACGGAACCATAAAAAGGAGAAATGCCGCCAAATAAGCTATTTACATACCGCTGCAAATATTTAAGTACAGACTGGTATTTAACACTCTATCGCAAACCACTACCTCGGATCAGGGTTTCTTTGCAACTACCCAATCGTAGCTATTTTGTCATTCCCCAAACCAACTGAAATAAAATCACCGCCATATCTCCTTTATTTCCAAACTCCGAGTTCAGTCCTGCGTCAATTTAAAAGACCATTAAAATTTCACGGGGCGACGAGTTATTTCGAATAATTGACCTGTTTTCGCGCAGAACGTTATAATTAAGTTTATATCGTACCTGCAATTTAGCGTTGAAATATAATTAAAGCTGTGTATGATTTCGATTTTTTTTGTTCTTGACATTTGATTGATGATTATTTGCGCCAAGGTTTATGTCTCCACTTGATTTTGACTCACCCCCTAGTTCTATAGGTACCCATGAACCTATCCCATCGGAAATTACAGTGATGTGATGTTATGTCATGTTCATTTTGGAAATGGTGTGGTCCAGAGCAGTGGTAGCACTGTAGAAATGCACTGCTCTAAAATGACAAAGAAAATCATTACGAAGAAATTATGACAAGTCTTACACCCGTATCTATAAACAAGTCAAAGTGTTTACTGTTTGCTTGAGTGAAAGTCATTTTTAAGATACGATTTTTTATTATGTAGTTCCGTAATTGCTTGAAGTTAGAACTGTAAAAGTTAGAATGCCTAGCTTTGCTTTCTTTTTAAGTTCGTACTTCGTTTAAATTCTTTTCTACTGCATAAAAAAATTGCAAGCTCAAGTAATTACTTTAACTTGACTATGGATACGGGTGTAAGAACTAAATTTTTGGTGGCATGTGACATACGCCAACCCGCACTGGGCTCGCGTGATAGATTACGGCCTATTCTCTTTCACGGAGAGGAAGCCTGTATCTGAGCTTTGCGAACATTATAGACTTATTTTATTATGCCAAATTTGTTTGAATATAAAAAAAACTGCCGTTTCCTATATTTTGACGATTTACATGAACACAATAAATATATGGGGCAGCAGAACTTTTTTTGCGGTTTCAGGGTAGGTCCCACACTGTGGCAGTCCATAATGATGCAATGACTCCTCAAGAGGTTTATGGTAAACATGCTATGCACCCTGGGGAATCAACTCCACTATCACCTTTCTGACTGGCTAATATTTTGTCAGCACGAGTCCTTCTCGCACACAGAAGTATGTAAGAAATTCTTAATTTAATCTACTTTTCTACGATAGACCAAGCTTGTTCCCACATTTGTGCTAGTGGGGAAAACGTTTTTACTCTTTCATTTATCACTAAGCCTAGTTTTAGTGAAAAGGGCATTAAGCATTCAGTTAGGCGCCGCCTTAGGAAATAGTGAAACCGGGTATTAGGCATTCAGTTAGGTGCCGCTTAGTGTTGGGGAAAGCCAACTTTAGGCATTCAGTTAGGTGCCACTTAGCGTTGGTGAAAACTGACATTAGGCATTCAGTTATGTACCGCTTAGTGTTGGTGAAAGCCAACTTTAGCCATTCAGTTAGGTGCCACTTAGCGTTGTTGAATACGGGCATTAGGTATTCAGTTTGGTGTCGCTTATCCGCTTATCTTGCATTTTCATTTCAACCTCACTATCGGCATCACCAATTTCACCGTGGCAAATAATAATGAAACATTCGCAAATAATAACCATCACTAGAATAATTAAATGTTAAAAAAAATCATTTGGGCATCACCTTACCCATCAACATCGGCGAGTTCCTTACTAATGTATTACATCGGGTTGTGGCTGTTTGAAAAAGGCTCAGAACGCATTCCGGTATTTCCTCACTGCCAGAACGCGTTGTGGTCGTTTCAAGGGTTTGAACGAGAATACTTTATTCAGAGCAGAACCGATAGATCTCACTGGATTTATTACGTTTGGTCATAACATAACACGCCTGTAATCCCCAAAGGGTTAGGCAGAGGTGTACCTATTAGTACACTCACATTTCTCCAGTTATGTTTCAAGTCCCATGTAATAGGAGGCGAGCCTATTGCCATCAACCGGGCACAAATCTAGACTCCGTGGCTGCTACTGAGAGATTCCTGATGGAAAAAACCCAATATCACTTTGCCCGACCTGGGAATCGAACCCAGGTCTTCATGCTCAGCAGTCTCGCTTGCAACCGCTCGACCAACGAAGCAGTCAAATTCGTTCGGAACATGTTTAAAATATGCATATTCATTATTTTGTTTTGTGGTGATAAGGGGAAGATATCATATTCTTAGAGACCAGAAGCAGAAACTATTAAAGAACAAATCACTAAATAACCTAGAAAGTTATATTTCTTACAAATTGTTTTTAATCAGCAACAAGCACATAGGTATTAATAAGTACATCAGAATTATATAACACGACCCTAATCAACATTATAAAACGTCCATAAAAATACCGAATCCGTTCCATCTGAAAACCAAGCCAAGCCATCAGTATTCTATTCTTTGACAATCTGCCCGTTCAAAAAGCTGTCACATCGCGCCATGTCTTTTTTTTCTACTCGGACCATGTAGGTTGGATTAGGGAATATAGACTAAGAATATAGTAATGATTGTCTTTTGTTTCGTCCGTGATTAGTCCAGTATCAATATTAAATACAGAGTAAATCTACTACATATTTACTAATCTGTTTTGGCACAAAATCGGAGGAAACGCCAAAAACTACCCACCAACGCCCCTATCAATGTTCAAGCATTCAAGCGAAAAAATATCGTTGTAACAATCAAAATGGTCTTTCATATTATACAGTCAGGGTCTCGTAACAAGTTTTCCAGTACGTATAATTTACGGGTGACTTCGGACTCATCTTTCCTTCTTCTGATTCTATTCATGGTTAAATTTAAGTCGTTTTAATCCTCTTAAGGGTCATTGTACTCATTATAAAGAAAAACTTTTACTATGGGACCAACCCTGAAATCGCGTAAAAAAATCAGCTGTTCAGTACATTTTGACGAGTTAGGCGAACATAAATGTACTGAACCTTTAAGATAATTAAAACGACTTAACTTTAACCATGTATGTATAAAGATAATTTTGACTCATTCAAGATAAATAAATAAAAAGTTACTAAAAATAAAAAGTATTATACTTTTCATTTTTAGTAATTTCCTGTTCATAACCATAATTACTTGGAGCCTTGTTCCTGTTCTGATGAATGAATGAGTAGACATTTTGCGGATTTCCGCTCTATTAGACTCGCCTGTCTTATTCACTGTATTTATGGACACACGTGTAAGGAATGAACAAAAACCTGGAAGAAACACACACACAACTACATTCCTTTGTGCTATAAGGCAGCTGTCCCACCGCTGACGAGGCGACTAGCTATCAACTAGTTTCTCGTTCAAGAAACATCCAAAAGATAGTAGGTTCTCTGCACAGATATATATATATGTTACAGTCAAAACTCATAACGAAAAGTCGAACTCGAAAGTGGTTTTAACTAAGGGCGTTGGTCAAAACTACTTTTAACTGCAAAATATTGGTTAATAGTGTTTGTGACCAAATTGTATCGGTTAAATGTGGATCTGACTAAGAATGTTAGTCCAAACTGCTTTGGCTGGGAATTTTTAATAAAAATCATACGTATTACTTAAATCGTTTAATTACCTATTTGACAGAATGTTATATAACATGTTATATAATACCTGTTATATATTACCTACCTAATAAGGTAGGTAACTTAAGTTAGTATTAGAAAAGTCATCATAAAAATCAAACAAATTAATATTCTACTTATCTATGACGAATACACCAGTTTTTGTTAAAAATAAGAGAAAACACTTACGAGAAGTAACTAAAAAAAATACCGTGGTACCTAAGGTAGGCGCTATTTGTTTGCAAAGCTTAAACTATTATGACACTTGGAATTACACAACAAACTTTTTTTCTTGCACAAACATCTGTTGTTGTTACAACCCTTATAACATACACATCGTGCGTAACCCTGTCCGGTTCCAACAGCAGCTTTCCTTGCAGCACTTCTTACTGTGATAGTGACGTTTGGCACTTCGTCCTGAATATTGAACTTTTCGCAACATCATCATTCAACCATGAGGCATTTTTTTACGTGGAGTATACATTTGGCTCCAACTCGCCTGTTGTGAAGCGATGATGCAGAGTAGGGTGGATCGAGCTGTGAAGAAATCCAGATACTGATAACTGTGAAGGGATTGAAGTTGCACATTCCAAAATTCAGATCTTTACACAGATTATGTCTGGACCTTAAAAGAGACTATGTACGACCTCTGAGTTTGTTTTGGCTGTTTCTTCTCAGTGTAGACAGGTACGAAACACCGGCAAGGTTTAAAAAAAATGTGTAAAAGTTTTTGTAAAAACTATTTGCAAAATCAACATCATTTATCACAGAAGAACGGGCAAGAAATTCCATAGATACTATTTAAAGCCACAATGTTTTGTAAGTAAAAGAGATATGCTTAAATAATTGATCGCTGACTGTTCACATAGCCGACGAGTACCTACTAGTTTGTCGCGTCGCAGTGACAGGATCTATCAAAGAGAGTACTTGGTCAGCGATGCTTGCTTGTCGGGCAAACAACTCCACATTCGTTGCTGGTCAACTCGTTTTTGGTTGCCCGCTCGATTCGCTTCTCGCTTATCGCCGATGGTGGGACAGTTGTTAATCAAAATGTAGAGACATTTTCTCACAGAAAACCCTTACAAAGGTACAGCTACAATTGTCACTTTCTAAAAGCGATTACGAACTATAGTACGACATAACTAAAAGGTTACAACAGGTCGTTCGAGCGATCAAAACGAGTAGTGCTAACTGTTCCTTTTTTGTTTTCAACTTGGGATCTAGCTTTGCGAATGGTTTCGTGATATGTAATAACTGGGTTGTGGAGGTCAGATGGGCAGTCGCTCCATGTAAAGTACTGGTATTCAGCTGCATCCAGTTATACTGGAAGCCAAACGTCATTAATTACAGTATTCGAACTAATGTTGCATGAAACTTTTAACTTTAAAAACTTTTATTGTATATGAAAACATCTATGTACCAATTACCCTTGTTTACAAAGAATAAATGATTTGATTTAATATTTCACACAACAGAGGTTTTGTCCTAAGCAAAAAGGTTCGTTACTATCAAAATCTATTCGATGAAACCCACTTTAATGTTCTATTAGGCATAAAAGGACAGATTTCCGTTGCAAAAGTGTTTGGTAAAGAATTTCTTGCTCTTTGAACATGGAAATGCATAAGGTAGATACAGGATGATTCATACAGAGTTTTCGGGGAAATTGCGATGTGTATGCCTTTTTGTATTTTTGGCTAGACCAGTAATCGTACCAAAACTCGTGTTAGATTGATTGAAAAATCTATTCAGTAACATAGTGGATACTGCCTTCATTAAAATGCACCTTTGTTATAATACGTGCGTAAAAAAGTACGTAAAAAAGAGCTTTATGTAAAGAAAGAAAGAAAGAAAAAATGTTTATTAGTCTCGCACTGGACAAAACAAAGTGGTAACTTGACAATAAAACAAGATTTAAAAAAAGTAAACTTAAGAACAAATTAAAATAAAACTAACTAAACTGGTCCTGTACGAGGCCAAAAGGCCCTATCTCAGCGTGGTGCTGTAACATTAAAAAAGTCACAGCGCTGGTATTCTTATCTTCTCTTATCTTTATGTCCATGCAATATGAGCGAAAAAGGCATAGTTTGCACGACTGGACTCGACACTGCGTTTACACTAAATATGACAAAGTAGAATGGCAACACCTCCAGAAATCGCGGGATCACGGGACCGCATATACGTACATATATGTAAGTGCTTTATATTTATAGTGTACATACATTCATTAATGAACGCCTCTGAAATTAAGAGATATCTGTATTTGCCGTCCTTCTTTAGTGAAACTATGGGTAAAAACCATGGTCATTTCTTGACATAAATAAGATTTATCACAGCAACTGACACATTACATTCATATCTACCGTAAACCGTGTGGCCATCCTGCTAATTAATATCTTACCTTTGTACCACTCTCTCATGTTTAATTCATCACGTATAATAAAACACACGGTGTCAAAGCTTACCATCATAATTCAATGATAAAAAACGGCTTCAACTTCGGGGTTTCCGCAACCCAGACTGATAAAAATTTATGAAGCGGACTTAATAGTTCGGTTGAAACGGTGGGATTTTCAACCGGGTACGCGGGTGGTTAAATGGTTTTAACGTAGGTAAATTAAGTAGCTACATAAAATTATGTAGGGAACGGTATAAACTGTCGGACATACCTGAATTTTAACCGCTTGGCACACAAGCGTGTTGCGACAGCAACTGCGGAAAAATATATTTTCTGAACGTGTCACCGCGATGTGACTGACTTGATGTGTACTGAAAACAAAGGACGCACGCGCATTTTAGTCGTTAGAGCCTATGCAAACCGTGCGTTGTAGCGACGGCGCGGCAAGATCTCGCCGCATTGGTGGGCACACGCACGCAGCGATGCTGTGACACCGTAGACGAACAGAGGTTTTGCCACATGCAAAAAACAACTGAGTGTCGTCGAAGGCCGTGCACAGGGCATAGCGGAACGGCTTCAAAGCTGGGGTGGGCGAAACGGCAGAGAGGCAAACAACGGGACGGTTGGATTAACATTAAATAGGTTGTGTTTTCATTAACTAGTTTAGGATTAGACCGAGTTTATACATGAGTTTTAAACAACAGCCGCAGTGGAAAAAACCCCAATTTTGCAGGTATCAACAAAGTTTTATTTCAAAACCGCCTATCACCGTTTTATTTCATGACGTTTAAAAACACAGACAGGAGATAAAATAAATCATTATCGTCGCTTATGCTAGCTGATGTTAAAATAATAAATTTTATGCGGTATGGGCGTTTCAAATCAGACATAATCATTCCAACTGGATTTTCCATAAATCTTAATATAATCATTTTTCATCTTGACTTTTTCTTATTTCAACATCTTTTACACCAAAGCTAGTCTGTAACCCTCCGTATCACATAACAATTAACATTTTATTTATATTTATCTTTATGTGTTCCATTGGCTGAACACAATAGTTGACTGTCAGATACATTTGTCTATTATATGTCGGTTGATAACTACACAATAAGGCACATGACAACAATAGGCCACGAATAGAGGACCCAATTAACATGCTGGCCCTTGCTGGCCCATTGTTAGCCACGATTGCCGTATTATATTCGATGAGTATTATGAATTACAGGCGGATGTGGGTTATTTGATTAGCTATCATCCCACGAAGAGTTCCGTTATCTATCTTTGGATTTCTTCAATGAATGGTTTTGACAATACAAAAGTTTTTGGCATTTAAACGATTTTTATTGTATTTTCTTACACCATCTCCATCTATTCCTCATATCACTTCCATTAATAGTTGAATACTATCTTTATTATCAAGAACATACAAACATAATTAGCCTTCAAGGTTTTCTCTGCTGAGTCACAGGCTTCTTCACTGTGAGAGGCACTGGATCCACAATGCGGTGTCAGTGCGGATTTGTAGTTCTCACAAGCCTTCGTTTCTTTTGTACGATATGCCGTTTCCTCGCAATGTATGAACATTAAGCAAAATGATGAGCATAGTAGTGACGACATATACATATAACACAAAGCAACATGCACACACTTCATAATTATACTTCGGTAGTCTATTAACACTGGTTCCGCTCAACAATTGACGAGCGAACGTTAGACAATGCAATAAGGCAACAATAGGACTGTCACGTGCAAACTCGTGCACTGGCACTCGCGGTGTGGTGAGAGATTTCGGTGCAATATTATCGAGGCTAGCAATATAGAACAAGTTGTTTAAGTCAATTCGAAGGCAAAGGTAGCAACAAATGTACCTACTACTAATATTTCTCCCTCCATATTTTTCAGCGGAATAATTAAACAATGTGTTCCTGTTAGTTATTCTATTGTTTTACACAAGTTATTAAAAGACTTGTCAATCACTCACTAAATATTCAAAGAAAATAAAAACATGTAAAAAAAAGTTGAAATTTATTTTATACCAAATAATGATAAATACCAAATAATAATTATAATATTTTATACTCTCCGCATCCAGTTTAACAACGCTTTCAGAGAGGTTTTGGGTCTGCCTCGCTACTGCAGCGCTTCAGGTATGTTCGCTTGGGCGCGAACAGGCTGTTTCCATGCGACCATGCGGAAGCGCTGCGCGTCTCTTGTGCGCAGAGTGCGAGCCGGCTCCAATACCGTTCTGAGAATGATAGCAAATAGGTTGGACTGTCCTTACGTGCAACACTGCTGTGACAGACAAGTTACATATAGTGTCGCACATAAGAGACTACTGATATATATGATAATATTATGTACACACTACATAATATTATCATATCTTTCACAATATTTATTTATAATTATTGAAACCTATTGACATCCGCACCCTCACCATAGAGGTTCAGTTGAAAACCAGCGTCGGGCACTAGTTGTCCGGCATTTTTCTGAATTGGGCCTATTTGGCGCAGCCGTGAGTCACACAATAATTTCTTGTTCAGTTCTAAGTTTTATTTTATTTAAATGCTAAGTAAAGTAAAAGTAAAACGTAAGTGTGTTTTGCAACGTGTACTACACAAGGCAGGTAAAAAAAAATCTTACATTACTACAATAAAATAAAACATACAAAAAACTTCAAAACCATTGAAAAGACTGATCGTAGCATGTAATAGTCATATGTGTGTTTCGTAATTTTTTTAAGTCCACCACGTCGTTGAAACGTATATATGTACATATGTGAGGAATCTTCGTGGTACTAAACTTAATATTTTTATGACTAGTCGCTTTACTACATATTAATAATTAAGTCTCTATTTTATCGCATTAGATTTTAAATTACAGTTTTATGGTTCATAAATATACTCGATCTTTGATCACGAATTTTAATCATTATTAATAGATTTAGTGCACTTATTTTATAACCAGTTAGCTCTAATAAACCAGACATCGTTGTATTTCGTAAGTGTTGAATTAGAGTTTCGACCACAGCAAATGTATATTCTATCCGCACTCTTCCAAATCCTTTCCGTGTTAACAGGGATAGAGCTTGTTTCCATCCTTGGTCTAACCATAGAATAGAATAGAATATACCATACACCACCACCATATACCATACTAAAATTTCAATAATATTAAAAGGATAAATAAAAGCTTATAAAACTGCCCTGGTAGTGGTATGTTCGTTCGTTCTAAAACTGCCTACAAACAATTTAATTTATTGTCCTTGGAAGTTTTAAGTGACGTTAGAGGCTTTGAAATGAAATGAAATGATTTTTTTTAATTTTTATTAATTTTTTATTTGCTAGAATTGTAGCACATTATAGATGGTTGAGTATTTTTTTTACAGTTGCTTAAACATTTCTCTGATACTAGCATGTAAAAATTAAAGAATACATTAATAAAATAAGTGAAGCTAATAGAATAGCATCGAAGCATATTTATAATAATAAGATCATCAATGATTTGTCAATTTGGATTTAAATGTTTCATAACCCTTTAACGGGCATAGGTATGTGTTCAAATTCAAATTCATTTATTTCAGATACCACATAACCCATATTAGAACACATCTTCAATTATTCAATAAAAAGTACAAATTCACACACAAATAAATAAAAAGGAATTAATAAAATTTAATTAGATAAATCAAAATTAAGAATCAAATTAAAATCATTTCAATTTCAAATATCACAATATTCATACCCAATCAAAATCAATCCATATTTATTACAGTAGTCTCTAATTATGAAAATAAAATAATTTATGGTAAAGGCGGAACAACAACTACAAGACTATTTAAATGCCGGTACCAAGAACTTTTCAACACACCATCGTTAGTCCGTAGCATTACTTAATTTTCCCTCATGAGTGCACCTGGAACGTCTTCACACCATCACGTACTTAGGTGTTACTATAGACAGAAATCTCAATTTTAAAGAACACATTAAGCTGCTTGGTGCACGAGTCCGCAAACTCATATATGTTTTTAAAAACTTGTGGGACGCTGCTGAGCCTTATCTCTTAAAACAGATTTATTGTGCCCTGGGACAGTCATTATTAAATTATTGCATTTCATCCTGGGAGGTACTTGTAAAACCACTATGAAGTCCATTGAAATCGCTCAACGCGCAATCCTAAAGGTGTGTATTTTCAAACCTATCCTTTTTCCAACTATCTCTCTATATCAGATTTGTGGGGTTCTGACCGTGAGACAATTTTTCATCTTTAACATTATTTTGAAACAACATACTTATAAAACTACCCTATGACCCACTCGCGCAAAAACGTCGAAATAAAAAAGTATGTATGGAACGGACCACTTGCAAAACGTTTAAAGCTAACATTCTAATTACTGTACAACGTTTAGTAACAACTCCGTTTCTTCATAATGGAGTGGTTGCAAATATTCACTTACTACTTGTTTACATTTAGATTTAGTGAGAGGAAAAATACTTAATTCTTTATTAATTTTGCTTTAAATAATCGGACCAAGAAATTCAATAAATCTTTCGCTTTAGTTAAAATAATCTTAGATTAAACCATGCTCCTACACTCGCAATCCCACACACTCACACACACACACGCACCCACATCACTCAAACTCCTAAATCATCTATATAAAGTTTACACACACTCATAAAGGCTTCACTCACTTTTTCTTTTACTTATTACATTAGATTTTATAAGATTATATATTAGATAGTTGTAAGTTTTTCAAAATTAGTAGCTAAACCAACCATATTTGCTTTGTTGGCATTTTATTGTTAAATATTGAGGGAAAAAACACTGGAAACCGAGATACAGGCATTGCCGACAAAGGCGACATCCATTTACTAGAAATTAATACTGCCAAACTATTTTCTGTTAAACTTTACTAAGTTTTTTGATAATGATAAATGATGTTTATTTTGCAAATAGGTTTTTACAAACACTTTTACACGTCTTCTTTTTTAAAACTAGATGAGGCCGGTGTTTCATATCTGACTACTCTGAGAAGAAACAGCCGAAACAAACTCAGAGGTCATAGTCTCTTTTAAGTTCAGACATGATCTTGATAAACTCACATGAGGGCTATGCAGATAAGTGTCTGAGATGGTCTTTTGGAGAAAGAACCACACAGATTTGAGTGGACCTGTCCAGCCAGTGCAAGCATTTGTCAGTTATCGTGTAGCTCGACTCATAACTCAAGGAGCTCAACGAAACGACGAACAATACCAAAGAAAGGACAAATATAATATATATAGTATAAATATATTTAATTACTTTTACTTACTTATCTATAAGTAACATCTATTAACACACTGCCATTTCGACTTTACTCATCTTTAAAAGAAATTAATATGTCACGTTTATAAATGGTGTAGGTATTAGTTATAGGTCCACGTCCACGACTGGATCTACATTAGCTCTACACTCAGATTTCGCCAGTTACGTTAAAGCCCCATGTAATAGGGGCGAGCTTATTGCCATCAACCGGGCACAAATCCAGACTCCGTGGCTGCTACTGAGAAATTCCTGATGAAAGAATGATTTCCTGATGATATGGGGTCGGCTTCCAGTCTAACCAAATGCATAAGGAACTACTTAAGCATCTGGTTAGACTGGAAGCCGACTCCATCATAGTTGAGAAAAGGCTAGGCGGGTGATGGATGTGGTTCCTTAAAATTCTCTATACTAAATGATTGACATTTTGATGTCAAATGAGACAACAGCAACGGTAATATCTCTTCGTTCTCTTCAAATGACATTTGTCTCTTCGTTACCTTTTGACATGCGGAGTGACTGAAACAACCGGTTTAACGTAGATTTACGTAGGTACTCCAAATTGAGTTGCTTACGGTAACATGAACTTGAGCATTAACATAATGCAGAACCCTTGTTTGTTAAAACCAATTAGTGGGCGGTTGTTATTTTTTAAGCTTTTACAAACATTTTTTTTTAAATGTTATTAGGTATGACATGCTCTCTGTTCTAGTTCATTTTGAATCGGGGTAACCCATAGTCTTATCGAAAGTGATCAGTTGTGTGAATACGCTGTCGACGCATCGGAAGGTGACTGACGGCGCATTATTTTTATGACTTGATATTATTTTTGGGTATTATTTTTGTGAATGTGAATGATTATGAATGTACTCATAATATAGATCTTGTGATATCTTAATTAAATGAATTTATTTAATTATTCAATTAATAGGGTTAGTTGCACAGAATATGAAAAAAATTACGCCACACCTATATTTAAAACCTTTTTTTTAATGTTTCTTTTTACTGTAAGAAAATTATTATTATTAATATGATTTAGAAAAATATACTTTGTTCGTAACAGCATAAAATTACAATTAATACAATAATAACACAACAAGAACACATAATATATTATATTAATAGGCAGAAGTACATAGATATTAGAGCTCGTAACTTTACATACCAACCTTTAGTGTGCCTGAGAGCAACCGCACCTAATTAAAAGTTCAAGACCTCCAAACCGTTAAACATTTTTTAAGTATTCCACTGTTAAGTCCCTAATCGAAATAATTGGTTGCAGATAACAATCGAATAAAAATAATTAATTGCGAGACCACCACAAAGACCTTATAGACCTTATTTAACAAAAAAACTTGTGTAATGAGCAATTCAATTAAAATTTATCGTTGAAAATTGGTTTTTCTTCGACCTTTCCACGAAGCCCACATTAAAATGTATTTGCTTAAGTATTTTTTACTGAAGTTTTAAATATTTCCATTATGCTCATAAAAATAGCAAACTACTTTAATGTTTATTTTATTTATGGCATTTTTGTGTTGATATATAACAGATTATGATGATGCCATTAGTTTTGGTTAAGCAAAGCTCGCACGTCAATCTGTAGACACCGATCATAGAATATTGGCACCCAGATCGATAGTAACTTCTACTCGACTCGACTGTATCATACTTTTAAAAACAATGGAATCACAAATTTAGCCAAGCGACCACCAAGCGTAAGATGTGGTTAGATATATAGTAATATAACTCGCAACTGTTTAATTATGCAAGCCCCACTTAAGAAAAAAGCAAGCCGTGTTTGCCTCGTGACCGTGGCATTTACTGCACTTTATAGCATTCCCCTAGTAGGCTACATAACTCTATTGTTAAGACTTAGGAATCATTGGTACGTGCGATTTTTCAAGTTTTTTTTTTTTTAATAACACCGCACTCAATGTCGCGATTCGGCAACGATTTACTCACATGAGTTGACTAGAACTATGTCTGGCCTTTAAAAGAGACTACCACTGGATTTGTTCGGTGTAAACTTCTCATTTTAAAATATATATTTTTAACCGACTTATAAATAGGAGGACGTTCTCAATTCGGTTGTATTTAAAAAAAATGTTTGTTACCTCATATTTCCGTGATTTCTGCTCCGATTTACGTGATTTTGATTCACATTGCTTGAGTAGTTTATGAGTTATCTGCTATAATACTTCTCCTTCCATGTCTATGTGGATGATTTGCTAATAAATTTTAGTAACAATGGAAAATGAATACTCGACAATAATTTGTGTGAGATACCATCATACCGCAACTAAAAAGGCTGAAATACAAACAATATTTTTTTTTTGCCAAAACTTTATTCAATGACGCGAGATGAGTGTTAAACAGGTGCGTGCATTGCAGTCAGTCACTGGCTACCTCATAAGATCCAATGAAACTATCTTTAACAGAAAAAATAATTACACCTTTAACAGGCTTTAGGTACACATACAAATTTTTGTAGCGATAAAAACGCACGATTAGATGTAATACATTGGCGATAAAAAAAGATCAGTAAACGAATACATTGCGACTGAATACAGCAAATAAATGCCGTTTGTAACCAGCCTTAGCAAAGTGACGATAACATTCTAATTAATTTATTCTGTTAATTATTTTTGTAAGTATAATTAATGTTGCAAGCAAAGTGCTAGAAAATAAGTTTAATGTTAAGCACATTAAACTTATTTTCTAGCACTTTTAATGTTAACAAGGAAGTGTTTAAGTAGAGATATTATGTTGTTCTTGAGAGTTGATGTTACTTGGTTGCTAATGTATGGCAATCGTTTGTGGTTGTACCTTGTAGAGAGCTATTTTATCTTTTTCGTCTTGAACTGTTACAAAGCACATAACTGAAAAACGTTCTTTCTCTTAGTAACATACATATGTACTAGCGATCTCACGGTTTTAACACCATGATAGAAAATCGAGATTTCTTAATTTTATGTATGTTTGAAATCATATCAACTGATAAAAACTTTCCGTACCGTTTCTTAATGGCAATGAAAACCCAATCAAAATCGTTGCGTGGTTTTGAAGAACAAGGTGGTCACACAAACAGACAAGAAGTTAGCGTATATTGTAGAAGTTCTCATTTTTTCTATAGTATAATCTCGCGTGTTGGATTATAAACTAACTGTTGTGCCTACTTTGTCATAGCCATGTATACGTCATACAGAAACATTTTAGGCATTTATTCAAGCCAAACTAGTCACTTTATACACTTGTAGTAGAACAAATGTCTTATCTTATTAAAATCCCTAACAAAGCAAAGTGAACCTTATAACATCAACAATGTTCACAATCAAACATTGACATGTGCACAAACAACTTTTTTAAGACACGTAGTTATTTTTATCGTTATAGTAATAGTTTTTGCTATTAGTATGAATTCTATTCTGTAAAATTCATTTGCGACATCGGAATATCACTTCAGTGATGGCACAAATTCGAAAGCGAGTTCATTTGTTTTTAAAGTGACTCTCGAAAGCCGACAGGCCTATAGGAGCACAGATTTTATTGAAATACGAACTTTTTGTTATTCAATTGATCGTTATCAATTTTAGAGTACTTTCATTTACATATACTTTGAACGACAAAGGGAATTTTTTTTTTTTTTTTTTTTTGTCTGAAGTTTGTTATTTGTGGCAGTTCTCTTTATATTGATGCAAAACAAATAAAAAACTGACATTGCATTGCATTGTGTTTCAAGTTTCAATACAAAGGGTTGGATTGTGGACTGATTGCGGCGGGATAAGCAAGCGAGTTCGAACCAGGCAGGTACTTCGTTTTGTGTATTTTATTTCAGCATGACATCACGCCTATACTCCCCGAGGGGTTTGGCAGATATATACCTATTAGTACACCCACATTTACCCAGTTCTATCTAAGTCCCATGTAATAAGAGGCGAGCTTAACTCCATCAACCGGGCACGAATCCAGAATCCGTAGCTGCCATTGAGAAATTCCTGATGGAAAAACCCAATTACACTTTGCCCGATCTGGGAATCGAACCCCTAGACCAACGAGGTATTCCATCATCACCACTGCTCTCAAAACAATAAAGAAAAACTTCGTGAAAGAAATATACTAGAACTAAACGATGGCATCTACCAACCCGTACTGCTCCCGCGTAGTGAATCACCGCCGACCCCATGTCCGAGCAGTGCAGAGTGGGATGAAATGCTTTTGAAAACAAAATGGTGGATGGTTCTCATTTTGACACGTGTCAAATTAGTCTTGTACAGTTCTTCAACTCCTTTATTATGGTATTATTTCCAAGGACGTGATCCTTCACAAATTGCTTTTTACACGTTTAATCTTTGTAATTTTCCTCCAAATATTTGGAGGAAACAAATGTCACCATCGAGAAACATATACAGATATGTTTCCCGAGGAAATTAATTAACTAAAGAATTTGTGATTCAAATAGTCGTCAAATTGTTTAAAGTTTCGCCCTCACAATATAGCACATTTCTCTAAGATTTTCCAAAATCCGGGAATATTTTTCCTTGACTTAAATGATTGCTATAATGTAATTAAACTTCCGAAGTGAACCCTTCGGAAGTTTGAGAGGTTTTGTTTGTTTGAGTTTGTTTCTGTGTCTCTGGTACAATTGAAAACAATTTGAAATTGTACATGGATCTTCTGGCGCGTGCCCTTCATTTTCATTGGAACTAACACTGCCATCTTGTTGTATATAATCTTCACAAATCGACACCTGAAAGGAATAACATCGTAACTCCGTTTTAGGCAATTTTGAGTTACAATCATATTCTTGCTGTACAAAAAATGCAGGTGTTTTTTTGCACTCACCCCTGCGTCTAAATTCGTTTACGTAAAGATTTTAATAGTGTCAAAACATTGTGAGAGTGAAACTGTAGTTAATAAAAGGGATTTTTAAATCTTTAACGCGCTCTCCTCTAAAGTTGCTAAATATTAGTTACGATGTTATTCCTTGCAGGCGTCGATTAATGTTTACTAACAGATCTCGCTAGTCAATTTCTTTTATGCGCAAAAAAAACCATCCAGCAGTATACTGTCATTAGAAAGAAGGCCTTAACGAATGTTAGTGAGATCACGGTGAAACCTCTGATACTAGAAACGGAGATCTATAGTTGCTACGTAGTTTCGTAGCAAGCGCGTAGCATGGCAGCTACTCAGCCTACGCCGTAGCAGACACTCGTAACCCGCTATAATTATGTTGTATCACTTTTCTTTAAACATTTTGAAGTGACTTCGACAAATTATGCATTCTACATTCTTTCATGCAATCTATTTTGAGCTTCTTGTGCACCTTGTGGTCATTACTCCTCTAACCTTATTCCCTCGAAAATCTTTGATGAATCAATTGCCACTTTACATCTACACAGCATAACAATGTAACAATATCGCAAGCTAATATCGACCAGCCCTGGCGAATGCCACAGCATAGCTGACTAACTACGTGCTTTCCGAAGCTCGGGGGTATCATACCGCCAATTTCCGGGCTAAAAACCCCAATAAAACTTTTTGCTCGACCCGGGTATCGAACCTGGGACCCCACACTCAGCAGTCACGAGACCACGACGACGACCACGAGACCAACCGGGCAGTCGTCTTTGCATCTACACAGCTAAACAATGTAATGCCTTTGCAACAGTATCGCATGCTAATACCGAACGGCCCAATTCATGAAATTCCACAGCATGGCTGCTGGACCAGCCAATATGACTGCAATTCCACGGGTAATTCGACGAGAGACGAAAATTGCGTTTGTGCCTGTGGAGCAGTTGTGATATCGTGCATGCTGATGGCTTTGACAGTATTTGTTTACAGGAAGATAATGTATGGGTATCATGATTTCTTTGAATATTCAAATTAAACCTGATCAAAGAGAGAGACAAAACTTAAATAGTAGGTGGTTGGAATTTCTTAATTACTCAATGTTAACAAGAACTTGGTTCTGTCGTCTTGTATGTATTATGTCCTTTCATAATTTCGTAGAATGGCTTCTTGTCAGTCTAGTATGGTGATTCTTTTACAAAGTTATCTGAATATATTTACTCCCGTCTATTGTAAATATAATTAGATGTCTTTGTATTTTCCTCGTGTTTTCTGAACACTGCAAAATTCGTAATACACTTAGAAAGAAAGAAAGAAAAAGTATTTATTAGTCTCGCACTGGACCAAACAAAATGGTAACTTGACAATGAAACAAGATTAAAAAAAAGGTAAACTTAAGAACAAATTAAAATACTAACTAACTAAACTGGTCCTGTACGAGGCCAAAAGACACACACACACATTTTTTTTTTTGCACTTTTTCTGCTTTTGTGTACTTATGCTTATTGCTTGGCAATTACGTCTGTTTGCCATTTGGCTTAGCTGATACATAGGAAGGATAAACATACATAGGACATAGGAGGATAGGATCATATCTTTATGATTTTTGTCATAACCTCCGAAGGGTTAGGCAGAGGTGTACCCATTGGTACTCCCACATTTTCGCCAGTCATGTTTAAATCCCATGTAATAGAGGGCAAGCCTATTGCCATCAATCGGGCACGGATCCGTGGCTGCTACCGAGTAAATTCTGATGGAAAACCACACTAACACTTTGCCCGACCCGGAAATTGAACCCAGGACTTCTTGCTCAGCAGTCACGCTTGCGACCACTAAACCAACCAGGCAGTCAGATAGTAAAATAGTATCTTAACTCTATTTGATTGTCACATGTATTTCAAATTCCACAATATTATATTGTGAAGATGCATCTCCCTAGTAAATAAAAAAAAAAAAAACATTTTAATTCAAGTATCATTGATTCATAACAGAAAAATTACACACATACAGTCACATTACAATTTAATCCTATTCATTGCAATCAAATTTACTCAATCAAAGTAAAGCCGAATCTAATTATTTTGATCGAAATTTGGGGTAGTGCTACAAAAAAAAAAAAACTGTCAGAACTCCAAGTTACCCAAAATAAACTCATAAAAATACTATTCGACTATCCATATACCATCAATCAGTAAAATTTATCAAGACACGAAAATAATGAATATAAAACAACTATATATTTAAAACACATGTATTTCATCAGAAGTATTCTCATCAAAAGCGTTCACTCAAACTTAACACTCACCCAATATAAACAAGCTAGTCAACGCAGTACACGGCGAGAAAGCTTGCTAGTTTTACCTAAAACAAGAACTACCTATGGCAAAAAAATGCTAACTTTTGAAGTAGCACAACTCTATAATACATTACCATCCTGTTTAAGAAATCTACACTCTTTTAATGCATTCAAAACTCAACTTCGCCAGCACATATGTACATAATTGCAGATCGATCACTTCTGGACAAATGAATGCATTGGCCATGTAAAATGACGAACTTTTTGCGATCTATTAATGTATGTTTTTTTTTATTCTTCTCAGTAAGTGACGTATGTCTATAATGGGAATAAAGTTTCTTTAAACAAAAAAAAAAGATATACCTTATCTATTCTGGCATCGCAGTCGGCTAAAACTAACGATCATCCCTTGCAAAATTCGCAAACAAAACTACTTCCCCGATCTACTCAAACTCAAATAAAAGCTTCCGATACCCGGGTCACATCAAAGTTACCGTTGTATCCACCAATTTGAACCCGGACCCGCATTCAAAACTCTAAAGCGGGTGAAAACTAAACAAAACGCGGTAATTACCGTTCACAATGACACTAATCACTTTAAATGTCCCTAACACACAATTTTCGTAAACTAAAGGGAGTAAATTAACACTCCATGCAACCCGCTATTAACCTAGTTGAGTGGGAATTAAGGGATATTGAAACTTTTAGTCTCTTCTTATCGTGTGGTTAGTGCCTAACTTGGTGTCAGTTTTTATGCCGCCCAAGGGCCTCTGACTTGACTTTGACATACCGTCGAGTAATATTTGTCAGGTATGCTGGTTTCCTCACGATGTTTTCCTTCATCGAAGCAAGTGATAATTGTAGGTACAATACGCACGTAATTCCGAAAAATCTGTGGTGCGTGTCTTGGGTTCGAACTCGAGACCTATGACTTGGCAGTCCAACGGTCACACCACTAGGCTATCACTGCTGAAACTTTTAGTTATTTACTGGGTGATAATTGACACTCAAAATTGTTTATTCTTCTTTAATGTTATTAAAAACTTTTACAAATGTTAGTATAGACCACCGCTTGATTACTAATGAATTACTCATGTAAATAAATGCATGATTTCATCCCTCAAATGATGTAGATAGGTATATTATATGTACCTACCTTCTTTGTTCGGCCTCCTAAATTTTAATACTCACATACTGTAAATTATGATGTAGGTAACTATAGTGATGCGACTTTGAATTCAAACCTCATCATCAAATATCATTCTGTAGCCCTTATTAAAATTCATTTAGGGTCGGTGCAGCCTGTTTTCTTCTTCCATATTTCTCTATTACTCGTCATCTCAACAGTCACCTCCTTTCTAGGCATATCATTCTTCACACAGTCCATCCATCGCTTCTCCCTTCAACATTTAATTCAAACATATCTTTTGGAATTTTCAAAAAACTAAACGATCGTATAGAACTCTGTTCAAACTTCATGGCAGCTCGGAAGTTAACTGCGAGTGACGGTGTGCGCAAGTATAACGGTTTAAAATTTATGGCGGCTCAAAACATATAACGTGCGTAGAACACAATTTTAGATATCAGCGAGGTGCAGAGGACTCATCGTCTTGATCTTCAAATGCGGAGAACATCACTCGCAGCCAACTTCCGAACCGCCATCAAGTTTGAACAGAACTATACACGTGCTTATTCCGGCGTGTTCGCACGTGGTGAGTGAGCGCAGAGAGGCGTCTCTCGCGGCTCGCGTTTATACGACCTTGTAAGTGCGTTAATGCTCCTACGAGTTGCGCGTGTGGCAAACAGCGCGGCTATATACGTCTACACGCGTTTTCAAAAACGAGCTTACACGTGCCGAAAATACGCTTACCTGAAACCGCTCTTAAAGCTAACGAAATCTTATATGCTTGTTAATTTTATTTTTTTTCCTTAGCCTTTATTGTCCCACTGCTGGGCAAAGGCTCCCCCATAGCCTTCCAGTATTCTCCCCGAGCGGTTTTCTCCGGCCAATCTCTTACACGCGTCTAAGTCGTCACGCCAGCGTTTTCTAGGCCTCCCTCGGTGACATATTAATATATTTTAATTAAATAAGTCAACTGATACTTAATTTCGAATAATTTCAATGAAACATAATGATAATTTTGTGTAATTTAATATAAACATAATTATTATAAGCATAATTAACTAATATGAACTGGATGTATTTAAATGTTGATAAGCCGAGCATGTAATTTTCATGTTTTTTGTTGAAAAAATAACTTTTGAAACTGAGTTTTAATTTTGTATCATTTTGTTATCATATCTGTGCACATTCGAAATAATATTTTTTATTAATTTGTGAATAAAATTACTGGTAACAAAATAATATATTTTAAATATTTGCATTCGTAAATAAATACGACACTCATGTGTGCTAGTCCATTTTACAATTATATCAACACTATTTTTGCAGAACTTAAGAGATTAATAGCTATATGTTATCTTTTTAAAGTTAGACAAGTTGCAGCATAACATCACACCTTTAGTTCCCGAAAGTTAAGCAGAGGTGTACCTATCGAAACACCCTCATTTTATCAGATGCGAGTTCCAACTGGTTGTCAAACTAAACTGGCGTAATTGAACGTGACACTGAGTGTCTGTGAGCTTTCAGTCGTATTCTGTTAAACGTTCTGCTCCCAGCAGAGTCGGGTAGGTACAAGAGAGAGTATTTCAAATTATTGTATAACTACCTCTTACCCGCGGCATCGCCTACGTTGGGGTCGAAAATCAAATGTCGGGATAAAAATCAGATTACTTATGTGCCTAATTCCATCAAAATCAGTTCACCCATTATTAGGGCGTGAAAATGTAACAAACAGACAGAGTAACTTTTGCTTTTATAGTATCAAGTATGGATTGGTAGGGATATATTAGATTAACTGCTTAAAAATACATGAATCTTCTTTTTTCTTTTTCGTGTTGTTAGTGCCTAACCTGGTGTCAGAGTTTTTGTGCCGCCATGGGACTTGGCTTTACATGCCGTCGAGAAATATCTCTCAGGCATGCTAGTTTGGTTTCCTCACGATGTTTTCCTTCACCGAAGCAGGTGATAATTATACAATACGCACATGAATCCGAAAAATCTGAGCTTGGGTTCGAACTCCAGACCTATGACTTGGCAGTTCGACAGTCGCACCACTAGGCTACCACTTCTGGTACATGAATAATAATCCTATACTTAAACAAATGTTCTAAAGGTTATGCAATAAAATACTTCAAAACGTGATTGCGAAAAACAAAACACGTGGCACAGCTACACGTGGCGTCGCATTGTTTATATAAGTCGCAGATATAAGTTGACATTTTGTCACGTTATGTCGTAGGTTAAACAATAACATAACAAAACATCACGCTTGTAATGTCCAAAGGGTTAGGCGAATATAAACCTAATAGTACACCCACGTTTCGCCAGTTATGTTGAAGTCCTATGTAATAAATAGAGGGTAGGAGGGACCCTGTTGCCATCAAATGAATGGTTGTTGCCTGTTCTTAACTGCAGTTACAAAAACAAATCTCCTATTTTCATTTCAATTAATTTGCATTTCTATTGCATGTTCACTAAAAAGGTTCAATTAGGGCTCATTCACATGGCTTCGGCTCCGTCATAAAACACAATGTACATCATGACGTATGGACGTTCACATTGCATATGGAATCGTGTTTTATAACGATCCGGCAAAACGAATTGATGTTCACATTAGTTTCGTGATTTTGCGTGTGAACGCGAGCATTAAAAAAGCACTGCCGCCGTCAAAACAAATGACGGATCGTGTAAAAAGCGAATCGTCCTCGTATGAACGGGCTGTTAGGTTACGGAAGTTTTATTAAATAAAATACTCATTCAATGCAATCCTGCCATGTGATTACAATGTAAAAGTAAGGGTGCACGTGATTCAGAATTATTGAAAAAAAACTTAGGGTACCTAGTAGTAAGTCTATTAAAGACCTTGTTTCTAATTGATATATGACAGATAAACATATGGCACGTCGTTCACCCCTTTCTAGGGTTCCGTAGTGAACGAGGAACCCTTATAGTCTGTCTCATCAATGGGATGTTTGATGGATTAGCATGTTTTTCTGCAAATGTAAGTTTCTTCTGTGAATGAAATATTTATTACGTTCTTCTACAGAGCCCCTCACTGTGCGTGTGCCGACACGCACTTGGCCGGTTTTATTTTGGTATGGAATTTAGGCATTTTTGCCGATGGGAGATCCCGTTCGTAAACACGGCTTGCCTCCTAATACCTAAATCTTAAATTAGCGACGAATTGGCCAAAATAGCAATTACAAATCTGTAGATATGGTACTTGGCAACAATATTAAATCAGGGTTTCCAGCGATTTGTGGTTAATCATACACCTGTTGTTGACGCAATGTTAGCTTAAATTCAAAATATTTACAGTAAACTGGAAATGTTTGGAGGCTATTTGCATCTGACTCATCTTTATTAACCCTGGAGGCTGTATGTACCGATTTGTGAAACTTTCAGTATTTACCTGAAACAGACTAAACTGATGTCATAGTCAAAGTCAAAACGTTTATTGCGAACTAAGTGTACAAAGTGGTGTTATGTTATGTTGGTACTTATGACTTAGCAGCCTGTCGTGATGTTGCGTAATATTGTTATTAGAGAGATTAAAGTTAGTAATAGTTATGGTAGAGCTAGTGGCTAAATAATAACAGCTGCTCGTGTCGATCTTCAAGGTTAAACCACGCGTGCGCTTAAGAAATCAATTTAAAAAATATAATTTTATTCCTTGAAACTCACCAACGATGAAACAGAGAAGAGCATGAAGGATTTTCTTTTGGTCCAGTTCAAAGTTGGTGAGCTTGGAGGAATACCCCGAATTCGACAGTCGAACAAATGAAAAAAAAATCTCACTAGTTTGACGATCGAACTAATGAATCGAACTAGTGAAAACAAACCCGATTGACGAGATACTCGGTTCTGAAGCCGTAAAAAGATGTTTACCCCTCTACTTTTTAAAGTAAAAATAGAAAAAATCTGAAAAAAAATGGGTTTGCAGAACTTTAAAAGAACTTTCAACGAAAATTGGTTTTAATAAGATTTGACATTTTAGTTTTTGACATATGGGACTTCGTGAAACTGCACCAGTTTGATTTTCATCAGTCACTATAAAAACAAATTTGGGTTTGCTGTCGAGTGTAAATTGACATACGGATGAGCGTTAAAAATATTGTTATTACATTGTTTGGTGCTACGGAACCCTTTATGTGCGAGTCCGTTCTCGCACTTTTTTTGCAGCTGCTGAACTTAATTCACTTAAGTTCGTTCTCCCATTTGTTTAATTTGCAACTTAAAATGTTAAGAAAATTTATTCTGGAATTTCACAAAATGAATTTATTTTTCTAGCACAGGACAAAACAACAATGATTAAATTAACAATAAAACTAAATTATGTAAACAGCATGATGCTGTAACATTAAAAAAAAATATCACAGCGCTGGTATTCTGACACAATGTCGCTCGCAATTTTCATTTAAGTAGACTCTAAAAAACAGAAGGTAAATTCAACTATTGATAGTGACTTCCTTCTACATTAGTGATGATGATTTTTAAAAGAAAAAAAAAAAAAAAAAAGTATTTCTACGACAAAAATTGTCGACATACGACTTTCGGTAGCTCTACGTCAAATTTTTTTTACACTTCCAATATTTAGGTTTAATGTTACTTTGCTTAAACCCTATGGTGCCAAGTTCATATGTATGGGCAATACGGCAAGCCCATAAAGAATTCAGAAATCCCAACATTATGAAGAGGTAAAAAGGATAAGCTAAGTTTTTAGGCTTGTATGAAAGTAACGCCAGTAGGTATAAGTTTTGTTTTTATCATTTCTTTTAAACCAAGGTAGTTTTAAAAACAAGGATCAAATAGCGCAGCAATCTAACGTTCAGATTTCAAAAGGTTTCAGATTTAAAAGCAAAGCGTTTCGTAAACATTCCTATAAAACATCAACAAACAGCTGAAACTATCATAAACAATTGCAATCAACTTCGCTATCGATTGCTGGCTCAGTATCATGCAAACTTTTTGTTAGCCCTAGAAACTTTTCAATGTATTTAGTTCCCAGCATTTGTGTAGTTTGCTAGCGATAGAAATCGGAGTAGTTGGATTGCATTTAAGTAAACAAGGGTTGTTTGTGGACAGTGTGTAAGCAATACCAGCTTTGTCGTCGTACTGTGGGTAAACAAATATCTTACCTACATTTCGCAAAGCGAATAAAAAGTGTAAAAGTGTATATAGACTGTTATGTTAAAAGTTTCAAGCCATACTTTTCAATTTCTTCACTAAGCCTCACTGGAAAACTCAGTAGAAGATCGGAGTCAGACCTGGTTTATGGTGCCCGGTTGATGGTAATATGCCCCGTATTACATGGGACTGAGGCTCATTGGCAACGACTCCCTTGTCAAAGCTAAGCTCCAAAGCTTTGAACAGCGCCGCAAAGTTGCCAGCCTATCGGTTTTTTATCGGATACATTTCGGGGAGTGTGCTTTGGAATTCCCACATGCCCATTCTATCATCGGACGAGCAGAGATACGGTGAAGGTCACCATTATATTGTTGAAGTCCCACGGACTCGAACAAAGCTCTATGCTTCCACATTTATGGTGCGATCCGCCAGTCTGTGGAATCCACTGCCAGCTACTCTGTTTCCAGATCATTGTAATCTGGATATCTTCAAAGTTCGAGTGAATCGGTTTCTTCTAGGCAAGCGTGCTCCATAAGTCACAATATCGCTTCACATCAGGCAAGTTGCAGCCAAACGCAAGCCTATGAGTCCTCATCAATCCAGCCAGTCTCAAACCAAAATACCTCAACAATCCCACAAAGGCCAAACTCCAAACTCACTGCTGCACTAACTACCCCAGTCCTCCATCAAAGCCTTGACGAGCTCCGGTAGAAATCCCAATGTTTACATTGTGACACAGACTTGGTAAACAGTTGACATGGTGTATTTGTTCACGCGCCCGTCAGTTGACACACTAATGGTTGCTCGCATTTGCTGTGGGGTGCAAGTGTACACGGAGAATAGGTGTTCGGAGAAACCATTGGGGTTAGTTGGAAGAATTATTTTGAACTGTGTTTTAAATAGTAATGTTTAGGAGTTATGTGAAATTTAGTGCAAAATGTTTGAGTGAAATTGTGCGGAGTGTTACGAAAGCTTGTCCTGTGACTTCTATATCTTCTGGGATTATGTACTTTAATGCCATCGCTATCAGAGAGCCCACAAACGAAATACAAAGTGGCGGGTCTGTATCGTAAACCCCAAAACGCTTTTACTTAAAACTACCAAAACGATAGTATATATCTTCCACATGCGGATGTGTTTTTACTCATTTAGCACATAACTTTGTTATAGACCAATCTATACTCTATTGTAATATAATAAACTTGAAAGTTACGTTATGTCAGTCTGTTACCTTTCCAAGCCTAAACAGATCGTTATAAAATTTCCGAAGAAATATATTTTATACTGGCAATTTCAATTGTATAATTTATTCATGACTTCGTCTCTGCCGTAGACGAAGTCACGTGCAATAGCTAGCTGGTTATATCGTGTTCATGGTAAATAAATAATATCTAGTCGTGTGTAGTATTCGTGTTCGGTTTACCTTCTCGATTCCTAAGAGTATTAATAATTCTTTTGGGTTTTTCCATGAGGAATTTCTCAGTAGCAGCCACGGAGTCTGGATTTGGGCCCGGTTGATGGCAATACGCTTGCCCCCTATTACATGGGACTTAAACATAACTGGCGAATTGCGGGTGTACGCCTTACGCCTTATGTTTGCATGTAATAATTATTGTATCCAAAAGTAAATATACTTCAAAGAATTAGCAAAGAATGGGTGGCTCCTGTGTATAAAAATAAAAAGATTCCAATCAATTTTCATTTACGTATTCATCATTCATGGAATTTAAGTCAAAAGAATAGAAAATTGGACTGAATGATATTTTACGTAAATGAACGATTTACCTTCGTGAACAAACGGTCCACAAATAAGGTTTGACTTTTGATATAAAAATGGATTCTCGACGGATTAATGAGGTGTTTGACTGGCATTTCGTAGTAATCTACAATTTTGTTTAGCAGATCTTTTATTTAACTTTGTTTTTTATTTAGAAAGTTAAAATGAAATAAGTAATAATTTTTGAACAGAAAAAAAACATTTTGATTTTATTTACACTGTTTTAGACATGTGACATCTATCACCCCCCTCTGGGCTCGCGTGGAGGATTAAAGATCCTCCCTCTCAGAGAAGACCCCTTTGGTGCTGTCGGAACATCGGAGGCTGATATGCTATGCTTACGTTAATCAGATACAAACATACCATAAATTCACGCTTTTTCTCTGGACCCCCATGGGACCACAGAACGCCACCTGCTACGATCCTTACATACATCCTTACATTCATTCGCTTCGTCCATGTTCATATGCGAAACAGATAAGGGCGGCTTAAAACCATGAAGGAAAGACATATTTTCACTACCATATTTTCTCGTTAGCAGGTATTTTCTCGTAGTTTCTCGCATCATGGTCCAAATAAATAGGCATTTTATCATCAATATGCATTTTATCATCAATAGGCATTTTATCATCAATATGCATTTTATCATCAATAGGCATTTTATCATCAATAGGCATTTTATCATCAATAGGTATTTTATCATCAATAGGCATTTTATCATCAATAGGCATTTTATCATCAAAACGGAACTAGCACCACACAAAGTTTCAAAAACATAACTTGTTTCTAAGCGAAAAACTTTGAAACCTTTCTCCACACAACTTAAAGTGATCACGACTTACTTTAGAACCCCTGTTTGCAACAAGTAAGTAATTTTACCTAGAACATCGTCACTTGCGACCGTAGTACTAAATTGTACGAAGCGGAGCAAGTCGAAGCGACTAAGGCCTCGTATAGGCTGAGGTACTTAAGCGGGCGCGAAGTATCAATTATGTGAAAAGGCCGTGTAATTTGCATCCGTATTAGTGACTACCTATGGCGGGCGCCCAGTGAATAGGACTTGAGTGAGTTACAAGTCTTTTCACAGAAAATTTACTTTTAACAGAAGCAATCTAACAGCAACTCTATTTGTACGAGTGTAAAGATGACTATGGTTTTGACAGTAATGCAAAGTCGGAGACAAAAAACTGTGAAAGCACTAGCTGAAAATAAAATAATGTGCGAAGACTGTAGCGTTCATCTTTTGTTTTACCCTATGCAAATAAATTATATTCAATTCTATTTTATTTGTTTTATACTTAGTTTGACGTTTAAATGTGTCTTATACTCGTAATTGCCTAATTGAAATAAATGGTTAGACATTGCCTTTGAAACTCTTCTAACCTCTACTGTCCATCACACCAACTCGCGATGAACTGTGGCTAATCCGGCTGTTCCCCGAAGCAGAGACCAAGCGAGTGGAGAAGAGATGTGTTGTAAACCACCAATCGGATTTCGTTATTTACACTTCTCGTCTCCACTTAGTTTTAGTGGAAACGGTTGAGCAGAGAGGGGAGGAGATGTCTCATAATTGTTTAGCGGAGACCAGAAGATATGTGAAGGGCGCTGAGCTGTGAGCTGTAAGCGGTGTGCTGTGGGCGGCGTGCGGTGAGCGGTGTGATGTGAGCGGCGCGGCGGCGTGCCGCTTTGCACATCTCGTCTCCTTTCTGCTTTGCACATTTCCCCACAGCTTCGGTGGATACACCCTAGCTTTCACGCATCTCCTCTCCGCTTCGCACATCTCCGCTCGTCTCCAGTTTGGTGGAATCCGGGCCTAAAGCCGGCTTCTATCTTGAATGTTCCATCTTCTAAACTTGCGTGGCGCACTTGTCTTCCTTGTTTCTTTCGAATGATAACCGTCACGCCGTGATGACTCATGGCATATATGTACATTATTATGTTCTCAATAAGTTATTTTAATTGTTTTCTCCACATGTGCAGTCGCAAGATGCGTATCACTTGAGCATGTAGCTTTTTGTGAAAGCATGCGCTGTTTTGCTAAAAGAGCTCTAAGTTGGTAAAGCTGATTTACACTTGCGTGTGCAGGCGTTATGCTGTCGTGAAGGTGCTAAGTTGAGCTGTCTGGAACTGGTCTTATTACCTACATAAAGTTCAGTATATTAATATTTGTATGAGAGAAATGTGGAGCACGAGATGTTGTGGAAGTGAGCACTTTGTTCGAGTACGCTTTGACTTGTATGTACATACATACAAGTTTTAATTATAGGAAAAGTACCTATCGCTGTAATAAAATGATTGAACTACGAGGAATTTTCGAGGAAAATAATAAGGCTCCTGTCTCACTGCCGACGAGGAAGTGACTAGCAATCGACTATTTTCTCGCAAAAGAAACGTACAAAAGGTTGTGGGTCCCATGTAAGTATAAGAGATATGATATGTAAAGTGTAGACGGACCTTTTAAGAAGCTATCAACCAAGCATTTTGTACATCAAACTAAGGGGTTATTCACCAACTCGACACGAGAGACTGGACACACGTGTGTCCAGTTGGTGAAACTCAAAATGAGTATGACTCATTATTTCGTCATCTGGACACGCCAAGATTTTTCAGCGTGTCACTATGTGAAACTTAAATTAAATGACTTTTATGTTTTCGCCAACTGGATACACTCAGTATTTTTTGTAAAAAAGGGTACAGTCAGGTTAATAATCGCCTCGTTCATTGAATTAATGAATGAGGCGATTTCATGAACAAGCTGCCTTACTACTTACGTTTTGCTTGACAAACTTTATTAACCCATTTAAGAAAAAAATTGAATTAAAACAAAGTAACCGTACGCAAAAATTATAGCTCGGTAACTTTTTTTTGGGGTGAAAAATCACGTTTTACGGTAAAACACAATGTAACGCATAATGTTTTCATTGTGCTGGTGCATTGAATAGTTAACGGGTCATGAAGGTATTACGAGAAAGTCAAACTACCTTAAGAATTAGTTTTTAAAAAATTGTGAAAAAGTTGGAACGTTGATCTCTAATATCTCTGTAACCAGAAAGTTTCCAGACATACCCGGGGAACCAGTATCATTATAATAAATCACCACAAAATTGACGGCACGCGATGGGAGAACAAGTGCTTAAGGGTCTATTTACATCCTTTGGAGTTTAGGTAATAGTTTATCGATGACTGCTCAAACCGCTACCGCCTCTGACAGTTAAACGATTTTTTTTTTAAACATATGGCGATGTATTTGTTTGTTTTTGTTGTAATCTTGGTGTACAATAAAGTATATGCTATTCTATTCTATGTATGGGAGCGTTTATGGAGAAGCGAATTTACATGTCGGGCGGCGCGTTGCTTTGCGCGTTAAACGGTGCCCGCCGCAAAAAAATGATGTGATTTTTATGATTTGTGAATGCGCGTCCACTAAGCGGCGGGCACCGTGCAACGCGCCGCCCGACGCGCCGCGTCTCCGTAAACGAGCCCTACAAGTTAAGGATAGTTCAATCAAACTTTTGCCGTATTTCAAACTAGAAGATAAGAAAAAAAAAACTGAATTGTCACGGAAATACAAGCACGTGTACGATTCCACGTGCTCCGACCTCTATGGCAATTATACATTTGTGATGTAGATGGTTTGAAAGTGAAATAGTAAGTTTTTTTCCAGGAATACATATCACCTGATTCAAACGAGAAAGAAAATACGAAAGAAACAACTATACCTGTTGTACGAGCTACGCTGTACATTGACCCTAACGAACTTGTCCTACTTACAGTGAAACGTTGCAGTTCGTTTCATCCAACATTAATTGTACCTTATTAAATTATAACATGTTATTTTTAGTAGCAATAAAACCTTTATACGAATCGGTTGTCTGTTCATTCAACATAACATTCGACATAACATCCCAATACTCAACATCAACATAACATTTTCACTGTTGGGAGTTACGCCCCAACACCTGTACCTCTTGCGAAATATCATAGTTATTTAACCTACTCTAGGAATCTTGAGAATTTAAGCCATTGGGAACTTTTGAAAACTGTATATTGTAAAACGTACGAATTAAACAAAAATAACATAACATCACGCCTGTAATCCCCGAAGGTTAGGCAGAGGTGTACCCATTAGTACACCCACATTTCACCAGTTATGTTTAAGTCCCGTGTAATAGGCAGCCGTGTGACCTACATCGGCATTTTGAGTTTTGGAACGCAGGATCGAGTTTCCCTTATACTATCGATTAATTATTGAAGTAATTAATAATTTTACAACATCTCATTTGGGTTTCTGAAAAGTTTGTTAATCAAAAAGCTGTGATATAAATAAAAAAACTGATTTAAAAAAAAATATCATTCCTAAATTACCATTCAAATGTTGCAATATTTTATTATGACAAAACAAATGATTAAAAAAGCCATTACGTTTTGTGTTTCAAATCGAAACAGAAAGAGAATTGTGAAACGGAATAGACTGAAATTAATTTTCTAATTAGACAAATTAATTTCACAAGAATTGGGGTCCTAATATTTCATAAGAACTAATTAATTTAACTAGAAACACTTGGTACAGTTTTGTTATGAGTTCGCTGTCATGTCCCTATAAAACCAGGTTTATACGTTACACAAAATCTTCATGACACGACCAATAGTGATGAATGAATCCCCGAGAGGGGACGCCCTAGGGTCTTCTCTTAGATGTTCTTCAGAAAGGTCAGATGCGTATCTTATTGCTCGTAACCGGCCCTCTTGTCTGACCACATGCATGAACTGCACATGCAAATCGTAGCAGATGGCATCCTGTGTAGTATATATATCTTACTCCATGGAAAAACGGCGCGCGTTTATGTGTATGCTTTTAGACATAATGTGTAATTAATTGGCGTGAGGTGCTGGGTTGGAGTCCCAGGTCGGGCAAAGTGTTATTGGGTTTTTTCATCAGGAATTTCTGGTAGCAGCCATTGAGTCTTAATTTGTGCCCAGTTGATTGCTATAGGCTCCTCCCCTATTACATGGGACTTAAACATATCTTGGCGAAATTGGGATGTATTATTAGGTACACCTCTGCCCAACCCTTCGCGGATTACAGGCGTGATGATGTTTTGTATTTAATTTAATTGATTGCATGTGCTAACCTTGTGTACAAATGTGACGGTTCACTTGTAATAACATTGGACCTAGAAACATAACTTGAAATGAGGTTGACCCTCGCAACTACGTTTATGTTTACGTTTCTGGGAAAACATGAGTGATATGTCATATCATGTTTATTTAAAATTACATCAGACATTTTTTTTCTGTGAACTCACTACAGCCACGTTTCAAATGAGAAGGCCTTTTGTTAAAAAAATGTTGTTTTAGGGACGCCTCTGTTAATTACCCTTCTATCGTTTCATATTCTTTGTTTTTTGAATATTTTTGTTAGCTAATTATGCGCTCGTATATAAATGTGTTATTATCAGTTTCTTCATTTTAAAACTTTTGAAAATAAACACTTGAAAATGTGAGCATCGTCCTTTTTTTCCAAAAAAAGCATTAATTTTAAATGCAAGGAAGACAAATTCAATGCTGTCGCGAGCCATTTTCGCAACATTTTTCTATTAATCATGGAACTAATTAGGATAGCGTCATTTTGTGAGAAGCGAACATCTTGACTCCGACAAATATTTACAACCTTAAAAAACCAAAGGAAATTAATTACAGCCATCTTTCCGATTGTTTTGAGCCATAGAAAAAAAGTCTGTATTACGTTCTAACGTAACATACTATCGTGTCTATGACTGACAGTTCAAATTGAGTCAAAGAATTTAGCAAGGAGTTTGGCCCTTTCAGTAGCGTCCATCAGCTCCTATGATCTGCAAACAAGAGGACAAGCAGGACACGATATCAAGTGACCCATCGTTTGTGGGGCAACATAACTGACCTGTGTACATAACAGATGCATTCCATCTACCTAAGACATTTTGAGTTGAGTTTAGGGAGAGCTCTTGTTAAAATATTGGGTAAGGTTTCGCAGTGCCTGATATTTGCATGCTCCTTGACGAGTCTAGTCGGGGGCTGCAATAGATTTTATGTTTTTTTTTTTCAAAGCCTTGTTTGTATATCAAAGCTGGGCAAAGGCCTCACCAATATCCTTCCAAGTAGTCTTCTTTTTATGATTTAATAAATAGGTAATTGGAATTGCATTGTTAAACTCACATAAGATAGTGAAATAAAAGGTATGGACTTTTATAGTTCACCGTGACTTATAGCTTAGCTTTGTATCATCATTTTATCGATGACTTTGAGTAAAACATTCACTATGACAATACAACAACATTGGTTGTATTATTTACGTTAACGAACAGCTGAATTTCTAGGTTAGCTTGTGGCTTAATAATAACAGCCTTAGATCTTTAGGTTAAGCCGTGCTTGGCTAGATTGGTCCGTGGATGGGTGACGGCCCATTACAAACCGAGTTTCGTCTGTGCCTCGCAAAGCACGTTAAGCCGTTGGTCCCAGCTGCCTTTTGTAGATCTTTGACAGTCGTTACAGGTAGTCAACTTGTCTTACCAAGGGGTATCGTATGATCCAGTACTAACTGGGTTGTGGAGGTCAGATAGGCAATCGCTCCATGCTATATTCAGCTGCATCCGGTAAGACTGGAAACAAACCAGTATTGCTGTGTAACTTTGGGTAACTAATCAAGTTTCATCATACCCGATATGGGAGGCGAAGCAACATCAAAAATACAATACATAAAGTGCTAAATTACTACGCAAAGTCGAAGCAAATCCTTTGAATTAACTTTCGATGGTGCTTACGGATACCATTACTCGCAGGCTGGATTTATTTCTAGAGAAACAGGCAACGTTGTGAATTTTAAAAGTTTTAAGTGCTCCGCCCGTAGTTAAAATTAATATTAACTGTTTTTTATAAAGGGATGAAAATATTAAACAGTTTCAAACTTTAAGCTTGCATATTAATGTATATATATTTTTTTAAAATTAATATTCTAATCTGCGAGACTAAGTTTTATTTATTTTTACAGAATCCTAATTCTTTTTCAAAAATTAAAGTAGCCTAAGTTACTCCTTATAACATCAGATATCGGCCAGTGAAAGTTCATTTGGTTTGTTTTCATAAACTACATGGAATATTGAAATTGACATTATCACGAAGGATTGGGGTTAAGTGGGGGTTGAGATAACACCTATACATAATATACCAACCACCAACTCGTTGATCTAGTCGTCGCAAGAGCTGAGCTGGTTCGATTCCCAGGTCGGGTAAAGCGTTATTTTCCTTCAAGATTTTTTCGGCAGCCACGGAGTCTGGATTTGTGCTCGGTTGATGGCAATAGGCTCGCCCCCTATTACATGGGACTTAAAAAAAAACTGGCGAAATGTGGGTGTACTATTCGGTACCTCCCCTTCAGGTCCCTCTGCCTAACCCTTCAGGGATTATAGGCGTGATGTTATGTTGTGATGTTGACATGGCAATTAAAAAAATCACTAGTGAAATTTGGGTGAACTATACGGATACACATCTGCCTAACCCTTCGGTGATGAAATAAGCCCAATTCAAATGTGCCGCCGAACAGATGACCCGAACAAGTTTGTAGCATTTCCAAATTTAAAGGCTTAGTATCCAGACGGCTGTCGCATAGGCTGTTTCTGGTCTTAGCAGCGCTTCTCTTTGACACAAGGTTCGGTTAACACTTGGCTTGTCATATCTACCACAAATTGTGTGCAGACATACGTATAATTACAGATATAACAGACATAGCACCTATCCATGCGATTAGACTTTGGGTTTAGAATATGTAGGCATATTGTAACTGTACAGATAGTTACAAAACGTTATCTGTGTGTACAGTCACGAGCACCAATATGTAAACACTAAGCAACTTTTAAAAGTAAAATTATCGCTTACTGTTCTGTTTAAAAATTGTGTGTCGTTACAAACATCTATCTCCAAGTTACAGTCGTTATTTCTCGCAAAAATTGCTTTTGAAGTTTGGAAAGTGTATACATATTGGTGCTCGTGACTGTACATAAACGTAACATAACATCACGCCTGTAATAAAAAGGTTAGGCAAGGGTGTTACTAATAGTTAGCGGAATAGGTAGTGATATTTTGGGTCATTGAACCTGATTGATAATGTTAATATGGACATGCCTCAGGATTCCCGGGAATATTTTTCTGAATGTCGGTGTACTAGATGAATTTAAACCACAGTTTCTGTTAGTATTGTAACTCGGCCCTAACCTTGAAATTATGACGCGCGGTACGTAAACACGCTATAGGGCTGCCCGCCTACAGTATTTTAGTTTTATCCACCTACTCGAGTTTATTTCTAGTTTTATGAATGTAAATATCAAATTTTTCTTTTAAAAAATTAAATTCGTTGTGAATGAAATAGGAAGTGTTCAATAACAATACATGTTGTGTTTTTTGATTAGTAGATTTAATAATGCGCGAGGATAGGGATGACTTTAGTGACCAATACAATATTTGCATAAAGCTGAATACGTACAATGTAAAATAAGAATTCTTAAAACAGTTATCAATAAAAAATCTGTTTAATAAAATAAATAAATAATACTCTGTGGAAGAGACACCATACATTTTGACTGTGTAGGTATTTCAGTTTTGTAGGAAACAGCTGTTTTTTTTTTATAACCGACGTAAAATTTCTATGTGGGGGTGTTCAGAATGACACACTCAATATGTGGTTACCGAGTTAGCATCGGTGTCCCTTCCACCTTGTATATTTCCCGGGATTCAGAAGGCATATCCATGTTATGATAACGGTCACTAAATCCCGCGAATGGAACTACCTATTCCGATCACTGCTCATAGTACACCCATATTTCACCAATTATGTTTTAACCCCACGAGGAGGCGACCCTATTGCCATCAACCGGGCACAAATCCAGACTCCATGGCTGCTACTGAGAAATTGCTGATGGAAAAACCTAAAGGCGCTTTACCCGACCCGGGAATCGAACCCAGAATCTCAGGCTCAGCAGTCGCACTAGCAACCACTCACACATACCAACCACACACAAGAAAACTGTAGTCGAGAACCACAGCAACTGATTTCTATGAAAATGGCAACAGGTGCCAATGTTGCCAGCTACGTAATTATTTTCATAGAGTTACCGAGAAACTAGTCATGAAGACATTTGCCTTCAAAATTGTATCTTAAGGTGCTCATTTCTTGAAAAAAGTTGATGTAACAGCCCGTTCACACGACGACGATCCGTTTACTGACGTATCGTCTTTTTGCACGATCCGTAAATTGTTTTGACGGCGGTAATGGTTTTTAAATACCCGTGTCCACAGACGCATCACGAGTCGTGAAAAATTACTTACACGTCTTAAGTCACGTAACGTCTTTTAAAAATCAGGTACGTCAAAAACACGGATCGTGATTTTTTTGTGTCGGATTCGCTGATGCGCTCGCTCCCCAAAAAATCACTGAACTAATGTGAACACCCATTCGTTTTTTTTTTCCGGATCGTATTAAATCGATTCCGTATGCAATGTGAACGTCCATCCGTCATGACGTATCGTGTTTTATGACGGATCATCAATGACTGAAGTGAATGAGCTGTAACTCGTTTATTTTAGCAGTTGATATTAATTCAGTGAACGTCAACAGACATGTACGGATGTCTACTTTCACTCATTTTACGAAAAAAATATAATATCGTGACATGACGAGTTGTGGTGTAAGTTAAGAGAGAAAAGGCGCCAATAAAAGCTTTTTTCTCTTTTTTATTTAAATCTGTATGTCCTAAGATTCACTTTTTTACAGGCATTGTGTTAATGTCGCCTTTGATCTTTGATTTTGTTGGTGTGTATACTGTGTATTTTCATTTACATACATAAATAAATACAATAACCTCATTGGCAACTATGTGTTTGAGCCGTTTGGGGTTGAAACACTAGGCCCATGGGGTCCGAGTGCGCACCTAGTTTTTCAGGACATCGCCAAGCGGTTCGTCGACTCTTCTCGTGACCAGAGGGCTGGCCTAGCTTTTGGTCAAAGAATCAGCATTGCCATTCAACGTGGCAATTCTGCCAGCCTTCTGGGCACTATTCCTGTTGACAGCGATGTGGACGAATTTTTTAATGTTATTCTCTTTTCTCTATGTACGTATTTGTATTATTATTTGATACATAAATAAAAATAAACTTACGTATTTTTCCAATGGAAGTAGGAATAAACTTCAGAAAGTAACCTTCTCCTCCTCCATCTTGATCCTTACCTACTCCATTCGCCTCGTACACTAGTGAGGCGTGTTAAGTGTGTTCATTTGTCAAATAAATAGTAAGCGTTGTTGCTCTGTTAGTGGCAGCCAGTGAGGGCACTACTAGGTTTGCGGTCTACCGTCGCCGCTCGACCGCAGCAGCAATATCGCCATCTAAAGAGTTTTCATAGAATAACATTGAAACCAGGCTTGTCACCTAAGTCTGTCATGTTAATTTGTGCGGCTTTGCCGCTATTATTTGCGGTTGCGGTCGCTTTTGGAAGTATGTGTTAAAGGTACTTCAAAATCAGTCATTGTAAGTTGGGGCGGCTTGCTAATGCTGTTTGCGGTAGCCCTTGAAGATGTTCCTTAAAGATAATTAATTTTGTTCAAAAACCGCTACCTCCTATCCCTTACAACAATTACATTATCCGGGCCACAGAAGCGGGGCGCTCCATACGAAAATAATTTTATGTGCAATAAAAAGCCTTTTACTTGACGCGTAAAAAGCCCAGTTCCAGTGTACACCACCATGTTTGGCGGCGTATGTACACGAATTTTCATAGATATTCGGAGTTTATTTAACTTAAATTGGATGTTGCAGTTACGATAAACTCTTTATGACCTTACTCCCATTAGCCTATAGTAAAATTTGTCTAATATATGCTTTCTTTCTTTATTGTGTGGTAAGTGCCTAACCTGGTGTCAGAATTATTATGCCGTCCATAGGCCTCTGACTTGGCTTTACATGCCGTCGTGAAATATCTCTCAGGCAAGCTGGTTTCCTCACGATGTTTGTCTTCACCGAATTCATTCATTCATTGTACAATACGCACATGAATCAGAGGAGCGTGTCTTGAGTTCAGACTCGAGACCTATGTAGGAGTTGGCAGTCCTACGGTCACACCACTAGGCCATCACTGTTAAATTAATGTCGATGTAAGGTTAAACACCTACTGACCTTACATCCTAAACATAGCGATCGTCGCGGTCATTTGTTGGGAAATCCAGAAGTCATATGTAAGCATAACCACATGTCTGGGTTCCCCAAGAAATTCAATGCGACAACAGTCGCACAATCGCACGACAATCGTTTTGGCTAAGATGAAGCTACGATCATGATCACGACCATTATCCGGCCAGCCGCATGATGATGATCTATAAAACTTGAACTTGTATCGAATCGCAATCGCAGCATCGTTTGCCATTTTTTTCCAGAAAGTCATTTATTATTTGTTTACATGTTTCTTTCTTTAGATGCGTGCATGTATGAACATGGACGGACGAAACAAAAGGAGTTTGTAAGGATCGTGGCAGATGGCTTTCTGTAGTATCTGTCCCCATGGGAAAAGGCATTCATATTATGTATGTTCAGAAGACAAATCACGAACTCAGTGTAGCTTATCAGACTGTTATTCACCATTCAATCAAGGACCTAACAAAATGCTTCGAAAAGCATTTTATCAAACCAAACGGATCACATTTCAACGACAATATTCGGGTAGAGACGTCAATATCACTCGCTATCAAAGCATTGCTTTAGGCAATAATCCTTGTTGATAAGACTAGTCAGTTTATTCTTTTAGCCAGTAAAATCTGGTCTATCATTGGACGGAAATTCTATACAATGACAGTTCAGCCGATATGGGAACCTTAACTTAATAATATAACCTCTCATTGGACGAAAATCCTATATACAATAACAGGTCAGATTATACTGGTACCCAGTGTCTCCGACAACGCCGTAATTACGGTAAACCTACCGTAATTTGAACATATCTACCACCTACCGTAGACATGTTCAATTCTACCGTAATTTCGTCTTTATGAGTGGCACCTTAAAAATGATGCACCCAACCTACCACACAGTTTATTTTTATTTGAAACAATGTTTGAAAATGACAACACTGTATCATTCCCTGGGGTATTCCCCGTACAATCAACTTGTGTGCATAGACAAGTAGACGAAACTTATACGACCAAATTACGAAGTTATTGAATACAGTACCAGCCCAAACTAGATGGCTCTCCTTATCAGCCGTCGTCGAGAGGATCCTAGAACAATGGGAGGCTCTTAAAATTTACTTTGATGATAAATGGCTTGAAGATCATGAATGCCGTGAAATACACACTGCTTTGAGAGACCCCATTCAGAAGGCTTACTTTTATTTTCTTTCGTGGATGTTGCCAAAGTTCACTAGAACTAACGCATATTTTCAAAGTGAAAATACAGTCTTACCAGAAATGCACTTGAAAATGCAAGAACTATATAGAGAGCTGCTTCTGTTAATTATGCCCTCAAGTTATGTAAATAATACACCTCTCGACAGTATTGACCCCACAGACGAACGCAAACATATACGACCAGAAGATATTTATTTAGGTCTTGGTGTTCAAAAACAGTTGTCACTTCCTGAAGTTATTGCTGATGTCAATTCTGTGAAACAATTGCGAGAAAATTGTAAGAGATTCATTGTTCAGGCAGCGGTTGGCATAAGAAAAAGATATAGCCTAGATAACAAACTGTTTATTGCAGTTTCCAATTTTAATAACAAAAATTGCATGTTTGCAACTGAAAAGAGACCAACATCATTGGCTTCAATATTCAACTTATTGCCCCGAATATCTCCCAAGAAACTTGATGTCCAGCAGATTTTAGACGATGAATGGCGGTATTTTCCGAATTACATTGCACAAAACAAATGTGATTTAGACGTCAACGATCCTCCAGATGTATTATGGCATAAGGTGTCAGAAATCAAAACTAAAGAACACTCGCGACCAGTCGGACTATTCTATAATTTAGCACATTTTATGCTAGGAATGCTGTCTTCAGCCACATTACTGACTTGAAAACGAAAAAAAGGAACCAATTGTCTACAAAATCTATTGCTGGGAGTCTATTTACGCAGCAACTCATTAAGAGAACAGGAAAAAACTGCGTCGATTTCCATCCTACTGATAAAATGATTAAAAGTATTAATGTTTCTATGTACAAAAAGGCTGAAACGCCTGAAATTTAATGTTTGATTGTGAAATAAAGTTACTGTAAATTTACCGTTTTTTAAATTTTTAATCTCCCGTAATTTTCCGCCAAATACCGTATTTTTAGATTAGCAACACCGTAATTTTGACAAATGGAGTTGGAGACACTGCTGGTACCGTATAGATTCGTATATCAGTGTGTCTATACTCTTAAGGTGACAAGGGTGACGAAGTGTGAGTCAATAGCGAAAATGGCTTACTAAAGAAAGTAATGGTTAAGTAAACTTGAGGTTACTTGATACTATCGCTTAGTTCGGTTGATTTTATCGGAATATAAATAAATATTTTGTGACATTCAATAGTTATTGTAGAGGCAAACATCGTGGGAAATCTAAGTGGTCCTAAATCAATAAAATGTTAATGTAGTTTTTATTTATATGAAGGTATGGAAGGAAAGTGTTTTAAAAAGACTGTAGGTAAATTACACAGGGCATGATGGTGCCAGTCAAATTTTTGTGGACCATAGATACTTTTACCACCGAGAATTAGGTAAAAAGAATACACAAACACACACAATACAATTCAAGACACAATACAACACACACACACAATACAAGAACTAGGCAACGTCTTACTTGGTTTTCTATCAGGAAATAAAACTTTACCTGACCTGAGAATTGAACCCAGGAACTCATGCTGTTGAGTTCCTGGGTCCGATCGTAGCGGAAGTTTAAAATAATCATTAAAACATCTAAACTCCTTTCTGATCCAGCGAAGGTTTGAAGTTTCCTTGTAGCAACGTCTCGGGTAACAGCTGGTATATTAATAAACCAAAATATTAAACGGATTTTTCCTTTATCATAAACCTTTTGGGCATCATTATTTTTCTTCTTCTATTTTTCGGGCTCTGGCAACGAAAAATGAAGTCTAATATAATTTGATATTCCCCTGTTGACGTTTATAAGCTTAAAAAATTTAAAAATTTCTGGGGATTTTTGTTTACTTACTTTAATTTTAGCTTGCGGTTTTATTATTATTATTATCTTGTTAGGTTTCTTATTTGATGTTTTAAAAAGTTTGGAGTGATTTTTAGACCGTCATTAATTTATTTTCGTGTTTATAAATTTAGCAGATACACACACCAGTGCCTACTAAGGCTTTGTTTAAAAAACCAGCCAAGTGCGAGTCGCACTCGCACACAAAGGGTAGCACCAAACATCAATGCTCATTCAAAAGTCAATTTGCACTCAACAGCAAAAATAAATTTGATTTTGATGCGCATTGATGCGCTTTGATGATTTTTTTAACGATTTATTCATCGCTTAAAATGTACATTCCAACACAGCAATAATGCAAAATTACAATGAGTGAGTTTAAGTAATTACTTATGCAACCATTTTTATACAAAAGACAATAATTATTTTTAACGAATTAAGAACCGTCATAGAAAGCAAAGCTAAGACTTCTAAGTTTTTACAGTTCTAACTTCAAGCAATTACTAAACTAAAAACGGTATCTTAAATAATTACTTTTACTAAAGTAATCTTGATGCTAATTTAGTTATTAAGTTATTTTCTTAAAAGTATTCCTTAGTGTCAGGTCAGTTAAAACGGCCACAGGACTCCGTAAAGCTCGCCATAACTAGATAAACTAAACGTCGTAAATACTAATAAAACTTTCTTATCGTAAGTGCAAAACTGCATTTGCCAACAAACGGTGGCAACGCAGGTTAAGTTGTTGTTTGCTTCACCAAGTTATCAGACTTCGGCTAAGTTTGTTATAAGCGGCTTAGGCAAGTTTAGAGAAGAGTTTAAAGTTCTACATGCGTTCGTTTAATTGAATCCAATGGTGTTGTTTATTATTGTAGATCTTTGTCAGTCGTTAAGAAGTCAGTGGCCCGAAATTCTGACAACCAGTCTTACCAAGGGATTTCGTATTACCCAGTACTAACTGGGTTGAGGAGGTCAGATAGGCAGTCGCTCCATGTAAAATACAGGGATTAACCTGCATCCGGTTAAACGGTCTGAAAGCCGACCCCAAATTAGTTGGGAAAACGCTAGGCAGATGGTGTCGTTTATCATTGAGAGGGGCTCGTGGCTAAATACTAACAGCCACATCTCCAGGTAAAGCCGTGCTTGCTAAGGTTGGTTCGTCAATGGGTGACCACCAATTATATACCGAGTTCCCTCCGTGCCTCGGAAAACACGTTAAGCCGTTGGTCACGGCTGTCACTTGTAGATCTTTGACAGTCGTTACAGGTAGTCAGTGGCCAGAAAGTCTACCTACTGTAAATTACCCAATTTTTTTGATTTTACTCTACTAAGACATTAACTTCTTTATAATCCGTTCAGCTTTTCCGGTCTAATCTTGAAATACTTTCTAACTCTGAAACTCACTTAGTAAGATTTATATCTTTTTTTTACTCTATCCATTTTGTATAAAAACTGCGAAGAATAAGCATTATTTATTCAGCACACATTGTTACCTTTCTTTTTATTTTATTAAGGTAAAAATCCTCCAAACTCTGCGAACAATATTACAAGTTTCAGAAAGGTGAAGCATCAAAGTTATGATTTGATGTAATAACAAACTAATGGATAAACACAGAAAGTCCATTTTTCTTAGTTAGACTTATAATATGGATGGATCTTGACAAGTGTGGAAGGAAATGCTTTAAGTTTTAAAGTTTAATTTTTCTGCCTTAGCTTTGAAGATTCAATGTTTATAGCGTACGATACGTATGTATTCCGTTTATGATAGATACCCAATATTAAGTCTAGAGTCTTGTACATAATTCAAAATTTGTGTACACAAATTTACAAAATGTAATCTACAAAATGAATACAATTAAATTCAATTCTATACAATTGCTCATTCATTTTGGAATTTAATATTTTTTGCATGCCCATGCGACCCGGCAGAATATAGAGAACTATATTATATAAGAAAACATCTATGTACCAAATATCCATACCTATTTGCAAAGAAATAAATGATTTGATGATTTGATTTGAATGCCAAACTTTGATAATAATAAGCAAACTATCAAGCAAACAGACACGGGGTGTACACTTACCGATTTCCAATATTGAGAAAAAAAAATATCAAACAATCCCCATTTAGATATATTTTTTTTTCTTTTTCTTTCCTCCCATTTTACTATAGATTCGGGTCGAGAATCATTAGCATAGTTACCTCCTTGAATTTGACGAGGATGCAAAACTACATCTTGTATATTGCAATGACGCAACGTGGAGAACCAGTCCCTTTCGGTTTCCTTAAGGGTCTGCGTACACGCATCATAAATAAAAGATACACGTGTGCATTTTACATTACAAGTTTTCTATAGAAACTGAGACGTGTTCAAGTTCAAAACTAGCTTCTTATTTACTTAGTTTGTAAGTAGATACCTGGGCATTATACATTATGCAATGCACTTAGTCTTACGTCTAGTGCTTCAAGCAGAAATGAAAATGGACGCGTATAAATTATGTTAATTCAATTAACTGCCTCGTGGTTCAGGTTGCAAGCGAGACTGCAAAGCATGAGGTCCGGTTTCGATGTCCATTGCGGACAAAATCGATGAAAACCTACACAATCGCCATCATTCTCCTGCTCTTATCCTAATTTATTTGGGGTCAACGCAGCATGAATTCTTCGTCCATCCTTCTCTATTATGTGTCATCTCATCAGACGCCTCCTTTCTCGCCATGTCATCCTTCACACAGTCCACCCATAGTTTCTTTGGTGTTCGTTTGCGCTTTCCTCACGTCAAAACCAACAGTGTTTTTTTTTTGTTTTTGGGACAAGCCCGCCACACAATTCTCAAAGTACTGTAACTCCCGAAAGCCAGAATCAACCGTGGCCACCACCAGAAAAGCACCGAGGCAATGATGCTCGATGAAGTCCCAGAGAAACAATTTAACTGGACTTACACTATCACTTACGGGATATATTCCGCAATTATTGTTTATTTTGGCCTTTTTTTTCGTTTTTTTTTTTCAGCTATAAACCGTGAAAGCTTAAAACAGTGTTTGAACAATTTAACTGTCTTGGATCCCGCTACAATATTGATCAGAAAAGAATAGCGGAGGAGTAGGAATAGAAAAACATAATTTCCACTTCCTTCCAAGAAAAAATCCTGGTAACTACAGTCCTGGTGACTCTGATCAGCGTAAACCCTATTTCTGATACCGATGGCTACTGTTTTTTTTTTCAATTATTTTTGAACGTTTTTCTTTAAAATGTTAATTAATTGTGTATGTTTAATGGGTAATGAACGAAGATATAATACACATTTACCTAAATTACTGTGTAGGAAATATGGTATTTCAAAATGTTTGTTATTTGTTTAATAAGCACGTTTCCACGTCCGTTTGAATAAGTAATAAGCTACGTATTCTAGGCGGCGTGTGGGTAAACACTGAGCAGTCAATATTTGTTAAAGAAATATTAGTATAAGAACATAATTTAGGTTTTGAGCATAATTATTAATATTATATTTCAGAGTTATGAAGGTACTTCATAAAAATATCAGCAATGCCTACTGGGAACATTCTTAGTTTATCGTAGTTAGGCAATAATTATTATAAAATTAATTGGTATAATCCTGGGAAATTCTTCTCTTTTTAATTTATATTTTATTTTAATTTATTCTCAAACCAAGCCAACCAATTTTATTTCTCCACAACCATGGTTGAAATAAAAGAAAAGAAAGAAAGAAAGAATAATGTTTATTGGCACACGCCACAAGTACACAATGTAAAAAAAAAGCACTTAAAACTAAACAAGAAATATTGTGTGACTCACGGCTGCGCCAACTAGGCCCAGTTCAGTAAAATGCAGGACAACTAGTGCCCGACGCTGGTTTTCAATTGAACCTATAGGGTGAGTGTGCATATGACAATAGGTTTCAATAATTATATAAATATTGTGTAAGATACCTACGATACTATTATGTAGTGTGTATTATGAAAATAAAATAAAATAATGGTATCAGCGGAACAACAACTACAAGACCATTTAAATATCGATTGACTGGTACAGAATGCCTAAGGTCTTAGTAATTATTTTTTGTGCAAAAAGATCAAAGAAATATATTGTAAAAATGTCGTGGACATAAAAAGTGCCTAAGGATACCCTTATAATGTCTGTACCCTTTTTATCACAAATAAAAATAATCTATTTCAGATTACTTTTATTCCTAAATTACAAGAAAAATTGCATACATAGTAAAAATTTAAGTAGGCCTCGCTTCAGGCAATTACTTTTAATGCATATTTACGATACAACCGGCCTTAGGACCCTCGCACACCGCGAGTTTTGGCAGCGATGTAAACGCAACACCACGACGAGACTGCATTACGTGACGTTGACAAACGGAATCGCAATTAACGCTTGTGCGACCAAACTGTACTGCGACTCACCATATAGTTGGAATGCACGCTTGTGCCACAAACTGATACTCGACATCAAGCTAGTGCGACAAACTGAAACTCGACATCTGTTAACTAAATCAGTCACTTCAATCGTGACGCTGTCGCACTTCAGTCGCGATGTGAATGCACGGCAGCATTCCTACGTTTTCCACTCTTTGTTCCCCATTCCTCGTCAAATGTTACTAACGTGTGACAGAAATGATGTAGAAGCTCGTTTACAAGACTCGTGACCGCATCATCATCTGCCTAGCCCTTTTTCCAACTATGTTCGGGTCGGCTTCTAGTCTAACAAGATGCAGTTGAATTCCGGTATTTTACATGGAGCGACTGCCTATCCGACCTCCACAACCCAGTTAGTACCTACTGGGTAAAACGATACCCTTGGTAAGACTGGTTGTCAGATTTCTGGGCCACTGTAACAACCTGTAACAACTGGCAAAGATCTTTCCATAAGGGCTTAATGTGCTTTCGAGGCATGGAGGAAACTCGATGTGTGATGGATGGCCACCTATCCATGGATCATTCTAGTAAGCGCTGCTTAAACCTCGACCCGTGCGGCTGTTATAATTAAGCCACGAGCTCCTCACTAGACGCGCTACAGTATCGCCATGAGCGAGGGCCTTTACATGAGGACGGTCGTGTGGGATATCTGCCTAAGTGGGTCTAAATCCCGTTCGGGCCCCGTCGGGGTCGCTAAGGTTTCATCGCGGATTGACAGCTTGTTTTCAGAAAATCCTCTTTTGATGGTTGTCAACGGGTTAAAGGGATTTATTGCGGATGCTGTAAAGAGGGATTTTGTTCTTTTTTGTGTGTAAACGATACGTGTTGAATGAGAAAGGACAAGGACCCATTCTAAACCCATCAAATAAAATAGGATGTACATGTGTGTTTGTATGTGTGTCTTGTGACTACAGTGTACGTCCTATTTTACACTTTTTATTTATTTTATGTTTTATTTTATTTTAGTGCAATAATATGTACACTGTACAGTCACAAGCACTAATATGTAAACACTGCAATTAGCAAAATTCAAACGGGATTTTGTCATGGAATAATGAATGCAACTTTGAAATAATACCTTTTTCGTAATAATATGGGTTCCTAAATACTATTTGCGTAACAACATAAGCATTAGGAGAAAATCATTTATACAGGGTGGCGCCGACAATACGACAATAAATTAAACTGCGTTTACCTCATGACGTTCCCAGTCTGCATACCCAATTTCAATCGAATATATCCAGTAGTTTATTTAGTCAAAGGACATTATTTTTCATTTTCAGCTTTTTCTACATGATTTAGATTAATAGGCTGGCACCGACAGGTTAACGACCCCCGTATCGGTATTAACACTAAACACAAATGTTGCCACCTCGCTATTTCAAAAACCTTTGCCAAAATCGATCCTTAAATTATATTTCCAGGTGCGAATTTGTGCAAATTATAACTAAGGTTACTGAACCAATATTAATAAATGGTGTTCTATTTCGTTAACAGTTTTATGCTTGTTTTTGTTTTTTTTAATGTTTATTTCGGTGTTAGGATTTTTTATAGTTTAAAAACATTGCTTTTAACTAGTATTACCAGTGTTTTCATTTATTGTCGTATTATCGGCGCCACGTTGTATAATATGGACTTTAAAGGCCAGCCTCCAGGTTACCTCACGGTGGTTTTCCTTCACCGATGTCAGTGATGTCCTAGTAATATGACTAATATGGATTCATGTTGGTGCTCATGACTGTACACATTGTAGGAGGTGTTTTTTTAATCATGCTACATAGTGTTGATTCCAGCTCGGTAGAACGACAGTAATAGATATTTAAAATATTGGACTAAAAGAATATTCATACTGAAATAATCTCCGAAACGTATTTTTCCATGAAATTCCTATAATGATAACGATCTACTGAAAAGTTTATTTCAGTTTTGTTGAAAATCGAAGAAAATACGACACGCTTTGAAAGTGATTGCCAATAGTCAAGACTATATAAACTCCTTCTTGATTATTTAGTGTCAGTTCTACCTTCAGAATCGCCGGATTTATGATTTCTCAAGATTGGCGTCTTAGGAGATCAGGTGAAAAAGGCCTATATTTTCTTAAAGCTGATCGAAAGAGCATCTTTTTTTGTTATGGCGCCAAAAAGTTTGATCTAAGGTAAAAAAAGTTATTCATCATTTAAAATGAACTATGTAATTAACGGTTGCATTAATTACAAATAGCGTCAGTGATTAAGACATGCGTCAATTTAAAGCTTGTTAGAAGAGGGTTTTCTTTTGTTAAGGACTTAAGCAAATCGGCGCCGGGAGTTAAAAGTTAAACGCCATAATGTACAATTACTGACAACAAAATCTTCTAAATCAAGAGATATAAGGAGCATCGGTGATTGAGACATACATCATTTTAAAGTTTGTTAGAATAGGGGTTTCTTTTGTTTAGAACTCAAGCAAATCGGCGCCGGGAGTTAAAAGTTAAACGCCATAATGTACAATTACTGAAAAAAACCTTCTAACTAAAAATCTTCTAATTCAAGAGGTATATGTATTGGCTTAACGCCCCCTGGGTTGTACCTACAACTATCCTTTAAGAATACTCTCAGGCAGCCCTAAGGTTTCTGCTGTGTCAAGAATTTGGTAAACGGTTCGCTTTCATCACATAACAACTAATGCGACCAATTTTAAACATCGGCATACTTGATAGATACCATGAACCATGTTTGCTTTCCCTTTAAGGCTTATTAGTCGTGAAGTTTTTCTGTTTCCAGAACTTTGCAAACAGATCGTTTTCAACTCATAATAACAAATGCGACCAATTGCAAACACGTACCTGATACCATGAACCAAGACTGCATACCCCTTTAAGAATTATAGTCGTAAAAGTTTTGTATCTCCGGAACTTAGCAAACAGATCGCTTTCAACTCATTATAACCAATGCCACCAGCTGTGAACTTTGGAAAAGGTACGATGAAACATGTCTGCTTACCCCTTTAAGAATTATGGTTGTGAAGGTTACGCTTATGTTTATCAGTGATGCAGTGACGAAGGCTCGATACTACCTGTATTGGTCAATATCACTTGTAACCACCTTTTATTGCTCTTAAATAAAAGGAAGAATTCGATTTACAAATGGCCTTATTTCAACCTTTTTTTAAGCGATTTTCATGAGCTTTGATAATTGACAAGCATGAAACATAACAAGTGATTTTAGTATCAAAAAATCAACAAAGCTTCTTGGACCACAGTCTATAGAAGTTTTCTCGATCTCCTATACATATAGTTCTATGCAGCAAAACAACTATACAAATTAATGACAACACTGACCTACATTCCAGTTCGCTTCCCTAATAATGGGATAACAACAGCTTCTACTCAGATGGCTATTACGTAATCAGGAACTAAACAAGAACGGTGGAAGAAAAGGAAAAACTGCCGGGGTAAGTAAATACATTCGAGTCAACAGGGGGTCGTGACTGATGAGTGCTTTGATCGATTGCAAGACATTGAGCAGTTATAAATGGAGTGGTAATGTGCACTGATTGGTGAACATACTGTGTAATGACTGTCGTAGAATAATAAATACGATTTTATCCTTTTGACTTTTACATATCATTAGCAGTATTAATAATCCCACGGATCTTGATTTCACAGTCACTTTTGGCAGCTATTTACCTCACCGCGTGACATAGGTTGCAATTTGTATTTGAGTGTCTAATAACTGGTTCAGTGTGGCAGTCGACAGTATGTGTAGGTAATAAATTAAAGTAAAGTATTTAGTTCAAGAAATACTTGTCAATTTGGTGATAAACCAACAACCAATCTACACAGATTTCTTCCCCCTTATATTCATCAAGAGCATACTTTAATGAGTTCGTTAGTTAGTGTGTAAAAATTCTGATTTGCTACTAAAAGTGAGCACTCCAATATCTTTACTCATCTGTAGTAATACAGTGCCCGTGGGACATTTAGGCTGTGTTGACAAAGGATTCTTTGATCGTAACTAATATTTCGACTGCGTTTGGTTTGATAATGGATCGCGTCTTGCACAAGGACGCATTCGGTGGATGGAAGTAGCTTATTCGCTAATTGCTATTTGTTGAGATTCCTTGTGTTACATCTCTCTCTCGTTTCACATAGTTTGCCATTCACATCGCCCTATAGTAATATGTATATGGACGGAGGGATGTAGTAGGAACTCTTGGCTTTATTTAATTAATTTACTATTGCGGATAACTCATTTGGTGTAGTTGATGCCGCCACGGATCCTTATAGAGAACATAAAGCGGCTTTGGTAACCGCGTTTTCTAAAATGAAACGATTTCAAACCTATCAAAAAATGCCATAAAAAGACACGAACCGCAAAAAAGCTTAAATGGAAAGAATTTTCAGCTGATCTCATTTTGAGCTTTTAGTGAACTCAAATAATTGGCTCGGAAACAACAATATTAAGACAAAATTTGCCAAATTAATTTGCTCCTTATAGACGTGTTTTCAGAAGTGTTTTACTTGTATTTTCGCTTGATGATTAAAAGTCTGTTTGCTTCTAACAAGGAACGTTCGACATATATTGAGTGCCGAGACATTAGTTCTGCTCCAAATAATATGTTTTAGTCTTTTCTAGAATTTTGTTCGAGTGAGCGAAATAGCGGTGAAGGAAAACATCGTGACGAATTTCCTAGAACTAAAACAATGAAGACATGTGACATCTACTACTAGTCCGCGTGTTGGATTTTGGGCCAGTGATCCATGAAGAAGAGACTGTGTCCCAGCTGTACTGTGTGAGCTGAATGACACGATACAAGGTGACGGTGCTGACAAAGTGAAATGAACTTTAAAATTAAGTACATAGGTATTAAATTGCTGTTATTAAATATTATATTGATGTTCTGTATTTATTATTGAGAAGGCAGTCACATTATTAATTTTGTAACTACCTTATTATTCGTGTTGTTGCAAGCGCGACTGCTGAGTATGAGGTCCTGGGTTCGATACCCGGGTCATGCAAAGTGTTATTGGGTTTTTCCATCAGGAATTTTATAAGTCAAGGAATCTGGATGCGCGCCCGGTTGATAGCAATAGGCTCGCCCTTTATTACATGAGACTTAAACATAACTGGCGAAATGTGGGTGTACTATTAATTACACCTCTGCCTAACCCTATATGTTAAAATGAGTTTGATGGTGATCTAAAATCGCCGCTACACCGAAGGTAAGTAAAAGGTGGTAATGAGGTTGTCACTATTTGAATAATGATGTCTTATGAAAAAACCGTATTCTAAAAAGCATCCCTCTTTCTTATTGTCTTTTGTTAGTAAAAAAAAAACACCAAAACATTCTTATTAACTTTAGTAAAAACCCTCAAAAACAAAATCAGCGGTTTCTTAGAAATCACAAAAAAAAAAACAGGCGTCCTCATTTATAACAAGTACTCAACGTTTTACAAACAAGCGTTTATTAGATAATATTATTCTCCTCATTCATCTCCTTGGTAACGATATTGATCCGATAGAACTGTTGATTTTCTTTTATTAATACACAAGTACAGTCATGAGCACTCAGATCGACGGCAAAGTGCCAATACCTCCTAACTGAAATTTTTCGACATATTCACTTTTTCATCGTTTTGAATTTAAAGGTGTCATTCGCATGTTTCCTTGAAATCTCCAAGTGTATTGGTGTTTTGTTAAATCCATAATCTTTTAAATGTCACAACATTATCACATAAAAGAATAAGTACAAAGTTAATACCTCCTATCTAACCGAATACCTACTACACTATCATAAAATATACGAATCCAGCTTAATATATAAATCCCACATAAACATTATTCAAAATAAATAAATAAACTAACACATTTTTAGGGTTCCGTACCTCAAAAGGAAAAAACGGAACCCTTATAAGATCACTTTGTTGTCCGTCCGTCCGTCCGTCCGTCTGTCAAGACCGTTTTTCTCAGGAACGCGTGGAGGTATCAAACTGAAATTTCTATATGATACTTAGTTCTACTGTCCCTGGAAGCTGTAGAAAAATCAACTTTCTAAGTCAACGCAATCAAAAGATACAGCCACTTAGGCCGCAAATTTCCGCAAATTTTCGAAACTCGCACGGGAATCAAAACCTACAGGGTACTTCCCGTGAACTTAGAATCTTGAAATTTTGTACGAAGTCACGTCTTATAGTACAGATATAGGAAAAATTACGAAAACCGTAAATTTTTAGTTTCGTCATTTAAAAAAAAGTTATATACCCACAGGTTTGTACGGAACCCTCGGTGCGCGAGTCCAACTCGCACTTGACCGGTTTTTAACTTCTCAAGAAACAAAGCGTTTTTTCAGTTTGTGTTAAATTTTGATTTTGCCAGTTAGGTGTTATTGACACTTCGCCGTCGATGTGTATAAACATCAAACAAAGAAGCGATTTGCTCTTACTGAATTGATAAAATACAATGCTTTTTTTCTGTCAAAGTCGAAATCAACAACAAAAACAATCAACATTTCAACATTTAGCTTTTTAATTTAGTGTTTATTAGTGCTCATAACTGTACATAAGTACTTAACAGTGGGCAACGACCTACACGCATACATAAGTAGCAAATTTTTTAACGAGCAAAATGGCGATGAGTTATGTTTCTTCGAAACAAACCTACGACTTTGAAACTTAGTCTCGTAGATCGGCAATGTTTTTTTTTTACTTTTATAATTCAAAATAAGGTTTTACAAATCTTTTTGTAAAAAAAAAACATTAACATAGCAACGCGGCTTATTCCCAGGCGCTCCTTAATTTTATTCCCGGCGGCTCCAAATTAAAAAAGAATATAATAATAATAAATAAAATCTTTCCCATGAGTTCCAAAAATTTTAAAGTACCGATGGCATAAAAATTTAAAAAAATGTGATATCAGAAACTGTGAAGTGCATTTTGTTTTTATTTTAAAATAGATAGATGAAGGTCAATTTCAATGAGAAGATTGTAATTTTTTAATTCATTTTGTGTGACATAAAGCCAATTTGTGATGACAGAAAGTGCATTGTGCGATTATATATTTTCAATTTTACAATAGGTATAAGTGGTGGTATAGGTATAAGTGTAATAGGTATAATGTGGGTGTGCTATTTAATTAGGTAGTTATTCCTCTACCCTCAGGGGATTACTGGCGTGATGATGTTATGATACATCGTCATTATGCTGAAAGGTCATTTTGTCTAGTCCCTGTGTAGTAATAAAATAATTATTATTTTCTTCTGCATGTGATGTATAAACTTTCCAATAAGTATATTATAGAAATGTTTGCTTCGCAATGACTGCTTATTCTGATTTCTGTAGAGCGTGGCAATTTTTATGGGAAAAAAGTCTTACGAAAGAAAGTCTTTTTTAGATTTTACTCACTAATTGATTTAATAGGAAGTATGTAGTTACAGGCGAGTAAGCTTTATAAATAATAATAGATCAAAAACAACCATTTTTTTTTAATATTGCATTTCTATGGTTTTCTCAGACCAACATACAAAAGCCCTTCTACTTTCTTTTTTAATAATTTGCCAGGTATAAATACTGCAATAAATATAAATAGTTCAATATGTAATTGCTAATGACTTGCCTTCCAAAATCGATACGCAATAGCGCATTCACTAATTTGTGTCTACTTATTAGCTTATTAATTTATTTACGAGTATCTATCTTCTTCATAAGTTATTCTTATATTTTGTTTTAAGATTAAGTAGTATTTCTCATATTAGAAATAAATGTCATAAACTGTTTACAAATTTTTTACACCCTACAGATCTGCAAAACTCCAATGGAGAGTAAGTAATTTTCTGTTAATAAAAGAACCGGAATAAGTACGCCGCCAGTTAGGTGCCAGTCAGGCCTGCCAAATTGTGAATAAGAACGTAATCAGTCTGGAGTTTAACCGCCAAACGACTGAACTACCCGCGCGGCATACAATAGGCTCGTCACGGGGTGTTTTGACGAAATCAAAACATTGGGTGCAAGAAAATGCGTATCTCTTTATATGAGTAAGGAATGAAACAGAGTACTTAATAATTTTAAAATAGGATTTCCACGTTTGCAACTGACCTTAGACTAATTCACATATTTTTCCTTTTTATATTTAAAACAAAATCACGAACACAGTTAAACTTATAAATGGATGAAAAATACCTGTAAAGGCTGCTCTGTATCAGAATTTTCTCTGACGTCGTAAGCACTTGCCTACTTTTGATGAATTGTGCGTTTTGCTCTAGAAACATGCTTTATGGGAACTAGGTTGTGGGAAAAGTTTTTTAATAAATTGTTATGTAGGTTACATGCCATAAGCCGAGCCTGCTTCTCGTTATTATTTTTAATTGTTTTTATCCTTGCTAAAATATTAAACAAAAAAATATATTACAAAGTTAAAAATAGTAAAGGATCTCAATGCCTAGTTGACGCATCCCGTGACCCAAGGGCTGGCTTTTATTTTGGCCAGAGGCTAAGTGTTGCCATACAACTTGGCAACGCCGCCAGTCTCAGGCACATTACCAGCTGACAGCATTGAGGAGGAGGTTTTTGATGTCTGATTTCAATGAGAGTTGCAATTATATAGGGGTAGTGAAAAGTCGTTTTCTCTATCTTCACTTTACCAAACTATGCTTTTTCTGCCCTTAATTTATCGGCTACTTTGGGTTTCGGGGTTTACTTGAGTATATAGGTCGCAAGCGCGACTGCTAACCATGAGGACCTGGGCTTCATTCTCAGGTCGGGAAAAGTGTTTTAGGATTTTTGCATCACGGATGTCTCAGCAGAAGCCACGGAGTTTGGATCTGTCCCGTCTCTGTCTGTCCGGTTGATGGCAATAGGCTTATCTCTGTTAAATGAGACTTGAACATGACTGGTGAAAAATGAGGGTGTACTATTATGTACACCAATCCCTTCGGGGAGTACATGCGTAATGTTAAGTTAATATAACAACAACAAAATAAAAACGGGTAATAAAACAGCGCTGTCTCCAAGTCAACAAAAAGTGATTTACTTAGCAATATTAGTGAGTTACAATCAATCATGTATGTTGCTATATGATTTATGAGCGTGTTACGTGAGAGAAAAGCTAATATTTGAGACGGTGACGTGTGAATTAGGGGAAATGTAGTGGGTGGAGACTGATGGTAAAAGTGACGGCGAAACAATAAAGAAAATAATTAGAAAACATGGTGTTTTGTTTTTAGATCTAGCCTTGACTTAGGGCCGGGCTCCACCGAAGCGGAATCGAGACTAGAGAAGAAGAGATGTGTTGTGAACCACCAACAGAATTTCATTAGGTTCAACCTAGTTCAGGCAAATAAGCAACTGTGCTCTATAATGTGCTGTGAGCGGTGTTCTGTGTGCGGTGAGCGGTGAGCGGTGTGCTTTGTGCGGTGAGCGGTGTGCTGTGTGCGGTGAGCGGTGTGCTGTGAGCAGCTTCCAGTGCACACCCCTCTCATTTCCACTTTCCACATCTCCGCATAGCTTGGGTGGATACACCCTGGCTCTTACGCATATCCTTTCCTCTTCGCTTAGCACATCTCCGCTCGTCGCCACTTTGGTGGAGTCCGGGCCTAATGAGACGATTTTAAACTACATCATAACATAACATGAAGTTTGCAAGCTCCGGCGGGTTAGGCAAAGGTGTTAAAAGTTTACCCACATTTAAGTCCCATGTAACATAGAACGAGCCTATCGCCATCAAATGGGCACAAGTGCAGACTCCGGGCTATTACAAATTCCTACTGGAAAATAGCAATAGCCTAACCTGGGAATCGAACCAAGGGTTCAGCAGTAGCGCTTGCCACAGCTAGACCAACGAGGTAGTTTTATAAAAAAAAAACTAAAACACAAAGCTAAAAAAGAAGCTGTAAAATATTTTGCCAGGCGTATTTGGTTTTAAACTTTCATACAAGTTGTCAATATGAAAATTTTTATACGAAAACACCAACAAACCTACAAATGGCGTCCTATTTCTTTATGTGATATGTGGAATTCCAATACAGCTCAAAAATCAAGCAAAAATCCAGCCCGTGATTAGCGAGTATCGATCACTAAGAGAGAAGTATTGAATCCACCCGGATAACGAACGCAAAAATGAAAAATCCGAAAGGAATATTCCCTAATACGTGTTCACCAGGGACCTCGTTGCTCCTGAAAGTTCTTCTCTACCGACGTAGTTTTAAAGTCCAATTTTAAGAAACGCTGCACTAAACTCAATACTATTGAAAGATCAAGTTTAGGATTTGGATCTAAACAGCTGTAAATAGTGCCATTTGGCAAAGGTAATAGCTAAACTGTTATTTTGTGTGGATGAACGGCCTTGTATGAATAAACATAGTTAAAACTGTAAAACCTGTCGGATCATAAAGTTTTATCGCGTCTGCTACAGACTTGCATACGTCAACGTTATGACGTCATAATGTCGTGTACGATGCAAATGTTCGCACTGACGCATTTAAATCTACTTACATTGCAGTTACGGCGGAGGAAAATATTGTGAGGTAAGTAGTTCTTCTTGTATAATATGCAGAGATCGGAATAGGTACCTATACTCGTAGTATATTTGCCTAAACTTCAAGGAAGTAAGTAAAATGTGGGTAATGCAACCCTTTTATTTATCAGCTTTATTTGGAAATTTTAAAATCATTCCGGGATAGCTTTTATCCTCATGTTACTACTTCCTCGATGTTTATATAGGTACAATAATATATACTTTACCTAGTCTCTTTCTTCTTATGGTGTGGTTAGTGCCTAACCTGGTGTCAAAGTTTTTATGCCGCCCAAGGGCCTCTGACTTAACTTTGACATACCGTTGAGAAATATCTCTCAGGCATGGTTTCCTCACGATGTTTTCCTTCACCGAAGCAAGTGATATTTATAGGTACAATACGCACATAATTCAGAAAAATCAGAGGTGCGTGTCCTGGGTTCGAACTCGAGACCTATGACTTGGCAGTCCAACGGTCACACCACTAGACTATCACTGCTACCTATTCTGATCTCTGATAATATGTAACTGTATAATTTTGAACATCGATTTCGCGAGATTATACAAGGTGTAGTTTTGCAACCTCGTCAAAATTCAGGAGGTTGTCATAGAAGACGTAAATAAACAATATAAGGTGGGTGGACCATGGAAGGCCATGCTCCTTCGAAGGCCAATTATTAAAATTTCGTAGTTATTGCCATGTGATGACAAATTCCTTCTATCTACATAAACATCCATCGAACTAGAAATCACAGACGCGGCGGTGAATCGCTCGCGCCACTATTTTGGCAGTACGGTCCCTTGCTTCATTGATATCAGAAATCGGCGACGTTAAAATAAGGTGGGGTACCATAGAAGGCCACTGTAACAAATAAATAGTTATTATTCGTTTATTTACTGGATAAATGAAACTAACAAATATTTAAGTAATACTTTGTTTTATTACGTAATATATAAACCACTTCTTTTTATTGTAGATTTAATGGCTATTTATTAACTTTTAGTGTTAAATGACTGATTTATTAGAATGGCCTTCTAAGGAGCCTTGTTCCTAGCAAGGCCATTTTTTTTTTTTTTTTTTTTCTCTTTATTTATTATAAGGGACTTTTATACAAATGTATATGCCAGTCCCATCGGACCTTATAACGTAAAACGTAGTAATACAAACTTAATTAAACTATATGCAGCTACGGAGCTAGGTGTCGACAAAATATGATGGAACATACAAACATCGTACATATTTATTTTGAGCTCTCTAAGAAGATCCTCTCTTGCAGATTGAAATCTATCACACTCCGTCAATAAATGCATAATATCTTCCGGTGTGCCACACACCTCACAATTAGGTGAATCAATTTTTTTCATTAAAAATCCAAATTTATTGAGCGGCATGTGTCCAGATCTCAGTCTGTGAGCTGTAACTATAAGTTTTCTGCTAAGCCTAGTGTTACAAAACCACGGTACATGAGGAGGCTCCGAAACTATAGACCTATACCATATCCCTTTTTCTTTAGGGGTAATGAGGAGGCTGATCGTTTAGCAAAGTTGGGTATTGTTAGTGGAAGAGAAAAAAACATTGAAACTAATTACATAGAAATATTGCCTAGATATAAAAATAAATGTCATGAATTTTGGAAAGAATATTTTAATCAAAGGCCATTTTTAAGAGTTCAATGAAACTTAAGTTTAACCAATATTGATCAAATCTGAAATTTAAAAAAGTGGTTTATATTTTACGGAATAAAACAAAGTATTACTTAAATATTCGTTCGTTTCATTTATCCAGTATATGAACGAATAATAACTGTTTATTTATTAGAGTGGCCTTCCATGGTACACCCACCTTAAATTACGGTAAGTGGTCAATAATAAAAAACGCTGCTTTTTTTAGTTGTTTTAATTTGACACTATTTCAGAATGAAGCCCTTTTCAAAAGAGGAGAATCACCCGTTTATCGAATAAACGTCTGTGTTTGATTGTGTGTGTAAAAGCGCGGTTATAGGGCTAGTATTAGACGGGCCGCGTTTTAATACGGGTGGGGTACACTTATTGATTTCCAATATTAAGAAAATAAAAACTTTTTTGCAAAAAAAAACCGACTTCCAAAAAAAACACAAAAAAAGTGGAAAATAACTTTACTTTCGGAAGTCGGTGACTATTGTTTGTTTCATTGACTTTTTTGCCACCGACTTCCGAAAGTAAAGTTATTTTCCACTTTTTTAGTGTTTTTTTTGGAAGTCGGTTTTTTTTTGCAAAAAAGTTTTTATTTTACCCTTTTTAGTTATCGTATCACACACAAATCCTTGTCAAGTATCAATTTCGCAATTTCTTTTACTTGGATGACATTTTTCCAGCTATTTTGATTTCAAAACCAAACTGCTGAACCGATTTTGATGAAATTTCTATGGAACCAATCGGGAAGTAGATCCATTCAGATAAAAGAAGAATTTTTCAAATCGGTTCATAAATGACGGAGATATGAGGTAACAAACACAAAAAAAAACCATTCAACCGAATTGAGAACCTCCTCCTTTTTTTGAAGTCGGTTAAAAAAATAAAAAATACCTATCCATTTTATTATTGATTCGGGTCGAGAATCATTAGCATAGTTACCTTCTTGATTTTGACGAGGATGCGAAGCAACAGCTTGTATACCATTGAAAAATTGTGAACTGATACAATATAACGCTTTTGTTTTTGGTAGTTTATAATCTATCAATGTCATATCGTCAAATTGTGAACGAACTAACATTGCTTGACAGGACCGACCGATCGAGAATTCGACCGTTTTTAAATTTCGAACCTTACTCCCGACTATGATAAAGTTCATACCAAATTGCCAATTTCAACTATATAATTATGTGTTTTTGTGTTTAGAACTTAATGTCGGAATAACGTTCGAAATTCAAAAATGTTTCGAAATTATTTAGACCACAAATGCGACCCTCGTTCAACGGTTCCTCCAATACACTATTTAAAATGTTTTGGAATACTGTCGAGACGCCATATTTGTCCACTGACTCGCTAGAGGCAGTACAAAAACTAGTTTTGTATTTCCATTTCGCTTCATATCAGCACATACGTTTACAATTGGGAACCGGTTTTCTGGTTTACTGGGTTGACTATTGCGTTAGTCGCCTAGATAAAAAAGTCGTCGGGTATCGGAGATTTGCATAGCGTGAAGGGTCTAAGGCATCTGTGACATTGGCATTGCGTGAAATTGGCAGTTTAACATTCTGTTTTCAAGTTTAATTCTACGTTTGTCGAGATTGCTAACTACCCCAAAAATAAATAAAAACAAATATTGAAGGTAGCATTTACAGCTGTGCCTAGAAAAGCCATCCTTCTTTTTATTTGTTAGTTGAAATACTTGGTGGTGTCAGATGGCTACTTGATCGTCGTGCCTGCCACCAGTGGTGGCAGAGAGGGGTGGCCAATGCGGCCAAAATAGACGCAACGACCACTAGTCGTGGTAGACGAGAAAAATAGTTTCAATTGCCACCAGTGGTCGTAGATCGGTGGCGGTGGTGGCAGTCGGGAATAAACCTTTTTGTAGTATTGATGGTACGCGATGTCAAATATTTCCAATATAATAATAATAATAATAATAATTTATTTATTTTCTCGCCACAATACACATTGAGTACATATTTTTAGGGAACAGTTGGATACAGTAAGTATATTGCGGGAGACTGGTGCCTAAACTAGGCTTGGGGCCTGTATTTCAGGACACCAGGTCTCCACCCTTTAGGTTACATAATATTCCAAATCAGACAGTGGTCGCGAGTGAGAATATGTTTGTGTTTTCCTCCGAGTTCCTCTTGATGTATTCCAATTGATTATATTATCAATTTATACGACACTCGACTCTCTCACATAAGCACGTGGGTAACTATTACGACAGATCAAGCTATACTTCCATTTCCAACTTATCCAGACCAAAGCCAATAAAATTCGAAATCAGCTTATACTGGCAAATGACGAATTGACGACTGGAGTTGACGAACTCAATCAAGTATACGAGTATGTATAAGATTATTGAGGGATATTGAAATTATTCAATAGCTTCGACGTCATCGATTTTTGACTTGAGCAGCTAAAATGTTACCAAACGTTGAAATCGGTTCAATACTTGGTTGAAATTATTACAATAATATTACTATCCCTATTTGAATCGGATTTTCTACAAACAATTTCAAGGGTTTTAATTCTTTTTCACGTAACATATTCTTATAACATCAGCTATCTGCCAGTAAAAATCGGCCCAGCCGTTTCGGAGATTAGCCGTAACAAACAGACAATCATAAAAAAAAGTTTCTTTGTCATAAGTACCGTATATAGTTTTATGTGCATTCAGTGAAAAGCTGTTATTTTGAAATTACAAACAGACACTTCAATTATATTTATTTATACCTATAGATAGGTCCAGGAGTTTATTTCTCGACGAAATAGGAAAGATATCAATAAAACACTTTGTTTTCAAATTCAATATAGTACTATATGATTGTAATAAGACATCAGTCGATTTACAACCGACCTTCCCTTAAAAATAACTCATAAATAATATTATTCTCAAAATATATCAATATATTGTAATTCGTTGCCGATGACCGCGGTCTAGTGAAATCCTAACAACTTAATTTGAACCTTCTGTGCTTTTTGGTAGGTAGTAATACCTGCGGCTCATCGCAGCTTCGCTTTGGTACTTAATGAAAAACTACGACAAATAAGCACGTTTTTATTTAAATCATCATCACCGTTATAACCTACCTGTCCTCGGTACATGTTACTTCGGGTCAGCGTAACACGCTTTTTAACCGACTTCAAAAAAAGGAGGAGGTTCCCAATTCGGTTGTAAATATATATATATATATATATATATTGTGTTTGTTACCTCATATCTTCGTCATTTATGAATAGATTTCGAAAAAATCTCTTGTTTTGTCTGAAAGGATATACTTTCCGATTGGTCCCATAGAAATGTCATCAAAATCGGTTCAGTAGTTTGGTTTTTAAACCAAAATAGTTGGAAAAAATATGTCTCCAAATAAAAGAAATTGCGAAATTGATACTTGACAAGGATTCGTGTGTGATACGATAGCTAAAAAGGGTAAAATAAAACTTTTTTGCAAAAAAATATCCGACTTCCGAAAGTAAAGTTATTTTCCATTTTTGTTGGTGTTTTTTTGGAAGTCAGTTATTTTTTTGTTTCTTCCATTCTCCTCTGTCAACCATCACGCTATCATTTGCTGCTTTTACTTTCATATCACTTTTTAACCGACTTCAAAAAAAGGAGGAGGTTCTCAATTCGGTTGTATGTTTTTTTTTTTGTGTTTGTTACCGCATATCTCCGTCATTTATGAACCGATTTGAAAAATTCTTCTTTTATCTGAATGTATTTACTTCCCGATTGGTCCCATAGAAATTTCATCAAAATCGGTTCAGCAGTTTGGTTTTGAAATCAAAATAACTGGAAAAAATTTCATCCAAGTAAAAGAAATTGCGAAATTGATACTTGACAAGGATTTGTGTGTGATATGATAACTAAAAAAAAAGGGTAAAATAAAAACTTTTTTGCAAAAAAAAACCGACTTCCAAAAAAAACACGAAAAAAGTGGAAAATAACTTTACTTTCGGAAGTCGGTGGCAAAAAAGTCAATGAAACAATAGTCACCGACTTCCGAAAGTAAAGTTATTTTCCACTTTTTTCGTGTTTTTTTTGGAAGTCGGTTTTTTTTTGCAAAAAAGTTTTTTATTCGCTTCATCATCCACAGCCAGACTTCACCCACTGCTGAGCCTCTCTTTGCTTCTGCCAAACCCCACGTTCTTATTCCAGCCTCATCCAGGATATATTCCCGTGATGGCAACAATCAATTGGCTTAACCCTAACGTAAGTGACAGTTTTACAGTGTAATGATTTGCATGAAATACAAGGACTCGTATTTACTACTCGGATTGTTGTCTGCCAATTTATCCAAATCGATCTAAATACAAAAATACGAAAGTTTTCAATTCAACTAATAAAGTATTAATTCATTATCAAAATTAAAGTATTCTCCCCGCTAAGCGGCCCATGATTTCCCCAGAGCTTCAACCCTTTCAATACAAAGGCGACAATGGAGTTTTATCTCGCCTTTGCGAATGCAGAGTGGCTGGAATTAAACAATATTTTATCTATATCTCGGGATGATTAACAAAAGTGAATGTTTTTATGGTGGTAGATAAAGAATAATGACGTGATCTATATGGTGGGAAAGTATTTTTGCATCGTATGTGTTTTAAGTTCGATAAGTACATACTTTTCATCGCCATTGCTTTTAAATCGGTAAAAACGGGCATGTAAGACCTAGCCTATCGGTTACATTTAGGAGAGTAAGCACATCAGGCGAGTTGCAGCCAAACGCAAGCCTATTTAGTATTAAAAAAAGTCCACGGACCCCATAAATATGAAGACATGTGACATTCACTTACAGTGTGGGGCTCCCGTGGTCCATTTCAGCCCACTATCTTGCACAGAAAGAAAGGCTTTGGTCCCAGCGGCATAACTGGCTAATTAAGGTGGACGCACCAGTTTGGCCTGAGCTACACCTAGATACGAAACGACCTAAATATAAATAACACATCTTGGTATTTGGGTAAGATTAGGTATGATGTCTTTGGTTATTTTCTAGGTGAGACGTCAATCAGCCAGAAATCTGCATATTAACGCCCCAATTACTTGGGAGTTATGTAACAAAACTGTCATCATAGTTATTGATCTGATGAAGTCACTACCGACTGCCGGTTTTTAATTTGGTATGGTAATTTCCTTCCAAAGAAAATTAGGTATTGGGGTCACATTCTAAATTTTCTTTGATACTTAAAAGGATTGCAATTTCAATACAATTAAGGACAGGACAGGAGTCCGCTATTATTTGTATCAATTAACAAAATTAAATTCGTTGTACTTAGGTACTAGGACTTCATGACACTGGCTCTGTGGAGCTTACCCGTATTCCCTAAGGACTCAAGGTATCTATTGTTGACCTAGTCTGCGTAATTTGCCATTAATATTTACTATAATAATTATAAATAATTTATATTTACTTACTATTAAGGATAACTATTTGAATAAAACTAAAGACTTTCATCATAATTTTTATTTTCAAACAAAAGTAAAATTTTTGAAGGTTACCCGTATTCACTTAGGACACTAGGTATCGTTGACCTAGTCTGCGTAATTTGCCATTGCGCTTGTATATTTACTTACTATTAAGGATAATTGTTTGAATAAAATTAAGGACATGAGTCCACCATAATTTCTATTTCCAAACAAAATTAAATCCTTGAAGGTACTAGGACTTCATGACACTGTGGAAGTTACCCGTATTCTCAGAATGCGCAATATACTTACACAAGCTATCGTTGACCTGGTCTGTGTAATTTGCCATTACGCTAATATGCCTCGCTCGGGTAAGCACGGAGGTCGTTTTCTCTCGCTCGTTGAGATGTTAGGCTGCTGCGATTAATGGTTATCGTCCTTTCTAAGAAACTCGTTGCTTTGCATTTTCCTAAGTGCATTAAGTGTGTTGATATTTTATCCTCAATAAAAAATGTTATCTTGCTTAAAGAAGTTGGTGGTTTTAATCAAGAGGGGGTGTTTATTTTTAGCTTAAAATCTAAACGTTACTTAGCATGTACTTTGAATTTCACTTTTTCATGTAATTATGGCAGAACTGCCCAACTACTAGAGTTAAGTAACGTTATAGATCTGAGCCTAAGTTACGTTATTAAAAGTGGCTCCGGGCGACCGAGCTCTGGAAATAGAGAAAACGAATTATTGCATATACGAGCATGAGACCTAGCTAGATCGATTTTCATTTAATAGTATGGACAATACTTTCACGTTTTGAGAACAGAATTGCTCAGTCACATTGATAATACGAGGTTTATTAATAAACGTTACCCAAAGCTAAGACACGTGTTCACATCAAAAAAGATAAGCTAACGTTAATCGTTACTTAACTCTAAGTAGCGGATATAAATAAACCCCTACGTCATAAACAAACCTCTTATATGTACTAATAAAAAAATCGCGACCGTTTATCCTTTCGCAAAACAGAAGGATTATCACGATATTCTCTTTTATTTCATGCTTTTATAACAAAGGACAGAACGTAGTATTGTTCTCGTGTGCTGTGGTTAATTATGAGGATTATTCTTAGCAGGCAACCTTAGTCATACGTACTTTGATATTTGTTCTAGACAAAGAGATTTACACCCGTATCTATATCAAGTCAGTTTTTACTTGAGTAAATGTCATTTTTTAAGATACGATTTTTATTATGTAGTTTAGTTATTTCCTAAAATTGGAACTGCCAGCCCTTATCCCAATTTATTTGGAGTCGGCGCAGCAAGTTTTCATTCTACCATACTTCTCTATTACTTATCATCTCATCAGATACCTTCTTTCTTGCCATATCATCCTTCACACAGTCCAAAGTCCACAGTCCACAGTCCATCCATCATAGTCATTTTCTCACAACATTTTCCTCGACGGTTTGTTAAGTCCATCGTAACTACATATATTTAAATCTCTTGGTTCGAACTTGGTGTCTGTCTCCTAGTTCTAACCAGGCACAAGTTCTATTCAGTTCACTATTTTAATGAGTCCCAAGCTAGCCTCAGAACCTTGATTGTAAATTCCTCCTCCAAGAAATCTATAGTAGATTTCCAATACCAGTTAAAGTATTCCAACTCAGTGCCCTCACCTCAATACCAGTTCTTGAATAATATTAAAAAATACTTTCAAACAAATTGCATTCTCATCCTCATCCCGCAGCTTCAGATACCAATCCCACAAGCAATACAATGCGATTAAATTGTGTCCAATAAAATACTTCGAGCGCAAAGATCATATAAGCAGATACTGAAATTGAAATTTCATTTGATAGTACTTTTATTGAATCCTTTAGAGTTTACGGTTGACACTACATTATAGAACATCTTGCCTATTTCCACGAAAGGTAAGGTAGAAGTGTGCTTATAGCACACCCACGTTTCACCAGAGTCCCATGTAATAGGGTAAGCTTATCGCCATCAGCCGGGCACAAATCCAGGCTGTGGCTGCTACTAACACATTCCTGATGACAAAACGATTTGCTTGACTTGGGAATAAAGACGGTTTCGAGAGAGGAATGGTCACTGGTGCTCTATTTGTGGACCTATCAGCTGTTTACGATACAGTTCACCTCAAGCGGCTGTAGTGGAAGGTAGAGAATTTGATCAGTGATCAAAATTTCATCCGAGTACTCCGAGAACTTCTTCACAACCGCCGATTTTAGGTCCACCTTCTCTCGGAAAAAAGTCATTGGAGAGCACAGAAAAACGGCCTATTTCAAGGTAGTGCCTTGGCTCCGCTCTTATTCAACATCTACACCAACGATCAACCATCCAGCCTGCTCCAGCCAGTTTACCTCCCGCTTTCTTTATGCAGACGACCTTGTCCTTACCTCCCAAGCCGCCACCTTTGAGGAGGTCGAGATGTACTTATCAGACACTCTTGGTGACGTAGCCACGTTAACTCACTCAGGCCCAGTGAAAATCTCCGACCTGGACACGAGTTGCCATGGCTGACCTGGAAATCTTTAAATAGACTCCGGACACAGTTTGGCCGAAGCAAGGAAAACCTGTTCAGGTGGAGATTCATAGATGACTCTGCCCTGGAGTGTAAATGTGGTGTTGCCCCACAAACGATGGGACACTTGATATCGTGTCCTACCTGTCTAGTTGTATGCACATCACAGGAGCTGATGGACGCTACTGAAAATGTCAAAATCGTAGCCAAATTTTGGGCTGACTCAATTTAAATTGTCACAGACACGCTAAGAAGAAGACCTGGGAATCAAGTTTAGGACCTCATGCTGTCGCGCTCGCGACCACTAGATCAACGGCAGTTTTGTTAGTTACGTTTAAGTTCCATGTAATAGGGAGTGAGCCTTTTGCCATCAACTAGGCACAAACCCAGACACCGTGGCTCCTACTGAGAAATTATTGATGCAAAAGCTCAACAATACTTTGCCCGACCTGTGAGTCAAATGCGTGCAACGACTAGAACTATACAGTTGTCAACGAGGCAGGTAAAAACCATTAGCCGATACTGTAATTGAAATTCAATTTTCCCATACTTTAAGGTTTGCAGTTGACAATAATGAAAGACTTAAGCGTCAATTTATTTGGATTTTAATATTAAACGGATACTTACTGGACAGAAAAATCCTTAGTAACCAACGAAAAGGAAAACGAAATTCCTTGAGAAATTGAGTTAGTTAGCAAATTGAGAATATTTAATGAAGTGTCGTTTGCCTGTCTAATTCCTAATGTAATAAGAATAGCCATTAGAGATATTGAAAATAAAATGTAGTCTCGGTTTTCAAATACAGTGAAACCATAGTAATAACATTTATAAGGATACCTACCACTGTAGCCAAAAATGTTTCAATGACTAAAATACTTAGAGACAGTTCAGTACCCTTTGAGAATTATAATATTTGAGGTCAATATAGGTCGGAATCGCTTCTTGCCCAAGATCAAAGGTTTTTGATCCCAAAGCTATTTGAAAAGATAAGATCGTTATTGTTTAATTATAATTCTAAAGGAATGAATAAAACAGTAAATTACAAAACAACCACCCCTCGTTTATTCTTCACAAATGTAACAGTAAACATGTATACTAATTACTAAAACATTGATTCATTTAGTTTAACAAGTTTAAATAACACTACCAAGCAAATCACGAAAAACTTCGCAAAATTATATTCTTACAATAATTTACCTTATTTACAAAATCTCTCTACTTAAGTTTAAGAGTTAAAGTTTATACAATGTAACTTTTATACGAGGAATATTATTCTAAAAATTCTCGATTTGTGTTTCCTGATAAACTCATAATTTCAAACATCTTTTTGAAAATTATAATAATTCTACAATAGAAGCTACACACAATAATTTCTGCTGCTTACATTTTTATTTTTAAAGAACAAAGTAGCTTAGAAATAGCATCTACACAAAGACACCCTATTCTAGTTTAAATAAAACATTAACGATGATAAAAAAAATTAAGATGGTGTTGCTTCTAAAATTAAAACAATCAAAGATAACACAGCTAGCTAACACGTGGAAGATATAAAGACAATGGAAATGTAAGCAACGGAATCAACAATACCAAAGCTAAAAATTGTGATGTTTGAAACTGGGCTCAACAGTTCATCAGAAAACACCAATCAGAGGCGACTTACTTATTCAATACATCCGACAGTTTTACTGTCCTTGAGATAGAAAATAATCATAGGCCATTTGGATACTCGCTTCATATTACTGACTAACTTATTCTAAGGGTACATACATTCTCCGATGTATAATATATTTACAGTAACTTAGACCTTAGTACAATAGCATTAAGTAACACTGATCACAGTAAGCAAAGCAGGTTAACTATCTATACAATTTAATTTGTTAAAAATTTAAGAAAAAACACAAATTTCACTTTCATCATAATTATATTTAACATTATCCGAATTCTTCGTTTCAGTGTCGTTGTAACGAATTTGGGTCGTCTGTAACAAGGAAACAAGAACATATTAGTGACAATTATTATATGGTTATGTTATTTTTGCTTACATACGGGGTGGAAGGGACACCATCATTCTGAACTCCCCCACATAGAAAATTTTCGTCTGTTTTCTACAAAAGTGCAATACTTACACCGTCAAAATGTATGGAACAGCTGATTTTTTTTTTAAATAACCGATGAAAAATTTATTTGTGTGCCGGGTCAGAACGCTGTACTGAGTATATGGATTCGGTTTTCGCGTAGGTGTCCCTTCCACCCCGTATACCCAGTACTAAATGGATTGTGGAGGTCAGATAGGCAGTCGCTGCATGTAAAATACTGCTGCATCCGATAAGAATGGAAGCCGACCCCAATGAATTTGGGAAAAGGCTAGGTAGCGATGATGATTTTTTTTTACTAATATAACATAATATCACGCCCATTATAATCCCCGAAGGTTAACCCTTCACAGAGGTGTACATAGTACTACATCCACATTTCGCCAGTTATGTTGTAAGTCCCACAAGGAGGCGAGCCTATTGCTATCAACCGTTCCCAAATACAGACTCCGTGGCTGCTACTATGAGATTCCCGATGGAAAAACCCAATAACACTTTGCCCGACCCAGGAAACAAACCCAGGACCTCATGCTTAGCAGTCGCGCTTGCTACCACTCGACCAACGAAGCAGTTGGGTCTTCAAATTATTTGCTTTATATTCTACACGTGTCACTATTAGTAGCTTCCTCGTAGGAAATTATAATTACGGTCAAGGCCTCATAACGAAATGGATACTGGGAAGTTTGATAAGGCTTTGCAGATGGTAAGGTTAAAAGAGATGGAAGGTGACTTTATTTGACATGCCAAGACTCGGTCGTGTCTTAAACAACGCTCGGTTGTTGCAAATATTCTTCAAGACGACTGTCGTCCATACTGATATCATAAATGCGAAATGAAGTCTATTTTTATACCTTTCACGCCTTAATCAACGGATTGGGGTGAAATTTGGCGCAAGGATAGACCATAACCTGAGTTAGAACATTTTATCATGTTACTTATGCACAGGCTACTTCGTGCTCATGTGATACTATCCTACCTCCGTGACCGCGGTCAAAAGCAAGTTGACGATTTCAAAACTGATACAAATAAGAACGAGAGCATTTTAAACAGTCAGAATACAAATGAGGAAAAAATACCCCACGAAATTCGGATTTATCAAAAAGTTTATCAAAAAGTTAGAAATCCATTTGAACTTGTGCTAACTGAATCCCGTCAAACAAGGACATAATTTGCCTCGGCTCAGTTCATATGCAAATACGTGGCGCGTTTCTCATAAATTATTATCATTGATCGTTAGTTTAATTAAGGCCTGCTCTTGTTTTCTGTCGTGGCAGAAATTTAATTAAAGGCATAAGCTAGCATTTTTTTTTTAATAAACTGATGTTTTCTGAGCATGTTGTAGAGGAATCTTTAGGAGAATTAATACATCTGACTAGCCTTTTCCCAAGTATGTTTGGGTCTACTTCTGGTCTAATCAGGTGTAACTGAATACCAGTATAATTGTATATGGAGCAACTGCCTATCTGTGCTCCACAACCAAGTAGTTTGGTAATAATATACCCCTTGATGAGACTGGTTGTCAGATCACCTAAAACATTGAAAGCTGTCAGATGGCTTCGAAAAAGAAAAAGAATAACTGACATGAATGAATGATGCTTTGCATAGATCCAGTTAAGGACAATATCAAAGGTAAAGTAAACCTTTGTATTTGTGTGACAAACAAAGATAACAATTGCGCATAGATGACAACTTTCAACTGACTTTGAGCTGTTGGAAGCCACCGTAAAGTTATAGATCCACAAGACATGAAGAATAAAAGATATGTCAACAAGAAAACATGTTGTTACAATGTTGGAAACGAAAGCGTAAATAAATAAACAAGGGTTGAGAAATAAAGGGATAAATGATCTAAAGTATATCTTTACAAAACTTTAGGAGACTAAAACAAAATACAACAAGAATGAAACAAGATAAACAGCTAAAGGAAACTAATTCAAAGGAAATTTGATAGACATAAATACGCGTAATGTCTTCACTCAAACTAGGCGGAACTAAATGAAAATTTAAATAACAAGGCGCTTTGTATTTTTAAGATGAGGGCCGAAAATCCAACAGCTCGTTTTATTTCGGCATTAATTTAGTTTTTCACACACATTTTTGGAAAAGCCGCTCGGCTTATAGATTTGTGTCGAGCCGATGCAAACATAATTGTGTATGGAATGATAGTAGAAGCGAAACGGAGTCGAATTAAAGCCGAGTGTACATTATCATTCTCTTGCCCTTATTTCAATTTATTCGAGGTCGGCGCAGCATGTCGTCTTCGTCCATACTTCTCTATTACTCGTCATCTCATCAGACACCTCCTTTCTTGCCGTATCATCTTCCACACAATCCATCCATCGTTTCTGAAAGTTTTGAGTATGAATGTGGATGGGTATAAGAGACCTACTCTTATACACACACACCACATAAAGTAAGTTTTGAGTATGAATGTGGATGGCCACATTCATACTCAAAACTTTTCTTATCACATTTTCCTCATTATTCCGCATCACATGCCCAACCGAGTATTTTTTCTAATAATTGCTTTGGCTCGACTATTTATCTACAAATACTGCCGAATCGAATCACCTATTCGTACACGTGTTTGCCCTCAGAGAAAAAGGCCACGAGTCGACCAACATAGACGTCAATTTCAATATAATAGCTATTATTTAAGTACCAAAATAAAACACTGGTGCCATGGAAACCGGGTGCCCGCCTAGTCTTTCGGGACACCGCCAATCGGTGGGTTGACTCTTCCCGTGAGCAGAGGCCTATTTTTTGGTCAAAGAATCAGCATTGCCTTCCAACGTGGCAATGCTGCCAGCCTTTTCTGTTCCTGTTGACAGCGATGTGGATGAATATTCTGACGCAAAAGCAAAAAGCGAGCAAAAAGCGTATATTTTTGTTATTATTTGATGTTTGTTTATAGATAATTTTGTGAATATTCATAAAAATAATAATTTTCCATGTTATGTTATGTAAATACCAAAAAATAGTTGAAATTATTCATATCCACGATAATTTATACAGGACCGTATGCTAATTAAACTCTCGATTAATTCTCATGTAAATTGGTATCATGTTAGACTGTGTGTTGTTTATAGTTGACAAATTGAATTAGCTGTATAGCCTCTAATTATTGGGAATAATTTGATTGCAGATGGAATTTTAGCACGTATTTGATTTGAATTAGATGCAATAAGTGTGGTTAGATGGTCAATTTGTGTAGTTTTGCGGAATGGCGGCTGTCCCAAAATATTGTAAAAAAAATTAAAAGAGTAATCCATTCTTCTCCAAAAGAAATTACTTTTGCGAATTGGCATGCTTTATTGGAATTCAAAAGTGCGTTTTAATGGACTTATTCAAATAAATGGTATGACTTTGTTTGTGACTTTATTAACTAGATAAACTGTCCGTCCTGGCTGTCATTTGTAGATCTTTTTCAGTCGCTACGTGTATGGCTCGAAAATCGGACAACCAGTTTTACCAAAGAACGTAGTTTTACCCAGTTACTCGGTTGTGGAGGTCGAATAACTATTTTAAAACTACACTACTTTATCTATGCTCCGTGTAAAATACTGATAGTCAGCATTTAGTACTGAAAGCCGCCCGAGTTGAGAAAAGCTTAGGGTAGTTATTTACTAGTTTTGGGATAGAGCCGATGACAACTCTCGGGTAAGTTTACAAATATTGGATACTTGTGATAAGATACTATCGATGTAAACGACACTTGTCTCAAGGGACCCATGTTATATAGTTATATAGCTTAAACAGTAATTTCCTTCGGCCATTGACAAACATCTCCAATTTCCTGTTTAATTGTACTAGAGGGAATTGGTTTTGGTCGATCGGCAAATAAAAATCCTAATAAACAAGAAAACAAGCTCTGAAGCCTTGATTCGATCACAAAAATGAGCTCGTCGAACAAAAAGTGCAATAAAATTCAGGTGTCGTTGTTTACTTAAGAAACTCGATAACCATAATGTTGACGAAGTGTTGACGCATCGAAAATCGAAAATCTAAATAACATTTCACCCAGATTCCTAAACTTCCTGTAATTTTCTTTTACCATCCCATTTTTATCTCCAAAACTTTATTCCAAATAAAGAGCTGGAAGAAGTCACTTTTATAATTGGTTTTATCGAAAGTTTCCATGACTTGCAAGAAAACTTTCCCAATTACGCAAATAAAAGGGGAAGAGGTGAAAATTGAAGTTAGAAAGTTGGTTCACGTGAAGATTTGAGAGAATGAGCTTGTGTTTAACTTGTTGAATATTGTCACGGAACTCCTTTGTCGAATGTGAAGAGTATTTTATATTATGACGTGTCTTAACTGGCACGACAGATATGAAGATTCTTTTATGTGTATTTGAGATTCACACATCAGTGATTTGTAACAAAAATAACAGGCTTCTGAATAGGTTCTCATTTTAGATGACTTACTATTATGTGCAATCTTCGTTGTGCCAAGGGTAAGTCTGAATGAAGTACTAAATGTTATGCTAATATCAAAGTTATTTTAGTGGATGTTTATACTTACAAAATTATATAGGAGATTTTGTCTCCCTCGGTTCACTGAGCTGTGATTCTTCATCTATTAACTGCAAGTTCACGTTTTCGCTTTTCGTATGAAAAGTTGCTGATATTGTCTTATCTTCTAAAATAATATTCTCCACCTCCACACCGTTATCTTTTTTCCCATTGCCTTCCAATATCCTCTGCTTTATCGACGGCCCTCTATTGAATGAAGATGCCAATAAAGTTTCTTGAATGGTATCATTACCGTTACATATTTTATCAGTTTTGTGAGTTGGCATGCGACCAGAATGGTAACTGTTTCTCACTCCGCCATTCGACTCAAAGAAAGGAAGCACTTGTTTGAACTCCTTCCTGAAGTTTTCGTTCAACCACGCGTATAGGAAAGGATTATAACAAGTTGATGCCATCGCCATGGAATGAGCGAGAAAGAATGACACAAAGTAATAGTTCCACTCCGTCATCTGAGCGTAGAAGTCATTGAAAATATTGATCAAGTTTATAGGCAGCCAAGATATACCAAATATAGCCACCATGGATATGAGCATTCTATTTGTACGTCTTTTTCTATCTCTGTCCGCCTCTTCTCTCCTGGTATTCTTAGCACCTGGTTTCGACCTCGCTCGGTCGTTCAATCTTATACTAACGCATGTATAACATATAGCTATTATTAAAAATGGTATTAGAAATTGTAGTACAGTTGTGAAAACTCCGAATATTTTTCTAGATTTATCGGAAGGCCAACTTTCTTCGCAATAATACGTCCTATTGTTCGTTGTTTGTATTCCCATAAAGAGGCCGTAAGGGCAAGTTACGACCAGGGAAAACACCCAAATGAATATTATGATAAATATACACGTGTTCAATTTCATTCGCGGATGAAAGGGGTATATTATGACGAAAAATCTGTCTATTGCTATAGACGTTAGTGTTAACGTAGATATGTAAACACTTGTGCCTTGGGCGTACGGCATGAGATGACAGAGCAATCTTCCGAAAACCCATCTTCCTAGGAACGTGTACATAGGCGTCAAAGGCACAGCGAAAATGCAGAGCAGTATGTCCGAGAGGGCTAAGTTAGTAATGAATAGGTTTGTGACGGTTTGCATTGCTCTATTTCGGAAGACGACATAGCAGACGAGGACATTGCCGAAAACGCCAAGAACGAAGATAACTGTGTATAAAACACAAAAGGCAACTTGAACTATTTTAACGTCGATTATATCTGTGGTTTTGTTGGATTTGGGCTCGTCCATCACTTCCACTGATTCTCCAGTGAGGGTCTTGGTGAGGATGAGGACCCCTCCGCCTATGTAGGTGGTTCCGTTGAGAGACATGGCGGCGGGGACATAGCGACTGGCTAAGGTTGCCAAGTCATCATGGCCGCTACTGTTGTATACGGACAGCATGTTAACTCCAAATTATCTTCCTTTCAAAATCTTCTGGTGCTCGCCAGTCCATCTGTGAACAAAGAAAAACATTTTTAGTTAAGACGTTATGCATTCATGTAAAAAGTTCAAAATCAGAATTCTGTTCAAAAGGATTTAAAATATATCTGAACATATATTTTCAAGACAGGAAAATCAGTTCAAAGCCCACGCTCAATTTAACCTTGCAGCATGTGAATTTCCTTGTTTCAACCTTCTGACACTTGCGTAGAGACTAATATTGCTTAACTGATTAATAAAATTCCGAGATAATGGTGCTGTACTCGGGTGGTTACCATGGCAACAGAAACGATCGCTATTAAACCCAAAACATTATTGCGGATGGGCTATATATGACGTCATAATCTGGCACCATGTGTCGAGGTAACAAAAATACTGGGAGAATTAAATTCAATTTGGAAGTTTGGGTTGAAAACCTTCATCAATCTTCGGTGTCACGAATATCATTGTGGAGAAGTCCAACGATGTAGTGTTTTATATTCAAGAGAGAACTGAAGTGTCATCTTGAATTTTTCTAGTGGAATAAGCTTTTATGCTTCGATGGTCTCAAATTATGTTGATGGAATCACTTGAAAGATTTTGTTATTAATCTTTTCTGCAAATCCATTACTTTTTTAAATCTTTCTTAAAAACCATCAAAAAAAAAATTACATATAAAAGTAGTGGTCCGCCGGTGTCAAGAACAGGGTCTAAACTCTAAGCTAGCTACCGGTGGTTAAGGCTCCAGAGATAGGAACCTCCTCACAATGCGTGCTGTATCAAGGAGTACTGCCTTCTGAATCAAGCCCTTGATCTAACCGCTAAGCGAGAGCCTCGACAGAGGTTCATCGAAGCTTCAGGGCATCGGGCCATTAGCCGTAACGACACTAATGATTAATTACATTATTATGAATAAACTAAAGTATTACTCCAGTGAAACTTCGCAGAAGTAAAACTATCAATAAATTAATCTGAAAAAAAAAGAATCTGTTACTTAAGTACATATCGTTATATAACTACGAGTATTATAAATGGAAAAAATTCGTGAGAGTGGATGGATCGATGTTTGATTTTACTTTTTCACGCAAAAACTACTGCAAGCAGACAGTTTATAACCTGGATGAACACAGGGTACTTTTTATCCCAGTAGTACAATCCCGAGGCGTAATTACTGCACCCCAGCGGGCGTAATCGCGGGCATAAGCCCAGGGATTTGATTATCTAATTTGTTAATAACCACCAGACATAAGCCTTCGAAACAGGCCTTTTATTAGCTCGTTAGAGAATGCCCCCTAATCGCCAAACTTGGTATAACTCTGTAATTGCCATCTAATCCAGTGGTTATATTGTTTGTATTTGTTGAGGGATTAACAAGACGCTTCAACAAGGCAGGATTTGGGCCAGCGACCAAAATACAGTTAGCTGAACACCCTTGTGATGAAAACATACGCGCCTGTATTTGGTACAGAATTAAACTTTAACGGATTATATGGTAAATGAGCTTATGTTATGTGTAGTAATGGCAACATTAGGTGTGGAAGCCAATCTGTATATGATTATTCAGTCAAATCGTTTAGTTTTAAAGAGAGGGAATTTAGTAAACGAGTACGCACACAATGGACTCGAGAGTCAATCTTTTCAATTTACAAGAAATGCATTTATTGACTATTTGCCATATAATATTCTGTTCGGCCAGTGATTAAAATCGATTAAAATATGATCTTCAAAAAAAATGTTCGAAACTAATTTTTCGTTCAGTATTTTATAAAAAAAAATAGCTGCATTTAAATCAACCAAGTAGCTTATTAATATTTTAGATTTAGTTCGAGCTATTCGGCTAAGCAATTGTGTTCCACCCTAGGCCGCATCATCGCTTCACATTAGGCGAGTTGCGGCCAAACGCGAGCCGCCTATTTAGTGTAAAAAAAACTGAAGTGTTAATTGACTTTTATCAGTCACCGAACCCATTATTTCATCAGATGAAAATGCTGCTCCAAAGCGGTGGCAGTGGACAAAATATTGTCTAACAAAATAACAGAAACACAAAACGGGAACACGTATAGAATTTAAAATTAGTTCAGTAACTTGATCAGCGGACGAAGAAGTTTTGACCACTTTTGACATACGAGTAGGTGTACATCCAAAGTAGTCAGTTATATGTTGACAGTAGCAAGTACGACACTCAGAAGTATTTGAACACCGTAGAGTTACCGAATTTCCTGTAAAGCAAACAAGTCGAAACAAAGTTTCCAATTATTCAATCGGAAATCTCGGATCCGTTGACAGTTTGGACATACTAATACACTAACATACACATTCTGATTTTCAACAGTATCCGTTCAGCAATGTATTTTAAAATCCGTGATAGGGTTGAACCTTATCTATCAGAAACGCAGTGGGAAAGCTATCGCACGCGGCAGCGTCGTCGATGCGGTCGGCAACAAGCTCTGTTTCTCGTATTAGCAAATTCGGTTCTGAGCGACAGAATGAACATTGAAATGTGCGATTCCGTGCTGCCAGATGAGGTTCTATCCACAACGATTATCATGTCAATACATACCGAGACACTCCGTACACTCGTTTGTACACAGATCTTTGACAGTCGTTGACTAGTCAGAAGCCGCAGGTCTGGTAACCAATCTTTCCAAGGGGTATCGTAATAACCCAGTGACTCGGTTATGGAGGTCAGATAAGCAGCTATATGAAAATACTAACTGGTATTCACCTGCATCTAGTGAGACTGAAAGCCTACCCAACAGTTGGGAAAAGGCTAGGCAGATGATGGGGATGCTATCGATTTGGAATGCATTACAAGATTAAAGCGCTTTACTTCAGAATCAAATAACTCCTTAAGACCGGGTTATTTGTAGTAACGTTTTAATTAAGTAAAGAACCCTTACAAAATTAATGGGAATATTTCTGAGCGTCATTCCGAAGATTCTTGTTACAAGGGTTGGTTTTATTGTTCCTTCAGAATTAAGGCGTTGTGGAGTAAAATCAAATTAAAAAGGTGTCTTCTGTTTTATGGTAATTTCAGGTGGTTTAAGTGAAAATTTTTTTGAAACTCTTGGCCTGATACCTTATCTTCACACCTTATCTTGTGGTGATGGGTTATAGTATCAAGAGTTGGCGCACATCTTCAAATGAGCATAAGGGAGATGAGGCGTGACGAAAATTTGGCTATGCTTAGCAGGCCTAAAATAAAATGTTGATTAATACTGTAGCTATAGTCTGCACTGCAGAGTTTTTGGGAAAAAAAAAATCTTCTTTTACGTGTGTTTAGTGCCTAACCTGGTGTCAGAGTTTTTATGCCGCACATGTGCAGAGTGACTTGGCTTTACATGCCGTCGAGAAATATCTCTATGACGCGGCGTGCTGGTTTCGTCACGATGTATTTCTATGTATGTAGTATTTATTTACAATTCCTTTATTCGACATGGATATAAATATATGATGTGTTAAGTAAGAACTGATGTAGGAGTTATGCAATAAAATGTCTACATCACTATTACGCCATTGCTTATATGCTTGATATTCGAATATAATCTAATAAAATATTGAATAATTAATATTTACAATAATTAAAAAGACTAAAATTAACTAACTACAAACTATAAAAGAGCATCAAAAAACTCCTCCTCAACGCTGTCAGCCGGTAATGTGCCCAAGAGACTGGCGGCGTTGCCACGCTGTATGGCAACACTTAGCCTCTGGCCAAGGTAAAAGCCAGCCCTTGGGTCACGGGAAGCGTCAACTAGGCGTTTGGAAATTTCCTTAAAAAGGCTGTGAGCACTCGGACCCCACGGCCCCAGAGTTTCAACCCCAAACGGCTCGAAAATATAGTTTCCACAAAGGTTACTATATTTACGCCGCTTGAGGTTCCCCGCAGCCGCAGCGGCAGCGCCAGCACAGCACGATGAGCTTGGAAGATGTGATGGCGCAAGAGTATCGACACAAGTTGCGTCCCACACTAAAGGCCTACCCATCTTCCAAGGAAACAAAGACATGCCGTCCGTCCATGCTTATTTTATTAATATTTAATTCTAATAATTTGATGTGCCGTGCTTCTCCGAGGCTATCGATGCT